>CM065590.1:415302645-415902645 GCA_033119425.1 Bufotes viridis | reverse complement strand
ACAGCTTAGTTTGCTGTTCACTAAAATTCATAGGCCCTTTCCCATGTCAGTGTTACCTAGTGTTTTGCCATTTAGTATGTACGGGTGACTTGCATTATTCCTTCCCATGTGCATAACCTCACATTTGTCAGTGTTAAACCTCATCTTCCACTTCTGTGCTCAGACCTCCAATCTATCCAGATCCCTCTGTATCAGTATCAGGGGCGGACTGGGCTGGGGGCAGAGGGCAATTGCCCCCAGGGCCCCTCTGTAGTGTCACCCAGGGCCGGCCTTTGGGGTGTGCATGTGCCCTGCCACGGCCCTGTTGACAAGTTTGGGCGGCAGGCGGCAGGGCACAGGGAGATGAACGCTTCCACTGTGGAAGTGTTCATCTCCATAGTCATCTGTATCGCCGTCCTCAGGACGTACAGATGGCTGTGCGGCAGAGCAGGGGCGGTCCCTCCCTGTTCCCTGATAGCGCCAGCACTAGGCCGGCAGCCTATAAGAGGCTGGTGCAGGCGCGATGACGTCATCGCGCCGGAGCGGTAGCGAGGACACAGGCCGGAAGAGGCCTGCATCGCATCGTTGGTGGTAAGTATAAGTGTTTTTTGCATGTTTGTTTGTTATTTGTTTTTGGGGGCTACTGGCACATAAGGTGAGGTATTCTACTGGCACATGATAAACTGAGGGGGGATTCTACTGGCACATGATAAAGTGAGGGGTGGGGGATTCTACTGGCACATGATAAGGTGAGGGGGAGATTCTACTGGCACATGATAAGGTGGGGAGGGAGACTACTGGCACATAGGGGGACTACTGGCACATAGGGGGTCTACTGGCACATAAGGGGTCTACTGGCACATAGGGGGACTACTGGAACATAAGGGGGTGACTACTGGCACATAAGGGAAGGGCTACTGGCACATAAGTATGGCTACTGGCACATAAGTGGGGCTACTGGCACATAAGTGGGGCTACTGGCACATTAGGGGGCTACTGGCACATTAGGGGGCTACTGGCACATAAGGGGACTACTGGCACATAAGGGGTGCTACTGGCACATAAGGGTGCTACTGGCACATAAGGGGGCTACTGGCACATAAGGGGGCTACTGGCACATAAGGGGTGCTACTGGCACATAAGGAGGGCTACTGGCACATAAGGGGCGGCTACTGGCACATAAGGGGGGACTACTGGCACATAAGGGGGGGCTACTGGCACATAAGGAGGGGGGGCTATGAGCGATGTGAGTGGCCAACATCTATCCTCTCCGCAATGCTCAGTCTCCTGTGACAAGCTGTCAATGCTGTCAAAGAAGGCTGTGCTCTCCTCCCGCAGCTCCCCGCCCAGCCTCTTGTGACAGCGAATCAGGAAGTAGAGGGGGGCTCAGTGGGCCTCTGGGTGTTACTTGCCCCCTGGGCCAAAAGTTGCCAGTCAGCCCCTGATCAGTATACTGTCCTCTTCAGTGTTAATTACTTTACACAGTTTAGTGTCATCTGCAAAAATTGATATTTTACTGTGCAAGCCTTCTACAAGATCATTAATAAATATATTGAAGAGGATAGGGCCCAATACTGACCCTGAGGTACTCCACTAGTGACAGTGACCCAATCTAAGTGTGTTCCATTAATAACTGCAGTGTGCCAGACCGACGGGGGGATTATATGCGAGGTCACGGTGGGAATAAAGGTAGTCCGAGGGAAAACACAGTACTGGTTACTCACAGGAATTCTCTGTGGCACACTCTGGTGTAAGGGACATAGGCCAAATGGTGGTTCGAGGTGCCCTTGGTGGTCTGTATTAATATGCCTATGGCAAGGTCCCTGATTGTCGTGACGCCAGTACCTTTTATGGTGGTACAACCATTTACTGTAGTGTTAGCTGAGGAATTGGAGACTGAGACAAGGATGGTACAATCCAGCTTATAACTTTTACTGAACGTTGCTCCTGGTAATGGTTACATCCAAGTATAAAACAGTCTCTAGTACATCCAGATATGAAATACTGTCTCTCATGTATACATAGTTAGGGAATTGCAAGTCCTCAGGTAAAACAGGCTCTTTGTCTTTTATATATATGAAAGCTACTGCTTCAGACTAGGCTTTTGAAGTATAAAAAGTCTTAGGCTGGTATTAACTCCTGCCTTATTCTAACCTTGATTAAAGGTGGTTTTCAGAATACTTGAACCTCTATTTCCAGTGCTTTTCTGACAGTTGGCCTGACTGTCCTCAGGATTTAAACTGGAGGTGTGGATGCCTGAAGCTGTGTCCTACACCTAATTGCAAAGGTGCCTGGGAAACATGGCTGGTTGCTATCCTTTGACTTGAATAAATATACTGGTCCCTTGAAACTTGCTGTTTGCAGCTTGTCACTGGTCACCCCCGAGGGGCGAGCTATAGAAGTAGATTTCTCACCTCTAGGCTGAATCTTGTAGGCTTTAACTCTGGGCCGTGGAGCCATCAATGAGAGAGCAGCGAGGCAGGAGGCCTCCCTCTAGCAGGCAGCTACATCATGGCTGCACTCTGACTATACTTCAGGAAGAACAGACTTCTATGCCTTCTCTCTCTAACTAGGCCTGAGCTAATCTATATATACACTGTCACACTGCCCCCATCTAGTGGTAAGACTAATGTAGTGCAACCTAATTGGCCTGTTTGAAAGAATCTTACATAGAATCACATAGTGACATGGGAGAATATGACATGAGATGAAGTACGGCATTCAGACATAAGATATGACAATAAAACACAGTAAAACCAGTTGGCTGTGCCCCACGATCACGAGTGGGACACTGCATAACCACCCTCTGTTTTCTATCACTGAGCCAGTTACTTACCCACATACAGACATTTTCTCCCAGTCCGAGCATTCTCATTTTATATACTAACCTTTTATGAGGTACAGTGTCAAATGCTTTGGAGAAGTCCATATATACAACATCCATTGATTCGCCGCTGTCAAGTCTAGAACTTTCCTCCTGATAGAAACTGATTAAATTAGTTTGACATGACCGATCCCTCATGAAGCCATGCTGATATGGCTTTATTTGCTTATTTTCATTGAGGTGCTCCAGGATAGCATCTCTTAGAAAACCAAACAGTTTACCCACGACAGATCTTAAACTTTCCGACCTATAGTTTCCGGGCTCTGTTTTTGGACCCTTTTTGAATATTGGCACCACATTTGCTATGTGCCAATGCTGTGGAACACTCACTGTCAGTATAGAGTCCTTAAATATCAAAAATAAGGGTCTGGATATGGCATTACTTGATTCTCTTAGAATACGGGGGTGAATGCCATCTGGTCCTGGCGATTTGTCTATTTTAATCTTTTTGAGACGCCGCTGTACTTCTTCCTGGGTCAGACATGGCACTTTTAATGGGGAATTTACTTTTACATTCTGCATTTCATCTGACAGTTTATTTTCCTTAGTTAATACAGTGGAGAAAAAAATATTTAATATCTTTGCTTTCTCCTCATCTCTCTCTGCAGCTCGCCCCTCATTATTCTGTAAAGGGCCAGACACCTTCAGATTTATACTTTTTACTATTTAAATAATTGAAAAACATTTTAGGGTTAGTTTTGGTCTCTTTGGCAATTAATCTCTCGGTCTCTAGTTTAGCTGCTTTTATTTGTTTTTTACACATTTTATTTTTTCCTTATAGTTTTTCAGTACTTCCTCGCTACCCTCCTGTTTTAGTGATTTAAATGCTTTCTTTTTGTCATTTATTGATTTCTTTACAGTTATATTTATCCACATTGGTTTTTCTTGTTCCTTAACCTTTTATTGCCATAAGGTATGTACCTCTCACAATTAGATTTTAGGATGTTTTTAAAAATATCCAATTTTGTGGCTGTATTTTTATTTGTGAGGACTTTGTGCCAGTTAGTTAGGCCTATGACCTCTCTTAGTGGGTTAAATTTAGCTTTTTTGAAGTTTGGTATTTTTGTTTCTCCCTGATGAATTCGTATTGAGTTACGTTGAGAACAAGTAGGGAAACTCGTCGTCACAATAGTGTAAAGAAAAGGGGAAAAGTGGTCCACAGCAACCATTCAGGTGTCAGCTTTCATTCAACAACCCTCTGGAAAATGAGAGCTGGAATTACTATAGGCAACTTCTCCCCTTTTTTTTTAGGTACCCGTTTTGGTAACTTTTGCTCCAATGTGAACAAGTGAAGAGTATAATCCTAGTGATACATCAGCTAGCCATAGACAGGCACCATTGTCAGGTGCAAGCTCAATTTGGTAAACTCTGCTAACCATCTGATGTCTGTATTCGTTATACACATAAGGACCTATTCACATCATGTTATGGCCATACGCTTGCCGTATATGTATCCCTAGGGTATCTTTTGGGCTCCATTAACCCAACAGAAGCCATCATACTTTTTATTGTGGAATGGAGTAGGGGACTACACAATTCCATGTAGTAGTATGCAGTTAAACATATATATACTGTGAGTATATGTTGTTGTTTTTTTACTATAGGAGCCACTGTATGACTATGTGCTACATGGGATATGTTGCAGCCTTTCATCTGAATATATCAAATGGGAAATATGTCAAATGGAGGCAAAAACCAAGACAGCAGATGCTATTACAATATGTTGGATCTGCCAATGATCTGCATATAGATATCTCATGTCTATGGCCAGCTGCCTCTCTAGATCGGGTGAAACCGGGAAAGAGGAAACAAAAAAAAAAAGTTTCTTCTTGGAGAGGGACTGTACTGTGATGTCACTCACTTTACTATATAAACCAGAAAACTTAACTGTCAAAGCAGCAAGGAAAGCCACGAGTTACACACGCTCTGTATTTAGAGGAACTGCTCCGGGCTACTCACAGAAAAAAGCGTAAGAGACCAATTATCCTCTCTATTATATTTGTATGTCTTATCTAAAGTCAGCATGAATTATTGCACTGGGGAATGGCATTGACATGTTGCACTTTGTTTTGCGCCTTTCAAACTCGTGTTTCTGTATAAAGCATTTTTTTATTTCATTGAAAGTGCATGTTTTCTTATGTTACACATTGATTAAAGTGGGAATACCAGAAATCCCAGACTAGGTAGAGTGCCATGCCAGATTCACCCTGGGTTTTGCAGGTGCTACAGGTCTCTTGCTGATCATCATCACCACATATATTTACGTCTTTATCTTTCATCTCTGTTGTTTTTTCAGAGTCCACCAACACCTCTGATTTTGGCGTTTAATGGGGGAAGAGCCATAACTAGGGAGATGCAGGGGACGCCCACAAGACACTGTCTCTGCCAGGGCATGTAGCTACATGCTAGGCCACGGCTAACCAGTGCCTAGGGTGTTACATATGATTGGTGAAACCTGGCTTTGTAGCTAAAGCTCAGAGAGACATAAGTTATGGCCTTATAGTTGAGAAGATGTAGATTACTGTACATGAATTAGAACTTACTATTTATACCTGGTCTCATTTTCATTTCAGATGGGGTATCTTTTAGCAGCAGTCATACTGCTTGTGTGTACAGATGTTCTGCAGGCATCCAAGCCTTTTCACTTGAAGGAAAAAAGTAAGTACATTCCAAGATAATTTTTTATCTTTATATACCTTAAATTTGTAGTGAAGCAGACAGTGGAGGAATGTTGCAGAAAGTGTTCACTTCTCCTCCAGTGCCTCCACGGGAGAAATGATGCAATACACAGTTTAGACTGGAATCAGTGGACTGACTGTCTGGATGTGATGGGTCCTCTACAGCCGGAGTTCTCACACATTTTCTTCTTGGGCTTCACCAACTAATCCGTGGTGACGCCGAAGCCTCACTAGCAAAAAACATATACCACTATGCAGTGCACATATTACCCCATAACAGCTGCAAATACCACAGTGCAGGAGAACATACCTCCTCAGCAGGATCAAACTTTACAGTGTAGCACAACATATGTCCCCAGCAGCACCAAACTGTGTTACCTTCCCAGATGCACCAAATACCACCGTTCAGCACACTGACAGCAGGATTGTTTTCCTTCCAACCCCTTCCTCAGCAACAGAAGCATTGACCACTTTTCATTAAACTCTCTCCCACTGGCAGCAGCATTGTTCCCTTCTTACCTTTTCCTCACTGGCACCAGCATTGACCCCTTCTCACCTCTCTGACATTGGCAGCAGTATTGTCCTCCACATTCCACCCCCCACTAGTAGCAGCATTGTCCCCTTTACACTTCTCCCCCACTGGCAGCAGAGTTATCCTATTTCCCTCCCATTCCCCGTTGGAAACAGCATTATTCCTCTTCCTACCCGTTCCTCACTGACAACAGTATTTTCCAACTGCCCATTTTATGATGCTGATGAATTTTTGTCCTGTTCACTGCTTTATTTTTTCTAGAAACAGCACCACTTGTGTCCATTGTCTTTGTCTGGTATTGCAGTTGAGCCCCATTCACAAGTTTGGTACTGTTTAGGTTTACTAATTATCATTATGCAGTAAAATCATTTTAATTGGATATCAATAGTACCTGAGAGATTATAAATACCTTGTATTATCGCACAGTCATACGTTAACGCCTTAAGGAAGACAGTCCTTTTATATTCATGGCCTATCTTCAGCAATATTTGATTGGTCCAACACCCCGCACCTGAACCAATCAGCGCTGGAAGTCAGTGCTCTGTGTGTAGTTGACGGATTTGGTTACTGCAGCACTGCTGCCGTTTAAGGAAGCTGTCATTCCGGCACTGACTTAATTCACAAGATGCAACTTCAATACTCTCGTAAAACCTGTTTTGCAATCGTTTCTTTCTGATTAATCTTTTAGTTGTGACTGAGTGCTAGTTGTTAGAAACAGCTTTCTACAGCATTTTTAGAAGTCTAGATTATTGGATTCCTGAATAATTTTATTATGTGCTGAATCAATGGCATTCACAGAGCAAAATAGATCCTGGAGTAAAAACTGAAGTTTCTACCATTATTACATGCCAGGGCTAGATTTATAGAAAATGCATAATAATATGATGCTTGTATGACTTTAAAAAGGTTGTCCCACAAAAAAATATTCTATAGTTTTCTAACCAGCACCTAGACCTGAATAGTTTTGTAATTGCGTATAACTAACAATTTAGCATAGTTACTGAGCTATTCAATAAAATGTATCTGTATAGCGCCACCTGCTGTTTGTTTTTTTCTTATTTCTTTGACCTGCTCACTGAGAAGGCCGCACATGCTCAGTTTAATCCTTCAGCTGCCTCGTGAGCTGTGATAGGGAGATCATGGACACGCCCCCTGAGCTGCAGCAGAAAAGACACTCCGTAGAGCTTTTAGCTTGATGTCAATCTAGCAGAGCAATGAACGTGGAGATTTCTTGATCCATGTGCCATACAGGGCTGGTTCTAGCTTTGTTAGAAAGAGATTGTCATATACTATATGATGTCTGTTTCAAATTTTTTACATTAGTCACGGGATAACCCCTTTAAGGGGAAACCAAAGTATTTTCAAGTTCTCTAGTAGAGAAAGTTAATAAGGGTTGTTTGGGAGGATGGATTAAAAATAAAAAAATAAGCATTACTCACTTCACCAATCCATGCTGCCACCCAGCTTGAGTGAAACAAGGACAATGGCGACACACTTATTGCACCAAAGGCCTATTTTGCATATTAAGAAAAAATATCATAACACAGGAACAGAGCCTCAGATTAACTAATATCGCTGGTGACAGATTCTCTTTAAACGTACTTATATAAGTCGAACTATGAACATCTTAAAACTAAGGGTCCAGCTGTCTTCAGTATACTCCTGAGCTCCCCCTAGTTGTAGTATAGCAGCGTTGTCACATATAACTCTATGGCTGTCTGAAAAAAGCAACTGACTTGGAGCTCTGTCTGCAGTAGAAAAATACATACCGTATATACTCGAGTATAAGCCGAGTTTTTCGGCACAAAATTTGTGCCGAAAAACCCGAACTCGGCTTATACTCGAGTCATAAATTGAAACTCTGAAGAGCGGAGTGGGAGGAGGAGCGGGGGGAGGAGCTGGGGGCGGGCATTTGCGGCAGGGCCGATGCGCTCACTGCGCTCCGGCCCCACCGGTCATGTATAGTTTTTAAATTTGATTATACTATACACTTATTCTTACTATAATTCTTGCCCCCTCTGTACTCATTACATGCGGCAGGCGGGCAGTGAATACTTCAGGCCGGGCGGACGAGCAGCGTGACTTGCTGATGTCACGTGCCTGCCCGGCCTGCTTTATGAATGAAGCAGGCGGCACAGGCACGTGACGTCAGTCACACTGCGCCGCTCTCCCGCCCGGCCTGAAGTATTCACTGCCCGACTGCCGCATGTGATGAAGTACAGAGGGGGCAAGAATTATAGTAAGAATAAGTGTATAGTATAATCAAATTTAAAAACTATACATGAGCGGTAATGGGGATGGGGATGTGGATGGCACTGTTATGGGATGAGGGGATGTGGATGGCACTGTTATGGGATGGGGGATGTGGATGGCACTGTTATAGGATGGGGATCTGTGGATGCCATCCACAGCCCCCATCCCATAAGTGCCATCCACAGCCCCCATCCCATAACAGTGTCATCCAGATCCCCTCATCCCATAAGTGCCATCAACATCCCCCTTCCCATAACAGTGTCATCCACATCCCCTCATCCCATAAGTGCCATCCACATCCCCTCATCCTATAAGTGCCATCCACATCCCCCTTCCCATAACAGTGTCATCCACATCCCCTCATCCCATAAGTGCCATCCACATCCCTCCCTTCCCATAACAGTGTCATCCACATCCCCTCATCCCATAAGTGCCATCCACATCCCCCCATCCCATAACAGTGTCATCCACATCCCCTCATCCCATAAGTGCCATCCACAGCCCCCATCCCATAACAGTGTCATCCACAGATCCCCCATAACAGTACGTCATCCACAGATCCTCCCATAACAGTGCGTCATCCACAGATCCCCCCATAACAGTGCGTCATCCACAGATCCCCCATAACAGTGCGTCATCCACAGATCCCCCCATAACAGTGCGTCATCCACAGATCCCCCCCATAACAGTGTGTCATCCACAGATCCCCCCATAACAGTGCGTCATCCACAGATCCCCCATAACAGTGACATCGATTTCCACCTCGGCTTATACTCGAGTCACTACTTTTCCCAGTTTTTTTGGGGTAAAATTAGGGGGGTCGGCTTATACTCGGGTCGGCTTATACTCGAGTATATACGGTATATTGTTATGAGCACAGAATTTTGGACCTAAAAATGAAATAATATTTATTACTTGGACATTGTTCTCAGTGCAGCTCATGGGGGCGAGGATAATTAGAAGGTGCAATTAGGGCTCATTCAGACGACCATATAAATTTTTGCGGTCCAAAAAATTGTGGATACACAACACACAGATACTGGCCATGTTTGTTCCGCATTTTGCAGAAAGGAATGGCCTGCCCTATGATAGAAATGCCTATTCTTGTAGACAATTGGAGACAAGAATAGGACATATTCTATTTTTTATTTTTTTGCCCCCATTGAAAGGAATGGGTCCGCATCCGTTCTGCAAAATTTGTGGAATGAATGTGGACACAAACATACGGTTGTCTTTCTACATCTACATTAGTAGATAGCTTGTATTAACTTTCTCTACATAATAAATGCCTTTTGCTGAAGTGAGACAGTCCCTTTAAGGTCCACATAAGAGCACAATGGTAGATAGTGCTGGGTGGGGATGGGGGGGGGATTGAGTTAGAAAAATCTGTAAATGGAGTAAATGGAGGAAATATATGGCTGCTGTTATTTACTTCTTTATTTTTCAGCTTTGATTGTAGAGGTTGATTATACAAATATAAAAACTGGGGAAATTGTGACCATTGAGTGTAATACCACAGCTTACACCAATGCTGCTACTGACAGCAAAAAGATACAGTGGAGCAAAAAAGGCCACAGGGGCAAAACCCTCACTGTTCAAGTAAGCGAATCTCCAGATGCGAACAACTATACATGTACTCTGGAAAATATTGGAATCATTGACTATACTCACATTGTGTTGCATAATGTGAACCAGCCATTTTACCGTGGAATTCTCAGTAAGTATAAAAATTATTTTACAAAGTGTTTTATGTTTCCCTTCATGTTTCCTATTCATTTACTCATACAAGGGGACATTTATCAAACTGGTGTAAAGGGAAGCTGGTTTAGTTGCCTATAGCAACCAATCACATTCCACCTTTCATTTTCCAAAGGAGCTCTGAAAAATGAAAGGTGGAAGCTGATTGGTTGCTATGGGTAATGAAGGCAGTTTTTCTTTACATCAGTTTTGGTAGCTCTACCCCACTTTTTTAGTATTTTACCTGTTTTGTTGCATTACATCCTGAAATTAAGTGGATTTTGTTTCGCTGTCAAACGATAATTAAGACTAAAAAAAGTGGTTAGGTATGCACCCCCTGAAAGTCAATACTTTGTGGAGCCACCATTTGCTACAATTACAAATGCAAGTCTCTTGGGGTGTGGCCCTATTAAACTAGCAGATCTACACTTTTGGATTGTTGCCCATTCTTCCAGGAAAAACTGCTTCAATGCCTTGCGATGGGTTGCGTTGGACTGTCAATTCACAGATTGGATAGACGTCTGTGCTTTTACTAGGCCAGTGATGGTGAACCTTTTAGAGACCGAGTGCCCAAACTGCAACCCAAAACCCACTTAATTATCGCAAAGTGCCAACACGGCAATTTAACCAGAATACCAATATAGTATATCTTCTATGTACTTTATCATTTAGCTATAATATCCTGCCTACATTCAGTGCGCTGCCTGTGCTGTTCATAGTGCGCCCTGCACTGATGAATGGCAGGAAAAGTCTAAGGCATATCGGTACACCATAGACTTTTTCCAGTGTGCGGGTGCCCACAGAGAGGGCTCTGAGTACCGCCTCTGGCACCCGTGCCATAGGTTCGCCACCACAGGACTAGGCCATTCCAAGAACCCCTTCCCCCCCAGTGTAGCTTTAGCAGTGTGTTTAGGGGCATTGTTCTGCTGGAAGGTGAACATCCATCTCAGTCTAAAATCGCTGTCAGACTGAGACAGACTTTCAACAAGAATTGCCCAGTATTTACTGCCATCCATCTTGCTTTCAATCCTGACCAGTTTTCCAGCCCCTGCTGTTTTTCAAACTCCAAACATGTTTCCTATGTTTCTTTACTGGCCATGCACTCGACTGTTTTCAAAAGCCCCACAGCAGTGACTTAAAAGGACACCACACGTGCACGCCCACCCCTCCATTCACTGCTATGGGTCTTCACGGAATGGTGAATGGAGAATTCCAGACATGTTCAGCTTGATCTCCATTCATGACAGTTCCCCACTTGTATTGGACATTTATGTCATAGCCTATCAATATGCCTGTTCCTCGGTACCCACCAAAAAATAGAACATGTCCTATTCTTGTCCCTTTTACCGACAAGGATGGGACTGTTCTATAGATGGCAGGACATTCCGTTCCACAAGATGCGGAACGCACACTGCCAGTATCTCTGTTTTGAGGATCCGCAATTTGCGGACCACAAAACGGCTATGATAGTGTGCATGAGCCCTTAGGGAGTGTAGCTATGTGAGTTTATTGGGAATAGTCACACTAATTAGAAATCATTCAAACCCCACCCCAGCATATCTGAATACTGATGTCTTTAGGGCATGGATTCCTCAGGTAATTCTTGCCTACAGGGCTCTATGATGCAAATCTAATGCCAACCCCTTTGCATGGTTTTTCTATACACTATGATTATGGCCTCATGCACAGGGCTATATTGTGGATCTGATGTTGTACAGATCCATACTATAGCATCCCTAATCTGCTGTGGCCCAATTCTACACTTCTGTGTGCCTCTCATTTTAAATGGCAATGCAATGAGTGACTAGTCTAATGGAATCCACAAGAAAATATATTTGCTATGGTCCTTCGCATGCCGTATTACCGAGGTAATCTCCCTTAGAAGTATCGTTTCTAGGCGAGAATAGCTCCATAACAAGGTAACTGATGGGTATATTATACTTACAGGTTCCATGTGCCACCCATTCATGGTCCGTGCACATAGCTATGCCATGTGCAAGAATCCATGAAAGAACACGACAGGACAACCAATAGAACTCAATGGAGTTACCGCCAATGTTGTATATTTTATGGGACTACATGTATAACCAATCAATCTTAAATTGAATTAAAAGGGTTGGGGACCCATTTAACACCAACATTACTTTCAATCCCAGCTACCAGACAAGATAAGAATGGAAGTTTATTTGCTTTCACTTCTTTACACAGATGTAGAAAATCCAATAAGTTGTATGATGAAAAACTACAGCGGCCATTTCACCTGCTCATGGAATGGGACAAAGGACTATTCGAATCCTGAGTTCTTCTTTGAAGCCTTTAGCAAGTAAGCATCTGATTATTTGAATTCAATAATGATTTGTTAATGATGAATATATTAAATGGCAATGGATACATTAGTAGAAACAAGATACATGTATATTAAAGGTTTTAATAAATGCCAACAGAGCAGGTCATAATTTGAGTTTTAGCTTTTGAAGTCGCACAATGGTGCCAGTAGCATGCCCATTCGGGGCTTGGAGTGGGGCTATTATTAATATACAGTAGTTGGTCTATCCTCCCTACTTATACTCAAGTATTTCTGGAAATCTCTAGGTGGCAACACTGGTCACAAATTACGAGCTTAACTTGCTTCCTCCTGCATCATTTGTTAAAGTTGTTGTGCCACCATTAATGGGAATCTGCTCCATAACACCCCCAAACAACCATAAGCAATTTGGGGGTGTTTTGTATTTTTTGTATCTTCATACTTGTATTCCAACGCTGTTCTCATACAAAGCAGCAGTAAACTGCACTGAGAGGACTCCTCTTTGAGTCCTCTCCATTATGTGAATCAGGTCATGACTCATGAGTCCTCTCAATGCATTTTTCTTCTGGTTTGTAGAAGCACAACATCAGAATGCAAGTGAGTATAAATAGTGTTAATCACGATTATTCGAATTGCAAATTTTTATCGCGAATATTTGCACTTTGAGAATTTGTGAACATTTAGAATATAGTGATATATAGTCCTAATTTTGAATATTGGAGATTTTTTTTAAACAGTACCCATGATCCCTCCCTGCTTCTAGCTTGTAAGCCAATGAGAAGGCTGCAATATCTTTGATTTTAGGAGTAGTGTTTATAGCGAATTTTCATAATGCGAATTATTTTTTCGTAATGCGAATTTTTGCAATCAAGAAAAAAATGACGAGATCACGAATTCTCAAATATATGGCGAATATTCGCCCAAATATTTGTGAAATATCACGAATTCGAATATTGCCCTGCCGCTCATCACTAAGTATGAAGATAAATATGATATAATTGAACTCAGGGTCCTTGACACTATACAGTGCTTACTCTAGTTTAGGGGTTAATTCAGAGTTTACAGATTCCTTTTAAATTTTGTTTTATATAATTCAGCATGAAAAACTAGTTACATTTATCATTTACTTTCTGTAACAAAAATGCTCCAGTTGTGAGATATTCTCGTTACTTTATTATAAGGGTGCCCCCGGTGTCTAATCTGTATAGAAATTTGCACATCCACCTACTGAGGTGGTCGCACATGCTCAGTTCCATCCTTCAACTGCCACTAGCTATATCTACTGTTAGAAGCTGTGACAGTTACAGGGATACAGCTGCACCAGAAAGGATGTACCCTTGAGCTGTAATAGGGAGAAATACAGCAGAAAGGGCTTACTCCCTAAAAAAGGACACACCTCCCAAGTTGCTAGCCTAAAGAGACTCTAGCAAAGCAATTAGAGCAATGAATCCATGTGAGGTACAGGGATGGTTCTAGCTTTGTTAGATTTCACGTCATGTATCATGTCTGATTTTAATTTTTCACACCAATCATGGCATAACCCTTTTAAGCAGCAGGCCAAGAAAGTCAGGAGATCAAGAAAAAAAAATTAATGTAAAGGGATACATCCTCCATATTGCTATGTTAGTACATTGATTCTTGTGTGAATAGAAAATTAAGACTTGATAGTTACTGTATGTACGGCCTGAGGGTAGGTTTAAGGGCCTGTTTTGTTTTTACCACAACATTTTTTTGGTCAAGTTACACAGTCAAATACACAAATTAATGTAGGAAAACTTTAAAAGGATTGTGCACTAATTTACAGACTTCTCAGAATGGTGAGACTCACGTTGGTGATCATACTTACAATACATGATCTCCAGTGCTGAGACCCGGCTTGTTCACTCCCTGGCCTCTGCTGCTTGACTTGTCTCCTCCATGTAAGCTTCTGGTTTAAGGCCGCTGTAGCCCAGCTGTGATTTTCTTCCCTTGTGTTATGTGACTATGTGACATGATGCAAGGGGAGCAGCGGCCGGTGATTGGATGCACCGGTGTCAAACAGGAAGTCAAAATGGAGGGACCCAAGACAAGCAGTGGAGGCCAGGGATCACCAATGAGGGTCCTTCCAGTCTGGAGATTATTGTACAACCCCTTTAAAATGCCGTAATCTCCAAAATCAGTCTCAAAGTAAACTTACCACCATATAGGGTAGATAACCATGACCACACTGCTCTTGTGCAAATCTTGTCCTCCTGAGAGATGCTTCTTTTTATTTTTATGCAAAAAATGTTTTCAGAGAGCCAATCCATTCAATACAACTGGCTTCCCCATTCATCATTGCCACCACCTCTAAAATGTGGCTGGTGAAATACTTGGGTAGTATTATGGTGGACCGATGGTGCACCAAATGGAGTGTCCCCACCCACAGTACACCAAAAACCTAATCTGCATCAAAATAAAAAGAAGCATTTCTCAGGATTAGAGGACCAGACTAGAAACATATGGTTATGTTTCAGGGCACCTACCTTACATGGTGGTATGCTTACCTTGAGACTGATTTTGATGACAGATGCCCTTTCAATATTTTAATTGACATTTTATCACTTTTTTCTAATAGCAACAGTTCCCTTTCCTGTGAAAGAATCGAGAAACATATCACAGAAGGAAGTGCAATCCCCAGCTATACCGTAAACTGCCACGACACTCAGACATGTCATTACTCAGAAGACCCAAGTATCTTCGTGGAGCTGCATGTCCTTGCCAAAAACAGATATGAGCAACACAAGAAGTCCTTCACCTTGAGGAACATCAGTAAGTACACTCTCCTGACTTATGACTTTACTGATCCATTGTACCTAAAGTGTACAGTTTAGTGTGAGGTTAGAAAACTTTTTGGAATATTGGGTTATTGCATTTACAGCTATCCCATAATTTATATCTATTTTTAGAATTTCTGACAACCTTAGAACTGGGAAGATGCAACAATATTAAATTAGGGAAGTCCATATTCGTCCTTGGATATTCCTGCAGCTCCCCTGCTATTAATGTCACTCACAATCAAAGTAATTATTATAATAAAATCTGCAATCTTAATTTCACCAAAGGTTAGCAAATGATTTTGTGTAGACCCCTTTTTTAACACTGTTTTACAATTTGCAGATGTAGTAGGACTTTGCTTGTTAATTAACTAATGCCAAGATTGCAGGAGACAGGAGAGTATTAAACGGTTGTCCAAGTGTTTAATACTGATGAGCTACCCTGATAGCTAATGACCCGTTCTCAGAAAAGGTCATCAGAATGTGATCGGTGGGGGTGATGGGCGTCGACCCCCACCAATCGCATTCTGATTACCTTTTCTTAGAACGGGTCATTAGTTTGTGAACGGTGGGGTCGATGACGGGCACCCCCACCAATCAGCGGTGTGAACAGGTCATGGTAAGAGTTCCAGCTTACTAAGCTGTCCATTGGATAATGACTGTGCTTGGTATTGTAGCTCAACCCCTTTTACTTGAATGGGACTGAGCTGTGCCTAGGTCATGTGATCAATGAATGTGATGTCACTGGCCTAGGAAGGGTCCGGCAACTGATCGGCAGCCCACCGATTAAATACTGATGACCTATTTAGAGGATAGGTCATCAGCGTTAATCACTCAGACAACCCCTTTAACGGTACAAGCTAGATCAGGGGAACACATAACACATGTGCAACCTATGCAGAGTCACAGGGGTTCAGCAGGGACTTGCCGCTTGCCACTTCCTATAGTCCTTTAGATTGCAGGTAAAAGATTTAGGGATTTCACACAGTAAACAAGGTGTTCATATATTGTTCTTGTATGGGGGTTCTCTGCTATGGCAACCAAAGAGGCTGAGTACCCCCATTAACAATTCCAGACAATCCCACACTAGTGATACAAGGCACAGGGTGTCCCTATCAACAGTTTAAGCAAGAGAGTGACCCTATTAACAGTATCAGTAAGAGCATCATCATTAGAGTGCCCCTATTAACATCATCATTAGAATGCACCTATTAACAGTATCATCATTAGAGTGCCCCTATTAAGAGCATCATTAGAATGCACCTATTAACAGTATCATCATTAGAGTGCCCCTATCAAGAGTATTAGCGAGAGTGCTCCTATTAACAGTATCAGCGAGAGTGCTCCTATTAACAGTATCAGAAAAGAGTGTCTCTATTTACAGTATACCCTCTCATTTTTCATAAATCACATGTGCCTATTTGCTTTTTATCTTATAGTAAAACCCGATCCACCTCAAGATCTCCACATCCATAAGGCAGCCAAAAACCTTTCCTTACAGTGGGAGTATCCAAAAACTTGGTGCAGCTCACACTTATTCTATCAGCTCATGTTTAATGTCAAAGTAGAAAGGAAGAATTCAAAGAAGGATGAGGTAAGGCAGTTTATTGTGGAAGTCATAAAGGGGTTGTCCTGGATTATAAACAGCTCTACTCTTGTCTATGGGCTGCGGATGGTATTTCAGCTCAGCCCCATTAGCCGAATATTACAAGTCATCTCTCAGTTTCTGAGGCCTCTTGATGTGCACACTTCTGAAAATAGCCAAGGGAGTGCACCCAGGTATTTCTAGAAGTCTCAAAGCAGTGCTTGCAGAGCCAGCCCTTCCATTTGTCACTGTATGTGTAAATAGACGAGCTAGCACTCAGAGGTTCCAAAAATCTCAGTTCTAAAGCCGTCCTATTGACATCTGTATAGATGGTGAGGGCAGGGGTGCACCTAGCCTTTCTGATGCCAGAGGCAAAAACGGAGCAATCCCCCCCCCCTGCTAATTTCTTAACCTAACCCCTTTACCACAATGAAAATGCTCATTGCCCAACGCCCTTCTGCTGCCACTGTCTTGGACCTACCTGGTGCTGCCTGAGGCGATCTCCTCACCTGGCCTCATTGGTGCTGCACCCCTGGGTGACGGTAACTGTAGAACAGTTGAATGCTATTCATCTATTCAAGGATGTAAGAGTCTTTTGATATGTCTTGTCATAGAATAACATCAGTGGATACCTAGGCCCTGAGGCCTCCCAACAGAAAAAAGGGCCCATGTCACTGACACTTCGAATATTTCTATATCTCCAAGCCAGAGCTGCAGCTGGTGTTACAATGCATCCCTATTTACAGAGGTACAATGTGGGTTGCCAATACTGTATACACAAACATAAATGGTACCACTATACCAGGGGTCAGCAACATCTGGCACTCCAGGTGTTGTGAAACTACATCTCCCATCATGCACACTTGCTTGGCTGCTCTCTAAACTCCCACACAAGTGGAAAGAGCATGTTGGGAGTTGTAGTTTCACAACAGCTGAAGTGCCGAAGGTTGCTGATCCCTGCACTATACCATACACATGCATCCTACCGCTATACTGCATACATACATCATTCTATTCTCCTGCACACATAAATAATGTTGCTACACTACACACATGTATGGTAATGCTGTAAAACACAAACACCATACCACTATATCGCACACATACATTGTGCTGCTATATCGCATTCATACATAGTACCGTTATACAGCACACATTAGTTACACACATTATACATGCTTACCTCTTCTGCAGGGGCATTGTAGGGGCACAGATCATTAAAGGGGTGTACAATACATGTACAATGTATGGAATATAGAATAAGTATGGTAATTAATGAACGCCTGTTCCCATTGTACACTTAATCATTACTGTTACTTTCATGAGCATCTTAAAGGGGTTGCCTCCTTTGGATAATCCTTATTTATATGAATGTCACTTGACCATAAGCTGATCACATAATGTCCCCCTGCTTGGACCCCCAGCGATTATAGCTGTAATCTGTGGGGAAAGTTTTTCTATTGTGTCACCAATGGGGAAATTAAGCAATCACATGTCACCCATTCAAATCAGGAAATTGTTCGTTCAATGTGGGATTGTACAGATCCTCCAGAGTGAGAGTGTAAACAACTACTTATCAAAGGGACCTCGGCTGAAACATACAAACTTAACTTTTACTTCTAAAATTAAAAAGTAACAAAAATACCCCCTCAATGATGTGCTCAAATCAACGGTGCAAAGATTGTTTAAAAATTATATATACCGTAACTATATTCACGGTACAGTAGCTGGATACAAAATATTCTCAACAATTGCATTGTAAATATTGATATCGACAATTGTGTACCTTATAAGTGTCCTATAGAACCATGACTTATAATAAATGGAACATTCTTACCAATTCGTTGTGATGAATTCTCAAATCGACATGACTCGTTCTAGCCGTCTTGTGTATTCAAATGATGGGGTCCGTATAACTGCTATCTTTCTTCATGGGACAAATGTTAACTGGCCCTCAGCTAAACACCCTCAAACCATTGGTTGGCATAGGGCCTGCAATGTCCCTGCCTAGCAGAATACGGAGCACCTCGGGGCGACCCTGTCAGGAACCTTTCCCTAATAGGGGCCTAATCCCTAAAAAAATGAGAGTGAGGGATTTTTTCCTGACAGGGTCGCCCCGGGGTGCTCCGTATTCTGCTAGGCAGGGACATTGCAGCCCTTATCCCAACCAATGGTTTGAGGGTGTTTAGCTGAGGGCCAGTTAGCATTTGTCCCATGAAGAAAGATAGCATTTATACGGACCCCGTCATTTGAATACACAGGACGGCTAGAACAAGTCATGTCCTAGGATCTATAGGACACTTAAAAGGTACAGAATTGTCGATATCAATATTTACAATACAATTGTTGAGAATATTTTGTATCCAGCTACTGTACTGTGAATATACTTATATATAATTATTAAATAATTTTTGCACTGTTGATTTGAGCACACCAATGAGGGGGTATTTTGTTACTTTTTCATTTTAGAAGTAAAAGTTACGTTTTATATGTATTTAGCCGAGGTCCCTTTGATAAGGAGTTGTTTATAAAGTTCTTGGACCTTTTAGTTTATATGCTGTTATTGTGCATATAGTAGTGAATTTTTTGATACAGAGAGAGATTGTAACAGCCCCCTCTTACTGAGAGATTGGGGGACCACCTCTATTAACGCAGAATACCCTAGGGCAAATAAAATGTTTTTGTTAAAATGAACCCTTTTAGACATGTAGCCTATCCTTAAAGGGAATATGTCACCTATAATTTTTTTCTGCTACTGAAAGCCAGCTAGAGATATGTAGAGAAACTGATTGTAGATATTTCAGATTTTTATTCTATTTCCTGAAGATGATTATGGGGGCAGCCATCTTGCATGGGCTGTTGTCAACAACATGTAAAGATATGCTTTAAGGTGCATTTAGAGGCAACAATAATCGTCCAAATTATCTGGAACGACCGTTCCTGCAAACAGTCGTTCCTGATCATCTGGCCGTCTAAATGTGCGGCCGGTCACCCGATGAATGAGCGAAAGCGATCAGGTCATCCTCTCCCTTGTGCAGGCACCAACGATCATGGCTTCTGAGCAGCAGATCGTGTGGTCTAAACAGTGATCTGCTGCTCTGAAGACATGATTCTGTATGAGGATGAAGGATTGCTATAGCGATCTCCCGTCCTCATAAAGTGAAGAAGATCGCTGCATGTAAATGCATAGTCTCCTCCATTAAATGAGCAGCCAACTTTTGGGAAGTAATGCTTCCTTCCTGACAATCGGTCACTCAGTAGGCTTGTCTAAATCCATCTTTACAGCAGCAAGCATGGGCTTTAGACACAATAGACAGGAGGTGACCTCATTGACTTCTATGGGCTTTCCACCTGTGAGCTAAGTCTCTGTATATCAGAAATAGCAGCAGAGCAATAATAACTATGTATTGCCTGAAGGCCTGTTAGGGTGCGGCCACACAATCAATTCTGATGCAGTTTTGGAAGCCAAAACCAGAAGTGAATTCAAAAAAAGAGGATGTCATATCTGTCTTTTATACTTTTTCTCCTCTTTTCCACTCCTGATTTTGGCTTCCAAAACTGGATTAAACCTGACCGTGTAACTGTACCCTTAGTCTTGTTTATAATCACTTCACGGTAGGATGTGACACCCACTACTTGCTAGAATGAACCTAGGAAAATTTATCTCCACATGGTTGGCCCATTATATTCAGAGGCCAGCCAAGTAACCAAGTTGAGTGAACAGGAAACACTGATGGCATATCAGTAGGTTTATGTAATTCTTGAAACTGGTGATGGTCACAGTGGTGGGGCCCCTGCTGATTTCAAGAATTAATTCTATCAATGTCATTGATGTGTCTCCTGGGACAACCCCTTGAAGTATATTTTTATAAGACCGAACAGCCGTATTAAAGTTGACTGGTCCTTACACTCCACTTTATGCGTCATTTTCAATTTCTGGTAAATTACTAAACAACTGTATTTTCAATTGATCCTTAGAACTACCACAATGTTGATAAGACACACATGTCTGTAGACTACAAGGACATTTCCCAATTCTGTGTCCAAGCCAGGGACATGTACCATATTAACTCATACTGGAGCAACTGGTCCTGTTCCAAGTAGGTAAGATGTCTTTGATATCTATGTCTATACTATTTAATGGAGTAAGTAGAAATGACTGGACCCCGCCAGCAACTTTTTTAATGAGCCCCCCCAGCAACTTCTTTGCAACCTCCGACTCCCGTGCAAACCCTACTCCTGTGGCTAGTTAAGATTGTACTCTCAGACGAGGCCCGGAAGTCCTCTCTGTCTGTTTCCTACAGTATTACTGTATATAATGTCATTGTATAATACTGTTGAGGGGGCCCTGACAATAAAATCTTTAAGTCCTCCTCTTGGGTGGGCCCCTGCTGAGTTTGGGCCCCAAAGCAGCTGCTTTCCCTGCTTCCCCTATAGCTACGCCCCTGATACTATTTCTTGTGAATACTTTGAAAGTGCAATGTACAATTCCAAAATCACTTATTTAGCTGTATACAAACTACTGCCCTTCCTTGTCTTTTGCAAGGGTTTATCCAGTTTCTTTAAAAAAAAAGATCAGAAAAGATAGAAAAGATCAGCACGTGTTGTAAAATTAATGAAAAAACACTAATCACCTCTTCTATTCCCCACCAGTTCAATGTAGGCACTCCGGCAGTCCACCTAGGCTTTGCTGACAATCGTCCAGCATGTGACTGCCCGAGCCAATAAGTGACCTGTCAGATGTCTTTCTCAATTCTGGAGCATCTTTACTCAGAACTCTAATTTTTGCCAATGCTCTGCTAATCCACCTGGAAATGTATGAATAAATTGACAACTGGGTGATACCATTCAATGGGATGTCTCCATACAGACACACTCTTCTAACAATGGAATAGGTATCACAGAGTCATCTGTGTATTCTCCAGGGGGAACAGCAGTAGAACCGCACAATGCAGAGTTCTAAGAAAAGATCTCTCACAAAGCTGCCCTTTCTTCTGAAATGTAGTGTTAAATTACGGTATTCAGGTTAATGATAATGTAATACATTTCTACAGGAGTTAAAAAAAAATGGCGGCCGGCACACGGACAGTATCCGTGTTTTATGGATCCGTGATCTGTGGACCGCAAAACACATACAGTCATGTGCATTAGGGTCTTACACTTAGGCTATATTTACAACATGTCTTTTTCTGAAATATGTTGTTGGGGAGCTGACTTACTGTAAAAATATAGAGTAATATCTGTAGTTGTAGACAGGGGCGTAACTACCATAGCGGCAGACCATGCGACTGCTATGGGGCCCAGGGCAAGAAGGGGCCCAGTCTTAGTTGGGATTATCTCCTCTTCTACCGGAGGTGAAAATTTGGTCAGGACTTCACCCTCTAAAGGAACAACTTTTAGCAAATGAGGCAGTGGAAAAAATGGCGTAAAGGTCATTGAAAATGGTTTAGGCGGAAACCCTTCTGTCCTGTGTGTGTGTGTGGAGAGGGGGGCCTGGTTTGATCCTTACTATGGGGCCCTTACTCCTCTAAGTACGCCACTGTGTAGATCAGTGTGTATACGTAGATATTTCCAGTATGCATCAGGCTGACTATTTCATATTTTCTACCTTAAATTTATAGTAAGGACAAAAACATGAAGAAGCACAAACAGGACAAGAAAAAGAAAAAGAAGAAAAAGGACAAGAAAAACAAAAACACAACCTAAACAACAATAGCATAAAGTAATACCCTACAATGTGACGCACAGATCATCATTTGTACATCATTTGTTACTTCATAACTTATAACGTGGATTTCATCAAGCTCTTGTGACAATACAGAGCAGGCCATTCCATTGTTACACGCTTTTGTATACTTTATAGAGTCTTAATATATTTTCATATCATTATTTATTTATATATACATTAAAGGGGTTATCTGAGGTCTAAGAAAATTTAGGGGTAGCTGGGCATCGACTGAAAATAAATCAAAAAACACTACTCACCTTGTTGGACCCTCCTAGTTCCAGCACTGTTCTTGCACACGTGACCACTGAGGCCATTGGTTGGCTTGTAGGAGTGATGTGCGTGTACAGAAGATGGCAGGTCACGTTTCTGGGAAGCGAGGTGCAGCACTGGAAGCAGGTGGTTCTGACAAGTTGAGTAGGTTTTTTTAGCCCATGCCTGGCCACCCTTGAAATGTTTTAGATATTGGACAACACATTTAAATTGGGTGTTCAGTTTAAAATGTCAACATTTACCTCTAGACCTCATTCACACATTGGTCTAATAAAAAAATAAAAATACAACCAGTTTGTTCTTGTTTCAGTGATTTTGAGCATATTGAGTACATTACATACTGTACATGACAATAGTGCCTAGTACCTTGGGCAGTTACCTGGGCTACTAGAGCGATGCTTACTTGACATTTCAGTACTGGCTACATGGCTATTTTTTGGAAGTGCCTTGTTAGAAAACTAAATTCCTCTTTCTGTCTCAACGGAGGCTTTTGCTGTTATTCAATTCCTCTTCCATGCTGTATACTACAGCTGTAGAGGCTACTAAAGGTTTAACCTGAAGCTCCTGACCCCAAAGCAGAATCTATATCAAGGTTTTCTAAGGCGTAATTCACATAGAGGGGGAGATTTATCAAAACTGGTGCGAAGGAAAACTGTTACTTGCCCATAGCAACCAATCAGATTGCTCCTTTCATTTTTCAAAGGAGCTCTGAAAAATGAAAGGTGGAATCTGATTGGTTGCTATGGGCAACTAAGCCAATTTTCCCTTGCAGTAGTTTTGATAAATCTCCCCCAGAGTCTTTAAAGAAGTTGTTCCACTAATATAGATGTATCCCGCCCAACAGGTATCATTGTTATGTCACTTGCCTTAAATACCACCAATTATCAAAATTGCCTTTTTCAAAAATTATTAGCCTAGCATTGCACCCTGTGGCAAATTAGTTTCCATTTTCAGTTGCTGTTGGATGTATCCTGCATTGGAGCCTTATAATATAAGCCTCAATGGTACGAACAAGGGGCGTGGTTAGTGTCACCAGGAAGTTGGATTCAAACATGGAAGGTAAGAGAAAACTGCAAATGAAGTAAATTTAACACAAAAAAAAAAAAAAAGTTGGAATGGGAGCTGGAGTAATTGGTGAAAATAAACTTGAGAGTGAAAAGTAGTTTATGGCCCAATCCCTTTAACTCAGGCATCCTCAAACTGCGGCCCTCCAGCTGTTGCAAAACTACAACTCCCAGCATGCCTGAACAGCCTACAGGTATTAGCCTACAGCAGGGCATTGTGGGAGTTGTTGTTTTACAACAGCTGAAGGGCCGCAGTTTGATGATGCCTGCTTTAACTAGTGGAATTTGGCATCCCAAAAAGCTGGCGGCGGCAGTGTGGAATCCGTCTCCCATTGTTTTTAATAGGAGGCCATGCTGCAGTTCATAGCCATGACAACGCCAAGCGAGGAAATATCCTTTCTTGGCATGACTGCCTGCATCATAAACAATCCACTGTCTTCATTACTAGTCCCGAAGTGCCCAATCTGTATACCTACCCTTTCCCACTTTCCTCTGAAATAACACAAGGACACAGGAAATGGGGTGACGCTGAGGTTAGCCACAGCTTTTATTGAATAATTTGTGTTAAACAATAACTTACTTTCTTTTATTTAACATGGATAAAAGGAACTGTGGAGCACCTTATGCCAGCTGACACTCCTACAGGCACGTGACAGCCCTCTCTCATAAGACCCTTTAAGGCCCCTTTCAC
The DNA here is from genome assembly GCA_033119425.1 of Bufotes viridis. Classification (NCBI taxonomy): domain Eukaryota; kingdom Metazoa; phylum Chordata; class Amphibia; order Anura; family Bufonidae; genus Bufotes; species Bufotes viridis. The sequence continues at coordinate 415,878,144 of CM065590.1, read as the reverse complement.
ACGAGCAAGCTTTGTGCGCGGGTGCAATGCATGATGCGAACGCATTGTGCCCACACTGAATCCGGACCCATTCATTTCAATGGGTCTGTGTACATGAGTATTGTTTTTCACGCATCACTTGTGCGTTGCGTGAAAATCGCAGCATGTTCTATATTCTGCGTTTTTCACGCAACGCTGGCCCCATAAAAGTGAATGGGGCTGCGTGAAAATCACATAGCAACCGCACTTGCTTGCATCTGATGCGTTTTTCACTGATGGTTGCTAAGAGATGTTGTTTGTAAACCTTCAGTTTATCACGCTCGTGAAAATCGCATCAATGCGCATTGCACCCGCGTGAAAAAAACTGAGCTGAACGCAATTGCAGACAAAACTAAATGAAATTGCTTGCAAAATCACGCAATTTTAACTAAACGCATCCGGACCTAATCCGTGACGCTCGTCTGCAAGGGGCCTTAGGTCTACTACCTACCGGCTGTGACTTAAGATGACATGCATTCAGGATGCAGTTTTCAATTTAGCCAGTTTAGCAGCCTCATTAACCCCTGGTGTTCTGCATTGTGGGAATGATTTAATTAATCCAGCTAGCTACAATAAAAAAACTGCAATCTTAATGCATGTCAGAATCTCAGGTGTGAAACTGCAGCATGGCTGTTCAGACAGACAGGCGGAGAATCAGCCAGAGAGAAAATCAGAGCATGAACTAGTTTGTGGACGGCCGTTTCTCCGCTTGTCTGTTGGAATCCGTATGGATCTTCACCGGACCCCATTATGCTTAATAGCGTCAGCGGACATTCCACCCACATCCAGCAGAGCTGGATCAGGTTGCAGTGTCCCAGGGGGTCAGTAGTGTAGCTTTAGGTATGCTGGGCTTTGTAGTGCAGGGCAACCCACTAACCTGGGACCGACTGTCGTCTTCAATCGGGTCAGCACTGGAACAGGCAGGTGATGAATGTCGTGACGCCAGTGCCAATTGAACGGTGGCACACCGTGTAGTGACAGGTGGAATAATTGAGGAGTCTCTGTATCTTTAAATAACGGGATAACTTTACTGAACGTAGTTGCAAACAGTTATCAAGTACAGCTCCAGAATGTTCCACACGTTACAGTACAGTCATAGAAGTGGTTCAAGTTAGTAATCACAGTCCCAAAGGGCCATCCTCAAGACAGGCCTCCTAAGATCGGGCTTTAATCTTACTCTTAATGCAGCAACACACTTCAGGCAACTGTCCTCTCTCTCCAGGGATACTTGTCCTGCTTGCAGCTTGACTAAGGAGGCAACACTTCTCCACTAGTTCTAGGGTCTGGACTGCTCCTCCTAGGGCATGAATCTTTCTAGGCTGGACCCTCACAGGCGATAGGGCCTGGGCTGACTTCAGCGGGTACAAGGCCTGGGCCTTGCCTTCACAGGCTCAAGGCCTGAGCTGGACTTCACAGGCTCATGGCCTGCACTTAACTTAGACACAGTCTAATCTGCCTTTTCTTCCCCTGACTGGGCCTATTTATAAACTAGGGCTCCCTAGCTCCCTCTAGTGACTTAGAGCTGGAATGACACCCCTAGCAGGCCTGCACATGGCAAATATCACAGTAACAGGGAAATACACAGTATTGCATTACATGAAGATGTATTACACCAATCTCCTCAAAACTGAGGGGAACGACCACACACAAGTGACCCTTCTGTAGTGACGGGCATTACAGCTCCCGTACACTACAAGGTGAATACCGGAAGTGTGAAACTAGCCTTACAAAAGAACTGTTAGAAAGGAGCATTGCAACTGAACAAAACCAAAGAGGAGGGAGGGAACTGGAAAATACTCTGACGGCTATCCCCACCTCCTCCCCATTTTTATAGCTCCCCCGTTATTAGCCTCCCACTCGCCTCCCACTTATCCATAACCTTATCCCCCTAAAGGAGCCACTTCGTGACTCAGCAAAAATAGTAAAACATGCAACACATACAAAAAAAACGCGGGTCGTCATGGGCCCCATACGCTATACGCTAGTGGGCCCTCAATAACAGAGGCTAAACTGCAAGCTAGTCCATGGCATTCACATTGAAAAACTGATAATGAAACTAAAGTAACCTCCGCACTCTCTGTCATTACGTACCTGCCTGAGGCCCATATGGAGCTAAGTGTAAAGCAGGACAAACAATGGGTCTCTACATCAGTGTATGAAGCTGACACAGACACACTTACTATACCTGAGTGCACAGAGCAGAGCATGGCGGTGGTGATTCGGGTTCATCTGCAGAGCAGAACTGGGGGTTCAGCACTGGAAATTAGGGGTTTACTTTATACCCAAAACACATATTACTGACAGCACAGTCACCATCACCTAAAATCATAGTTTCCGCAGAAGTCACTCTCATCATCCTCTGCACTGTCACTTCCAAGTTACTTGCAGAGGAATGAAATCCTGACTCCCGTGGCACAGGACACTAAAGTGTCTCTGCTGGGCACTAGGCAAGCCAATCAGCAGCAAGCTCTGCAAGCACTGCTAATGCTAATTGGCCACCCCAGCCCCCCAGCAGTAAGACAACATAGCGCGCTAGTCGGGACTCCAGCGGGTGCAGCGATAGCCACTGATGATGTGCTGAGTAAAGAGGGTCCCTATCCAGTCGACTATGAAGATTCAAAAAGAGGCTCAAACACACCACTATTTACTATACACTGACTTCTTTAGTAACTGCAAGGTATTAAATGTACAGTAGATGTCTTCATTAGAAGTCAGGGCACTGGTCTTAAAGGTGGCCCTGTTGATAATGGGCCTTTGACTAATGAATAGTCGGGCCTTCAAGACTCACGAGAGGAAAAACCCCCAGTGGAGGAAATCTCGAGGGTATCGTGGCTGAAGGACTGCCCTTCCCTTAGGCGGTGGAGGAAAAGATTTTTCCTAGAATCAATGGTGGATGTCAAGTGTGTTGACTTCTGCAGAGACCAAGCCTGGAATCTGCCTTTTGATGCAGCAGGAAACTCACTTCTTCAGTGAATACATCTGTCTGCAGAAAGTTTGGTGAATGTCAAGTCCAGTAGTTATTGCAGAGACCAAGCCTGGAATTTGCCTTTGATGCAGGAGGAAACGCACTTCTTTAGTGAATACGTCTGACTGCAGAAAGTCCGGTGGGTGACTGCAGAGACCGAGCCCGGAATCTGCCTCTTGCTGAAGCGCAGGTCATCTGATCCTGACACGGGGGCCACCATGTCATTGACTTGTGGTAGAGTCATCACCTCCAGCTGTATCCTATATTCATTGCCGGGACAGAATGAGACCCTTGTTCTGGTTAAGTGGTCTGCAGATGCAAAAAATATAACTAATTATGACTGAACATGGAGCAGGGGAAATTTACTTGTAAGTGATACACGATTTACTCCCGGTCACTGTGAGTCATTGTAATCCCTTTAACTGTATTAAACTTGGGCCCATATTTCTAACAGCGATACCAATGCTTCTCTTTGTCATTGACTGTTATAGCTGTTATTCTTTTTCTGGGACCCACTGCCGTATCCAACATAAACAGAATACACCTAATAATTGTGGGCTGATTTTTTTTTTATATATCTTTATAGGGTTTGGAGCTCAGATTTCCTAATACAAATTACCAAAACCCCTGCTTTCTTACACACTTCCATAGTTAAAATTCTGGGAGCCATTGCTCAAGGTGATCTACATATCAAGGTCAATGGGAGCTCCCCCTTGTGGTGACTGCAGGCAGTTAGAATTTTATCATACTTATTTGCCATGTGTCAGGCGATTTTTCAGTAATGGCCATTACTCTGCTCATCTTCATGGAGAATCTAAACCCTAAATTATTCTGTGTCGCTATATTCTGTGTTATATTCTGTGTCGTTATATTCTAGCAACAACCATTAGCAACTCAGCTCTAAGTTTCATTCGCGAAGCGAACATATAATCGCATTGCGAATTGATCTTAGAGCTAAGTTCCTAATGGTTGTATTGCTAGAATATAACGAAGATGACGAATATCACGAATTCACGAATATAGCACTATATTCTCAATCTTCGTTATATTCTAGCAATACAACCATTAGGAACTCAGCTCTAAGTTGATTTCGCAATGCGAACATATACACGCATTGAGAATTCAACTTAAAGCTGGTTTTCTAATGGTTGTATTGCTAGAATATAATGAATATCGCAATGCGAGTAATTCAGGTTATATTAATCGCGTTGCGATTACAACTTAGACTAAACAAAAGCATAGACAGGTGCACTCTGCAATAATACTAAACCCTCACACTGATGTAAAATTGAGAGGTTAGTTCGACATATCCTACTAGGAGGACATGTCTTAAGCTCGGGCACCATGCCAAGGTCTCTCAAGTAGCCCGAGGCCCTATCAGTCACCTACCTGTGCCGTTTGGGCAATACCAGGGGCCAGTGGGTGGATTATGGGAGCATAAGGCCTGACTCACAGACAGCTTACCAGTAACCTCTCAATTTTACATCAGTGTGAGGGTTTAGTATTATCGCAGAGTGCACCTGTCTTTGCTTTTGTTTAGTCTTTGATTGTTCTTCACATCCACATAATTGTTACCTTATGTAGGATGGTTATTGTGGTACTTGTAGTCCGTTGCTGGCATCTTCCATTGTATGCATTTTTTGCTGTTGATTGCCATCAGCAACGGACTACAAGTGCAGGATATGCTCCCCTATATATATGCACAACCGCATGGCATGTGGGTTTGAGAATATCCTGCCTGTTTAACATCACACCACGTTTTCTAATGGTTTGTATATAGTTTTGAGTGAACAGTTCGAGCATAGTTCAGGTTCGTACCGAATTTTGGGGTGTTCGGGACCCGGACCCGAACATTTTCAAAAAAGTTCAGGTTCAGGTCTGTTGTTTGGCGATTTCTTCCCGCTTTCTGAAGCCAATCAGCTAGCGTTTTACTTCTTGCCCTAAGAAGCCATTACAGCCATTCCTACTAATGGCATGGCTGTGATTGGCCAAGTGCAGCATGTGACCCAGCCTTTATTTAAGCTGGAGTCACGTAGCGCCGCACATCACTCTGCTCTGATTAGTGTAGGGATAGGACGCAGCTTCTGTGAGGGCGAGATTAGGCAGGGAAAAGTCAGCAAAAGCACCTAATGAAGTGATCGATCTGCAGCTGTGAATGATTGAACTTCTGCTAGTTACTTGCTCACTGGTTTTTAGGCTGCACAGAGCGTTCTTCTGTCACTTTTTTCTGGGGTGATCGGTGGCCATTTTGTGACTTTTGGTGCACCAGAACAAGCTGCCACCAAGTCCATCAATCCATCAATACTAGGTTTTTTTTTTTTTTGCTATATCCTACATCAGCGGCTTGGCTGGGCTTATTGTCACCCCTAGAAACTCAGGATAGAAATTTCTATATTTTATTAAGGGGTTAAATACAATTGCCAAAATAGCAATCCCCTAAATCTGGTGTCCCAGCTGTGGCTAGCCAAGTGTAATACTGTCTGCTGTCTGGCAAAGGATAGATAATTTTCTGTGGTGAAATTCAATTGCCAAAATAGCAATCCCCTAAATTTGGTGTCCCAGCAGTCGCTGGCAAAGTATAATAGTATAATAGGATATATTTTGTTCTGGGGTGAAATTCAATAGCCAAAATAGCAATACCATAAATCTGTGGTTTCAGCTGTGGCTGGCCAAGTTTAATAGTGTCCTGCAAAGGATATATTTTGTTCTGGGGTGAAATTCAATTGCCAAAATAGCAATACCATAAATCAGTGGTTTCAGCTGTGGCTGGCCAAGTTTAATAGTGCCCGGCAAAGGATAGATTTTGTTCTGGGGTGAAATTCAATTGCCAAATAGTGACCTATGGAGTATACGGGTCAATGTCACTCCATTGGCCAGAGTCACACCTCCATAATTCAGATCATCAAACCAATAGTGGACTAGGCATTAAAACTTAACTTTTACTTCTTAAATACTAAAAGTCAACATCTATATAAATGCAGTGATTCCCAAAAACAATATATCAGGACAGATCCCAATCCAAAATGGATCCGTGATTCCCTATGGGTGCCACTCCCGCGACCTATACACGTCACACAGGGATGTAGCATCCAGAGGACAAATCCCAGATCATCACAATCTGCCCTGATGTAAACAGGCACCATAAACGACAGCCTCAAAAGATGTATTGTATTCCATGCGCATACATATATCTCTTAGCGCATTGAGTCAAAACATTAAAGCTGTGCACACAATGCATCCGTGACCACCTATAATAAAAGTGAATTATACACGGATACATCAACAGCATCAGTATGGTTCAATCTCACCCGTATGTCAATATCTGAGACTTCGGCGTAATTGTTCATGGCAGAGTGACTTTAAACATCAAGCCTTGACCTGAGGGATCGTTTTCTTGATCGGGGCTACCCACTGGGCTCTTTGAAACTGGCTTATCAAGCAGCAGCAGTTAGGGACCGTCATACCCTCCTCTCATCAGCCAACCAAACGGATTCAGGCACCCGTACCCAGGAACAAGGTGGAAGAATTATACGCTTAATCAGTACCTTCAATGGGGCGTCTGGCGCCGTGAAGGATATAATCTCTCGCCACTGGCACATCTTAAAAATGGATGCCGATATCTCAGAGGTGATCTCTGAATATTCCAACATCACCTATAGAAGGGGGAGGCGCATACGTGATAGGCTGGTGAAGAGCCATTTTGTTGCCCCAACAACCACCGGGACATGGCTCAATGTACAGTTTCCGAGTAATTACCGTTGTGGTAACTGCGTACACTGTAAATTTATGGTGCGTAGTAAAACTTTTACCAGCTCAAATACCCGGAAGGTGTACGCTATTCGTAGTTTTATTAACTGCAAATCTGTTGGAGTCATTTATAAAATCACTTGCCAGTGTGGTATAGAGTGTGTGGGCAAAACTACCAGGGAATTTAGAAGGCGAATCGGCGAACATATAGGGGACATATCAAATTCACGAGATACCCCGGTTGTCCGTCATGTCATAGCAGAACATGCTGGTCGGGCTGAATGTCTTTCCTTTTCAGGTATTGAGCAAATAAAGCCAACCATTAGGAGAGGAGATTGGGATAAAAAATTGTTACAGACAGAGAGCAGATGGATTTATTATCTGAAGACAGTCCATCCAGGCGGTTTAAATGAAAAGCTCTATTATGGATGTTTTATTTAGGCAATCCATCTTTTTGTAATTCCTTGAGGTCCAAATAAGCACGCCCACCACTCGGGCTTCATAGCTCCCCTTTCTTCATTATATTGGTGATTACAATTGGGTGTATGGGTGTATTTAGCCCTACACCTCTATAATGGTGTCGGCACACCCCCCCCCCTCTCTTTTTGGTCATCAGTAGAGATGTCCAGAACTGTTCGACAGCGAACAGTTCCCTGCAAACATTGCTTGTTCGCGTTCGCTTCTGCCAGTGAACATTATGCTATGTTCGATTCGCCCTGCATTCTTACATTCAGCTTACCTTCCTACCAAAGCCAGGCATAGTGAATTCAATTTAAAGCTGCAGTGTTAGAGCAGGGAGAATATTAACTAGTGTCCTCTGTCCACCCCAACCCTCAAACCAAGAAAAGCCCTTTCTAAAAATGATATATCATTAATGATCATTTCACATTTAACATAAACCACTCAGATCATGCCAAAAGCCAGGTATGTGCAGGCTGACTATCCATCCATAAGACAGGGCATCAGCATACCTTACAATGACAATCATGAGTTTTAAAACATACAAACATAAGTTCTCAATCCAAAAGGAGAGAAATTGCTTAGCATTGGTTGGCTATCTAGAGGGGCCTGGACCCTAGACCATTATCATTAGGGCGACAAAAATTGTAATTGTTTTTTTTTATATGCCAGCCTAACTCCTCTCTCACTGCCTAAGAGAGCAGCATAAACATTTCCCAACATTTAAAACTCATTTGCATACACATGGCCAAGAAATGCTAATGAGCAATATAGCAGTATCTGCCTTGTTTGTAAACTGAAACACGATTTGCATGGCTTTCCCATAGTCCCATGTTATGCAAATGAGTTTATATGACAAAACAGAATAGAAAGATTATAAAATTAGTCTTTGAACAATTGCAAAATCAAAAAAAAAAATATGCAGCCTTCCTAATCATTGAGATGAGAGCTAGGTGGCATATTAAAAAAAAAAAAAAAATGATAATCATCTATGTGCACAGGTCCCCCTATATACCTAACACTAAACAGATGATTTTCCTTTTGGAAAAACTGGTTAAAACCTTGCTAAGGCATGCTGATGATCTGTCTGTCTGATGGATTGTTGGTCCTGCATATACATGGTGCTTGGCAGCCATAGGGGAGAACTGTTCTGTGTTGTCAATTGAATGTTTTATGTAATAATACAAACAATAATAATAAGATTTTATGATAGGTAGGTTAGGGTAAATATCTGTAAGTCTGTCTTTGTGTTTGTCTGTTTTATAAAATACAAAGATTACTTTTTTTAATTAACTATTGTACCATGTTTGATTGAGTATTATACCTTAAAGGGACAGGCTGTTTTACCCTATAGAAATATATATATATATTTTCCTGTATTAGGATCCTTGATCTCAGAAAAACTATGCTATTATCATCAAACACTGTCTTTGCATAATGTCTATAAAACGTTTTTATTCATAATTTTCCTCTGTCAGGGATTCCGCTGGCCGTGCTTGACTCATTTCCTCCTGTCTGTACCATGTGCTGTCCTGAATGTGCATGCACTGTGGTGACTTATTCCTAGTAAAGAATAAACTTCCTAGGCGCATGCGTAGCACGGCAGAATTATACACTTCAATCAAACAAAACTAAGCCCGCCACTAGGAAGTGGATGGCACAGCAGGAACAGGTAGTCAGTATCCCTTTAAGATGTAATAATCAAACACATGGTACAATAGTTAATAAAGCCCTAATTTTTGTCCTTTATAAAACAGACAAAGACAAAATTATTATTATTGTTGTTTGTATTATTACATAAAACATCCAATTAACAACACAGAACAGTTCTCCCCTATGGCTGCCAAGCACCAGGTATATGCAGGACCAACAATCCATCAGACAGACAGATCATCAGCATACCTTAGCAAGGCAGCCTGGGTTTTAACCAGTTTTTCCAAAAGGAAAATTGTCTGTTTAGTGTTAAGTATCTAGGGGGACCTGTGCACATAGATAATTATCATTAGGGTGGCAAAATTATTATTATTTTTTTTTTAATATGCCACCTAGCTCTCATCTCAATGATTAGGAAGGCTGCATAGTTTTTTTTTTTGTTTTGCAATTGTCCAAAGACTAATTTTATAATCTTTCTATTCTGTTTTGTCATATAAACTAATTTGCATAACATGGGACTATGGGAAAGCCATGCAAATCGTGTTTCAGTTTACAAACAAGGCAGATACTTCTATATTGCTCATTAGCATTTCTTGGCCATGTGTATGCAAATGAGTTTATATTACAATCCAAGACTTATTAAACTTATTAAGTTAACCTTAGGACAGTTAAATGTTGGAAAATTTTTATGCAGCTCTCTTAGGCGGTGAGAGAGGAGTTAGGCTGGTATATAAAAAAATTTTTAAATTTTTGTCGCCCTAATGATAATGGTCTAGGGACTAGACCAACCAATTTCTAGATAGCCAACCAATTTCTCTTCTTTTGGATTGAGAACTTATGTTTGTTTGTCTAAATTGCTCAAACCTGTCATTGTAAGGTATGCTGACACCCTGTCTTATGGATAGATAGTCAGCCTGCACATACCTGGCTTTTGACATGGTGTAGAGTGATTTTTAATTTATTTTACAAGTAATAAAAGAATGTTAAATAATTAAATTAGCATTTAAAAGTAGGTTAGAAAATAAAATGTTAGAGTAGATTTAGATGTCATGAAATAGGTTATTTTAAACCATTTAAAAATATTAGGTGATTTATGCCCTTTAGTTAGTCAACTTAAAACACCTTTTCTATCACTATTGTAGCTAGAAAGAGTCACTGTGGATTTTAATATTCGCCTGCCAATAGAAGTCTATTGCGGTTCGCCCTGTTCGCGAACATTTGAGTAAGTTCGCTGTTCGCGAACAGAAAATTTTATGTTCAAGACATTTCTAGTCATCAGCTCTAGATTTAATATATATGGGACTGGTCTGATGGAGATGGAGGGTTTAATCTACGTCTGTAGGGTAACTCTAGGTACATTTGATTCTTTTTTCATTTTTTACATATATTTTTTATTTCTTTTATTTTTATTTGTTTAGCCACATTGTATACATGGGGGATTTTGTCTTAAATAAGTTCATGAATCTGACAGGTCCGGCCCTTTAAGCTTGTTGTTATAGGCTATTGTGCATACACCACAGTTCTCTTGCACATGAACTGTCACTAATGCAGGGGAATTACCGCCGCTGTGTTGCTAATTCGACCAGCGTCGCCTCTGCATAGGTTCTGTACCACTTGCAGCAGTATTCATTCATGGGGTCTTCCCCTTCCGGTCGTCGCCTAGACGCACTTGCTGGCTTGCGTTCCAGTGCGTGTCACCGACGGCGGGTGGAAGCGGAAGGCGGCGGGCCCCATACCACGCCGGGACACATGTGGATATTTAAACCGGGAAAGGCGGGATCTCCACCTCTCCTGGCATCGTGAGCAGTGTGACAGCGACTCTGCGGTAGTTTCTACAGACGGGTGTGGGACACTTCCCCCCTCCTTAGTGTATGGACCAGTGTCCTACCGGCACTCTATCGCTTATACATCTGATGACTGTAAGTCCGTCATTTTGTTCTCCCCTCTACTGCTGTCTTTAGGGGGAGGGGGGTAAATAGTAAGTGTATTTTTTGGTATGTGTTTTGACAGGTGGTCCTTTCTCTTTCTGTTTGTGTGTTTACAGCTTATATCGCTTCCCAGCATTCGAATATTGTCCCCTGAAGATTCCTTTTGGATGAAACATGGCATGTAGGGACTTGCGTAGTAAGGGGGAGTGTAGACATTAGACCCCTTGACAGGGTTAGGATCCGTATAGATCTACATACGGGTGAGATTGAACCATACTGATGCTGTTGATGTATCTGTGTATAATTCACTTTTATTATAGATGGTCACGGATGCATTGTGTGTAAATTTTTACAGCTTTAATGTTTTGACTCAATGCGCTAAGAGATATATGTATGCGCATGGAATACAATACATCTTTTGAGGCTGTCGTTTATGGTGCCTGTTTACATCAGGGCAGATTTTGATGATCTGGGATTTGTCCTCTGGATGTTACATCCCTGTGTAACGTGTATAGGTCGTGGGAGTGGCACCCATAGGGAATCACGGATCCATTTTGGATTAGGATCTGTCCTGATATATTGTTTTTGGGAATCACTGCATTTATATAGATGTTGACTTTTAGTATTTAAGAAGTAAAAGTTAAGTGAAATTCAATTGCCAAAATAGCAATACCCTGAATCTGGTGTTCCAGCTGTTGCAGGCCTAGTTTAAATCTGTCCGTAACAGGGTATTTTTATTTCTGTGGTGAAATTCAATTGCCAAAATAGCAATCCCCTAAATTTGGTGTCCCAGCAGTGGCTGGCAAAGTAAAATAGTGTCCGGCAAAACATATATTTTGTTCTGGGGTGAAATTCAATAGCCAAAATAGCAATACCGTAAATCAGTGGTTTCAGCTGTGGCTGGCCAAGTTTAATAGTGTCCGGCAAAGGATATATTTTGTTCTGGGGTGAAATTCAATTGCCAAATTAGCAATACTCTGAATCTGGTGTTCCAGCTGTGACTGGACAAGTATAATAGTATCCGTCAAAGGATAGATTTTGTTCTTGGTGAAATTTAATTGCCAAAATAGCAATACCATAAATCAGTGGTTTAAGCTGTGGCTGGCCAAGTTTAATAGTGTCCTGCAAAGGATATATTTTGTTCTGGGGTGAAATTCAATTTCAAAAATAGCAATACCCTGAATCTGGTGTTCCAGCTGTTGCAGGCCTAGTTTAAATCTGTCCGTAACAGGGTATATTTTTTTCTGGGGTGAAATTCAATTGCCAATATAGCAATACCCTAAATCTGGTGTTCCAGCTGTTGCAGGCCAAGTGTAATCAGTACGTAAAAGGGTATATTATACTCAAGGTGTATATACAAGTGCTGAGAGGGTCATCCTCAATAACTTCACACGCTACCGTGCATATCCCATTGTATTTCTGTCCGTTAAAGGGTATATTACACAAAGTGTTAAAATAAAATTGCTGAAGGAATAATTCTACATATTTTTTCACACGCTACTGTGCATCTTCAAGTGTAAATCTGTCCATAAAAGGATACTAGCCCTACAATTGATATTCCCCTAAATCAGTGGTTACTGCTGTGCCTGAATTAGTGTAATACGCTACATAAATAAATAGGCAGATAGTGTTAGGTGCCTGTAAAAAAAGGCCTGAATTTGAAATCAATACATTGGGCCAAATATTTTTTTTCTTATTGTGGTGCTTGGTGAACGGTAACAATGAGGAAAAAATCTAGTAAGGGACGCGGACGCGGTCGTGGTGGTGTTAGTGTACCCTCTGGTGCTGGGAGAGGACGTGGCCATTCTGCCACAGCCACACGTCCTAGTGAACCAACTACCTCAGGTTCCAGTACCCGCCAGAATTTACAGAGATATTTGGTGGGCCCCAATGCTGTTCTAAGGATGGTAAGGCCTGAGCAGGTACAGGCGCTAGTCAATTGGGTGACCGACATGGATCCAGCACGTTCACAACATTATCTCACACCCAGTCTTCTCCAGAAAGCGCACAGGTGGCACCTGAAAACCCAGCCCATCAGTCTGTCACATCACCCACATGCATATCAGGGAAACTGTCTGAGCCTCAAGTTATGCAGCAGTCTCTTATGCTGTTTGAAGACTCTGCTGGCAGGGTTTCCCAAGGGAATCCACCTAGCTCTTCCCTAGTGGTGGAAGACATAGAATGCACTGATGCACAACCACTTATGTTTCCTGATGATGAGGACATGGGAATACCACACCGGAGTCCGCACGTCTCTGATGATGACGAAACACAGGTGCCAACTGCTGTGTCTTTCTGCAGTGTGCAGACCGAACAGGAGGTCAGGGAGGAAGACTGTGTGGAAGACGATGCAGGGGACGATGAGGTCCTAGACCCCACATGAAATGAAGGTCGTGCCAATGACTTTCATAGTTCAGAGGAAGAGGCAGTGGTGAGACCGAGCCAACAGCGTAGCAAAAGAGGGAGCAGGGGGCAAAAGCAGAACAGCCGCCGCCAAGAGAGTTCACCTGCTACTGGCCACCGCCACCAGGGATCGAGCACCCCAAACGCAGCTTCAAGGAGTTCCCTGGCATGGCACTTCTTTAAACAATGTGCTGACGACAAGACCCGAGTGGTTTGCACGCTGTGCCATCAGAGCTTGAAGCGAGGCATTAACGTTCTGAACCTTAGCACAACCTGCATGACCAGGCATCTACATGCAAAGCAAGAACTGCAGTGGAGTAAACACCTTAAATCAAGGAACTCACTCAGGCTCCCCCTGCTCCCTCTTCTGCTGCTGCCTCGGCCTCTTCCTCCACCTCGGGAGGAATGTTGGCACCTGCCGCCCACCAAACAGAGGATGTGCCACCGACACCACCACCTGCGTCACCTAGCACCTCCACCATGTCACACGGCAGCGTTCAGCTCTCCATCTCACAAACCTTGGAGAGAAAGCGTAAATTCCCACCTAGCCACCCTTGAGCCCTGGGCCTGAATGCCAGAATTTCTAAACTACTGGCTTTTGAAAGGCTGTCATTCAGGCTGGTGGACACAGACAGCTTCAAACAGCTGATGGCGATGGCTGTCCCACAGTATGTTGTTTCCAGCCGCCACTACTTCTCTAAGACAGCCGTGCCTTCCCTGCACAACCAAGTATTCGATAAAATCAAGTGTGCACTGCGCAACGCCATCTGTGGCAAGGTCCACCTAACCACAGATACATGGACCAGTAAGCACGGCCAGGGAAGCTTTATCTCCCTAACTGCACACTGGGTTAATGTAGTGGCGGCTGGGCCCCAGGAGGAGAGTTCTTTGGCGCACGTCCTTCCGCCGCAAAGGATCGCAGGCATCATTCTTTGCCTCCTGTAGCCTCCTCCTCCTACTCGGCTTCCTCCTCCTCTGCTTTTACCAGCTCATCCAGTCAGCCACACACCTTCACCACCAACTTCAGCACAGCCCGGGGTAAACGTCAGCAGGCCATTCTGAAACTCATATGTTTGGGGGACAGGCCCCACACCGCGCAGGAGTTGTGGCGGGGTATTGAACAACAGACCGACGAGTGGTTTCTGCTGGTGGGCCTCAAGCCCGGCCTGGTAGTGTGCGATAATGGGCGAAATCTCGTCGCAGCTCTGGGACTAGCCGGTTTGACGCACATCCCTTGCCTGGCGCATGTGCTGAATTTGTTGGTGCAGAAGTTCATTCACAACTACCCCGACATGTCAGAGCTGCTGCATAAAGTGCGGGCCGTCTGTGCTCGCCTCCGGCGTTCACATCCTGCCGCTGCTCGCCTGTCTGCGCTACAGCGGAACTTCGGCCTTCCCGCTCACCGCCTCATATGCGACGTGCCCACCAGGTGGAACTCAACCTTGCACATGCTGGCCAGACTGTGCAAGCAGCAGCAGGCGATAGTGGAGTTTCAGCTGCAGCACGCATGGGTGAGTCGCTCGGCGGAACAGCACCACTTCACCACCAATGACTGGGCCTTCATGCGAGACCTGTGTGCCCATGTTGGAGTACTCCACCAACATGGCCAGTGGCGATGACGCCGTTATCAGCGTTACAATACCACTTTTATATCTCCTTGAGAAAACACTTAGGGCGATGATGGAAGAGGAGGTGGCCCAGGAGGAGGAGGAGGATAAGGGGTCATTTTTAGCACTTTCAGGCCAGTCTGTTAGAAGTGGCTCAGAGGAAGGTTTTTTGCAACAGCAGAGGCCAGGTACAAATGTGGCCAGCCAGGGCCCACTACTGGAGGACGAGGAGGATGAGGAGGAGGTGGAGGAGGATGAGGATGAGGCAGGTTCACAGCAGGGTGGCACCCAACACAGCTCAGGCCCATCACTGGTGTGTGGCTGGGGGGATACGGAGGACGATGACGATACGCCTCCCACAGAGGACAGCTTGTCCTTACCTCTGGGCAGCCTGGCACACATGAGCGACTACATGCTGCAGTGCTTGCGCAACGACAGCAGAGTTGCCCACATTTTAACGTGTGCGGACTACTGGGTTGCCACCCTGCTGGATCCCCGGTACAAAGACAATGTGCTCACCTTACTTCCTGCACTGGAGCGTTATGAAATCATTCCCAAATGTCACAGGGGTACAGGTGGAAGCCCAAGGCGAAGGCAGAGAAGGAGCAAGAGGTCACCAATGCAGCTGTGTCACGGCCAGCTCCTCTGAGGGCAGAGTTAGCATGGCAGAAATGTAGAAAAGTTTTGTCTCCACGCCAAAGCTACCTGCACCACCACCCGATACGGAACGTGTTAGCTGGAGGCAGCATTTCACTAACATGGTTGAACAGTACGTCTGCACACCCCTCCACGTACTGACTGATGGTTCGTCCCCTTTCAACTTCTGGGTCTCCAAATTGTCCACGTGGCCAGAGTTAGCCTTTTATGCCTTGGAGATGCTGGCCTGCCCGGCGGCCAGCGTTTTGTCTGAACGTGTATTCAGCACGGCAGGGGGCGTCATTACTGACAAACGCAGCCGACTGTCCACAGCCAATGTAGACAAGCTGACGTTCATAAAAATGAACCAGGCATGGATCCCACAGGACCTGTCCCTCCCTTGAGCAGAATAGACATTTATAACTGCCTCCCTCTCAACTATGTGTTCTTGTACTCCGGGGCACTTCTTTATTGAATCCTCATTTTTTTAACTTTACCATGATTTTGCGGTGCAACCCAAAGTTGAATTAACCTCTCCCCAATCTGGGCGCCGGGGCTTAAATAACTGAAAGTGGCCTGTTACAATGGTGGGTGACATGAAGCCTGAACCTCTGCCATGCAATCTCTCTCCTCTGTCTGGGTGCCGTGGGCTAAATAACTGAAAGTGGCCTTCTCCAGTGGTGGGTAATATGACGCATGATTCTCTGCTGTGGGACCTCTCTCCTCTGTCTGGGTGCTGGTGCCTAAATAACTCAAAGTGGCCTTCTCCAGTGATGGGTGATATGACGCATGATTCTCTGCTGTGGGACCTCTCTCCTCTGTCTTTGTGCTGGGACCTAAATAACTGAAAGTGGCCTTCTCCAGTGGTGGGTGATATGATGCCTTATTCCTTGCTGTGGGACCTCTCTCCTCTGTCTGGGTGCTGGGGCCTAAATAACTCAAAGTGGCCTTCTCCAGTGGTGGGTGATATGACGCATGATTCTCTGCTGTGGGACCTCTCTTCTCTGTCTGAGTGCTGGGGCCTAAATAACTCAAAGTGACCTTCTCCAGTGGTGGGTAATATGACGCATGATTCTCTGCTGTGGGACCTCTCTCCTTTGTCTTGGTGCTGGGGCCTAAATAACTCAAAGTGGCCTTCTCCAGTGGTGGGTGATATGACGCATGATTCTCTGCTGTGGGACCTCTCTCCTCTGTCTGGGTGCTGGGGCCTAAATAACTGAAAGTGGCCTTCTCCAGTGGTGGGTGATATGACGCCTTATTTATTGCTGTGGAACCTCTCTCTTCTGTCTGGGTGCTGGGGCCTAAATAACTGAAAGTGGCCTTCTCCAGTGGTGGGTGATATGACGCCTTATTCCTTGCTGTGGGACCTCTCTTCTCTGTCTGGGTGCTGGGGCCTTAATAACTCAAAGTGGCCTTCTCCAGTGGTGGGTAATATGAAGCCTTATTCCTTGCTGTGGGACCTCTCTCCTCTGTCTGGGTGCTGGGGCCTAAATAACTCAAAATGGCCTTCTCCAGTGGTTGGTGATATGACGCATGATTCTCTGCTGTGGGACCTCTCTCCTCTGTCTGGGTGCTGGGGCCTAAATAACTCAAAGTGGCCTTCTCCAGTGGTGGGTGATATGACGCATGATTCTCTGCTGTGGGACCTCTCTCCTCTGTCTGGGTGCAGGGGCCTAAATAACTCAAAGTGGCCTTCTCCAGTGGTGGGTGATATGACGCCTTATTCCTTGCTGTGGGACCTCTCTCCTCTGTCTGGGTGCTGGGGCCTAAATAACTCAAAGTGGCCTTCTCCAGTGGTGGGTGATATGACGCCTTATTCCTTGCTGTGGGACCTCTCTCCTCTGTCTGGGTGCTGGGGCCTAAATAACTCAAAGTGGCCTTCTCCAGTGGTGGGTAATATGACGCATGATTCTCTGCTGTGGGACCTCTCTTCTCTGTCTGGGTGCTGGGGCCTAAATAACTGAAAGTGGCTTTCTCCCGTGGTGGGTAATATGACGCATGATTCTCTGCTGTGGGACCTCTTTCCTCTGTCTGGGTGCTGGGGCCTAAATAACTGAAAGTGGCCTTCTCCAGTCGTGGGTGATATGATGCAGGATTCTGTGTTGTGGGACCTCTCTCCTCTGTCTTGGTGCTGGGGCCTAAATAACTGAAAGTGGCCTTCTCCAGTGGTGGGTGATATGGCGCCTTATTCCTTGCTGTGGGACCTCTCTCCTCTGTCTGGGTGCTGGGGCCTAAATAACTGAAAATGGCCTGTTACAATGTTGGGTGACATGAAGCCTGAACCTCTGCCATGTGACCTCTCTCCTCTGTCTGGGTGCTGTGGGCTAAATAACTAAAAGTGGCCTTCTCCAGTGGTGGGTAATATGACGCATGATTCTCTGCTGTGGGACCTCTCTCCTCTGTCTGGGTGCTGGGGCCTAAATAACTCAAAGTGGCCTTCTCCAGTGGTGGGTGATATGACGCATGATTCTCTGCTGTGGGACCTCTCTCCTCTGTCTGGGTGCTGGGGCCTAAATAACTCAAAGTGGCCTTCTCCAGTGGTGGGTGATATGATGCCTTATTCCTTGCTGTGGGACCTCTCTCCTCTGTCTGGGTGCTGGGGCCTAAATAACTAAAAGTGGCCTTCTCCAGTGGTGGGTGATATGACGCATGATTTTCTGCTGTGGGACCTCTCTCCTCTGTCTGAGTGCTGGGGCCTAAATAACTGAAAGTGGCCTTCTCCAGTGGTGGGTGATATGACGCCTTATTTCTTGCTGTGGGACCTCTCTCCTCTGTTTGGGTGCTGGGGCCTAAATAACTGAAAGTGGCCTTCTCCAGTGGTGGGTAATATGACGCATGATTCTCTGCTGTGGGACCTCTCTCCTCTGTCTGGGTGCTGGGGCCTAAATAACTGAAAGTGGCCTTCTCCAGTGGTGGGTAATATGACGCATGATTCTCTGCCGTGGGACCTCTCTCCTCTGTCTGGGTGCTGGGGCCTAAATAACTGAAAGTGGCCTTCTCCAGTGGTGGGTAATATGACGCATGATTCTCTGCTGTGGGACCTCTCTCCTCTGTCTTGGTGCTGGGGCCTAAATAACTGAAAGTGGCCTTCTCCAGTGGTTGGTGATATGACACCTTATTCCTTGCTGGGTGACCTCTCTCCTCTGTCTGGGTGCTGGGGCCTAAATAACTCAAAGTGGCCTTCTCCAGTTGTGGGTGTTATGATGCATGATTCTCTGCTATGGGACCTCTCTCCAATTGATATTGGTTAATTTTTATTTATTTTATTTTATTTTAATTAATTTCCCTATCCACATTTGTTTGCAGGGCATTTACCTACATTTTGCTGCCTTTTGCAGCCCTCTAGCCCTTTCCTGGACTATTTTACAGCCTTTTTAGTGCCCAAAAGTTCGGGTCCCCATTGACTTCAATGGGGTTCGGGTTTGTTATGAAGTTCGGGTCGAGTTCGGATCCTGAACCCGAACATTTTCGAGAAGTTCAGCCGAGCTTCTCGAACCCGAACATCCAGGTGTTCGCTCAACTCTATTTGTATAGTCTTATGTATGGAGGTGTATAAACTCCTATTTAAATGTGCCTGTTTTTCATCTACAGGCTACATTCAGGTGCACCTGTTTAGGCCCTGGGCCATATCAGCCAGTCTCGGGTGGGGCTCACAGGCACTTCCCACCTCCCATTGCAAGCATGGCTACATGCTGGAGGTCACTGGTAAGCTATCTGTGAGTCAGGCCTTATACTCCCGTAATCCGCCCACTGGCCCCTGGTATTGCCCAAACGGCACAGGTAGGTGAGTGATAGGGCCTCGGGCTACTTAAGAGACCTTGGCATGGTGCCCGAGCTTAAGACATGTCCTCCTAGTAGGATATGTCGAACTAACCTCTCAATTTTACATCAGTGTGAGGGTTTAGTATTATCGCAGAGTGCACCTGTCTTTGCTTTTATTTAGTCTTTTATTGTTCTTCACATCCACATAATTGTTACCTTATGTAGGATGGTTATTGTGGTACTTGTAGTCCGTTGCTGGCATCTTCCATTGTATGCATTTTTTTACTGTTGATTGCCATCAGCAACAGACTACAAGTGCAGGATATGCTCCCCTATATATATATATGCACAACCGCATGTGGGTTTGAGCATATCCTGCCTGTTTAACATCACACCACGTTTTCTAATGGTTTGTATATGCAATTACAACTTAGTCAAATTTGTGAGATCGTGATTCTCACATCCGACAGTACATTTTAGCATGGAGGCATTCCCATACACACGGGAAGTCGGCAGAAGTGGCAACGGGCATTGACTGGAGCGGGCAGGGAGCCAAGAAGCCTCTGGACAGGTAAGAACAGCTTTTGGGAAGTGGGAAGACAACCAGAGAGCAACAAGGATTAACAACTTAAAAAAAAAAAAGAATATTCGAAATAGCGAATATATAGCGCTATATTCGCAATATTCGCAAATTGTCGAAGTTGCGATATTCGCGATAAAAATTCGCTATTCGAATATTTGTGCTCAACACTATTCTAAAAGATTCATGCTATTATTCAACATCCATATCAGAATGATGCAAATAGACCATAAACATGTATTAAGGATGTAGAAAAAGGACACATACAGGTTATAATAGTCCTATTATCAGAGCCTGTATAATAGTCCTTATTACTACATGTCTCCCTATAGCAAGATTATGGAGAATTCTGACTTGCTATATGTGTCCCAGTCCCAGTATATATCAAAAAAGGTCCTGCATTTCGATATTTGTCCCATAAATATAGAAGCTTAATATAGTGTATCAAAAATGTCCAAAATCCACAATATAAATAGGTATAATGCTGATGTCACATTCGCTGTAAGCAAGAGGGGAAATTGACTGGCAGTAAGAGGTTAAGGCTAAAGGAATATAGTTATATGCAGCCAATCCTTATCATACACGTATGCAGAGGTTACCTGGTTCTCTTGTTACTGAGTGATCAACCTCCGGTACTGGCCGCGGCGTCCCAGGTGCCAGACCGCAGTATGGAGGGATCTTACTGCAGATGGGGTCTCTACTGTGTAGCGTGTACCAGGATGCTTGCGATGTCAGTCTCTGTACACTTTCCTTCAGCGATGTTTGCCGTTCCTCCTTACTTGCTATGTGGTCTCATCACTGTTGGTATGGGTGAAGTCCGTACCTGCAGCGGAGCGCTCCGTGATTATTAGCAATGATGAATCTTCACCGAGTACAGGACGCGTCCACAGCGGCGCCAACTCTGTAATGGATACGGTTGATGTTTTTTATAATCCAGTTTATACATTAAATCCTTATTTTTTGTATATTTTTGCAGTATCTCTCTATATTTCCAGATACAGAGTGCCAATAATTATTTTCTTATTGATATCTTTTTATATATCTGGGTAAGACATATTGATTTGAGCACCTTACCATTCAGCAACTAGTGAGCCACCCACCTTCTTTTCTCTGTTTTTATTTCCAGTGGTTACCAGTGGATACCACTGTGTCTAAATTATACAGAAAACACCATAAATATCAAGAAGCAGAAAAATCACAAACCATCAATATACCCAATGAAGATACAAGGTCTTCGAATGAATGAAGCTCCTATCATCTGATAGTCTGACACATGTTCCCAGGACACAACTGCCTGATAATCAGGTCTCAAGTTAAAATAATAAATTAGGATACCCCCTCATTAATTAGTGTAACTATACACACAGCAAAATGGCCCATAGGCTAAAAGGCCAATGTTTGTTGGGCGTGATTATCCCGAACCTTTGGTGGTTGTCTAAGCACTTACTACACGTACATACAGGGCCGGCGCCACCCATAAGCAAAGTAGGCCACAGCGTAGAGCGCACTCTTGTTGGGCGCGCCGCTCTGGCAGCAATATAAGTCACAGCGCTCTCCGCTCTGACTCTCCTGCGCTCACCCCCCTACCCCCCTCCGCCATTGGCGGCCGCTGTGAGTTGATAGGTGCGACTCCTCCACGGCACACTCAGACTGCGCTGTACTTGATGTGAAGAAGCGCGCAGCGCAGTCTGACTCTCCTCAGCCGCAGTGCTGCCGGGAAGGGGGGGGGGGGTGGTGCTGTGCGCCTGTGCGCTAGAGTAAGAGTCACTGTGACTTTTCTTGCGGCAGTGTCTGACATGATGCAGGAATCAGGTCTCCACACCAACCACTCCCCCTCCTCAGACTGCCCCCCCAGGCATCCAAATGAAGCATGCTGCAGGTACTCACAGAGCGCCCCCTCTGTCTGGTGAAAACCGGACCAGTCCAGACCTGACCTGCTAAAGCACATGTTGATGTTGGTTAACAGTGGACCAGACCACCAGACCTGCTGAACCACAGACATGTTATTGAGAAGTGGACTGGAGCAGACCTGCTGATAAACACACCTAGGCAACCACCAGTCAAGGTAAAAACTTACAGTTGTCAATAATGTAATGTAGTGTGGGGGGGTCATATAATGTTTTGAGGCCAAAAGCACAGATGACCACCAAGAATATCTAGAATATCTAAAATTAGCTGGTCAAGTAAAATGTTGCATGCAACTTTTATTAAATAGGTGGCCGACAAAAGGGGGCGGGTCAAAGGGCGTGGTCAATGGGCAGAGTCAATGGGGCAGCAAAATTTGATTTTGCCTAGGGTGGCAAAAATTCTTGCACCTGTCTTGCATACATATATTATTACATGAGAAGATATTATTACAATCAGTACATAAAGATGATCAAACTTAGAAAAGTCCCTGGTTACTTACCAATGCCAACAAGTCTGTGGGTTCTAGACCTATACCATGGGTCAGCGGTTGTAATCTGGGGTTGGGTAGAGACTGTAGATTTGGTGAGGTAGAGGATCCGGGTCTGTTTCAGTAATATCAGGCTTCTGGTCAGGGCGATCTCTTGGCCCATCATAGACTCGACATGTCATGAAAGACATGGAGTCACTAATTGACCTTTTTGGGAAAGCCTGTGATCTTGCCATTCTGCAGGCAGGATATTAGATGGTCTTTCATCACGTTGTGCTGTAAGATCGCCGTGGGTTCACTGTCATCTGCCAGAAACTCAAAGGCAAATGCTATGGCAAACACCCCACAGTCATAGGTGTTTCTCTGCTGATCTGTGTTGAGAAATTTTAGATGTTTCATTGACCACTACACTGTAGATGTTCTTAATTTGCTCGCAAACAGATAGAGGCAAATTGCTGGTCTTGATGATGTCGGCCACTAGAATGGCGCCATTTTTGAAGCAGGTGGTCAGCCAGTGGCAGCGGCGGGCTGCAGGCAATCAAAGTCCTCAAACTTATTCTGCAGGAGATCCTGGGCCTTGTTAACGATGTCATCAACTAGCATACCTTTCTGGCCGCTGCTCTTCAGGATGGATAAATGCTCTGAAGACAAGTTGTTCTGTGCTCTCCAGGTATATGCCATCTCCACTTGTGGTGTTCCCAGCTCCGGGCTTCCTACATCTTTGGTAGATGGAGTGGACATGTTTTCTGCCACAGCTCTTTTGGCTGGTGGAAATGTCCCAGGCTGTCTTTGTAGGTTGGTGCTTTCCTTTTAAGACTGGCTTTGGAAGCTTCACGAGATGCCTTCAAAAGGTCTTCAGCAGACCATTTTCTTGTCCAATGTTTTAAAGGTCTCAAAATTTAAAAAGACATCATCCTTCACTGCTGTGTCTTTTTTTTTCACTGACGAGTCTTTCTATTACATCTACTACAGCTCTTTGGTGTTTTTTTTAGCAGGTGGTGCTTTGTGGACAAGCAATGGCTCCACAGCATCAGCGTCCCGGGTTCTTTTTTATGGGGGTTCCCCACTTTCAGTTTTTTCTCCCAGAGACATGCCTTGTGGGATTAGGGGCCCTTCATGTGCAACTTTTAGATCAGCAATAAAACTGGTTGGTGTCTTCTCAGCTGTGTCATGGCAGATGACGTGGTTTTTACGTCTTAAGACAACTGACCTGAAGAAGCTCCTGGCTTCTGGATGGTTGAATTCTTGTCCAGGAAGCTAGAGTTCCTCATCAGAGTTCTCCATTTTTGATTGACTTTCCTGAATCGGGTCAGAAGGAATGAGCCAATCGACATGCAGGATGAAAGAGTGTTGACCAGCAGCTGCTGATCAACATAGCGCCGACACCTATGAATCCTCATGATCGAGTCCAATCTTTTTTTGAAGTTGTGTGCATCCAACATGCAGTCATATCACAAATTCATATTTGTGATGTTATCCAGTGACATCACAGCTGTAGGCCCAGTTCCAGAACATTCTATGCAAATGTGGTGACATCACAATACTCTGCTAGGATGAAGGCCAGATTATTTTAACCACTTAATTGCTAAGATATATGGATATTGTTTGTTTAATGGATGCAGATTTTGAGTTTTCGAGAGTACATTGATTTTTACCTTTACAGTACATTTTCTGCTTCACATTTTTAGATTTGGTTTGATTTGGTACAGGTGAATCCCATGGTGGGCCCCTGTGCAAGGGGGACCCCTAGTACCCCACCCCCTTCACAAGTGACTCATAACACAATAGACTTACTGCACTACATACATATATTCAATGTACAGCACCTCAACCAGCCTATGTTCATATAAAAAAAACTTGATAGATTATTAAAGAAACTCCCCAGTTTATTATTATATACAGTTGTGTTCAAAATTATTCAACCCCAACTGAAATTGTGTGTTTTGGCCAGTTTGACATTAATTTTGATCATTTCAGTCATCTTGTTTACAATTAACCGCTACAGGACCGCCTAACGCAGGGATGCGTCCTGCGGGCGGCCCTGTAGCTCTGAGTTGACGCGTCGGCGCGTCATCTCGTGAGAGCCGAGATTTCCTGTGAACGCGCGCGCGTGCGTGCGCGCGTTCCGAGGGAAGCGCGGCACAGCAGTTCGGCTACAGCCTGCCAGCGATGGATCATCGCTGGCAGGCTGCTAGATGCGAATAAAATCGCATCAAACTGCTATATCAGGCGCTGTTTTATGAACAGCGTCTGATATAACTGCTACCTGGTCCTCTGGTGGTCCCATTTACTGGGATCGACCACCAGAGGACCAGGTAACTACAATAAAGTTGCACCAAACACTACACTAACCCCCCACCCCCTCACCTATTAACCCCTTGATCACCCCATCTAGACCCCTGATCACCCCCTGTCATTGATCACACCCCTTGTAAGGCTCCATTCAGGCGTCCATATGTGTTTTGCGGATCCGTGGATTCACGGATCCGGATCCGCGGATCCGATCCGCGGATCCGATCCGCGGATCCTCAAAACACGGACACCGGCAATGTGCTTTCCGCATTTTGCAGATCCGCACATTGCCAGAACTATATAGAAAATGCTTTTTCTTGTCCGCAGTTGCGGACAAGAATAGGACATGTTCTATATTTTTGCAGAACGGAAGTGCAGACCCGGAAGCGCAGATCCGTAATT
The DNA here is from genome assembly GCA_033119425.1 of Bufotes viridis. NCBI lineage: Eukaryota > Metazoa > Chordata > Amphibia > Anura > Bufonidae > Bufotes > Bufotes viridis. Next base: position 415,853,297 of record CM065590.1, on the reverse strand, counting down.
CCGGATCCGAGCGGGACAAAGTCTGTCCCCATAGAAATGAATGGGTCCGCAATTCCGTTCCGCAAACAGAATTTCGGACGTGTGAATGGGGCATAAGGGCCCCCTTTACCGCCAGTTAGCTAGCTACTTGTTAGGTAGCTAGCGCCCAGCCCACCGCACCGCAGTCACTGATTTTGGCAGAGATTTTTTCATCCACATTGATCGATGCGAATGAAAAATCTGTGCCGTTCATTTTTTTTCAGCGCAGAGGCTGAACGGAAAAAAAATCTCATTACCCGTATGCTCAATATACGGAGAATCGCAGAAACTCCTAATGCTGGCCATACGTGTAATGATTGCGGAGACCCTCAAATGCCAGGGCAGTACAAAAACCCCACATGTGACCCCATTTTAGAAAGAAGACACCCCAAGGTATTCCGTGAGGGGTATGGTGAGTTCATGGAAAATATTATTTTTGTCACAAGTTAGTGGAATATGAGACTGTAAAAAAACAAAAAAAAAAACAATTTCCGCTAACTTGTTCCAAATTTTTTTTTTTCTGTGAACTCACCATACCCCTCACAGAATACCTTGGGGTGTCTTCTATCCACAATGGGGTCACTTGTGGGGTATTTATACTGCCCTGGCATTTTAGCGGTCCTAAGCGTGAGAATCCAAATGCGTAAAAATGCCCTGTGAAATCCTAAAGGTACTCATTGGTTTTAGGGCCTCTTTGTGCATCTTGGCTGCAAAAAGTGTCACTCATGTGGTATCGCCGTACTCAGGAGAAGTAGGGCAATGTGTTTTGGGGTGTATTTTTATATATACCCATGCTGGAGTGTGAGAAATATCGCTGTAAACGACAACTTTTTAAAAATTTTATTCAAAGTTGTCAATTTACAGAGATATTTCTCTTACCCAACATAGGTATATGTAAAATACACCCCAAACTTGCCCTACTCTCCTGATGCGGCGATACCATGTGTGACTTTGCAGCCAAATGCGCAAAGGCCCAAATTAACAGGTACCTTTTAGGAAGAGCATTTTTACGCATTTTCTTCTCACGCTTTAGGGCCCTAAAATGCCAGGGCCGTATAAATACCCCACATGTGACCCCATTTTGGAAAGAAGACACCCCAAGGTATTCGCTGAGGGCATAATGAGTCCATGAAAAATTAAACTTTTTGTCAAAAGTTAGCGGAAACGGAGACTTTGTGAGAAAAAACAATAAAAAATCAATTTCCACTAACTTGTGCCAAAAAAAAAATCTTCTATGAACTCGCCATGCCCCTCATGGAATACCTTAGGGTGTCTTCTTTCCAAAATGGGGTCACATGTGGGGTATTTATACTGTCCTGGCATTTTAGGGACCCCTAAAGCGTGAGAAGAAAATGCGTAAAAATGCCCTCCTAAAAGGTACTCATTGGAATTTGGGCCCCTTTGCGCATCTTGGCTGCAAAAAGTGTCACACATGTGGTATCGGCGTACTCAGGAGAAGTAGGGCAATGTGTTTTGGGGTGTATTTTTACATATACCCATACTGGGTGAGAGAAATATCTCTGTAAATTGACAACTTTGAATAAAAAATTTAAAAGTTGTCGTTTACAGCGATATTTCTCTACGCAGCATGGGTATATGTAAAATACACCCCAAACCACATTGCCCTACTTCTCCTGAGTCGGCGATACCACATGGTGCCACTTTTGCAGCCTGAGTGCAAAGGGGCCTAAAACCAATGAGTACCTTTAAATTTCTAGGACATTTTTACGCATTTGGATTCTCACACTTTAGGGGCCCCTAAAATGCCAGGTGAGTATAAATACCCCACATGTGACCCCATTTTGGAAAGAAGACACCCCTAGGTATTCTGTGAGGGCATGGTGAGTCCACAGAATTTTTATTTTTGGCACAAGTCAGCGGAAATTGTTTTTTTTTTTTTTTTTTTTTACAAAGTCTCATATTCCACTAACTTGTGACAAAAAATAAAATTTTACATGAACTCACCATACCCCTCACAGAATACCTTGGGGTGTCTTCTTTCCAAAATGGGGTCACATGTGGGGTATTTTTACTGCCCTGGCATTTTAGGGGCCCTAAAGCGTGAGAAGAAGTCTGGAATCCAAATGCGTAAAAATGCCCTGTGAAATCCTAAAGGTACTCATTGGAATTAGGGCCCCTTTGCGCACCCAAGCTGCAAAAAGTGGCACACATGTGGTATCGCCGTACTCAGGAGAAGTAGGGCAATGTGTTTTGGGGTGTATTTTTATATATACCCATACTTTGTGTGAAAAATATCTCTGTAGCGACAACTTTTAAAAATTTTATACAAAGTTGACAATTTACAGAGATATTTCTCTCACCCAACATGGGTGTATGTAAAAATACACCCCAAAACACATTGCCCTACTTCTCCTGAGTGCGGCGACTACCATGGTGACACTTTTGCAGCCTGAGTGCACAAAGGGCCCAAATTCAATGAGTACCTTTAGGTTTTACATGGCGGCTCATGATTAGCCCCGCCCAAAATGCCAGAACAGTAAACACACCCCACAAATGACCCCATTTCGGAAAGTAGACACCCCAAGGTATTCACTGAGGGGCATAGTGAGTCCGTCTGAGATTTTTTTTTTTTGCCAGAAGTTATCAGAAATTGAAACTTTTTTTTTTTTTTTTCTCAGAAAGTGTCATTTTCCGCTAACTTGTGAAAAAAATGAAATGATACATGAACTCACCAAGCCCCTCCGTGAATACTTTGGGGTGTCTTCTATCTAAAATGGTGTGATTTGGGGGTATTTATACTTTCCTGACATTCTAGCACCTGAAGAAACATGACAGGCGCTCAGAAAGTCAGAGCTGCTTCAAAATGCCGAAATTCACTTTTTGCACCATAGTTTGTAAACGCTATAACTTTTACCCAAACCAATAAATATACACTTATTGGATTTTTTTATCAAAGACATGTAGAACAATAAATTTAGAGAAAATTTATATAGAAATGTAGTTTTTAAAAAAATTTACAACAGAAAGTGAAAAATGTCATTTTTGCAAAAATTTCGGTCATTTTTGATTAATAGCAAAAAAAGTAAAAATGTCAGCAGCAATGAAATAGCACCAAATGAAAGCTCTATTAGTGAGAAGAAAAGGAGGTAAAATTCATTTGGGTGGTAAGTTGCATGACGGAGCAATAAACGGTGAAAGTAGTGTAGTGCAGAATTGTAAAAAGTGGCCTGGTCATTAAGGGTGTTTAAGCTAGGGGGGCTGAAGCGGTTAAATCAAAGAGGCACTTGTAAGTCAGACAAATATAACATAACATTTATAATGAAATAACCACAAATGTTTTTTCTGTGCTCACATCATTATCAGTTTTATTGAACCCCCAAGTGACATTCAATCTTAGTACTTAGTACAACATCCTTTACCAGTTATAACAGCTTTTAAACGTGAAGCGTAGCTTGACACAAGTGTCTTGCAGCGATCTACAGGTATCTTCGCCCATTCTTCATGGGCAGAAGCTTCCAGTTCAGTCACATTCTTAGGCTTGCGCGCTGCAAATGCTTTCTTTAAGTCCCACCAGAGGTTCTCAATCGGATTTAAGTCTGGTGACTGCGATGGCCACTTCAAAATGTTCCAGCCTTTAATCTGCAACCATGCTCTAGTGGACTTGGAGGTATGCTTGGGATCATTGTCCTGATGAAAGGTCCAACGTCTCCCAAGCCTCAGGTTTGTGACGGACTGCATCACATTTTCATCCAATATCTCCTGGTACTGAAGAGAATTCATGGTACCTTGCACACGCTGAAGCTTCCCTGTACCTGTAGAAGCAAAACAGCCCCAAAGCATAATTGACCCCCGCCATGCTTCACAGTAGGCAAGGTGTTCTTTTCTTCATAGGCCTTGTTCTTCCTCCTCCAAACATAGCGTTGATCTATGGGCCCAAACAGTTCTAATTTTGTTTCATCAGTCCACAGAACACTATCCCAAAACTTTTGTGGTTTGTCCACATGACTTTTGGCATACTGCAGTCGACTCTTCTTATTCTTTGGAGACAGCAAGGGGGTGCGCCTGGGAGTTCTGGCATGGAGGCATTCATTACGCAGTGTGCGCCTTATTGTCTGAGCTGAAACTTCAGTACCCGCATCTGACAAATCTTTTTTCAGTTCCTCAGCAGTCACACGGGGACTTTTCAACACTTTGCGCTTTAGGTAGCGCACAGCAGTCGAAGTCAGCATCTTCTTTCTGCCACGACCAGGTAGCGTTTCAATAGTGCCCTTTGCCTTGAATTTGCGAATGATGCTTCCTATGGTGTCTCTTGGTATGTTTAACATCTTTGCAATCTTCTTATAGCCATTGCCCTTCCTGTGAAGAGAAATCACCTCTTCTCTTGTCTTCCTGGACCATTCTCTTGACTTCACCATGTTTGTAAACACACCAGTAAATGTCTAGAAGGAGCTGAGTATCACAGTCATTTTAAATCTGCCTAATTGGTGCTTATTATGCTTGATTGCTGCTCCTTGACATCCACTGGTGTTTTCAATATCTGATGGAAAACACTTGAATGAACCTCTGTTCTTAAGAGTGGTAGTCTTTAAGGGGTTGAATAATTGTGTCAATGAAGAAATCACAAAAAAAACATTTAATACTGTATTACAAAAACAATTGATGTCATTTTAGTTGCATTTGGTTCTTTTAAAAGTCCTTGTAAGATTTCATTCTGAACACAATTACAAATGTACACTAAATTCCCTAAAACCCTTTACAGCATTGGGAGTTGAATAATTTTGAACACAACTGCACATTTCCAGACAATAGGACAATTGGCCATCAATAGTAAAGACACCATTTCTTTAAACTTCTCTTCATCATGAAATACATAGAAATGAACTAAACATTATGCAATTGGTGCGACGGTCCAAGAGACGTAAAAGCTAGGGAGCCAAAAGGTTCCAAACTAGTGGGAGGAATCCTTAAAGTATAACTGTCAACAATTTTTTTTTTTTACTATTGGATTTTGGTGATTAATCACCTTTTTGGCCCTGTTTTAATTTCTGATTGTTTAATAAATAACCAACAAAAATACTTGCGTGAACGTTAAAATAAAACAAAAAAGTCTTTATTTAATCATCATTGTTAAAAGCATGTGGGTGTAACTCATGTTAATATTATAAGGCTGTCGGCCCTAGTGGTGAAACTAAAGGTGTAACCTGAGGCTGAATAGCCCTATACTGTGATTGTGGATGCCAAACACAGTATCTGATGGCGGTTATCTAATATTGGCAGTAGAGTTCAAAGCCTCAGCAACAGTTTAAGCTGGGCAATGTTATTACTGACCCTGGAGACCGGCTGTGCACATGCCGATCCCACAGGGAAATATGATACAGATAGTCTCAATGCACCCCCTTAAGTCCCTCTGAAGCCGGCACAAGAGTTCGTGCCTGTATTTACTGTCTCCAGAAGAGAGGGGTGTATAAGAGAAAATAGGTGAATCTCGGCTCAACGCGTTTCTGTGTGGTGACGATCACCGCACTTCCTCAGGAGCCACAGTTCTGTATTAAATGAAATATTTCTGCCTAAGCCACTCTCCCTAGGTGTGGGAGCTGGCGTTCACAGCTGGAAGCTAATGCCTGCCTAAACCGCGCTCTCTAGGTGTGAGAGCCGGCGTGCTGTGTAGCTTAGTGTGAGCACCGGCACTAGTATGGCCGCAAAGCGGCCCTGCATCCGTGCCTTTAAATACAGACGCTACACCCCGCCCTTCTGGCGCACCCCTGCCAGCTCAGCCAATCACATCACAGGGCGGCTGTGCATAGCCAGCTACTGTCTCGTTCAGGGGGCACGGCGCATCAGCGCAGAATTATCAATGGGGGAATACTCGGGCGGCTATATATACACTCAGCGATGTATCAATTGCAGGATGAGGATCTCAGAAGGAGGGGCCAGTCGAACCTCACTGACTCTCTGTCATCACCTAAGATTTAGTCAAAAATAGAGACATGCAAGATGGTAATGATATCATAGATGCATGTATACGGTATAAGGGGATCCCATGCTCTATTGCATGCGGTTGCTACAAGCAACTATCAAGTTGCATGCGGTTGCTAGAAGCAACTATCAAATAGAGTATAGATGCATGTATACGGTATAAGGGGATCCCATTCTCTATTGCATGCGGTTGCTAAAAGCAACTATCAAGTTGCATGCGGTTGCTAAAAGCAACTATCAAATAGAGTGTAGTAATCCCCTAAAAAGGACACATAAAGAGTTGAATCATACAGTGTTCATCTGAGATGGGGAAGAGGTCCCTAGTTCTATTTCTTGCCGTTGCTCATGGCAACTGACTAGATAAGTGCAGTTACATCTCAACACTGAGTACTGAAAGAGATTTATCATTACTGTACCCACACGTAACTAGTGATCGATCACTGCTATAATGTTGTATGTCTCACTCGGACAGTGGTCATCTACTAGGAGGATCATGTTGTCCTTTGTCCATCATGGGGTTTTGGATCCCAGTGCCCCATGAAATAAAGAGACCCTAGATAAAAGGTACAAATGAAATGGCGTTGTTCAGACCATGCGGTTTGATGGTATTTAGCCTGAACATCCACCTGGCCTCCTTTTGTAACAGTGTACGATCCATGTCTCCTCCCCTCAGGGACGCCGTAATCTGCTCAATCCCCTGAAATTTGATGGAAGACGTCCTGCCGCCATGGTGTTCACTAACATGGCGCGCTATGGGGGTATCCTTCAGGTTTGATATATCTGATACGTGCTCACCTATCCGGCGTCTGAATTCGCGTATGGTTTTACCCACGTATCTGACTCTACAGGTGCATGTCAGCAGATAGATCACCCCCATAGTCTTACAATTTATGAAGGACCTAATGTAAAACACTTGTCCGGGAGTCTGTCCGTCAATCTGTCTACCTCTTTTAATAAACCTGCAGAATTTGCACGACCCACACGGATAAGTGCCCGTCACATTGTTGCGGAGCCATGTGTTAGCTTTTGGGCTCACATAGTTACTATGAACCAGGAGATCCCTGATGTTTTGATTCCGCCTGTATGTGATAAGTGGTTTCTATGGGATTAAGCCACCGACATCAGAATCGGATCTAAGGATCTCCCAGTTATCCGCCAGGATCTGTCTAACCTCCTCGTGTGCCCTATCATAGGTTCCGATGATTCTTACAGCTTCTTCTGTTTGTTTTATCTTAGGCACCAGAAGCTGTTCCCTATTCACATTCACCGAGTGATGGTATGCTTCCACCAATACTTTACGTGGATATCCGCGGTTCAGGAATCTATTACACAGATCCCTGGCCGCTACGCGGAAATCTGTCAAACGAGAGCAGTTCCTTCTCACCTTAACGTTCACGCAAGTATTTTTGTTGAATGCATAAGAGAGCGGAACCCCTAAAAGCCACCTAAAAGTCCCCAGTATTGGCTATTTCTACCAGAGATTAAAATAAGGTTGCTATGCTCCTTCCATCTACCAGATGAGGACGGAGCATGCTGCGTGCACTGGGAACTGATAGTGAGTCAACATTGTAAGGGAATGTATAAAAAGCCAGGTTCTTCCTAACAGGAGATAACAGTGCTGGGCTGTGTGTGTGAACTTCTCCACATGCCTGTGCTTGGCAGACACTCCCTTAGCAGTGCTGGAGAATGTAGAGCTCAGGGAGATCTGCCCTCTGCTCAGTGTATAAATGAAAGCCTTATCTGATAAGAAGAGAGCTTGTGGAAGGACTATAGGCTTCAGCCAGACCTGGAAATTTAACTGCAAGACCCCCCTATACAGAGCTGGTCTTCACTAACTTCACTGCAGGCGTCCTATGGATTAGCCTCAGGGCTGAGGGCGGCCATTTTAACAGAATAGTGAAGTTGTAGTTTTATGCAGACTGGTTGCTAAGGGCTGAATCTTATTAAATAAGGGGTAAGTAAGTCTAATAGTTATTGATTCAGGAATATTATCATATTAGTAACTGCATATATGAAAACTGAAATTAGGGTCTAAATGTGACAGTTATCCTTTAACCAAGGTACCCAGACCTTCTCAAATTTATCAGGACAACCTTATAAAGTTGGAGTACCATATTCACCTCTCTAAGCCAGACATTTTTGGTATGCCTCTGTGGGTGCTTCCAATTATATAGAATAACCTTTTTTTTCATAATAGAGCAATAGTTTAAATAAGGTCATCAACAAGCCCAAAGAGGCAAACCTTGGGATGTAGTATATCTGGCATGGTCAAATTAGTCTCCATAAACCCCAGGACGTCTCTCCAATATGCCTGTAAGACATGTGTAGCATCGTGCCATCCACCACACGGCCAGGACCTACCTTCTCAAAGTTGCTGCAGGGCCCCCTATATTCAATCATCTGGTAGCATCTTGCTGCTGTGTGAGCAGGTAATATTTGAATGTATCTGTACAGTGGGCCCCCAAAATAAATTTTACTGATGGGCCCTAAGCACCCCAGTCCAACACTGCCTTCCTCTGCCTGTTCAGATTGGATGCTATATATAGATATAGCTCATCAGATAATATCCAAATATATAATAGGGCAAATAAACATCAATAAAGATTACTCTGATCTTCAACTTTGAAAGAAGTTTATAAATTACTGCAATTAATGAATAAGTAAATATGAAAAAGATAGCCAGATGACATTTATGAAATCGCCTTCTGAGATCTGAGCAGTTCCCCAATGCAAGGTTATTATTGCTATCTCTATATTTACCGATGGCGGTGTTCTGTTCCAGTCTTCCCTGTGGGGGAGCTCGGACCTCTAGGTGGGAGGTGCACTTACAGGATATATGGTTCTAATACTGTTCCATTACTAATCAGTTAATTCCCTCATGTGATGTTGGAAGTGTCTACACAATAGACTCGTCTTGGCCTGCAGCAGTCAGATGTGTTCCCAGGCCCCTCATTTACAGGAAGTGCTAATTGTTATCTTTCTGATCCCGCTTGGCCTCACTCTTTGACTTTGTCACATCAACATGTGGCAGTCAAAAATGTAAAAGATATTCTTTGATATGAAAAATATTTCCCTATTCTTGTACAGTGTTGCTAGGCTATTTGGAAGGAAATGCACATACATATGTGATCTTTTAACAGATGTCATCTTCTTGACTCCTTATGGCAAAGGCATAACTTGAAGCTGTACTTGAAAAGATATATTACAAAGCAGGGTCATCGCTACGGTCATTAAATATCAGTGGCACAAGGCCCAAAACACGATTGTCCCATTTATATCCCAGTTGTGCCGTTGCACCTTTACTTCTTCTCAGGTTGTCTGAGACCCCAAATTCAGAAGCCTGTTGTGCAAAATTTTAAGCTTTGGTTATACCAAGCATTAATTGTCCAGTAAGAGACTTTTGTACTAAAGCCTACTGTGATGGATTACAACTACTCAAAACCTGTAAACCAGGACATTGCCCATGAAATCTGCTATACTTCATAAATTCAGAACCTTGTCATGGACTATGCACTTAAAAGATCAACACCCTTTTTGTCACCATCAAGTACTGAAGTCACAATGTTCCAATCCACTATGCAATATATAATGTATGCATTATTGTTGTGCATAACCCTTTTCTTTTTGCATCAGTCAAGAGTAAAATTGTATGAGGTTATTAAAAAGTCATAACAGTATTATGCATATTGCCTTATTGCATGTGTGAGATCTTTTGTCCCTTGGTAATTGCAGGCCTACAGGTCAAGAGTCAAATGCAGAGGTCAGCTTGTGTTTAGGTGGGGGTGTATGCAGCATCCTGCTCCTAGAAATCATGTATACTGCAAAGTGTAAAAGTATATTGTCATCATTGCATGTACGTATGTACTGTGTATTCCTTTAAGCAGCCACTACTAGATGGGGCTGGTGTTACCCTATATATAAGGAGGAGGGATTCTATTCTAAACCAGTTCAGTCAGAGAGAGCGCAGTGTTAGAGCAAGCAGAAAGATGTGAAGCTGACATCCTAGCCACCCCTGGACCCAAGTAGCAGCCATGGGGAGACCTAAAGGAGAAAGGAACAACTGCCAAAAACAGACCAGAAAATAGAGAGGTGTAGAGCAAGACCTGTGGAGGTGAGCAGTCTATAAAGGACTTATTTGACCCTATGGCATCCGTGTTCAGGAGTTACCTCCAGTGCTTGAGTATAGTTTGGCCCACCTGTATGTACTGCCACATCGCAAGGAGGAAATGTAGATAAGCAACCTGCCAAGGAATGGAGCAGAGGAATTTGCTTGCCGTTAGGGAGAACTGCCCTGTTGGTTGTCAGAAGTAAATTATACACCCCGTGCCTGGATGCTTATCTGTACTGTCAGCTAAAGAAGTGCAGGATAAGGGAGATTGCCTAAAACATGTAAAGAGACACTGGTTTGGCCTATGGTTATCTATGCATCTGTGAGACTTTTACCATCTAAGGAGACTGTATTTCTGCATAACGGCGGTCCACAACAAGTGAGACCTGTCCTGAATTGTCTGCATCTTAAGCTTCAGTAAATAATTGTTTGCTGTTTAACCTGGAATCATTATTTCTATCCTACAGTTGCACCCAAGTGTACTGGTGTCATGAATCTCATGGACCCTGCCTTCCCTGCACCAAAACCCATACCAACAAGGGCACCTCGACTACCATCCAACAGAGGAACCCCTTGAACCCATAGAATGCCCTGAAGGTTTCCGGTGCCTTCCTTCCCATCACTGCACACTCGCCCAGGGAGCTTCAGGAAACTGTGAGTACGACTACTGCACCCATCTGGCCACCCACACTCACGTGTGCCTTGCGGCCTGGTCCCTGTACATAGCAAAGCTGAAAAGTGAGCTGCAGTAAGCAAGCAAATATTAGCCTATTGTGTATTCTGTAATTACCAATATAGAGTCCCTAATTTTGTACTCAGTAGCAATCGCCTATTGCATCAGATATTTATTTCACACTTATGGCCACATTTATAGAGATTGCAAAACAACCACATCATTACCATAGACTTAACCATAGTGATTTTCTTGGATATAAGCCAATGTTCTCCCATAGGCTTCACACGTGGAGCAGAACATATGAGCTTGGATTACACAATTATTAATGAAATATAGCTTAAGCCGAAAAGAGGAAGTGGAAAATTCTGAAATATTTCCATAATAAAATCACATAGACATATCTCTTCACTTCCTTAAATGACGTACATGGAACAATGTGACAGTAAGACAAATATTCTCTATATATTGTTATCTGTTGTACCTGCGGTCAATAACTCAAGTCAGTTCAATTCCAATAGGAGATAAAGAAGTTGGAAACCCCTGTTCTGCATCAACAAATCATATTGCAGCCAGGAACTGCAAAGCCGAGGGACATTTCTAACCAAACAGGTCTTCCCACATATTTCAGGCTTGCATGCCATCAATACTGCCTCAGCTGCTCTCTTCACACTCCATTTGTATACCAGAAAGATTGTATGAACACATAGTTTTAAATATATAAACACTACAAAAAAAAGTTTGGGATATTTAGGTTTTGGCTGAAATGTATGGAAAATTTAAAAAGTTCACGCTACAGTGATATATGAAAGTAGGGCATTTAAGCAGAAGCATGCAATGGTGATTTCCTCATCTCAAACAATTAATTGAAACAAAAGCCAACAACAGTGGTGGATATACCCTCACAAAAAATGTCAGTCTCAAAAACTTGTCATGTGGCCTTGAGCATAAATTATAGCTTGACAACGATCTATCATGCTGTTAACAAGTCAACTTATTGTCTGCTGAGGCATGGCATTCCACTGTTCTTGAAGTGTGACCCTCAAGTCATTAAGGTTCTGGGGTACAGAGTTACAAGCCTCTACACGGGGACTCGGTTGATCCCATAGATTTTCAATTCAGCTCTGGAGAAAGTGCAGGCCACTTCATTTGAGGTACCCTAGTCTCCAGCAGCCGTTCCCTAATCATGCGAACTTGATGAGCTGGCTCATTGTCGCCCATGTTGTTTATGCAGAGGCACAATGACTGGATTAATGATGTTATTCAAGTAGCATGTGCTTGCCACTGTACCATTCACAAAGTGTAGGGCAGTTCTGTATTGACTAGATACAGCTGCCCACACTGTAACACCACCACCACCAAAGTCTCGTCAGTGGCTGATGCATAGCGCTCTCCGTGATGTCTCCAACATCGTTGGCGCCCATCATTTCTGCTGAGCATGAGTCGATTTTCATCAGTTGACAACACTGAGGCCCACTGGTCCCTAGTCCAGCGTAGATGCTCCCTGGCACATGCAAGACGATGACGCCTGTGGTCAGGTACACTTGCAGGTCATCTAGCATGCAGACCATGCTGATGTAAACAGTTTTGAATGGTCTGATGTGACACTTGGGTGCCTCTCCCACCTCCCTTAAATGTGCCTGTATTTGTGTGGCATTTATCATCCGGTTCCACAGGGCATTGTTCACAATGAAGCGGTCATCAGACCATTTGACTTTTTTCACCTTCGTGATGTTGCTTCCTTGTGCTAAAATTAGTCAAATCAAGTTTTCCCCATCAATCCGTACTCAATACTCTAATACCCCAACATCCCATAATGAGAAAGTGAAAACAACATTTTTGCCATTTTTGCTAATTTATGTCACATGGACATAAGCATTCAGATTCTTTGCTATGATACTTGAAATTTAGCTTTGAGGTCTCCCATTTGTCTTGATCATCTTTAGATGTTTCTACACCTTGATATGAGTCCACCTGTAGTTAATTCAGATTTAGAAAGACACATACCTGCCTATATAAGGTCTCAAAGCTGACAATACATAATCAGAGCAAAAACCAAGCCATGAGGAGGAAAGAACTGCCTTTAGAGCTCAGAGACAGGATTGTGTGGCAGCTCAGATCTGGAGAAGGGTACATACAATTTCTGTTGCACCGAAGTTCCCAAGAGGACAGTGGCCTCCATAATTCTTAAATGGAAGATTTCTGGAATAAACAGGACTCTTCCTAGAGCTGGCCACCCCACCAAAGTAAGTAATCAGGGGATAAGGGCCTTGGTAAAAGAGGTGACCAAGAATCCAATGCGCACTCTGGCTCAGCTCCAAAGATCCTGTGGGCAAATGTATAAACTTCCAGAAGGTCAATCATCACTGTAGTACTCCACCAATCTGGGCGTAATGGCAGGATGGACAGACAGAAGCCTCTCCTCAGTAAAAGACACATGAAGGATCACCTAGAGTTTGCCAAAATGCACCAAAAGGAGTCTCGGACTAGAGAAACAAGAATCTCTGGTCTGATGAAACCAAGATTTAACGTTTTGGCCTCAATTCGAAGCAGTGGCATACATAGAAAGGATCAAACCAGGCCCCCCACACAGGATAGAAGGGTTTCTGCTTAAACCCTTTTCAATGACCCTTGGGCCATTTTCTCCACTGCCTCATTTGCAAAAAGTTTTTTCTTTAGAGGGTACTGTCCTGACCAAGTTTTTACCCCCAGTAGAAGAGGAGATAATCCCAACCGGGCCCTGACACGTGGTCTGCTGCTATGGTAGTTACGCCCCTTATTCTAAGCATTATGTTTGGATGAAACCAGGCACTGCCCAGTAAAGTATGGTGGTGGCAGCATCATGCTAAGGGGGTGTTTTTAGTAGCTGGGACAGGGGGAGTGGTCAGGGTGGAGGGAAAGCAGAATGGAGCAAAGTACAAAAAAAATTCCTAATGAAAACCTAATCCAGAGTACTCTGGACCTCACATTTGGCAGAAAGTTCCCTTTCCAACAAGACAATGATCCTAAGCACCGAGTAAAGTACTTAAACTGGCATGCAAATGTTTGGGCACCCCTGGTCAAAAAAAACTGTTACTGTAAACAGTTAAGCAAGTTGAAGATGAAATGATCTCCAAAAGGCATAAAGTTAAAGACGAAACACACATTTCAGCATTTTAAGCAATGGCAGGAACAGTGGAAGTCAAGAGAAGGTCTGGAAGACCAATAAACATTTCAGAGACAGCTATTTGTTGAATTGCTAGAAAGGCAGATCAGAACCCCCGCTTGACTGCAAGACCTTCAGGAAGATTTAGCAGACTCTGGAGTTATGGTACATTGTTCTACTGTTCAGCGACAACTGCACAATTATGGCTTTCATGAAAGAGTCATCAGAAGAAAACCTCTCATGCGTCATCACCGCAAAAATTCAAAGTCAGAATTTTTCAAAAAAGAAGAGATCTAAACAAGCCTGATGCATTTTGGAAACAAGTCCTGTGGACCATGAAGTTAAAATAGAACTCTTTGGCCAAAGTGAGAAAAGGTATGTTTGGATAAAAAATAGAACACAATTTCATGAAAAGAACACCTCTCCAATAGTGTTGGGCGAGCATGCTCAGCCGAACACTAATTCGGCTCGAGCATCGCGATGCTCGGCATATTGCGGTGTTCGCCCGAATACCGCGTGTGCTCGAGCGCGATGCTCGAGTCTCCTCCCTGCACGTTTGTTGGCTGCTACTAGCCAATAAACGTACAGATAAGTACTGCCATTCACTGTAATGCCGTAGCCATGTTGGCTGCTGGCATTACAGTGATTGGCTGGCCGGAACGCGACATCGGGTGCTATATAGCGTGTTCGGCTCAGTCCTAGTCAGGGAGAGCTGGAGAGTAAAAAGGAGAGATAGTGTAGGGAGTAAAATAGGAATATTTTAGTTTTTATACTTGCTATAGACCCAAAAGTCCTTTTAAGGACTATTGTGTGTGGCAGAAATATATATTTTTAGCGCAACTTGCGCTAAATTGCTAAAACTTGTTAGAGACCCAAAAGTCCTTTTAAGGACTATTGTGTGTGGCAGCAATATTTATTTTTAGCGCAACCTGCGCTAAATAGCTTGCAATTGTTTGGCCGCTGCAGACAGCGACATTATATGCGCTGCATCTCCTGTCTAAATATCTGTGACATCCAGTGTACTTTTTCTACTGCGAACAGTTACATTACCTACGCTACATCTCCTGTATAACGTTTACGTATCCAAAATATCAATGACATTGAGTCTAATTTTTTTGCTGCTGGTGGCAGCGACATTACCTGCGCTTCATCTCCAGTATAACATTAGCACATCCGAAATATCAGTGACATTCATTGTAATTTTTTTCGCCGCTGGTGACAGCGACTTTATCTGCGCTACATCCCCTGTGTAACATGTGCGTAGCCTAAAAATATCTGTGACATCCAGTGTACTTTTTCCGCTGCGGACAGTTACATTCCCCGAGCTAAATCTCCTGTATAACGTTTGCGGATTCAAAATATCATGACATTCAGTCAAATTTTTTTGCTGCTGGTGGCAGCGACATTACTTATGCTATACCTCCTGTATAACGTGTGCGCATCCTAAACATCAGTGACATTCATTCAGTGTAATTTTTTATTAGCTGGTGGTGACAGTGACATTACTTGCGCTATACCTTCTGTATAACGTGTGTGCATCCTAAAAATATCTGTGACATTCTGTGTACTTTATTTGCACATACAGTTACAAAACCTGCGCTACTGTACGTGTGACATACTTGCAAGCATATATACTATTTAATATGCGCGAGGCGAGCAGTAAGGGACAGGGAAGTGGTCGTGCTTCTGATGGTGCATGCAGAGGCCGTGGCCATGGGCGCGGTGAAACTATGCCTGCTGCCAGAGCACAAGAAACACAATCATCCACGATACCTAGCTTTATGTCCCAGTTTCCAGGGTGGCGCAGGACACTACTCTCGAAGTCAGACCAGTGCGACCAGGTGGTCGGTTGGATTGCAGCAGATAATGCTTCCAATCGGTTAAGCACCACCCTGTCGTCCACAAAGTCCAGTCTCAGAAGCCAAGAGTCTGGTCAACAGAATCCTCACCCTGATCCTCCTTCCTCCCACCATGGAGAGTCTTGGCAAACAAGTGATCCCACACTCGGATATTCCGAGGAGCTCTTTTCATCGGCATTCGTTAAATTGGGCCTCTCGCCAAGCCCGCTTGAAGAGGGACATGAGGAGATCTTGTGCCTTGATTCCCAAACTCTTGAGCATTGACAGTCAGAAGAAGATGATGGTAGGGAATGGCAATTAGTGTTCCACGAGGTGGATGATGATGATGAGACACAGTTGCCAATAAGTCAACTGCAATTAGTGTCTCAAGAGGTTCATGATGAGGATGAGACACAGTTGTCAATAACTGAGGTTGTTGTTAGGTCAACAAGTCAAGAGGATGACCAGAGTGAGGAAGTGGAAGAAGAGGAGGTGGACTATGAAGTCACTGACCCAACCTGGTAAGGTGGCAAGCTGAGCGAGGACAACAGTACAGAGGGGGAGGGATCCGCAGCACCGCAACAGGCTGGAAGAGGCAGTGGGGTGGCAAAAGGGAGAAGATGGGCCACACCGAACAGGCCTGCAACTGTTCCCCGGAGCACCCCCTTGCGGCAATCTCCCGTGCCAATAGGTAGGTGTTCTTTTTTGAGGAAAGTGCAGACGATAAAAGAATTGTCATTTGCAACCTCTGCCATACCAAAATAAGCAGGGGCGTGAACACTAGCAACCTCCAGCATGATCCGCCACATGGCATCAAAGCACCCTAATAGGTGGGCCGAACGCCTATGTCCACAATCAGTGTCTGCGGGTCACACTACTGCCTCCTCTTCTCCTGTCTTACATACTAGACAATCCCCTGCCCAAGAAGCATGTCCGGATGACTCCCGTCATGCACCTGGACCTTCGCAAGCACCATCAGCTAGCACATCCACTTCTGTGTTCCAGAGAAGCAAAAGCGCGAATACCCAGACACTCACCCACAGGCCATAGCACTAAATGCGCACCTTTCAAAATTGCTGGCCCTGGAAATTTTGCCATTTAGGCTTGTGGACAGTGAGGCTTTCCGCAGCCTGATAGAGGCGGCCGTCCCATGTTACTCTGTCCCCAGCCGCCAATATTTTTCACGGTGTGCAGTCCCACCCTTACACCAGCATAGTAACATAGTAACATGGTATATAAGACCGAAAAAAGACATTTGTCCATCCAGTACAGCCTGTTTCCTACAAGTTGATCCAGAGGAAGGCAAAAAACCCCTGTGAGGCAGAAGCCAATTTTCCCCACTTAAGGGGAAAAAAATTCCTTCCCGACTCCAATCAGAATAACTCCCTGGATCAACGACCCTTCTCTAGTAGCTATAGCCTGTAATATTATTACACTCCAGAAATACATCCAGTCCCCTCTTGAATTCCTTTATTGTACTCACCATCACCACCTCCTCAGGCAGAGAGTTCCATAGTCTCACTGCTCTTACCGTGAAGAATCCTTTTCTATGTTTGTGTACAAACCCCTCGTCAGGATGTCCCCTCGTGACAGACACAGTCCTGGGGATAAATAGATGATGGGAGAGATCTCTGTACTGACCCCTCATATATTTATACATAGTTGTTAGATCTCCCCTCAGTCGTCTTTTTTCTAAAGTGAATAACCCTAATTTGGATAACCTTTCAGGGTACTGTAGTTGCCCCATTCCAGTTATTACTTTAGTTGCCCTCCTCTGAACCCTCTCCAGCTCTGCTATGTCTGTCTTGTTCACAGGAGCCCAGAACTGTACACAGTACTCCATGTGTGGTCTGACTAGTGATTTGTAAAGTGGTAGGACTATGTCCTCATCACGGGCATCTATGCTCCTTTTGATGCAACCCATTATCTTATTGGCCTTGGCAGTAGCTGCCTGACACTGGTTTTTGCAGCTTAATATGCTGTTTATTAAAATTCCTAGATCCTTTTCCGTGTCAGTGTTACCGAGTGTTTTACAATTTAATATGTACGGGTGACTTGCATTATTCCTTCCCATGTGCATAACTTTACATTTGTTAGTGTTAAACCTCATCTGCCATTTCTCTGCCCAAGCCTCCAATCTATCCAGATCCTTCTGTAGCAGAAAACTGTCCTCTTCAGTGTTAATTACTTTACACAGTTTAGTGTCATCTGCAAAAATAGATATTTTATTGTGCAAGCCTTCTACAAGATCATTAATAAATATATTGAAGAGAATAGGGCCCAATACTGACCCCTGAGGTACCCCACTAGTGACAGTGACCCAATCTGAGTGTGTACCATTAATAACCACCCTCTGTTTTCTGTCATTCAGCCAGTTATTTACCCACATACAGACATTTTCTCCCAGTCCGAGCATCCTCATTTTATATACTAACCTTTTATGAGGTACAGTGTCAAATGCTTTGGAGAAGTCCAGATATACGACATTCATTGATTCGCCGCTGTCAAGTCTAGAACTTACCTCCTCATAGAAGCTGATTAAATTTGTTTGGCATGACCGATCCCTCATGAAGCCATGCTGATATGGCGTTATTTACTTATTTTCATTGAAATACTCCAAAATAGCATCTCTTAGAAACCCTTCAAACAGTTTCCCTACAACAGATGTTAAACTTACCGGCCTATAATTTCCAGGCTCTGTTTTTGGACCCTTTTTAAATATTGGCACCACATTTTCTATGCGCCAATCCTGTGGAACATTCCCTGTCAGTATAGAGTCCATAAATATCAGAAATAAAGGTCTGGCTATGACATCACCTTATTCCCTTAGGATACAGGGGTGTATGCCATCCGGTCCTGGCAATTTGACTATTTTAATCTTTTTAAGTCGCTGTTGTACTTCTTCCTCTGTCAGACAGGGCACTTTTAATGTGGAATTTACTTTTACATTCTGCATTTCATCTGACAGTTTATTTTCCTCAGTGAATATAGTGGAGAAAAAAATATTTAATAGTTTTGCTTTATCCTCGTCGCTCTCTGCAACACCCCCCTCATTGCTATGTAGAGGGCCGACTCCTTGTGTCCCGTAATGTGTCCCGTAACATCACCCGTGCCCTGACGAACGCAGTTATTGGGAAGGTCCACTTAACGACTGACACATGGACAAGTGCTTTTGGCCAGGGACTCTACATTTCCCTGACGGAACACTGGGTGAACATTGTGGAGGCCGGGAGCGAGTCGTACTCTGGGATGGCACAGGTGCTACTGACGCCAAGGATTGCGGGCCCTACTCCCATCAGGGTTTCAGCGCCACCAACAATAGTGGCTGCAAATCCCCCTTCTCCTCCTTTGCCTCCTCCACTATTTCCACCTCTGAATTATCATCTTGCAGCACCAGTCATCCATAAGTCAGTAGCTGGAAGCAGTGTAGCACTGCAGTGGGGAAGCGGCAACAGGCCGTGCTTAAACTGATCTGCTTAGGTGACAAACAGCACACTGCCGCAGAGCTGTGGCAGGGGATAAGGGACCAGACTGAGCTGGGGCTCTCGCCACTCAACCTACAACCAGGCATGGTTGTGTCTGATAATGGCCGTAACTTGGTGGCGGGCTCACACACATACCATGCCTAGCCCACGTGTTCAACCTAGTGGTTCAGCGGTTTCTCAAAACCTACCCCAATTTGGCTGAGCTACTTGTGAAGGTGCGCTGCGTGTGTGCCCAAGTCATCGGCATCGCTTTTTTTTGTGCGTATTATTGTCAGTCTGTAAAAGTGGCTTACTACTCGGACAACATCGTTCCCAGCAGCGACATGGGAGTTCAAGATGCATCCAGACATCCTCCGCATGCTGTTCCCGAACCATTTCAGTGGTGTTTCCATCCATTTCTGACCTTTTCCTGTGAACCAAACACCCTCCCCTCTTCAGAGCAGGGGGTGCCTGGTTTAATGCTTGGGTTCTCCCATTGACTTCCATTGTGCTCGGTAGAGCACCCGAGCATCCCGAGGTGTTCTACTCGGGCACCGGAGCACTTTGGTGCTCGAACAACACTACTCTCCAACCATTAAGCATGGGGGAGAATCAATCATGCTTTGAGGTTGTGTTGCAACCAATGGCACAAGAAACATTTTACAGGTGGAGGGAAGAATGGATTCAATGAAATTCCTGCAAATTCTGGAAGCAAACATAATAACTGTAAAAAAGCTGAATTTGAAAAAAAGATGGATTTTACAAATGGATAATGATCCCAAAAATGCTGAAGGTGGGGTGTGATTTGGCAGCTGAGGAGTATGGCCGCATGAACCTGCAGCTCCGGCACCGAGCGGAAAATACAGCGACAAGGGACCTCTCCTGAGAGTCTTTGGGAACCCTGATCATCTCCGACCCGCATGATGACCAGAGGGAAGAATATCTGCTAGCAGCAGGGCAAGCTGGACTTCTTCTTTGAACGCGACAAGCTTCTGGAGATGCCGGGCCCGCCATCTTCAGAGGCCCCTGGGAGACCGCAGCCTACCAGCGCTCGAGAGCATGAGAGGACACATGGCAGCAGCGAGAGGCAAGTAATGGGCTTACTTACCGGATCGCACTTACCGGATCGCAAGCACATGCAGGGGGCAAGCATGGATCCCTGGTAGATGCGGCAGGCAGCCCAGGAGGGCGGCGGTCAGGGCAGGATAGAATGCGAACACCTACATGGCGCCATGTTCCCCTACTTCTATCTTCCCCAGGGCTGCTGGGAGACATACTGGGCAGGCTTCTCCCAATGTTTTTGCAGGGAAAGACTTCAGATCAGCGAGCATCTGGATCCTTATTAAAGGGCATGCTTTTGGAGGTCAGTAAATCCCTCCATACGGATATGCAGCACATGCTGACACCAATTCAATCAGCTATCTTTGATTTAATCCCAAGAGTCTCCCACATTGAAAATAAAAATGGGAGAGTTTGCTTTTTCACATAACAATCTGGTGGACTCTTATAATGAGCTCTCTAAGGAACTTGACAAAGTTAAAGCAAAGCTGTGAGACCTGGAAGACATTCCGGAGGATGTGTCGGGAGGAGAGCTTGTCCAATACATATGCTCTTTGTTCTATTCTCTTCTGCCCACTCTCACCCAGCAGGATCTGACTATTGACAGGGCTCATAGGATCCCAAAACCGTCCTACCTTCCTGCCTCAACTCCGTGGGACGTTTTAGCACGAATACATTTCTTTCACATCAAAGAATGCATTCTGGAAGTGTCCAGGAATCTGGGAACCCTTTCTGCCCCTTTTCAGTCCATCAAATTGTTTGCGAATCTCTCCGACACGACTCTGAGGCAGAGGCATCAGCTGGCCCCCATCACGCAAGCTTTTCGGCAACACAAAATTGCGTATCGCTGGGGGTTCCCAGTTAAACTTCTGGTCCCCAAAGATGGAGACCTCTGTGTCATTCATTCAGTAGCAAAGGGAAAATCTATTCTAGCTTTTTGGAATATCACCGTAGAGGACCTTTAAAAAGAACGCTCTGGAAACGCCCAACGAGCATTGAGGACCCTTTCCAGTTGCTCAGCTAGGGTGCTAGCTACGCTCTTGTAGTTATTCTTCACCCACGATTTGTTCGTTTATACTCCTTGGCAATTCAACGTTGACTTTACATTCCAAAATGAGGCAGTTTTCAGATCTGCCTAGTTTACGTTTTTTGTTGGTTTTGTCTTTTTCTCCTTTGTTTTTCTATTGTATTCCAGTACACATTCTGGCTCGCTCAACTGATAGAGGAATCCTGGATGAGCCACAGGTTCCAGTCAGTCCTCCATAAATAAATCATATCTCATTTGTAAGGCTAAGCTGTTACTATTATTTTAAATGGTTCTTAAGATTGTGTCACTGAACGTTAGGGGACTTAATAATCCCCAAAAACGGGCTTTCATGTGGTCGGAAGCATTAGACCTCAAGTGTGATATCTTATGTGCCCAATTGACCCATATATTGAAACAGGATGGACATAGAATCCGTTACTCTAAATTTCCTGTTATCATCCACTCGCACTTCATTAAAAAACAACCGGGGTACTCCTGGCGTTCAGAGACACAGTGGCGTTCACCCATATCTCCAATGTTGTGGATAAAATGGGAAGATACGTTATCCAAAATGTTAAATTAGCAATGTTCGTTATACTATAGTAGGTTTGTATGCTCTAAACTCTCACCAAGTGAGTTTTATGCACCGGGTTATGAAAAAAGTGAACGAAATTAAGCAGGGTCACCTCATTCTGTGCGGAGACTTTAATCTGATCCCTGATTCAAACTGGACTCCTCAGTACCACTTAGAGTAGGGCACCCCTCTCTACAGGATTTGGCTCATTCAGAGGAATTAGTTGATGTATGGCATCTCCAGCACCTCCAAGAGAGGGATTACTCCTACTTAGTTCTCATCCGCACATAGATCTTACTCTCGTATAGATTTGTTTTTAGTTTCCAGAACCCTCTTGCCCTTAGTATCAGAAACTACTATAGGGTTAATTAAGTGGTCTGACCACGCAGCGGTTACAATCTTGATATGCGGCTCGGACCACAACAACGGTCGTGTGCATGAGGCCTTAATGTGGGCTCCGTTTCCTGTCTTATAACATTGTGGGCCGCGCACAAGGCCTTTATAAGGGGAATGTTTATAAAACTGAACGTTGCAGCACGGAAAGCTAGGGAAAAAAAGATCTCTGATCTGCTATCCTCTATAGCAAATTTAGAATCTAAGAATAAGTCCAACCCTCTGTACTTAGATCAATTGAAAGATCTGAGACTCCAGCTCAAGGATTGTCTATTATACAGGTACGAACAAAATTTACAGAAAGTTAAGGCCAGATATTATTTGCAGAATAACAATGTAGGTAAGCTATTGGCACAGCGTTTAAAAGACCAAAGAACCAAAGCTAGAATTCCCTACATCCTATCCCCGCGGAATAATACAAAAATTTTAGACCATCAAGGTATCGTGGAGTCCTTTAAGGATTATTATTCCTCCCTTTATAATTTGAATCCACCTACAGCACCACAAACGGACCCCATTGATGAGATTAACACATTCCTTGCGAAGCTTAGTCTCCCCTCTATCACTACTGAACAAAGGAGCATTCTGAATGCTCCTATCTCCCTCCAGTAACTTCAAAAGATTATTGAAGGCGTGCCACTCCACAATGCCCCTGGCCCGGACGGTTTGTTGAATTGTTATTACAAAACATATCGGGATCTCCTTCTGCCCCACCTGCTTGGTGCCTTGCAAAAAGGCTTCCAATCTGGGTCCTCCTCAGAGGAGATGCTGTCTGCAGTTATTGTTACCATTCCAAAACCCGGGAAGCCCCCAGAGATCCCGCAGAATTTTAGACCCATCTCGTTATTAAATACGGACATAAAAATCTACGCGAAACTTTTAGCTGATCGGTTGGCCCCTCTATTGCCCACCCTGATAGACAGCGACCAGTCAGGCTTTAGAAAACAGAGACAGATTATCGGAAACACAAGGAGGGTCCTGAATATCATAGACTTTGTGGAGAACACAGGCTCTGAGGCGGTTCTGGTCACACTGGACGCGGAAAAGGCGTTTGACCGCATTAATTGGTCATTCGCCTTTTCAGTTTTACAGACTATGGGGATATGCGGACCCTTTTTGGGTGCGATTAAAGCACTCTACGGTGGCCCCTCGGCTAGGGTGTATACAAATAATGCTCTATCCTCGGCCTTTTCAATCACCAATGGGACCCGACAGGGTTGTCCCCTGTCGCCGACTATTATTATCCTCTCCATTGAACCACTGGCACAAGCCATCCGACTTTTGGAACAAGTGAAGGGAGAACATAAATTATCACTTTATGCTGATGATGTTATCTTAACCTTGAGCTCCCCCTTGATTTCATTACATGCTGTCATGCAAATTATACGACAGTTTGGGGCGCTCTCCTATTATAAAGTGACTGAAATGAAGTCCCAAGCTTTGCCTGTTAATGTGCAGCCATCAACCCTTGAAATATTGCAACGCGACTTTAAACTAGATTGGCAGACTGAGGGTATCCAATATTTGGGCACTCAGGTCCCTAACAGAATAAAATTATTGTACAAACTTAACTACCTTCCCCTATTAGAGAATATAGAAAAAGATCTCACACGTTTTAGCAAACAAGAGATCTCCTGGGTAGGTCGCATCGCTGCCTTTCAGATGCTCACTCTCCCAAAAATTTTATACAAATTCCGGACGGTCCCCATAGCGTTACCTCATTCCTTTTTTAACCAAGCAAGTAGATTACTCCATAAATTCATTTGGTCTCCTAGACGGCCACGTATAGCTACTAAACTGCTGACTAAGTTTAGGAAAGCCGGGGGCCTGTGCCTTCCCGACATACACGACTATTATATTGCTACGCATATGAGCTTTCTGAGAGAATGGTGGGAAGAGAGTACACATCACCATTGGGTACACATTGAGACCGCAATCTCCCCTCCGCTCAATCTAAAAGCACTGATGATAGCAGCTCTGATCCCGTCCCTATCTCTGGGAACCCTCCCCAGCATCCTCTCTACTTCTATTTCAATATGGAAAACTTTCCACGCTAGGGTCTCCACCACGAAGATACCACTCCAGGGAATTGTCCCTTTAGAAACATGTTGTTTTTTCATTCCAGATTTGGACCTCGGCCCCTGGGCTACCAAAGGTGTATCTTCTGTCCATGTAATGTATGAGGGTTCGCAGCTTAAACAATTCTCCACTATCTGTGAGCAATTTTGGATTTTTATGTCTACCTCAGACTCCGTCACTTGGTACAGTGG
Organism: Bufotes viridis; assembly: GCA_033119425.1. Taxonomy (NCBI): domain Eukaryota; kingdom Metazoa; phylum Chordata; class Amphibia; order Anura; family Bufonidae; genus Bufotes; species Bufotes viridis. Next base: position 415,828,791 of record CM065590.1, on the reverse strand, counting down.
AAAGTCCATATTAGAGTCTTCTTATGTAAAGATGTTTTGGACCTTTGGAACACTAAAGGGCCTACCTCCAGGGGTTTGAGACCCGTCTATGCTATATTAGGTTCTAAACAGGAGTTAGTGAAGTCTACTCCACTTGTGTCCTGGGAAAAGGAACTGGGTACGGAGATTTCTACTGACAGATGGGTGCAATCGTTTGATGTTTATCCATAAGACATTCACCTGTGTTACTCATTGTGAGGCGGCAATAAAGACTATGCTCTGTTGGTATCTCACCCCAGATGAGTTACATATACCCGGGTTCTTCCCAGCTATGTTGGCGGGGCTGCGGCGGTAGAGGAACTCTGTTCCATATACTTTGGTCCTGCCCTTTGATAACTCAGTATTGGAAGGCCAGTCACAACCTTTTGAATTTAATCTCTGGACGGTGCTTCTCTCCCGCCCCAGCCCTTGCCTTACTATTTCTTGGCTTCACAGACCTCTCAGCCAGCATTCGTCATGTTGCAGCGCACATTCTCCTGTCCACGAAACTAGTCCTAACCAGGTATTGGAAATCCTCCACCATTCCCAAACTTCAAGAGATCGTAGACCTGATCAATACCACTTGTGCCTATGAAAAAATGATGGCGTATAAGAACCATACGCACCCTAAATTTGTAGCTAAATGGCTAATGGCTCCTCCTCATATGCAACTATTCCCCCTTCATGAGATGTTCACTCCGTCATGAGGAAGCGGCATGCGAAACTAGGGATCTCAAGGGGTTCATGCTCTCAGTACTCTCCCCATGAAACACTCTCTTCTCTCTTTGATGGTCAAAGAATATTAACCATTCTGTCAATGTGTAATACCCTGCTATTGGAATTTTAATGTGTATGTAACAGTAATTATATTGCTGTTTTGTCGGCATGTTCATGCTCTATCAAACCCGTGTTTTGGTACTGCGATGCCATGTTTACTGGTGTACTGTAACAGTTTGTTTCTGTTCTTTGTCTGAAAAATTTGAAAATTCGAATAAAAACTATTTGTTTAAAAATGCTGAAGGTTTTACCATTGCCCTCAGAGTCCCCTGATCTGAACATCATTGTAAGTCTGTGGATAGACCTCAAATGAGCAGTACATGCAAGACAGCCCATGAATCTCACAGAACTGGAAGACTTTTGCAATGAAGAATGGATAAAAATCCCTCAAACAAAAATTGAAAGACTCTTGGCTGGCAACAAAAAACGTTTACAATCAGTGATACTTGCCAAATGGGGGAGTTACAAGGTACCAACCATGCAGGGTGCCCAAAGTCTTGCTTCAGAATATTTTTTGTTATTTTGAAAATGTTTATTAATTTTAATAATAATATTAATTTTTTCTCCAGTAATAATAACATAGTAACATAGTATATAAGACCGAAAAAAGACATTTGTCCATCCAGTTCAGCCTGTTTCCTACAAGTTGATCCAGAGGAAGGCAAAAAACCCCTGTGAGGCAGAAGCCAATTTTCCTCACTTAAGTGGAAAAAAAATTCCTTCCCGACTCCAATCTGGCAATCAGAAAAACACCCTGGATCAACGACCCCTCTCTAGTAGCTGTAGCCTGTAATATTATTACACTCCAGAAATACATCCAGGCCCCTCTTGAATTCCTTTATTGTACTCACCATCACCACCTCCTCAGGCAGAGAGTTCCATAGTCTCACTGCTCTTACAGTGAAGAATCCTTTTCTATGTTTGTGTACAAACCTTCTTTCCTGCAGACGCAGAGGATGTCCCCTTGTCACAGTCACAGTCCTGGGGATAAATAGATGATGGGAGAGATCTCTGTACTGACCCCTGATATATTTATACATAGTTATTAGATCTCCCCTCAGTCGTCTTTTTTTCTAAAGTGAATAACCTAATTTTGATAACCTTTCAGGGTACTGTAGATCCCTCATTCCAGTTATTACTTCAGTTGCCCTCCTCTGAACCCTCTCCAGCTCTGCTATGTCTGCCTTGTTCACAGGAGCCCAGAACTGTACACAGTACTCCATGTGTGGTCTAACCAGTGATTTGTAAAGTGGTAGGACTATGTTCTCATCACGGGCGTCTATGCCCCTTTTAATGCAACCCATTATCTTATTGGCCTTGGCAGTAGCTGCCTGACACTGGTTTTTGCAGCTTAATTTGCTGTTTATTAAAATTCCTAGATCCTTTTCCATGTCAGTGTTACCGAGTGTTTTACCATTTAATATGTACGGATGACTTGCATTATTCCTTCCCATGTGCATAACTTTACATTTGTCAGTGTTAAACCTCATCTGCCATTTTCTGCCCAAGCCTCCAATCTATCCAGATCCCTCTGTAGCAGAAAACTGTCCTCTTCAGTGTTAATTACTTTACACAGTTTAGTGTCATCTGCAAAAATAGATATTTTACTGTGCAGGCCTTCTACAAGATCATTAATAAATATATTGAAGAGAATAGGGCCCAATACTGACCCCTGAGGTACCCCACTAGTTACAGTGACCCAATCTGAGTATCTACCGTTAATAACCACCCTCTGTTTTCTGTCACTCAGCCAGTTACTTACCCACATACAGACATTTTCTCCCAGTCCGAGCATCCGCATTTTATATACTAACCTTTTATGAGGTACGGTGTCAAATGCTTTGGAGAAGTCCAGATATACGACATCCATTGATTCGCCGCTGTCAAGTCTAGAACTTACCTCCTCATAGAAGCTGATTAAATTTGTTTGGCATGACCGATCCCTCATGAAGCCATGCTGATATGGCGTTATTTGCTTATTTTCATTGAGATACTCCAAAATAGCATCTCTTAGAAACCCTTCAAACAGTTTACCAACAATAGATGTTAAACTTACCGGCCTATAATTTCCAGGCTCTGTTTTGGACCCTTTTTGAATATTGGCACCACATTTGCTATGCGCCAATCCTGTGGAACATTCCCTGTTATTATAGAGTCCGTAAATATCAGAAATAATGGTCTGGCTATGACATCACTTAATTCCCTTAGGATACGGGGTGTATGCCATCCGGTCCTGGCGATTTGTCTATTTTAATCTTTTTAAGTCGCTGTTGTACTTCTTCCTGGGTCAGACAGGGCACTTTTAATGGGGATTTACTTTTACATTCTGCATTTCATCTGACAGTTTATTTTCCTCAGTGAATATAGTGGAGAAAAAAATATTTAATAGTTTTGCTTTATCCTCGTCGCTATCTGCAACACCCCCCTCATTGCTATGTAGAGGGCCGACTCCTTCAGATTAATATTTTTTACTATTTATATAATTGAAGAACATTTTAGGGTTAGTTTTACTCTCTTTGGCAATTAATCTCTCGGTCTCTAGTTTGGCAAATTTTATTAGTTTTTTACATATTCAATTTTTTTCCTTATAGTTTATCAGTGCTTCCTGACTCCCCTCCTGTTTTAGCGATTTATATGCTTTCTTTTTGTCATTTATTGCCTTCTTTACGGTTCCATTTATCCACATTGGTTTCTTATTGTTCCTTAGCCTTTTATTCCTATAAGGTATGTACCTCTCACAATTAGATGTTACAATGCTTTTAAAAATCTCCCATTTTATGGTTGTATTTTTATTTTTGAGGACTTTGTCCCAGTTAGTTAGGCCTATGGCCTCGCTTAGTTGGCTAAATTTTGCTTTTCGTATCGTTATGCAAGAAAAACGATACATGTGGTATCGCTGGATTTGTACTGACCTGGAAAATAAAGAGCATAAGTCAGTTTTGCCGCATAGTGAGCAACATAAAAAAAAAAACTGTAAAACTGAGGCAGAATTGCATCGTATTTGGACTTTTTTCCCGCTTCCCACTACATCCTATGCAATTTTAAGTAGTGGCATTAAAAAGTAAAACGTGTCCTGTGAAAAGCCCCATGTGAAAGAAAAATAAAAAAGTTATGGCTCTGGGAAGGCAGGGAGTGAAGGACGCAGGCATCGGGAACCAGGTGAGAATGTTCTGTATGAGGGACCGGGCATTTTAGGGGGTGTTTACAGGATCGGACAACCCCTTTAATTCTTTCCTGATGTGGGGATATTCTCTTTTTTTGCTTTTTCTTTTTTCGCTCCCTGTCTTCCCAGAGCCATAACTTTTTTATTTTTCAGTTCACATAGCCATATGGGGCTTGTTTTTTGCAGGACAATTCTACTTTCTAATGCCACCATTTAATTATGCATAGGATGTAGTGGGAAGAGGGAAAAAAATTCCAAATGAGGGGCAATTCTGCCTCAGTTTTACAGTTTTTTTTTTACAATGTTCACTATGCGGTAAAACTGACTTATACCACATATGTATCATTTTTCTTGTGTACTTTGAAAAAAAAAATTTTTTCATTGCCTAAGGCCTCTTTCACACTTGCGTTGTTAGGATCCGGCGTGCACTTCCGTCGCCGGAAGTGCCCACCGGATCCGTAACAACGCAAGTGAACTGAAAGCATTTGAAGACTGATCAGTCTTCAAAATGCTTTCAGTGTTACTATGGCAGTCAGGACGCTATTAAAGTCCTGGTTGCCATAGTAGTAGTGGGGAGCGGCGGAGCAGTATACTTACCGCCCGTGCGGTTCCCGGGGTGCTCCAGAATGACGTCAGAGCACCCCATGTGCATGAATCACGTGATCCATGCGATCACGTGATACATGCATGTGGGGCGCCCTGACGTCACTCTGGAGCGCCCGGAGCACGCACGGGCGACGTCTACTGCTCCCTGCTCTCACTACACTACCATGGCAACCAGGACTTTAGCGTCCTGGCTGCCGTGGTAACCATTCAGAAAAAGCTAAACGTCGGATCCGGCGATGCGCCGAAACAACGTTTAGCTTAAGGCCGGATCCGGATTAATGCCTTTCAACGGGCATTAATTCCGGATCCGGCCTTGCGGCAAGTGTTAAGGATTTTTGGCTGGAGCAAAAAGCGCAGCATGCTGCGGTATTTTCTCTGGCCAAAAAATGTTCCGGTCCTGAACTGAAGACATCCTGATGCATCCTGAACGGATTTCTCTCCATTCAGAATGCATGTTATGTCTACAGAGATGTGTGGGGGCAAATTTTTTTCAGGACGATCTGAAGTTTATGATAATACCATTTTGGCATGTGTATAACTTTTTGATCAGTTTTTATAAAACAAATTTGGGGAGATAAAGTGATGAAAAAACTGCGAACCAGCCTTTTTTAGTTTATTCTGTTACGCCATTCCCCGTAATAGTGCGGGCGTTTTTTAAATTGTTTGTTTATTTTGATTTTGGGGAAAAGGGGGTGATTTGAATTTTTATATTTTTAACCTTTTTTTTACTTTTTTTAAAGTCCCCAATGGACCACAACTTGAAATCATCAGATTACAAATTGTACAGAATAATTGAATTTAGCTCCATTATTCTGTACTGAAATTGCTATATCCCAGTTCAGTGCTGCCACCTGCTGGCCTGAACTGGGATATACTAATTATGAGCCTGGAAGCGTAGCTCCGGCTCATTATTAGAACAGGGCGCTTTCCCCAATCTCTGCCCGGAGAAAGCAAACTCTTTTAGCCCTCTCAGATATCGTGGTTACATTTAAACATGGCATCTTAAGGGTTAAATGTCCATGGTCAACATTACTGTCAATCATGGATATTGGCTGCTGTTTCATACAGCAGGCACCCAGTGGCTATGGCACTCACTCTGCTCTGGAGCGGGCACCATCTTTAAAGACCCGTCATCTGATGTCTGGAAGGGATTAAAATACAAAAGGAATGTGTCATCTTTAACTTTATGCCTTTTGGAGATCTTTTCATCTCCAACTTGTTTAACCATTCACAGCAACAGAACTTTTGACCAGGGGTGCCTAATCATTTGCTGTATGTCAATGCAATATTTTAGTTCTCCCTTTTCAATAAATTAGCAAAGATTTCAAACATTTCGTTTTTACTTTTTCATTATGGGGGATTAAGTGCAAATTGATAGGTGAAAACTAGATATTTTTTTTCTTTTAGCACAAGGCCACAGCATAACAAAATGTGAAATAAGTCAAAAGGTGTGAAGACTTTCCGAATGCAATTCCGAAGGAGATTATCTTTCTGCTGGCAACAAGTTATTTAACCCCAACTGATGCAATAAGTTGCTTCTCATTTCTTAAACAACCATGTCGTAATCGTGGAAAAGATGTTAGTTTGTTTGAGAAGGGTCAAATCATTGGCATGCATCAAGCAGAGAAAACATCTAAGGAGATTACAAAAAACTACTAAAATTGGGTTAAGAGCTGTCCAATGCATTATTAAAAACTGGAAGGATAGTGGGGACCCATCGTATTCGAGGAAAAAATGTGGGCAGAAAAAAATCCTGAATGATCGTGATTGGCGATCCCTTAAATGTTTGGTGAAATCAAATCGAAGAAAAACAACAGTAGAACTCAGGGCTATGTTTAATAGTGAAAGTAAGAGCATTTCCACATGCACAATGCGAAGGGAACTCAAGGGAGTGGGACTGAACAGCTGTGTAGCCTTAAGAAAACCACTAATCAGTGAGGCAAACCAGAAAAAATGGCTTCAATTTGCTAGGGAACATAAAGATTGGACTCTGGAGCAATGGAAGAAGGTCATGTGGTCTGATGAGTCCAGATTTACCCTGTTCTAGAGAGGCAGATAAAGTTATGCACCCATCATGCCTAGTGCCTACTGTACAAGCCTGTGGGGGCAATGCTATGATCTAGGGTTGCTGCAGTTGGTCAGGTCTAGGTTCAGCAACAGTATGTGCTCCAAGAATGAGGTCAGCTGACTACCTGAACATATTGAATTACCAGCTTATTCCATCAATGGATTTCTTCTTCCCTGATGGCACGGGCATATTCCAAGATGACAATGCCAGGATTCATCGGGCTCAAATTGTGAAAGAGTGGTTTAGGGAGCATGAAACATCATTTTCACACATGGTTTGGCCACCACAGAGTCCAGACCTTGACCCCACTGAGAATCTTTGGGATGTGCTGGAGAAGGCTTTGCACAGCGGTCAGACTCTACCATCATCAATGCAAGATCTTTGTGAAAAATGTATGCAACACTGGATGGAAATAAATCTTGTGACATTGCAGAAGCTTATCGAAACAATGCCACAGTGAATGCATGCCATAATCAAAGCTAAAGGCGGTCCAACAAAATATTAGAGTGTGTGACCTTTTTTTTTTGGTTACGACTTTTTTTTTGGGGACAGGCAGTGTATATTGTACAACGAAGCTAGAACCAGCCCTGTACCTCATATGGATCCAAAGCTCTCCCAATTAATTGTTTTAATTGCTCTACTAGATTTATTTTAAGTGGCGTTGCAGAAGACGCGTCCTTTCTGATGCAGCTATTTCCCTATGACAGCTTAGGAGGCATGTCCTCTCTCAGGGTTTGTGTCCTTCATGCTGGAATTCCCTCCCTGTAACTGTCACAACTTCTTACAGTAGATTTGGTTAGTGGCAGTTTAAGGCTGGGTTCAGACTTGCGCGTATTTGATACGCGCGTAAAACGCGCGTTTCTGTCGCGTGTATTACAGCGCGTTCTTGCAAATAGGAAACGCGCATCGTACGCGTGTTCGTGTGATTGACTACTGTGGAGTCAATCACAATACGCGCGACAAAATGCCCCAAAGAAGCTCAAGAACTTTTTTGAGCGTAGGGCGTTTTTCAGCGCGTTAAAACGCGCTGTAAAACGCTCAAGTGAGAACCAGGGCCATAGGGAAGCATTGGTTTTCATGTGTTGAGCGTTTTACAGCTCGTTTAAAAGCGCTGTAAAACGCGCAAGTCTGAACACAGCCTAAAAATGGAAACTATGTGTGACTATGTGTAAGAAATAGGAAAAAGGATCGAGATGTTGGTTTGAAAATTGTAGAATACATTTTGTGGGACAATCCCTTTTGAATATGTTAAATATACCTATATTAATGAATGTAGCTATCAGCAGGGCATGTGCCTGGATTATTCGGGACCAAACAAGCCACTTTTCCCAGTGAAGGACAGCCTAGATATGCTTCTACCCGTATGGGCCAAGCGTGCTTTGAACAGAGCCTTATCTAGCTGATCAACTAGACCATGGATCAGCAACTATTGGCACTCCAGCTGCTGGGAAACTACAACTCCCAGCGTGCCACATGGTCAGTTGTTCTTTTAACTCCCATAGAAGTGAATGAGGCATTATAGGAATTATACTTTCAGAACAGCTGGAGTGTCAAAGGTTGCTGATCCCTGAACTAGACAACTGGATAAGATTAGATTGCTCCCTCCCTTAGTTGGAACAGAGTCACACTTTATTTGCCCAAATTTTAGTCAATTTTAGACCTCTGTCATCTGTCCTGTTGCTATATCCCCTATCCATTGTATGCAACATATGCAGGCCTGGATTGGTCCAAGTGCCTGTTGGCCCCATAAGTTATTTACAAAACAACTGAAAGGTGGCGTGAAGCAGGATGTGCTATACACAAAAATGCAGTTGTGCATATATATACAGGGGAGCAGATCCTGCACTTGTGGCCCATTGCTAATGGCGATCCCCAGCAAAAATGCATATGGTGGAAGATGCCCGCAGCGGACCACAAGTACCACAATAGACATCCTACACAAGATGGCAATTGTGTGGATGTGATAAATAATATATCTGCTGTGAGCCGGCCTATACATTCCTGTAATTTTGCCCACTGGCCCCTAGTATTGCTCATATGGCACAGGTAGGTGAGTGTTAGGTCCCGAGCTACTTGAGAAACCTTGGCATGGTGCTCGGGTTTAGACATGTCCTCAATAGCAGGACATGTTGACTAATCTCTCAATTTTAGTTTGAGGGCTTAGTAAGACCGCAGTGTGCACCTGTCTTGTCATTTGTTATCCCCATAAGTTATTATAGGGACTCCTCCAATTAATATGAGTTTTTTAAATAATATAATTAAATCAGGAAAATGTTTATTATGTAATTGCCTGTTGTGGTCACCATAAAGAAATAGTCACACATGTGGTTAGGTCTGCTGCCTTACCTTGCAGGGACTGTGGGCTCAGTACTTTACAAGGAAAATTAGTTCATGCAATTTTCATAGACTCATGGCCATTTTATGTACCTTGTTTCATTATAAAGCGATTGTTGTTGGGAATAGTGCTGAGAGTGCTATGATCTAACAGAGAAGACTTGGCAATTGTTAGGCCTCTAGCACACGGCCGTTGAGGGTCCGTTCCGTGCATTGGGGACCGCAATTTGCGGTCCCCAATACATGGGAAACGTCCGTGCGGCGACCGGGACGAATCGAAACCCATTCAACTTGAATGGGTCCGTGATCCCTCCGCACCGCAAAAAAATAGAACTAGTTCTATTTTTTTGTGGTGAGGAGGCACGGACAGAAACACCATGGAAGCACTCTGTAGTGCTTCCGTGGGGTTCCGATCCGTGCTTCCGTTCTGCATCTCCGTGATTGCAGACCCATTCAAGTTAATGGGTCTGTATCCGTGATGCGGAGTGCACTAGGGCCGGTGCCCGTGTATTGCGGACCCGCCATATGCGGCCGTATGCAAGAAGCCTTACCCTAAGTTCACACCTGAGCGTTTTACAGCGCGTTCAAACGCGCTGTAAAACGCTCAACACATGAAACCAATGCTTTCCTATGGCCCTGGTTCTCACTTGAGCGTTTTACAGCGCATAAACAAGTACTTGAGCTTTTTTTGGGGCGTTTGTCGCGCGTTTTGTGATTGACACCACAGTAGTCAATCACAAGAACGCATGTACGAAACACGCGTTTCCTATTTGCAAAAACGCGCTGAAATACGCTTTTACGCGCGTTTCAAGAACGCTCAGGTCTGAACCTAGGGTTAGGGTGAGAAATTGGGAAAAGTGCTGTGTAAACAAGGGCCTGCATACTGGCTGTGGGTCACCCAGGGTTAAAAAAAGATTGTGTTAATCAGAAAATGTAATCCCTTCAGGACCCAGACAGTTTTCTTTTCTTCTCCCTGCTTTCCAAGAGTCATAACTGTTTTACTTTTCTATTCACATAGCCAGATGAGGATGTGTTTTTGTTGCAGGAAGAGTTGTATTTTTTAATGGCAGCATTTAATTTACCATGTCATGTATTGAAAAATAGGAAAAACTCTTTGTGGAGTGAAAAGGAAAATAATTTTTTCATTACTTTTTGTTGAGTTTTGTCTTTACAGCATTCATTATGTGCTAAAAATGACATGATGACCTTATTTTGCAGCTCAGTACAATTACAGCGATGTATGTAGTTTTTAGTATGTTTTACAACTTTTTTAACTACTAACTCTAAAAAGGTGCATCACCATGTTCTGACACCAATAACTTTTTTTAGATTTCCATTTTTTTTTTTTCAGGCTAAGCTTTAGTTTTCATTGATACAATTTTGGGTACATATCACTTTTTAATCACTTTTCTTAATTTTATTTTTTATTTTTTGGGAGGGGGGGGGAATGATAGAAAATGTCAAGTCAACCATTTTTTCTTTGTGGCATTCAGCATGCATTATAAAATATGGTGTTATTTTTTTAAATAATTGTGATGGAACAATACCATTTATGTTTATTTTTATATGTAAAATTGGAAAAAGGGTGATTAAAATGTTTTATATTTTTGTGTTTTTTATATTTTTAAAAACTTTTTTACCATGCTTTTTAGTCTCCTTAAAGGAGCTGTCTCACTTCAGCAAGTGGCATTTATCATGTAGACAAAGTTATTACAAGTGTGGTAAGGTGCAAGGTACCGTTATCGATGGGAGGTACGTGTCACCAAGGTTCCTGGCCTCGGTGAGGTGAGAGCCGGGTTTTATGTGTCAGCAGCAGCTAGTGCTGCTTGACATTTATAGTTAGTTTGGCTGCAAAGCCAATCCGGGCCGGCTCTTACTGGGAGTAGGCAAAGAGTTGGGTGGGTGCCTACTCCCCACGGTCCAGGCCGGACTTTGCTGGGCTTTAAAACACAGCCAGCACCAGCAGGTGGGTGTGATTGTCCTGGAGCTGCTGTTAGGCTGTGGAGTCACTTGTGTTTGGAAGTTCTCTGGGCTGGACGCAAGAGCCCAGCAAGGAGGAGTGCAGACGACCTGGAAGCCTGACGGCGACTGTCTTGCGGCTGGACTGACAGCCAGGTGCGAACCTGCACCTAAAACCTCCCAGGTGACTAGAACCTGATTTGAACTGTTTTGTTTTGCCTCATGATTTTTGGTATGTGTGAACAAACATCAAGAGACTGTTTATATCGTTTGTTTTTGTGCAAGTGTGAATAAAACACTGTTCATTGCACCTTCTGGACTCCCTGTTTTGCCTCTGTACTGCTCCCGCACCGCTATCTACCAGAGCGACTCCCCACATTTGGTGGAGGATGCGGGCATGCGCAGTGAGGCTGGCGTGAACGCCGAAGTTTGTTTGTTTTGCTGGGCACGAGTGCATGGAATATATTAAACCAGCAAAGCTACAAGTAGGAATTGCTGGCAACATGGAGGCGGCTGTGAAAGCTCTCATAGAGGCTAACGCGCAGCAGCGGGAGACCAACCAGCTACTATTACAGCACGTGATGGCTTTACAAGCTGCAGGAGCGTCCCACCATGTCCATGATGCCCGGAAAGCGGTCCGTGCGGCGATCCCAAAAATGACCCCTCGGACGACGTTGAGACGTATCTGGCGGTCTTTGAGAAGGTAGCCGTGAGGGAGAAGTTACCCCGTGACCAGTGGGCCGAGGTGGTCGCTCCGTTCCTGGCATCCGGACCCCAGCAGGTTTTTTTGACCTAGCAGATGACCAGGCTGCTGATTACCCCACGGTGAAGGGGGAGATCCTGGCCAGACTGGGGGTAAATGTGTTGGTCCGGGCTCAGCGGGTCCACCAGTGGGACTTTAAATCGGCTGAACCCGCCAGGCCGCAGTACTATGAGTTGCTGCACAGGTTGCAAAAGTGGCTGCAGCCTGAGGTTCTAAGTCCGACGGCTATACTGGACCGTTTGCTGGCCGACATGTTCTGGAGGGCCCTACCTTACCCCCTTCAGCACTGGATCGGCCAGGTATCCCCCACTAATGCCCTTGAAATGGTTGATCTGGTGGAGCGTTACGAGGCCACCAGAAACCTGCAGGGAGTCTTGCTGGGAAGGGGCCAGTCAAACCCCGGAGGCCTCCACCCCAGTTCCGACGACCGGCGACAGAGAGACCTGCACGGAATGTGCCCCCTGCGGTTCCGCCTCCCGTGTTATGCTGGAGGTGTCAGGAGCCAGGCCACCTCAGGGTCGACTGTCGGCACCAGGGTGAGCCGATGGAAGTGAACTACGGCTATCGCCACTCCCTGTATGCACGGAAGCTGTGTGCAACTGGCACCCGTGAGGTGCAGGACAATAACCACCTGTGTCAGGTAGAGGTGGGAGATTCTCTGGCGGTGGCCCTGCTGGACTCCGGGAGTCTAGTCTCCCTGGTAAGGGCTGCCTTGGTACGGCCTGTGGAGTATACCGGCCGTAAAATCGGGGTCCTGTGCATGCACGGAGACCTAAAAGACTACCCCACTGCACTAGTGACTTTGTCCACAGCGGCTGGTAAGTGGACCCACGAGGTGGCTGTCGCTACTAAACTCCCACATGAACTGATACTTGGGAGGGACTTCCCAGGTTTCCCGGCGCTGTGGCCGGCAATAAAAGTATCTGATGGACCCGAGACAGGGGTAACCCTAGTAGAGTGGCCTGATACCACTGGAAGGCCAGAACCCTGGGAGCCCGAATCTGAAGGGCCAGCGGTAGGGGTGACCACTGCTCCAGCGGTAGAGGGGGAGGCAACCCCACTGAGGGTAATGGTGGGAGACACGGAGGACTTGCCACCGGGACCTGAGTTGGCAGACCTCAATGTCTCCGGGGAAAATTTTGGGACCGCACAACACCGGGACCAAACCCTAACCAGGGCCTGGGAAAGTGTTGTAATGATTGATGGTAAACCCCAGAAACCTGGGGCTGAATTAATGTTTCTGCGATTTATTGTTCTTCAGGATATGTTGTATCGGGTGAACCAAATCCGAGGTGAGCCAGTTGAACAGTTGGTGGTGCCCACCGCATACCGCAAGCTTGTTATGGAGCTTGCCCACCAACATGTTCTTGGGGACACATGGGGTGGCAGAAAACGCAGGACCGCGTACTACAGCGATTTTACTGGCCCGGTTTGTTTAAGGAAGTAGAGGAGTTCTGTAAGTCCTGTCCGACCTGTCAGGTAAATAGCCCCCAGCCGCATTACAGAAGTCCCCTGGTCCCTCTCCCAATAATTGAGGTCCCATTCGAGCGTATTGCCATGGATCTGGTCGGACCCGTACCGAAGTCTGCTAGGGGTCACCAACATATCCTGGTGGTTCTGGACTATGCTACTCGGTATCCAGAGGCGGTGCCTCTGCGACATACCTCGGCTAAGCTCATTGCCAAAGAGTTAATGGAAATGTTTTCCCGTGTGGGCCTGCCAAAAGAGATTCTGACCGACCAAGGGACCCCTTTTATGTCCAAAGTTATGAGGGAACTGTGTAAATTGTTGCGTATAAAGCAGTTACGGACGTCCGTTTACCATCCGCGAACAGACGGTCTTGTCGAAAGGTTCAACCAAACTCTAAAAAATATGTTAAAAAGGGTGGTGTCCAGAGATGGAAAGGACTGGGACCTGCTTCTGCCCTATCTCATGTTCGCAGTGCGAGAGGTGCCCCAGGCCTCTACTGGGTTCTCGCCCTTCGAACTGCTTTATGGCAGACACCCTCGGGGCCTGTTGGATATCGCCAAGGAAGCGTGGGAACAACAGCCTGTCCCCCACAAAAGTGTCATTGAGTATGTCACCCAGATGCAGGACCGGATGGAAAGGGTGTTGCCGCTGGTCCGGGAGCATATGGAGGCAGCGCAACAAGCCCAGAGTAGGGTGTATAATCGTCAGGCTCGGTACGGAACTTCAACCCGGGAGATCGGGTTTTGGTTCTGGTGCCCACCCTTGACAGCAAGTTCCTAGCCAGGTGGCAGGGCCCCTATGAGGTTATCGAGAAGGTAGGGAAGTAAATTACAAAGTACACCAGCCAGGCGGCGCAAGCCGGAGCAGGTGTACCACGTGAATTTACTGAAGCCGTGGAAAGACAGGGACACGGCCGACGACAACAGCCCCGGCCAGGGCTTCTAGGTGACAAGGGTCCAGCCCCACAGTTCGAGGCCTGCGAGCGGTAGCCACGGTAAAAATTGCAGACAGCCTGTCTTCCAAACAAGTTCAGGAAGTCAGGGAGTTCATCAGTCGGAACACGGATGTGTTCTCGGACCTCCTGGCCGCACGTCTCTCATCCAACATGACATCGTCACTGAGCCTCAGGCCAAAATCCGGTTAAAACCATACCGGGTACCCGAGGCTCGGCGACGGGCCATCGCGGAGGAAGTGCAATTAATGTTGAAGCTTGATGTCATTGAGGAATCGAAAAGTGAGTGGGCCAGTCCCATAGTTCTAATACCCAAGCCGGATGGGACGTTGCGGTTCTGCAACGATTTTCGCAAATTAAATGAAGTGTCCAAGTTCGATGCGTATCCCATGCCCCGGGTAGACGAGCTTGTTGAGAATTTAGGGCAAGCCCGTTATTTTTCTGTGCTAGACCTCACTAAAGGATACTGGCAAGTACCCTTAACGGAGGCGGCCAAGGAAAAACGCTTTTGTTACTCCGCAGGGCCTGTATCATTACAAGGTGTTACCCTTTGGCCTGCATGGCGCCCCGCCACCTTCCAAAGGTTAATGGATATTGTGCTGCGACCTCATCGTCGGTACGCCTCGGCCTACTTAGATGATGTAATCATCCACAGCACCGACTGGGAAAGCCATTTGCCCAAAGTGCAGGCGGTAGTAGATGCCCTGAGGAAAGCTGGTCTAACCGCCAATCCAAAGAAGTGTGCGATTGGGTTGGAAGAGACCAAATATCTGGGATATGTTATTGGGCGCGGAGTCATCAAGCCGCAGGTAACTAAGGTAGAGGCCATTCGTAACTGGCCCCGACCGGTCACCACCAGGCAGGTAAAGTCCTTCCTGGGAATTGTAGGGTACTACATGCGGTTTGTGCCCCACTTTGCCACAATAGCAGCGCCGTTGACAGACCTGTTGAAGGGGTGAAAGTCGGGGAAGGTTAGCTGGAATGAGAAGGCGGACAGGGAGTTCGTCGTTCAGACGGATGCCTCGGAGGTAGGTCTCGGTGCAGTACTGTTTCAGGAGGTCAATGGGGAAGAACATCCCGTTGTCTTCCTGAGCCGTAAACTCACCCCAGCCGAGACCAGGTATAGTATAGTGGAGAGGGAGTGCCTGGCTATCAAGTGGGCACTCGAATCTCTCCGCTATTACCTGTTAGGGAGGAGGTTCCGTCTGGTGACCGACCATTCCCCTCTCAAGTGGATGAGCCAGGCCAAGGAGAGGAATGCTTGGGTCACCAGGTGGTTCCTATCCTTGCAAAATTTCAAATTTTCGGTAGAACACAGGGCAGGCCGCTTGCAGGATAATGCAGATGCCCTGTCCCGCGTCCACTGCCTCACATGTGTTCACCCCTCAGGGTTGAACAAAGGGGGTATGTGGTAAGGTGCAAGGTACCGTTATCGATGGGAGGTACGTGTCACCGAGGTTCCTGGCCTCGGTGAGGTGAGAGCCGGGTTTTATGTGTCAGCAGCAGCTAGTGCTGCTTGACATTTATAGTTAGTTTGGCTGCAAAGCCAATCCGGGCCGGCTCTTACTGGGAGTAGGCAAAGAGTTGGGTGGGTGCCTACTCCCCACGGTCCAGGCCGGACTTTGCTGGGCTTTAAAACACAGCCAGCACCAGCAGGTGGGTGTGATTGTCCTGGAGCTGCTGTTAGGCTGTGGAGTCACTTGTGTTTGGAAGTTCTCTGGGCTGGACGCAAGAGCCCAGCAAGGAGGAGTGCAGACGACCTGGAAGCCTGACGGCGACTGTCTTGCGGCTGGACTGACAGCCAGGTGCGAACCTGCACCTAAAACCTCCCAGGTGACTAGAACCTGATTTGGACTGTTTTGTTTTGCCTCATGATTTCTGGTATGTGTGAACAAACATCAAGAGACTGTTTATATCGTTTGTTTTTGTGCAAGTGTGAATAAAACACTGTTCATTGCACCTTCTGGACTCCCTGTTTTGCCTCTGTACTGCTCCCGCACCGCTATCTACCAGAGCGACTCCCCACACAAGGCACTTACCAATGTGTGGTGATTGTCCATATTGCCTCCTCCGCTGGCTTCATTCATTATTCTATCACATTATATACTGCTCGTTTCCATGAATACGACAACCCTGCAATCCAGCAATGGTGGTTGTGCTTACACACTAAGGGAAAAAGTGCGGGCCTCTCTATGTCGCTGCTGTAAAGTATAGCTCTAAAAGGCTACCATCCACCCCCCCCCGCCCCCCCGAATCCCCAGAAACATGTACAGAAAATAGCTGTCAGTTTGGCACCCTTCTCCTTTGCTGAAACTGCCCCCCACCACCACCACCAAATAATGTAACATAAGGTAGTGTGTAAAACATGTTCAGAAACTAGTGTTTTAGAATATTCCTAATTTTTTTTATAAAACAAGGGGGGGAAATATCCAGAAAAACTCAGTTCCTTAAGAAAAATGCTTTATTATGTCATAAAGGAACAAAACCTACACATAATTGGCATCAAATTGCTTGAAATATAAAATTATCACGGTATAATTTGCATGGTGAACAATGTAAATACATTTTAAAAAATCCTAGAATTGATGTTTTTTTGTATGTACCCCATTGAAAAAAAATTGGAACAGAAAATACAAGCTCTCAATGGAGAAATAAAAAAGTTATGGCTCTCAGAAGTTGGGGAAGGAAAACACTAAATAAATCTCCAAATTGTGAAAGCCACAATTAGCTGTGGCAGTAGAAACAATACCCAGATACCAGTCTTTCAGGTTAACACTACTGTAATGTTTTTTTTCACTGTGCAGTGTCGTTCTATGAATTCACAGGTCATGTTTTTTTGCTCTTTGTAATGTCCTATGTATGAGGGTTTTTTTCCCAATAGCTTTGCGATCTATTTTTAAGTCAATTCTCCACCCTGATCCCAGGCCAAGGACTGCACAAAACCAGGCAGCTCCAAGCTAGACAAGTTTGCTGAAGACCCCTAGGACACTCAGTGACGATTGACAGAACACAGCTATGTGCACCCTGTACCAAGGCTAAAGACTGCTCAGAAAAATTCATGCCCAAGGCTAAAGACTGCTCAGAAGTGTCTGCTCCAATGTTGATGTCCAAGGTTAAAGACTTCTCAGAAGCGGCGGCCCCCAAGTACAAGTCATGCTGCTTCTGCTGCACTCCTCCTCTCCCCCTGGCAAACAGAAGGAAACTCAAGATGTGGCTGTGCTGGTTGCTCCTCTTTCTTCAATCCTAACTGCACTAAGAGTATTTGCCCACCCAACTACAATCTACAATCAGAAAATATGTGTAGATTATCTGTTTTTTATTAGTAAAACATACATAAGCACTTGTTTATGTCTTCGAGATTATCTTGGTTCATAAACAAATGTTGGATTATGAGAATTTTTGGACTGTCATATGCCGAATTGTGGAGTCAGGGTATGTTCAGACGACGACAATTGTCGCGTGACAAAAAGTCGCACTATTGTCGCGCGACAATTTTTATAATGGGAGTCTATGGTGTCGCAGTGCGACATGCTGCGACTGCGACACGACAGTTGGCAAAAATCCATCCGGGATGGATTTTTTGCGACTGTTGTGTCGCAGTCGCAACATGTTGCATGTTGCACGTGCGACACCACCATAGACTCCCATTATAAAAATTGTCGCGCGACATTAATGTGACATCAATGTCGCGCTACAAATGTTGCAGTGTAGTGGTTCCCAAATTGTCGTCGTGTGAACGTAGCCTTAAGCTACTTTCACACTAGCGTTTGTGCTGGATCCGGCAGGGTCCGTCTTGCTGTATGAGAACTCAATGCTTCACTATTACAATCAGCTGAGAGACATACCTCAGCCATTCCGGGACCACAGGACAGCCACTAAAATCCGGGACTGTTCTGATGAATCCAGGACGGTATGGAGGCACAACCCATGAACCGTGTGAGGCTGATTATAGAAGCAACCATGTTTTTCTGATCCTGTACAACCCCTTAAAACAAGTTGCCCCATGACAAACACTTATCACGTTATCCACTGGATAGGGTATAAGTGTCTGATTGGCGGGGTTTTGAGTGCTGTAGTTCTGCCAATCACAAGAACAGGGGCCTGTGTGTTCCCCCGTTTGAATGTAGCAGTGGTCATGAATTTGTGTGGCTGCTCCATTCAACTCTAGGGGACTGCCGTGCCGAATGCTTGTACTTGTAATGTCCGGCAGTCCTATAGAAATTAATAGACGAACAGTGGACATGTATGAGCAGTGATGCATTGAAACAGGGGAAGACAGAGCACCCATTCTCACGATAGCTGGGGCCCCAGCAGTCGGACCAGACACTTTTCCCTATCCTTTGGATCGAGGATAAGTGTTTGTAATGGGACACATGGGAAACTTTTTAATTCAATTTTAAACAAGAAGTCTTGCAAACTCAAGGATTACCCAGAGGTGGCAGCAAATCACCCTGGAAAAGAAAAGTGGAAATCTTCTTTCACTTTTTGTTTCCTTCTCCAAGACAAACAAGACCCTTCACTCTATGTATATAATTATTGGGATAAAGGATGTCTTTTATGATTCATTGATTTTGCGGAGGAAGAAACAATAAGTAAAAGTTTTGACAAATTGACATATTACCTAAATTCAAATGCCACATTAATCCTTTAATTCTCTCCATATGTCAGCAGGAATTTGCCATGTTAGCCATTTTCATAACTGAAACACGTTTGCACCTGCAGCAAAACAAGCAAGGTTTATACATTATATTTGCAGGGGAGTGAGCATATAGCATTCAGAAACCCCAGTAAAATGCTTGTCCCCTGCATTTTCACCAACATTACTGGCAAAGGCATGCCTTGAAGCGCCAATGCAAAATCTGTGAAAGGGTCTCCAACCTACCATGTGCCATTTATAATACTGGCATACTTGGTAGAGGAGTTCCCCACCAGGCACCAGAGCTGGAGCATAACGGCTACTTCTGCATCCCTTATAGCCCATTACAATTGAGCAGTTCTATTTATTGTGGAAGGTCATACCTCCCAATCTCCCAGGATCTGTGGGACTGTCCCAAATTTCAGAGGCTGCCCCACGGTCTGGGGAAAGCTGTGGTATGTCCCATTCTCAAAATCCTGAGGACACAGATATGGTTGAATACAGTGGTGAAGCAGGGAGCTGTCAGCCATTCTCCAGCCTGTGTGCTCCTCAGCAGGTGCAATGCAGTGAAGACATCACTGCTGCTGTGCTGAGCAATTCATCAGGGGAACTGGGCTAGGTGAGAATTGCGAATCAGTCTTACTATTACTTGTATTATTTAAAAGGAATGTCACCTCCGGCAAGGCCTAATAAGTACAGTAAGGCTCCATTCACACGACCGTATGTTGTCCGCAAAAAAACGGATCCGTGTCCGCAAAAAAACGGATCCGTGTCCGTTTTTTTGCTGATCCATAGACTTCAATAGGGCCATGCCCTATTGAAGTCTATGGATCAGCAAAAAAAACGGAATGCAATCCGATTTTTTTGCGGACACGGATCCGTTTTTTTGCGGACAACATACGGTCGTGTGAATGGAGCCTAATGCATATATGGAACACAGGCTGCCAACTCTGTTTCAGTAGTTTATATGATACACATACGTATTCCTCGCTGTGCGCCTCCAAACCAGCCATGGAATACATTGAGAAGACTCCTGTGTATGCACACATAATGGAAAGGACTGCAGAAGTCCTCTCTATGCTGTTTGGGGGGAATGGGGGTGAGTATTGAGATAATAATGACTGATATGGAGTCAGCGGCAGGTGCTCCCTACATGCATTATCATACTTAATAGGGCTTGCGAAGGTGATAGTCCCTTTAAACTATGGGGGCAGCACTACAGTAAGAGCAGCACTAAGGGTGCAACACTATTGCGAGGGGGCACTAAGGGGCTAGAACTAACGTAAGAAGGGCACTTAGGGGGCAGCACTTTTGTGAGGGGAGCACTAAGAGGACAACAGTATTGTGAGGGAAGCCCTAAGGGGGCAGCACTATTGTCAAGGGACACTAAAGGGGCAACACTATTGTAAAGGGGCACTAAGGGGTTATTCTTACTGTAAAGGGACATTAAGCATGACTACTTTCAGGTTGTACTAAAAGGACATAGCTACTGTGTGGGGACACACTAATGGGGCATCACTGCTGTGAAGGTGGCACTAAGGGAGCATAACTACCATGTGTGGGCACTAAAGGAGCATTCTATTGTGAAGGGGGAACTAAGGGGGAATAAGTACTGTGTGAGGACACTAATAGGGTATAACTACTATGTGGGGGCACAAAGACGACTGAGCGGAATTGGGCATTTATAGATCAGTATTAAGTGGAGTTAGAGGCATGGCCTAGTGTCATGATGACCCCAATAGATGAGATAGAAATTAACACTTACTTTTCCTTTTACATTACCTTAAAATTTTTCCAATAGGTTACTTCACTTATCTAGTACAACAATTTACAGTAAATGTCATGATTGTCTAAATGATATATTGCTGTCTATTGTACTGTGGTATGATGATATGGTGATATTCGATGGATCACTTTGCAGACTTTACTATTGTACTCTGGTTGAAATGTTGACTTTAATGTCTGTATTTCAGTTTTCTTTTTTCAAAATTAATAAACTTGAATTTACAAGAAATTAACACTTACATTATATATTAGGATGACTGCAAAAAGTGAGTCCACAGAGAAATCTTCAATGCTACCTAATGTAAGAGTAGGGAGTAGTCCTTCTACAACTGTGTAAGGACGGAGGCTTTCCCTTTTTTATATTGACACCAGCAGAAGGACCCAGCTTCGCACGGGTATATTTCATCTATTTCATTTAATGCTTGTGTGTTTCGTTAAAAGATATCGACAGTATTCCCCATAACAGTGAACTATACAGCACCCCTTTCCTTTAACAGTGAACTCCACAGTCCCCCATCCCTTAGCACTGACCCCCCCCCCCACAGTGCCCTGCCACTTTAAAATGGGACTTCCACAGCAGCCCATCCCTTTAACTTTGACCTTCACAGCAGCCCGCCCCTTTAACAGTGAGTTTCAGAGCACCCCACTCATTTGACAGTGACCTCCTCAGGGGCCCGCCCCCTTAACAGTTACCTCCACAGTACCCCGCTGCCTTAACAGTGACCTCACAGTACCCTGCTGCCTTAACAGTGACCTCCACAGCAGTTGCCCCTTTAATAGTGGCCCCTGCCCCTTTAACAGTGACCTCCACAGTGTCCACCCCCTTTAACAATGACCTCCACAGTGGCCTGCCCCCTTAAGAGTAACATCCACAGTGAACGTCTCTTTAACAGTGACCTCCACAAGGCCCTGCCCCTTTAATTCTAGGGCTACTCGACGACATTTGTCACGCGACATTTTGTCTCAACAATTTTTATAATGATAGGCTATGGTGTTGCACTGTGACATGTGACATGCTGCGACTGTGACATGACAGTTGCAAAAAATCCATCCAAGATGAAATTTTCTGTGACTGTCACATTGCAGTCGCAGCATGTCACATGTCGCAGTGCAACACCATAGACTATCATTATAAAAAATTGTCGCGCGACATTGGGGTGATATCAATGTCGCGTGACACATGTAGCAGTGTAGTTGTGCCCTATGTGTAGTGCGACTTATTGTCGTCGTGTAGCCCTAGCCTAAAGCTGAACTACAGCAGGGAAGAAAAATGGCTGGGTTGTTATGGAAACCTGGAGTAAAACTGTGTATGTGGAGACTAAGGGCCTGTGAGCTTCTATTGGCTGATAAGGGACATGTGACCGTGTGTATGGCAGTTGGGATATGAAGAAAAAGACTTGCTGGCTTGTATTGGCTAATGCAGGTCATTTTTTGGGAATATCTCAGGAAAGGTATGTCCTAGAGAGCTGTGACCCACACAAGATTTCTTTCCAGGTAGCACGGGATGTGTATACCAACGTTTCGTTGAAATCGATGGTTGCGTTTTTGAGTGATCGCGGAACATACATAAATACGTCCTTTTTTATTCAGGAGTCATTCTCTCAGACAACCGTTTTGCATATCCAAACAGTGCATTTATTTGGCCACCAGTACCAACAAAACAACACAAAACGATACAAATGAAATCCTGCCCGTCAGGGCTCTAACTAAACAGAGGTATTCCCTATCTCACATCTATAGCGCCGTTCACACCTGGAACTGGATGCGGCTTTCTCATCCACTCGCTCAGCAGCCTCCTGGCTGTAACAATGTCCAACCAAACCGTTGTGGCTAGCACCTAAAACCGTGGCCCCTCACCCCTCCTCAGCTGAGACCACGCTCAGAGCCTCCCTGGGTCTCCTTCACACACTTCTCCTTTCCCCCAGACTGGAACCCTGGGAGGTGCTTTATCCCAGCCTGATTAGAGCAGGCCTCACCTGGGAATCCCTTCCTGCTAGGGAAAAACCTGCCCCGGGCTAGGGGGGTGGATTGGGAGGTCCCACTGCCAAAACCTACCAACCCAATCCAAGTAAAATCTAGCCCTGAATAAATAAAGAAAATAGCTCCAGCAACTATGTTTGCTGAAGACAGCATTAACCTGGATTTCACCCACCTCAGCCAGTTGAGGAATCTGGGAGAGATATACCCCCCTTCCAGGACTTTTTTATGGTTCAAATCACCACAAGATATATATATATATATATATATATATATATATATATATATATATATAAAGATAGAAGAAGAAGAAGAAGAAGAAGAAGAAGAAGAAGAATAGAATGTGCAGCGGGGAAAGACCAGCTCACCTGCCATGCTTGTCAGAGGGACAGAGTTGAACACAAAGGTGGCAGAGTTTGTGCAAATTACCCCAAAGCGGATGGTTTATGGGAAATTTCTGGGCATTTTTTGGTGTTCATGGAGGTGGAGCTTGGCAGTCTAGGGCAGTTCCTGGGCAGTCTTAAATGCTATAGTATATGTTGTCAATTTGTAGGAGACACGACTGTATAAGGTGTAGTCTCTGACTGCTAGGGGTATTTTGATTTGATTCTACCATTTGATCATATTTGGTTCAATAGCTGTACTTGTAGTACCCCAGAGTAGTACTACCATTCCTACACCCTGCTACTGTCTCTAATGGCTAACAACAATGTCTGTGTATTTATTCCAAGTCTTCCTGCACTGTGCATTCATAATATTGCTATTAAACTGTTATGTTCATGTAATGTGCCTGGTTGTCCAGCAGATAGCGGTGTGTATCTGGCACAGAGAGAGAGAGAGATCTTTAGTTAGAATGGAACTTACCATTCCATTCTCCCCCTTTTGGGCAGAAGTGGGTTAGTCCTGTTTCCTACCAAAGGAGGGGTTGCATGAAGCTATAGTTATTTTAGTGAGCGTGGATTCTAGTGTTGGAAGTAGATGAGTCAAGCTCAGTGAGGGAAGCAGTTCATAGAATACCATGACTCCTTACAGATTAAGAGACAGAGTATCACGAAAGGGTCAACAGCCAAAGGCACCACACTCAAAAGTTACTAGAACAGTTCTAAAGTCCAGCTACCAGACCGATGCCAGAATCTAGCACAGCAGAGAAAGATAGAAAAAGCTATTCAAGTTTTCCTGACAGTTTACCCCAAAACCTGCTAGAACCAGGAGAAAGACCGAATATTCTCTGGATACAAGTTTATTCATGTAAAGCTGTTGAACTTTATAAAGTCTGGAATCGAATTATTCTTGACCTCCTACTGGTTGCCACCACTTGCAGAGCTGCCTAAGGGGGATGAGGAGGTAGAACCTCACTACACACTACACTATGGCACTTGCATATACTACATATTGGTGCGTTTTCTTGTAAGGCTGCTCAGCCATTATGACATATCATAGGCAGGATCTCATCATTGCCATCTATTGTGGAGCAGTGTAGTGAGACCCCGTCCTTTCACTTCCCTAGGCAACTCTGTAAGTGAAGAAAATCTGTCCTGCTTTCCTTCTAGAACAGGTTGCTGGTGGCCATTTTAAATAATTCCCGGAGAACCTTTTTAAGTGTCCCCTTATTTACTGGGGTGCAAGCATAATGATTACATATCTGACACAGGCAAAGGTATGCACGCTTAGCGGTTTTTCTTCTGACATCCACAGGCAAAAAACCTGAACCAAAAGAACAGTTTCAGCAACATGGCTGTGGTTCCTTCCACCGTCTATCAAGAGCTAGGCTTTCTCTAAATATCTCTCTAGGACAGAGTACTGAGCTCTTATCATTTGGGCTGCAGCTGTAATGTAAAAACTCCTAGCCTGAATGTGCCTTTATTTCCATCCACAGGCAACATTCTGGTGCACCTGTGAGGCTTGGGCTATATCTGCCAGTCTTGGGTGGGGCTCAGAGCTCTCTCCCTCCAAGGGGTGTGGTCATTACCAACAACAACACTGAAGCAAGAGTAAACAAAGAGGCTGTTAGATCCCTTCACTTGTTGCCAGTCTCTTTGATCTTCTGACATCTGTCACGGGAGGGACCGTGACAGTACCCCTACTTCTACGGGTGACCTCCAGGCACCCAGGACTGACCTTATCAGGATGAGCTCTGTGAAAGGCTTTCACTAGGCGATTAGCATTAACATCTTCTCCTCTGGTCCGTAACCTTTCCAGTGAACGAGATACTGGAGGGATCTACGGAGAACTCGGGAGTCCACAATCCTGTTGATCTAAAAAATTACCAACCACCATGACAGGAGCAGGAGGTAAGGAGGATGGCTCAACAGGTTCGACACATTTCTTCAACAATGACTTTTGAAATACATTATAAATTTTTAAAGCCTGAGGAAGTTCAAGACGGAAGTCTACATGGTTAATAATGGCTGTGATCCTATATGGACAAAAACATCTTGGGCCCAACTTCCAAGAAGGGACCTTAAGTTTAATATTTCTTGTGGATAGCAGAATACACAGAATCACCCACTCTCAGGTCCAGACCATTCATACGTCTCCTGTCAGCCACACGTTTATACCTGTTGCTCATCTTTTTCAGGTTATTTTAAATTTTACGCCAAATAGATGAGAAAGAAGAGGAAAATTGTTCCTCCTTAGGAATACAGGAAGTCTGAGAACCAGAAAATGTGCCAAACTGCGGATGTAGCCCACGTGCCCCAAAAAACAGTGACTTATAATTGGACTCCTGTCTACGGTTATTACTGGCTAACTCAACTAACGACAAAAATGAAGCCCACTCCTCCTGGTTCTCCGAAACAAAACATCTCAAGTAATTCTCCAGATTCTGATTAGTGCGCTCAGTCTGTCCGTTCGATTGAGGGTGAAAAGCCAAAGAGAAGGACAATTGTACCCCCAGTCGAGTATAGAACGCTTTCCCGAATCTGGAAACAAACTGAGTCCCCCGCATCAGACACCACATCAGAGGGAATGCCATGTAGTTTCACGATGTTATCGACAAACACCTGTGCAAGAGTTTTGGCATTAGGTAGAGTTGGTAAACCCGTGATAAAATCCATAGACAAATGAGTCCAAGGTTTGGATGGGATGGGTAACAGAAGAAGAAATCCGGAAGGCCGAGTATGTGTCACCTTAGCACGTGCACAGGCACTACAGGCTGACACATAGTCCTCAAACCACTTACGCAACCCCGGCCACGAAAATCTACAAGAGATGAGATCAACAGTCGATCTGCTCCCAGGAGCACAGTACAGTGATGCTCCTCGAATACCTTGGGATGTAATTCAGAAGGAACATACAACTTCCCCGGAGGACAAGAGTCTGGTGCATCTTTCTGGGCCTCTAACACCTTTGCCTCAAGGTCCGGATATAGGGCGGATATAACGACCCCTTCAGACAAAATAGGACTAGGATCTTTAGAAATAAGACCCCCCACCCCTCCCCAGGAAAGCTGCGCGACAAAGCATCCGCCTTGACGTTCTTAACCCCAGGGCGGTAGGTGACAATGAAGTTAAATCTGGTGACAAACAACGACCATCTGGCCTGCCTTGGTTTCAGTCGTTTAGCCGACTCCAGGTAAGCCAGATTTTTGTGATCAGTAATCACCGTAATAGGATGAATTGCTCCTTCTAACCAATTACGCCAATGACGCCAACTTAATGGCCAGCAACTCTCTATACCCACATCATAATTTCTTTCAGCAGCCGAGAGTTTATTTAGAGAAGAAAGCATATGGGCGCCATTTACTAGGTGAAGGACCCTGCGACAAGACTGCTCCTACCCCTACCTTGGATGCGTCATCTTCTACAATGAATGGCTGTGACACTTCCGGTTGCACCAGAATAGGGGCTGAAGCAAAACATTCCTTCACCGCTGAAAAGGCTTGTAATGCCGCACCAGACCAGGATATCAGAATTAAAGGAAGGGGGTAAGGACAGTAATACGATTGAGCTCACGGAGGTCCAGAGATGGCCTAAGAGTACCATCCTTTTTTTTACAAAGAAAAACCCAGCAGCCACTGAGGATTTGGATGGTCTAATATGTCACTTAGTCAAACTCCCAGTGATATACTCTCGCATGGCCACTCTTTCGGGTTCCGAAAGATTATACAACTGAGATTTGGGCAGTTTACCTCTGGGAATAAGATTGACGGGACAATCATACTCCAGATGCGGAGGTAACTCCTGGTTACCACTCTCAGAAAATACATCAGAAAATTTGGAAATTAACGAGGGTACAGCTTTAGTGGTTACAACAGAGACTGATGTATTAAGACAGTTGTCTATGCAAAAATCAGTCCAATCGAGAATCTGTCTCGCTTGCCAATCGACAGTAGGATTATGTTTGCTTAACCATGGTAAGCCTAAAACCAACAGAGCAAGCAGACCCTCCAACACAAAACACTAAATAGATTAGTGATGAAAATCACCCACTTTTAAACGGATGTCCTGCACCACCTGCGACAAGCATTTCTGGGTAAGAGGTGCTGAGTCAATTGCAAACACAGAAATATTTTTCTCTAATGCACTAGTAGTCAACACATGAATACGAACGAACTGCCCATCAACCAGATTAACCCCTGCCCCACTGTAAACGAACACCATAATTTCCACAGTTTTGGACTATAGAGCCACCTCGGCAGACAGGAAAAAATCGGGTACTACCAGTAAAGGACAAAATTACGTTTTCTGGCTCCCCACCCACACCACCAATAGTAAGTTGGGGATTAAACGTTTCTTTTTTGTTCTCACCTTGACGCTGAACATACGGACATATATTCACAAAATATCCCTTCTTTCCACAACAAAAAACCCTCATTTGACCAAAGCTCTTGCCAGCAGTTCCAGGAGTAGCTCCCCCTAACTGCATAGACTCGTCACAAGGCGTAACTACAGGTGTCTCTCCACCATAAGTGTCAAAGGAAGCCGCCACATTATTTGACAGTATGTCCTGAGGCTGAGGAACCCTAGATCTCTCTCTCAGGCGTCTATCAAGACGTACAGAAAGGGACATAGCTGCTTCCAATGATTTAGCATTTTTATGAAAGGCCACGCGTCCTTCAGCCTCTCAGATAGACCCTGACAGAATTGGCTACGGAGAGCAGAATCATTTCACTCCATATCCATAGCCCATCTCCTAAATTCAGAGCAATAGATCTCCTGCAGTAAACCACGTAACTTGGCCTCGGCCTGAGAGATCCGATCTGGGTCATCGCAAATAAAACAAAAATTAATCTACCGACTGGAGGGACTGTGATCTGGTCGACAGAGAAAAAGCCCAAGACTGGGCGTTACCTTTAAGCAATGAAATGATCATACCCACACGTTGAATCCCATCCCCAGAAGAGTATGGACGCAGCTTAAAGTAGAATTTGCACGACTCCTTGAACCGAATTAGATTGTCACTGCCACCCGGAAAATCTGTCCGGGAGGGCAACCTTAGGTTCAGGGCAGGACTGGTACCCACCACCGGAACTAGCCGTCTGTGGTCTCTGGATCTGCAAGACGGTCGCGCGGAGGTCAGCTTCCTCCAAAGACAGACCCTGCAGCTGTTTGACCAGTGCAGACATAGGATCCATAGCTGCACTGACAAAAACAAAAATGGCGGTTTGGGCGGTTGATAATGTCACAGATGAGGTATGGGAGGGAACACCACACCGACAATAGGAGGTAAGGGAAAATCCACTAGACCTCAACGCTAGGGAAAGGGTCACCTCCTATAGAACCCTACTCCTTTCCCTGACTCCTATCCGTATAGGCACACCTTGAAGGTAGGAATGCCCATACACCGTAACCTGGAGCACCTGGAGACCCTAAAGAGCCCTATGGGTATTGGCAGGGCTTCAGAAGGCTTCCTTCCCAGATGAACGAACCAGCGTCTCTCTGAGGCCTAGTAACAACAGACAGGGGAAGGACAACAAAACACAAAGGAACGAGACACTTAACTTCTATAGTGAGATGAACGAGCAGGAACTTCACAGAGGACAATACACCAGCTCTTCCAAAACCGAATGAAGCTATCAACCGCATAGCCAGAAGGGTGAGGTCAGACTATATAGGGGAGATGCAATGACCACTATGCTACACCTGAAACAAGGGGTGTGGTCATTAACAACAACACTGAAGCAAGAGTAACCAAAGAGGCTGTTAGATCCCTTCACGCGTAACCAGTCTCTTCGATCTTCTGACATCTGTCATGGGAGGGAGTGTGACACCCACATTGTGCCCTCAGTAATATGCCCAGCTGTGCCCCCAGTAATATGGCCAGCTGTGCCCACAGTAATATGCCCACATTGTGCCCCCAGTAATATGCCCAGTTGCAGCCACAGTAATATGCCCACATTGTGCCCTCAGTAATATGCCCAGCTGTGCCCCCAGTAATATGCCCAGCTGCATCCACAGTAATATGCCCACATTGTGCCCTCAGTAATATGCCCAGCTGTGTCCCCCAGTAATACGCCCACATTGTGTCCCCCAGTAATATGCAAAATAACTGTGGAGCCCCAGTTATGGGTCTTCAACACAGTGAAAGCCAGATATCCCTCAAAGGAAGAAAAACTGAGCAAAGGGGTGTCACCACCATTACAGAGATCACAAAATGCCCCATATTAAGTGGCCCAATTTCAAGATCCTGCTCTTTTACAAGCTTTAAGGATGTGACGGGGAAGACCTATGCCAGTTATCCATTACCACAGACAGCTGTTTCGGGGTGTTGTGCCTCATCACTGTGGTGTAGGATTCTGTTGTCTTTTTTTAGCAGTTTTCAAGGCATTGCTCCCGGTTAGCCAGAATCCTACTCCACACTGATGAGGGGCAACACCCCGAAACAGCTGTCTGTGGATGGATAACTGGCTTAGGTCTTCCCCGTCACATCCTTAAAGCTTGTAAAAGAGCAGGATCGTGACATAGGGCCATTTAATATGGTGGATTTTGTGATTTCTGTAATAGGAAGACCCCTTTGCTCAGTTTTCCTTCCTTTAAGGTATACAGTGATACCTCGGTTCACGAACTTAATTCGTGAACTGACTCTGGTCGCGAACCGAATTGGTCGTGAACCGAGGCACATTTTCCCATAGGGTTCAATGTAAATCCGGTTAATCCGTGCTGACTTTTTTTGGGGGGTTTTTGAAGCCCAAAAATATGAAACAAATGACAATACACATTAGTAAAGTACAGTATACTGTAGTTATTTATTAAGAGAGGACAGTAAGGTGGGAGGCAGTTATTGTTTGGGGGGAGAGTCCCCCTCCATAAGGACATCAGGGAGATCTTCTTCAGGGGTTTCCTCTCTCCTTTGTCTCCTAGCTGCAGGCTCAGTTTGTCTGAAAAATCTGTCCAATGTCACTTGTCTCTTTCTGCGCTGCATAACCCTCCGGAAATGAGAGACCACATTATCATTCATGAGATTTAACACTCTGTTTGTGACAGTAATGTTGGGGTGGTGCTTTTCAAAGAAATCATGGCACTCATTCCATTTTTGCATAATGGATTTTATGGCATCACTGCTAACTGTGATAAAATACAGTATAATCACTTACTGTACTGTATAATGCTTGCAGAGTACTTCTTTCTGTGTACAGTATGTACTGTATGTGATAAAATACAGTATAATCACTTATAATGCTTGCAGAGTACTTCTTTCTGTGTCTCTTATTCTTGCTTCTTCTCTCCACGGTCTTCCTACAGGAAGTCCCGACCATGTGACAGCCTGAAATTAGCATTAAAATGGCCGCGGCTTGCGTTCGTGAACCGAGGCGGAGTTCGTGAACCGGAGCATATTTTTACGAACTTTTCTGTTCGTGAACCGAGTTGTTCGTGAACAGAAGCGTTCGTGAACCGAGGTATCACTGTATCTGGCTTTCACTGTGTTAAAGACCTATAACTGGGGCTCCACAGTTATTTTGCATATTACTGTTTCCCAGGGAGCCTTGCACTTTAGATTGCTGTGTTGAGACTCTTAAATGAGGCTTCACTGTGTTTTCTGTAGCTGATCTCCCTAAGATCAGTTATTGTCTTCTTTGAGTTTGCCCCCAGTAATATGCCCAGCTGTGCCTCCAGTAATATGCCCACATCGTACCCCCCAGTAATGTGCCCACATAGTGCCCCTCAATAATATGCCCACATTGTGCCCCCAGTATTATGCCCACATTGTGCCCCAGGAATATGTCCACATTTTCCTCCCCAATAATATACCCACATTGTGCCACCATAAATATGCCCACATTGTGCCCCCAGTAATATGCCCACATAGTGCCCCTCAATAATATGCCCACATTGTGCCCCCAGTATTATGCCCACATTGTGCCCCTAAGAATATGCCCACATTTTGCCCCCTAGTAACATGCCCACATTGTGCCACCCATTAATATGCCCACATTGTGCCCCCCAGTAATATGCCCACATTGTGCCCCTTACAGAATGCAAAAAAATAAACACCACATACTTATCTTGTTCCTAGCAGCTGCAGCAGGACACCGACTAACTGCCGGCCGGCCCTGCCCTCCGCACAGACCAGAGGTGTGGAGAGCCGGCAGGATTGATGAAGTAGGGAGCCGATGCCGGCAACGGCTCTCTGCTTCATTATGGCAACTATCTTTGCTTCCTATGGATGCAGGGACAGCTGCCAGAAAGCGGTACATACCTCCCCTGTACCCAGACAGCAGGACAGCCACTGAAATCCGGGACTGTCCCGCCGGATTCGGGACGGTTGGGAGGTATGGTCTAATCTGAGGCTGGGAGGTCTGATAAGAATGTGATCTGAGGCTGATTTAGGTTGGGGGATCTGTTAAGAGGCTGATTTGAGGCCAATGGAAGGGGGGGGGGCAGATGTGGGGCTGAGAAAGGGACCAAGGCAGGGAAACTTGTGAAGAAAGACGCAGGGACAGTGGCAGGGGGAGCAAAAGTTGGGTGAACACCTCTCTGGACCCCCCTGGGATGAGCTTGGCTACCATTAATACCGAATAAAGAACTAAATATGTAACATTCTGAACTTAAAAATTAGACTGCTATGTGTGATTAAAATGGCACCTGCACTATATATAGTACAGGCGCTATTTTGTGCTGCAAAAATACAGCGCTCTACATTTTTTTAAATTCAAGCGCAATTTCTGTAACTTACCCCTAAGTCAGTTATATGTTTGACCTAATATAGCAGTCAAATTTTTAAGTTTAGAATTTTGTATAGTAAACAGAAACACAAATGGGGGGTCAGTCAGCACGTCCCTGTCTGCAGGTGCACATTACTGTGGCACATATATATACAAACAAAAAATTTTAACAGCACTCTGCAACCAGAACTCTGCCCTGCCTCTATGACAGAAGCTGTAAGAGGTAGTTAGTGTACATTTTGATCAAAAGGTAATAAGCCACTCGCCACGCCAAGGCCCCCTCGTGAGTGGTCCTTACGCTAAATCCTACCTGTTATGGGCCATGACAGCCACATAAAATCCAGGGAGTGCAGGCCCAGCATGCATGCCGGGATCAACCATACTTATTAACCCTTTCTGGTGCTATAACAGCCTCCATTAGATCCAGGGATGCAGGTACCAACATGCATGCTGAGCCCACTGTGTACTCCTCCTGGAACCGGATGGTTACTAGCAGGCACTATTCCTAACGCTAAATCCTACCTGTTATGGGCCATGGTAGCCACATAAAATCCAGGGAGTGCGGGCCCAGCATGCTTTATGTGGCTGTCATGGCCCATAATAGGTAGGATTTAGCGTTAGGACCACTCACGAGGGGGCCTTGGCGTGGCGAGTGGCTTATTACCTTTTGATCAAAATGTACACTAACTACCTCTTACAGCTTCTGTCATAGAGGCAGGGCAGAGTTCTGGTTGCAGAGTGCTGTTAAAATTTTTTGTTTGTAGAATTTTGTATAGGCCACGAACGATGGTACAAATATCCAAATGGCCCTCAGCAGCAAAAACATTCAGTCTGGTTCAGCAGGCTACACAATCATGGGGAATACTACTGACTTGACAGTTTTCCAGAAGACAGTCATTAACATCCTCCACAAGAAGGCTAAGCCACAAAAGGTCATTGGAAGAAAAAAATGTCGTAGAAAAAGATGCACAAGCAACAGAGATAGGCACACTCCTGAAAGGATTGTCAAGAAAAGGCCATTCAAGAATTTTCGGGGACATTCCCCCAAGGAGTGGACTGCGACTGGAGTCAGTGCTTCAAGAGCCACCACACACAGATGTATCCAAGCAGGGGCGTACATAGAATTCACTGGGCCCCATAGCAAGAATCTGAATTGGGCCCCTAACCCCGCCCACTAACCACCCGTGGCCTATCCCACCTCCTGTCCTGGCTCCTCCCCGCCACCCCCCACATTCGTACGTTATCGTACATTTTGGGGGGACATTAGGGGTTAACCCTTCTAACGCCTTGCTGGGCATTTTGGGGGGCTCATAGAGGACTCAGGAAGGGGGGGGGGCTCATAGAGACCAGTGTGCTTTCCTCCTCTCCCCCCCCCCCCCCCAGCCATTTTGGGAGGCATTGGGCCCAGTTAGGGAGGCTCATCATAGTGGACCTGGGGGGAGGGGAGTCTCATACAGGCACACTTTCCTGTGTCACACTTTGAGGTCAACCTGCCCCACCCCTCTTGGGCATTTTGGGGGGCTCATAGAGGACAGGAGTGAAGCGTGTCCCTGTCCCCCTCCCCTCCCTATGGATCCTCTCTCTTGCTGGGCAACTTTCACATCATTCAAGTGTGACTGACTGTGTGACAGTCTGACATACCAATCTCTTTCAGTCTCAGGCAGCGAGTCCTGACTTGTCCCTTCCTTCAGGGCCAGGCAGCCTTCAGGGCGCTTCAGCAGCTCCCCAGCGCAGCGGTCCTCCTGCTAACTCTAGAGTGCTCAATGCGTCCTGCAGGCCTGCGGCTGTTCTGGGACTGGGTCTGGGTGAGTCTCTCAGAGTCAGACTGTGGCGCACTGGCGACGCGATTCTCCCGCCTCCTACACTAAGACTGCACACTGGGCTGGCAGCACGGAAAGGGGGGGGGGTGGAGAAGAGCGTGCAGAAAAAAAAGCATCGGGCCGGGGCCAGCCTCTGCCGCATATTAATTCATTTTTGACATAAAATAGTGAGTGGGTGGGGCCAAATGGTGTGGGCGGGGCCTTCTCTGCGCTCCGGGTCCTCCGGTGCCGCGGGCCCCATAGCAACGGCGTGGTCTGCCTCTATGGGCGGTAGCCAGTGTATCCAAGACATGGGGAACAACTGTCACATTCCTTTTGTAAAGCCACTCATTAACCAGAGACAACATCTTACCTGGGCTAAGGAGAAAAAGGACTGGATCAGTGGTCCAAAGTTCTGTTTTCAAATTAAAGTAAATCTTGCATTTTATTTGAAAATCAAGGTCCCAGAGTCTGGAGGAAGAGTGGAGAGGCACACAGTCCAAGTTGCGTGAGGGGCAGTGTGAAGTTTCCACAGTAACTGATGGTTTGGGGAGCCATGTCATCTGCTGGTGTTGGTCCACTGTGTAATATCAGGTCTGAAGTCAGAACAGGAAATTGGCAGGAACTTTTAGAGCACTTTCAACTTCCAGAACATTTTAGAGCACTTCATGCTTCCCTCTGCCCACAAGCTTTATAGAGATGTTAATTTTCCAGCAGGACTTGGCACCTGCTGACACTGCCAAAAGTACCAATACCTGGTTTATTAGTCACTGCATCACTGTGCTTGATTGGCCAGCAAACTCGCCTGACCTAAACCCCAATGAGAATCTATGGGGTATTGTCAAGAGTAAGATGAGAGACACCAGACCCAACAATGCAGATGAGCTCAAGGCTACTATCAAAGGAAACATTGCTTCCAGAACACCTCTGTAGTGCAATAGGCTGATGCAACTCATTGATGCAGTAATTCATGCAAAAGGAGCCTTGACTAGGTATTGAGTGCATATAATGTTCATATTTTTTAGTAGACCAACATTTCTGTAATATTCTACGGTAATTTTCAGAGATACTGACTTTTCGGTTTTTATTAGCTATAAGCTATAATCTGAATATATCTAAATAAGGGTGGCTCTACTTTATAAAGGGAAATCTGGCCAGGTGCACGATCAAAAGTAAGCCCCCGTTTACCAGATATAAAATATTTGGGTAAATAGATCGGCACTCACAAATACATGGGTCATGCAGATAAAATCAAAATTAAAAATGTATTCGTACTGCTAAAATCACATAAACACAAAATGTTACACAATATGTATTGGCCAATACTCAATAAACTAAAAACAATTGTTTAAAGGAAAATATACAAAAAAGATTCCCGATAAGCAGTTCCTCAGACAGCTTCCAAAATCAATAGAAACACATGTGCAAAAACACAGGCTTGATCCAAAGTGTGCACACTATATTGTGAATCTGGGGATTAGTTCTAATGTTGGATTATATATATCAGTTTATATCAATTCTTATATCCCTTTGAGCAAACAAAGTAACTGAGTGGTTTCCAGAAAATCGCAATATATTCGCTGTAAGGACTTGGTAAAACGAAAGTTCAATGAGAGCTTAGATAAAGTGGAAGTTCAATGTACGTACTTACTAAGCTGCACCTATGGAAATTGTTCGCAGTTCTAATCAGGGGCGGACTGACCATTAGGGCACTCGGGCATGGACCCAGGGCAGACGCGGCGGCAGGGGACATCAGGAGATGAGCACTTCCATTGCGCTCATCTCCGTACAGCGGCAGAGGAGGGAGAGGCATGTCCTCTCTCTGTTCCTCTGATAGGCTGCCAGCACTAGGCCGGCAGCCTATCAGAGGCCGGTGCAGGCGGCGCGATGATGTCATCGCGCCGCCGGAGCGGTACAGCTTGAGGCACAGGCCGGAAGAGGCCTGCATCGCATCGCTGGAGGTAAGTATGTGTTCTTTTTTTTTTTTTCTTGGGGCTACTGGCACTTAAGGGGGCTGCTACTGGCACATGAGGGGGGACTAATGGCACATGAGGGGGGACTAATGGCACATGAGGGGGACTAATGGCACGTGAGGGGGACTAATGGCACGTGAGGGGGACTAATGGCACATGAGGGGGACTAATGGCACATGAGGGGGACTAATGGCACATGAGGGGGACTAATGGCACATGAGGGGGACTAATGGCACATGAGGGGGACTAATAGCACGTGAGGGGGACTAATGGCACGTGAGGGGGACTAATGGCACGTGAGGGGGACTAATGGCACGTGAGGGGGCTACTGGCACGTAAGGGGACTACTGGCACGTAAGGGGATGGCTACTGGCACATAAGGGGGACGGCTACTGGCACATAAGGGGACGGCTACTGGCACATAAGGGGGACGGCTACTGGCACATAAGGGGGACGGCTACTGGCACATAAGGAGGGACGGCTACTGGCACATAGGAGGGACGGCTACTGGCACATAAGGAGGGACGGCTACTGGCACATAAGGAGGGACGGCTACTGGCACATAAGGAGGGACGGCTACTGGCACATAAGGAGGGACGGCTACTGGCACATAAGGGGAGGGCTACTGGCACATAATAAGGGGGGCTACTGGCACATGGGGAGAGGCACAAGAGAGGCACTTATTACTGGCACATGTGGTGGCATGGAGAGGCACGTGTTACTGGCACATTAATATGGGGCACTATGGGGGCTTCTACTGAGGCCACAAAGAATGTGTATTTTATATGGGGGGCTCTGTGTGGTACTAGTATTACCAGGGGTATTATCTGTTTCTGCAGTGTAGTATTGGGGAGCACAGCGGCACAGTATTGGGGGTAGTAGGATGATTTGTCCAGAAGATGGGAGGATGATGGAAAAGTAGTAAACTAAGATTTTTTTTTTGGTTAAACTGCAGAGATGGAAAATGGCGACAACATGGCGGTCTGGTCTGAAGGTCTGAAAGGAGAAGACGAGGACAGAAAGCATCTACATCAAAGAAGACGTCACTGGACATTATAGGTAAGTGCCCTGTATTTCTGTAGTGATGGGATTAGACGCATAACGATGGCGGTGTGACCAGGTAGTGGAGGCGGGATATAGGTGTGGCTGGAGGTGTAACATGGGCGTGGCTGGAGGTAGGGCATGGGTGGGGCCTGGAAGGGGGCCCTTGATTTATTTTGCCCGGGGGCCCTGAGGGTTCTCAGTCCGCCCCTGGTTCTAATAGAACTGTCGCACTTGTTTTACACTCTAAACTCGAGCGATAGATTCATGTGAACTTTTTGCGGTAGAGGTTCTGTATAAGTGCTTAATGAAGCGACATTCATGGGGTACTCATGATTTTTTCTGCCTTAAAACTCAGGTTGTTATTCAAAGGCATCCGAGTTGCCACATGGTAATGGTACGTGTGTTGCGCTCGTTTTCCAAAGTCCCGTGGCATGTTAACGCAAGTTTACCTCCGTGTCTCACTTCCTTGTTGTAGAATATCTTTAATTGTTATGCGATTTTTTTCAATGTGTTTCGAAAATGTTTACTGCCGGCAGTATTCTTGCAACTTTTTCCTTAGAAGGCACTGGAAACCGATTATTAAAATGGACCAAACGCGTTTCGGAGTGTATTTTGTGTCTTACTCCTTCCTCAGTGGTAATTTTGTGAACCTCCATGTGCCTTTTTTATACCCTATAGACTCCACCCAGGAAATTCGGGAAGACATAAAACCTGGGATGGAATTTTCTTCAAACAGAAAATTATAAGAAACATTGGAATAAAACAAAAGTATGTTGGTCATATCATATTTATCATATACTCGAGAGGCTCTGCTCCTTGGCCGCTTAAAAAAAAAACAAAAAAAAAAACGCATATGCGTTTTTCGTGCGTTTTTTTATATATAGGTGTGTTTTTTTGCCCAATGGTGCAGACACCTTCAGCGAACTACTAATATAAAGCATTTCAATGGTAATGTTTGCTTAGTCATAAAAATTTAAGCCTGTGTTTTGCACATGTGTTTCTATTGATTTTGGGAGCTGTCTGAGGAACTGCTTATCCGGAATCTTTTTTGTATATTTTCATTTAAACAATTGGTTTTAGTTTATTGAGTATTGGCCAATACGTATTGTGTAACATTTGTGTTTATGTGATTTTAGCAGTGCGAATACATTTAAAATTTTAATTTTATCTGTGTGACCCATGTATTTGTGAGTGCCGATCTATTTACACAAATATAAGCTATAATCATCAACTTTAAAAGAAATAAACAAATGGAATAGATGACTCTGTGTGTAATGAATCTATAGAATATATAATTTTCACTTTTTGAACTGAATTATTGAAATAAATTAACTTTTCAATGATATTCTAATTTATTGAGATGCACCGGAACCTCCCCAGAAGCTGCACCTCTGCGGTAGCCAGCACTGGGTGCAATTTGCTTTCTTCCTCCTCTAGCTGTCGCTAATTAAGATATGGTGAAAGGGGAAGTGAAGATGACATGTGGGCCACAATACCGAATCAGCACGCTTCCTGGTCTTTTAGCACTACCAAAGATACTGAAGAATACAGCACAACATACGGTACCTTTTATATCCAGTAATGCCCACTCCAATTGCAGATGCTCTCTTTCTTTGTCTCAATTTTGCTCAACTTCTGCCCACACTGCCCTCCAGCCACATGTCTCTGCAGAGCTTGCCAAACAAACGTTTTCAATTTCACAATTTTCCATCATCCTCCCCACCTTCTCAACACAACCCCCCCACCCCCACAACCTGGTGCCCGAACAGTGTTATCCTGTTGCCACTTCCAATACTGTGTCTGCTGTGCTCCCCATTTCCCCCCAAACACTATACTGAACAAATAATAGTGCCATACAGATAGTGTCCCCTTCAATAATTATTTTCATGCAGTAACCTCAAAAATACATGTGCCCAGCATATAGTGCTCTTGACAGTAAAAGTGCCACAAATGTAGCGTACCCTCAAAATAATTGTGCTAAGCAGAGTGCCTTCAACAGTTACAGTGACCCTAATAATAATAGTGCTTCAGTAAGAAAAATGCTTCATTTAGTGCGTTCTGCAAAAATATTGCCTCCTACAGCACTCCATTAATAATAATGCCTCCAATAGTGCCCTAGTAGTAATCAAATGGCCCTATAGAGTCCCCAGTAATGATAATGACCAGGGGCGTAACTATAGGGGGAGCAGGGGAAGCGGCTGCTTTGGGGCCCTGACCCAGAAGGGGCCCATCCAAGAGGAGGAGAAGTACTAAAAGATTTTGTCGGGGCCCCTCGACAGTATTACACAAGGAAATTATATACAGTGACAGTATAGACAGTGTAGAAAACGGATGGAGCAGCTGCCGGGCCTGGTCTGAGAGAGCGATCTTTACTAGCCACAGGAAAGGGGGTGGCATGAAAGGAAGGGGTTGTAAAAAAATTACTCGGGGAGGGGGCCCCATTCAAAAATTTGCTGTGGGGCCCAGTCATTTCTAGTTACGCCACTGATAATGACCCTATAGTACCCTAATAATAATAATGCCCTGTTGTTCCCCCAGTAGTAATAACACCCCCTATAGTGCCCTTAGTAGTATGTTCCCCCAAAGTGGCCCCTTTATGTGCACTAATGATACGTCCTCTCATAGGCTCCAAGTCTTTGGCCTGTGGGCTGTGAAGGTGAATAATAGGGCAGTGACTTATCGGCTCCCATCGCAATGTTCAACTGTATCAGCATCCTGGGAACAATGATAGAGTTGCATTCAGGAGTGCGACCTCTTAGTGAACAGCACTCAGTGAGCATGTCCACTTTATGTTGGCATCGTTGTTCAATGATCATATTTTTTTTGGAGATGTTAAAGAGCATCTTTCAGCAGATTTGTACCTATTGGTAGCTAAAGGCATCTGTGTTGGTCCCATTGGTGCCCGCATTGCTGAGAAAAATTATGTTTTAATATTTTCAAATCACAGATCCTTTAAAG
This sequence comes from Bufotes viridis, assembly GCA_033119425.1. Taxonomy (NCBI): domain Eukaryota; kingdom Metazoa; phylum Chordata; class Amphibia; order Anura; family Bufonidae; genus Bufotes; species Bufotes viridis. Next base: position 415,789,406 of record CM065590.1, on the reverse strand, counting down.
GCTTATACATTTTGCATCAATGTTATAAATTTTAAAGAAAATTTCCAAATCCTATTTTTTCAGGGACCAATTAATTTCTGAAGTGGCTCTGAGAGTCCTATATATTTAACTACTCCCCCCCCCCCTTCATAAATCACCACATTTTAAAAACTGCACCCCTCAAAGCATTCAAAATTACATATAGAAAGTTTGTTAACCCCAGTAAAAAATGGATGTGAAATTTAAAGAGTCGCTGTACCTTCACACAATTCCATTCATTTAATAGAAAATGGTGTAACTAGCAAATTTCTAAATCACTTCATTTAAAAAGTATGCCTGCATCCACCAGCTATAAAGTCATGGCCACCAGTGGGCTCACTTTCACCAAATTTGCAGTCCACTGCCTGTTGTCAGGCAAGATCTGTCCCTAGTACCAGAGACACCGCTCACAGTAAATGGCTGTGTGTCACAGCTAGCTGAGATTGTGAGCCTGATTTAAAAAAAAACTGCTTCTACACTGATTCTGAGGATTATAGGAGCCTCCTATCTGTCTGCAAGTGTGATTTCCCCCTCCTTATCTGTTGTGTGAGCTTCACAGTTGAAAACAAATATAGTGGGAAGAAAGTGAAAGGATGTCACAGCAGTACAGTGCTGTCAGAAGGGAGATGCCCCCTGATTCTGAGTGCAATGCATCTAGGTGTGAAGCTGTAACAGGGAATAATATGGCTGAAAGAGACATTATAGAAGCCGAAAAAAGACCTGTTCTTTTACAATCATGCAAACTTTTTTTGAAAACTTATTACCCCGATTTTTAGAGTGCTACTTGACTAAACTACCGGCCTCAGAATTAAAGCAACACCTTGTGAAGTTTCGGGTCACCATTTTTTAGGACGTTTTTCTGACACCATTTCAAGTTGCAGAGGCCTTGAAGTGCTGAAACATAAGAAAATTCTCACGGAATTAATATAAACGTGCAGTGAGCATTTTGATCCCACAGGTGTTTCAAAGAATTTATTATAAGCAATAATATGTAGTTTTAGCTAAGAATTTTTTTTTCATTTTTACAAGGGTTAACTAGACAAAAAGCACCAAATAATCTTTAAGGCAATTTGTCCTGAGTATGAAAATACCCCATATGTGGTTATAAACTGCTGTTTGAGGACATGGCAGTGCTCCGAAGGGAAGGAGCAACATCTGGATTTCCTAACATGAAATTTTCTGAAATGGTTTTTAAGAGCCATAACTTTTTTTATTTATTTTTTTGTTGAGAAAAATTGCAATTCTGTGATTTTTATTTTTAGTTTTTTTTATGGGTTTCATCATGTGGTATATTTGATATGATAACTTTATTCTGTGGCTTGATGCAAGCATGGCGATACCAAATGTATATAGTTTTTCATATTTTACTACTTTTGCATCATAAAATCACTTTTTTCTTAAAAATATATATTGTATTTTTCACCCTATACAACGCACTTTTTCCCCCCAAAGTAGGGGGAAAATATTAGTGCGTCTTATGGGACGAATACTAATGAGCACTTCCCTTATGGAAGCGCTCATTAGTACAAAAGGACCAGAAAGCGGTGAATGCAGCTCTCCCCGGGCTCTGTACTCACCGTTCCCTGGTCCTCGGCTGCTCGCTGTGCTATGACTGCGGTAGGAAGAAGAGAGATGGATGTGTGGAGAGGTAAGTTTTTTTTTTTTATTTGATCTGAGCATGGGGTTCATTCACATGGAGGTCTGATCTGAGGTCTGATTGGGGGACCTATGGAGGTCTGATTGGGGGTCATTCACATGGATATATGATCTAAAATCTGATTTGGCGACTTATTGAGGTCTGATCTGATCTAATTGGGGGTTATTCACATGGAGGTCTGAGGTCTGATCTGAGGTCTGATTGGGGGACTTATCGAGCGAAAAATACCATTTTTTAGTTTTTTGCATCGCCATATCTAAGACCCATAACTTTTTCTATTTTTCCATCAACGTACCTGCTTGAGGGCTTGTTTTTTCCGGGACTGGCCGTAGTTTTCATTGGTGCCATTTTGGGGAACATATGACTTTTTTATACAATTTTTGGAGAGGTGATGTAAAACAGCAATTCTGTCATTGTTTTGTCCATTTTTTGTTTTTGTTACAGCCAGGTCGATACCAATTATGTGTAGTTTATCTTATAGTTTTCATTTTGTTAACCAAATATAAATGAGTGGTTATGGGAAAATCCCTGGTCGGCTTCAGTACAAAGCAGACCTGGAGGCCTCTGTAAGGCCTTCAGCTGACATAGCAGTCATCGGGGACTGCGATGGACTTGAGGGGGGGATCCAAAAGGAGGATAGAGGGAGATCGCTCGCTCTGTAAACCATTTGGATGCTGTGGTCGCTACTGAATGTGACATCTAAGGGTTTATATGGCTGGGATCGGTGCCAGCACCGATCTCGGCCGTTGGGGCAGGGTGTCAGCTGTATGTATAGTGACCTGCTGTGAAGCGTGTGGAGGATGGGAGTGTCAGTTGTTATTAAGGTGGTAGTAATACTAAGTTCATGGTGGCTATCTCCCCTTTCGCGTTCACTGGGGGCATGCAGTGAATGAAGGGTGCACTCATTCTTCTCTAGGGCCACACCTAGAAGCTCTTGCCTGGTAGTAGTCACGGTGCCCCTTCGTGGTGGATAGTTTGGCAGGGTGCAAAGAAGGAGGGCTGTTGCAAATGGACAGGCAGAGGTATGATGAAGTCAATAACCAAGCCTGTTAATTTCAAAAAATAAGTCTCTCTATATTGAGGAGAGATGCAAATTAGAGTAGTAGTACATATGGCACTGGCAGTAAAAGGCACAGTTAATAAGGGAAGTTGTAGTACTTCCTCTATCTCTCTCTCTAAAGACACTTTTCAGTCTCTCAGCAGAACCACGGACATGCAGTGAGGTGCCAATTAAGTTCTTCTGCAGTTCTGGGACTGAAGGGTGCAGATATAAGATATGGAAGGTCAGCCAGTCTTACACTGTGGTAGAGTGCTTTTGCAATATTCCCTCTCACAGCACCATTCTATCTGCTAATGTAATACCTTGCTGTCTGAATTCAGTGCACAGCCTTGTGGGTTCTAGACCTTCTAAATTCCTTCTCTCAGGAGTACTCTAGTAGTAGGGTTGCTTTCTTGGCAGTTAAAGTCTCAGAGACTGAGGCTCTCTGAACTTGGGCGTAGCTCTTAGGAGCTTGCACATGTAGGTCTGTACTGTAGCTCAGCTAGACAATACACTACTTAGCCAGGGGCAGACCAAGTCCATTACCCTGGCAACCTAACAAAATTTGCCAAGTTGTTAACCATTGGACAAATTACAACATTCAACTCAATAAAGTTACATTAACTCCTTGGCAATAATTAATCCTTGGCAGTAGTCCTTCCTGGGGTACTGCATGTGTTACAGCTGATGTCTGTTGCTTATAGTGGCAGCTCAGTTCCTGAGCCAGTGCTATCTCCATAAGTATATGGCATGGTGCGCTAATGTTCAGATTGCCATGCTGTATATTTACGGCATGGTGTGCTAAGAAGTTAAAGGGGTTATCCAGGATTTTGATATTGTAGCCTATCCTCAGGCTAGAACATCAATATCTGATTAGCGGTGGTCAGACAACCTGCATTTTACTGATCAGCTGTTACTTTGGGACTACACAGCTCTGTCCTATGTGTAGTGGACAGAGCGGGTAACTGCAGCACTTCTCCCATTGACGTGAATGCGCAATGAACGGAGCTTGTAAGTCCACTGCCCACATCTGGTGCTAGAGCTACACGTTAACAGCTAATTGTAGGTGTGGGTGTCAGACCTTGCCAATGTTATATTGACGGCCCTTCCTGAGGATAGGTCATCAATATCAAAGTCCTGGACAACCCCTTTATGGTTTATTCTCACATTCTTTTGTTGTATTTAAGCACTTTACTTGGAATGTGAGATATGCAGCCGCATTAATTAAAATAATGCATTACTGTTAAGAGGATTCTTAACATGAGATGAGATCTTGGTAAAAGGTTTGGTGTAGTTTGGCTAATCTTCTGTCTGTAGTCTAGTAGATTGAGTACTATAATAGTTCTTTGATGTACTAATGTACAAAAAGCTAATGTAATATGTAAATAGCTATTACATGTGAGAAGACATTTTCTGGGATAAACTCATTTGTAATTGCTATATAGCTGTGAAAGTAAAGCTTTATCTTTGGGTAAGCAAAGTCATCTACAGTAAGTAAGCATAAAAGACAGTCAATGCTTTCCTTTACTTGAGACAAACGTTCAGTTCACTGCCCTCATCCTGTATCTAATGGGAAAAAGAAGACCACAGCACTCCAATTTCTCAATGCGATTCTGTGTTTATTCTTCACCCAGCGTGCGACTTTTCGACTCCAGTGAGTCTCTATCAAGCGCAGTGCCATACAACAAATGACCAAGTTTTATACATGCTACCTAAAGCTGATTGGGTGGGTGGTCTTTCCCTCAGGTGGCCAACCCTCCCCCATTACCCATGTATCAAACAGGTGTGTCATAATAAACAAAACATGTGATACCCATTATTACAATAATTACAATGTGCAACTATCCACTTACAGGAGACTGAAGGGGGCCACACAGGGACTCGCTATTACGCGGTATCACGCCGCATCTGGCGTGCTAGTCGGCGTCTCCATACCACATGTATCTACGTGGTTGCTGTTTCCGGCTACCGTGCTGAGGACATTTCCGGTAGCAGCACGGAAAGCCTCCGGTCACGTGATGTGCTTTGTATATCGTTGCCTGGCAACTCAATCCTCCCAAGCTAGAATGGCAGCAGGAGCCGGCCAGATAATGCCTTATACTGATAACAAATCCTCATAGGACCATTTATAATAACACCCCACTATATAGAAATAGCACTGTTTTCACTGTAGGCTAAAAATAATTATATAGGGAGTAATTCTATCACTGTTAACTGACCAGTAATTCTACTCTAAAGCCAACTGACTATACACGTAATGAGGACGGTAAATCATACCATTACCGTTAAAAATAACGTAGTGTTATGTGTATAGAACTAGAGCCTGCTGGAAGATATCACTTAAATTGTGGGAGAAATTGGTCCTAGTGACAACCCAACCATTCACACAGCTGGACCGTATATATCAACCCCATCAATCCCTGACGTCAGTCCTGGATGTAGGGGTTATCAGTCCCAATCTGCCATTCGCTCAAGGGTCATCTGGGTCGGCACAACCTCTATCTCCATCCCTGGGGAGAGTTCAATCCTCGTACATACCCCTTTAACAATGTGGAACCGTTTTGACGGCCCTGAATACATGGGTGTCGTGTCAGGAACCTGGAATACATCCCACCAAGAAATATCCTTAAAGGGAACCTGTCATAAACTTTATGCTGCCCATATTAACTGCAGAATAAAGTAGAGACAGGTGAGTTGATTTCAGCGGTCTGTCATTCATAAGTTAAAAGTAAGTGGTTGCAGAGAACCAACATCACAATCATTGCAGACTGGGCCTGGAAAAGAGTCATGGCCACCTGAGAAGAGTCATGGTTAGGCCTCATTCACACGTCCGCAATTCTGTTCCGCATTTTGCGGAACGGAATTGCGGACCCATTCATTCCTATGGGGACACACTATGTCCTGCCCGGGTCCGCACTTCCGTTCCGCAAAAAAATAGAACACGTCCAATTCTTGTCCGCAATTGCGGACAAGAATAGGCATCTTCTATGAGTGTGCCGGCGATGTGTGGTCCGCAAAATGCAGAATGCACATTGCCAGTGTCCGTGTCTTGCAGATCTGCAGATCCGTATATCCGCAAAACATACACGGACGTGTGAATGGAGCCTTATTCATGAATTCCTGCTCTCCCTGCCCACAAGCTGATGACTAATACCGTCGACTAATGACAGTCTAATACCGAGTTTTCTCCCTTTCTCTCTGGCAGAGAACTGCCAATTATCAGCAGATGGGTGAGAGAGCAGGAGCTCATGAATAACCATGACTCTTCTCAGGTAGATTTGACTCTTTTCAAGGCCTGTGCTGCAATGATTATGATGCTGGTACTTGGCAACCACTTACTTTTAGCTCATGAGTGACACATAGATGAAATCAGCATTTCTGTCACTAATTAATGCTGCCCTCAGTGAGGTCAGCATAAAGTTGATGACAGGTTCCCTTTAATGCTTCTTCAGCAGGGCCCAACGTCACAAGCCACTATGGCCAAAATCCTGGCCTTTAGTAAATTAGTCTAATTAATCCAAATACCCCATCATCATTACATGTTGGTATTGGTTAACGATAATCACAGACCTTGTGTTATATATGTCCGGTCATCAAAGGTGATAGTTTAATACCAGTTTCCGGTTTGTAAAACATCCAAGTGTGGCAAGAAGCAAGTCCATGTATGTGTCTCCTTCAGCCCATGTGCTCTTTCTTTTTCTGTGCTCTGTAAAAAAGATATATACAAAAATGGTATTAAAATCACGACAATTGTCGGGTACCGTCATCATAGGTTACAATGTATACAACCAATTTTCGCGTGGAAAATAAATAAAAAATAATAATTAAAAGAGGGAACCCACTTTGAATTCACGGTTCAATCCCCTGGGTTCCAAAGTGTTCTAAAGGGATTGAACCGTGAATTCAAAGTGGGTTCCCACTTTTAATTATTATTTTTTATTTATTTTCCATGCGGGAATTGCTTCATGTTTTTATTCATATACAAATGAACAAGTTGGAGCATCAGGGGGCGGGGCTGAATGCTTGGAGCACTGCTTGTGTATGAAGAAACCAGTAATATGTGTTAGCTTAGTTAGGCCTCTTGCACCCCGTGCCCGTGCTGCGGGCCGCAAATTGCGGCCCGCAATGCTCGGGCACCGGCCGTGGGGCAGCCGCAGCGGATCGCGATCTGACCGTTCCGCAAAACGATAGAATATGTTCTATCTTTTTGCGGGACGGAAGTACGGAACGGAACCCCGCAGAAGCACTCTGTAGTGTTCCGTTCCGTTATTCCATTCCGCACCGTTCCGCATCTCTGGATTTCCGGACCCATTGAAATGAATGATGTGATGTGATCCGTGATGCGAAATGGCCACGGAATGGTGCCCGGGCACGGGGCGGACACGTTCGTGTGCAATAGGCCTTGTAGAAAAACCACAGTCCTCAATATGACAAGACTGTAGCCCGGAGGTAAGTGGTCAGCCTTAGATATAGAGGTCCTAGGTTTAAATCTTGGGAGAGACTTTCAGATTTTCTTCTTCAGATATTTTTTCTCTCTCTCATCTAAGCTATAATAAAAGGCTATAGTTTTATCATATTGAGAATAATGTATTTTATGCTTAGAAAGCTAGCCCCATTTAAAAGCTTGAATTCGGATTTGGTGTTTTGACAGTTTTTCTGCTATATATATCCAGCAATGACCATTAGGTTTATTTGGTTTTCGCTGTACACCTGTTTGCTCCACCAGTCAGTGAACGTAACCTAGGATCTCCCTGTACTGACACACCGAGGTGCCTTCAATTCTGCTAACCAGAGTGGCCAGTAGCGCATCTGACTGAGGAAGCTGAATTTACAACAGGTAAGCAATTCCATTACACTTCCTTGACTTTTAGCTCAATATGGCAGCCAAATTGTGTTGCAGGGTTGTGTACTCCTCTCTTGCTGTTAAGCCCCATTGATATGTTGGCCAGAAATTAGATTACTATGAATATGACTCCTGGAATGCCATGTGTGACCACAAATTATGATACCTAGCATGCCATGACTTCTTTTTGTTGGTTAAAGTCCTGATATATTGCGACCCACATAGTTTTGTATGGATAGGTCAGGGTTAACAATGCTGACACTATCCTTGTAGAAGGCTAGGAGTTGGACCTAGGTCCTTCCCCTAGTCTTAATGTGTTGTGTTAGCTGAGGAAGCCACATGTGCACTCCTCAATGTAATAGACCTGAATTCAAGAAAATCATGCACACAATGGGGCAAATTTATGAAAACCTTCTCAATAAAAACTCTTTGTTGCCCATTTTTAAGAGTAGGAAATGACATGAAAGCTGTGCTGTGATTAGTTGCATGAGAGTTGCAGCATGTCCTGATGTCAACTGCAACAGTACCTTGAGGAATGGGGCTAGGAAAGTATTTGGTTTTTATTTTATTAACAATATTTGCTATTGTAAGGGGGGCACTAAGGGGGCAGTACATTGTGTGCACACTAAGTGGGCATAACTACTATGTAGAGGGGCACTAAGGGGGCATAAGTACTATGTGTGAGGGAACTAAGGGGACATAACTGTGGGGGCATTAAGGGAACATAAATACTGTGTGGGGAACTAAAAGGGGCATAATTACTGTGTGGGGAACTACAAGGGCATCACTACTGTGAATGGGACACTAGGGAGCCTTCTATCGGGAAGGGGGCACAAAAGTGACTGGGTGGCAAAAAACTGCCGTGGCGCACTAAATGTGTCCCTGCTTTTGTCCCTCTTTGAGCTTTTCAATAGTTGGGAGGTATGGATTTTATTTCTTCTACAGTATAAATTCCTTTTTTTGCTAATTACACCATCTTGACTTTGAGGGGTACCCCCTTGTTATTTTACAAGGATTTAGTATGAAAAGATTAGGCAGCTCTGCAATGTTATATAAGGTCTGTCAATAAAAATAATTTCTAGAATATTAATATATACATTTTTTCACATGCCAGAGACCAGGCGAATGACTGCCAGATTAGTAGAATTTACTGTAGTTATATAAACAGTAATATATATGAAGTAAGTAGGAGAAGGCATAGAAGTAAAGGGTTACTTTTAATCCTGTGTTAGCTATCATGGAGATTTCCAGGGTATGTAAAATGAGTAGTGAAAAGGTCAGTAGTAATGGAGTGAATTGTAAACTTTCTGAGTATTTCTCCCACCTGGACATATGAGCTCTCTGCTGAGATTAGAAATCTGGAACTCCCCTCTTCTCGCCTCAGAGAGCGGTTCCTGTCACAGAAACATTACAGTAAATTATAATCATTGGGAGAGGTCCACCCTCCCTGTTCACAAGCTGCCAGCTGTATCATAGGAATTATGAGATGTGAGAGGGAATCAAACTCAGCAAGTAAAATCTGAATTTATACAAAATCTTGAGTTTCTAGAATGGTATGGTATGGAATCAAGTGTTAAATCACATATGATGCCGCAGACACAATATAGATACTGAAGTACAGCAGTAAAGTAAAATGGCAATACAGCAGTACAGCCCAAGGGGGATACACAAAGTATACTCCAGTTAGAGGTATAGTTCTTCAATGTTCAAAGTAAACAACTCTAAGGTCTCATGCACACAAATATATTTTGTGTCTGCATCCGATCCACAATTTTTGCGGGTCAGATGCACACCCATTCACTCCAATGGGGAGCAAAAGATGCGGATAGCACACCGTTTGCTGTCTTCATCCGTATGTCTATTCCGCCAGGGGTGGACACATACAGCAGAGGGCCCCTGTGCAAAGAATGTGCCTGGGCCCCCCCAAGCCAAATTCTGAACCTAAACTATTCCGTCCTAACATTACTTATAGCAATACAAAACATACAGGGTAAGGCAACTTTCACACCTGCAGCACTACACTCCACCTGATCCGGTAGAGAATGCAAGTAATTGGCCGGACACAAACTGAGGCATGCAGCGGTTTGTGTTCCGCTGATTCTCTGTATTTTTGCCAGATTGTGGCCGGATCTCTACCAGACCCCATTATTGTTAATAGGGCTGGCGGGCATTCTGTTGTGTGTGTGTTGTGGTGGAGGGTGTGATTGCATGCTAGGATGTGGGAAGGCGGGACCCAGGAGGGCCCAAGTAAATTCTTGCCCAGGGTCCAATCAATATTAAAGACGGCCCTGGTAGTAGTAATAGTGCCCCTACAGTAATAATGTCCCCACTGTGCCCCAGAAGTAACAATGCTCCCATAGTGCTCATACTAGTATTCATGTTCCTCATAGTTCCTCAACTGTAATAAAGCCCACCATAATGTCCCCGGTAGTACTAATTCTCTTTATAATGTGTAACAGTAGAAAAATGCCCCCTTATAATGTGCGCCAGTACATAAAAATGTCCTGTTGTGTGACAGTATAAAAAATACCTCCTCTTAGTGCCCCCCATAGAGCCAATGTCCCCATAGTGCCCTCATAATGTGTGCCAATGCCACCTACTGTGTGCCCAAAAACCTCTTAGTGCAGTCCAGTTGAGCCAAGGTCCCCATGTCCTATTCTTGTCTGCATTATGGACAAGGATAGGACTGTTCTATTATAGGCCAGACATTCTGTTCCGCAAAATGCAGAACGCACAGCCGGTGTCTGTGTTTTGCGGATCTGCAATTTGCAGACCATAAAAACAGCAATAGTCATGTGCATCAGCCTTAAGAAGGGTCCATGGCTCAATTCACTGATGTGATAATTAGCAAAGTAGGCTATAATAACTCTCCTCACAATCTATATATCCTCCCTGATAGAGGGGTACCTCTTATCATGTCCTTTACAGCCTCTCCTCCGGCCTGCGATGTCTCCTGGGTCCACACACATCAGTTCCCACAGAGAAGGCTTCCTGGCAACTCCACCTACTATACAGGCTGTGCAGGATGACCACTCTCCATGCACCTGTGATGACAATGCAGTGAGGCTTCCTGGCAACTTTACCTGCCGATAGTTTCTGCTCCATTGCGGTGCTTTTTTAGCACAACCCAGCCTATAAAGGAGTAGTAATTCCCATTACAGGTCTACACACAGCACCTTGCTTAGTCAGGATATATAAGGCTGGTTTGCATGCCTAGTGAGTTGAGTTGTGTATGCTAAAAAGTACAGGATGTCAAGTGTAGATGTGACAGGTTTCACGGTAATGGTGGATAGCTGCAGCAGCAAACTAGTCTGTGAGAAACTAAAGTTGGTTCCCACCAGTGACCCTGTAGGGTGGTGAATTGCCCCCCTGTTGTCTTGACCAGTACTGGGCTTCAGTCTGTGTCAGCTGTGTCTGAAGTGAGCCCTTAGGCCTCTTTCACACGACCGCAATTTACAACAGCGGATCGCGGACAAATTCACTTGAATGGGTCCGTGATCCGCCCGTTCCGCAGAAAGATAGGACATGTTCTATATTTTTTGCGGAACGGAAGTACGGGACGGAATGCTACGGAAGCACTGTGGTCCGCAATACAGGCACGGGACACCAATGGTCATGTGAAAGAGGCCCTATGCAGACGTGACCCTGGAAGTAGTGCAAGTGATTCCTGATTGCTTCCTGAAGTGTCCTTGTACTGAAGGTCCAGTGTGGCCGGACTAGAGGGCGTAGCCTGTAGGGAGGCCAGCATGACGCAGGCGGGGCATCAGCGAACTCTACCAAGCTGGGATTGGGGGGTTTTAAAAGTGAGGGGTGGATTAAGGGGGGGAGCCTTTAAATAGGGGTGGCAAAAGAGGGGTGGCAGCCATTTTAGGAAAGGTTAGGGCAGATAGGGACAGTACAGCAAGCAGCTCTGCTCATGGCAGACATCAAGGCTTTACTGGACCAGCTGAGGGAGTCGGCGGCAGATCAGGGTCCGGAATGGCTTCGCGGCCAATTGCAGGGCTTACTGGTGAAATCGGAGGTAGGACAAGATCCACTGCAGCAGAAGTCCGCGACGGCCACGGCGCTCACGGCCACTGGTGCGCCTTAGCCCGGACCAGGTTCCGAGAGTCCGGCGCCGGGTCCGGAGCCCCACAAGGGACCCTCCACACCGGGCTGCTGAACGCCGGGCTGCTGAACGCCAGCCTTCTGTTCGGCAGCCCCGACGTGGAAGGAATCCACATACGCGGCAGGACACTGACAGGCAGCGCAGGGTAACCTGCACTCCCCCTGCTGGTCATCCCATAGGAACTGGCCCAGGTTCGGCAGATCTTCAGGAGGTTCCTGGGGAGGCTGCCCTGCATTTGAACAGTGATGTGGAGCAGGCTATTTCCCCCTGTGGCGGTTGGGGGGGCAAGCTTGAGGTGCAGAGCTGGCAGCATGTCGCTGGCCCACCCTGCGTCGCTAGTGCCATCATCCGGGGGAGATCAGCAAGCGATAGCGGGCAGCAGGTTGCTGGCCCTTCCTATTCAGCACGTCTGTTCGAGTGCCCAGGGGGCTGCATCATCCTCAAGCGGTGAAAGGTCGCTTCAAGATTGCAGACCATTGGATGGACGAGTTCTGGGAGCAGCGTCAGGACGGGAGTCAGGATCTGCGGCTGCTGGGAGCACAGCGCCCAGGCAGCCTGGTGAGTTCTCCTGGGGATCTTTCCTATCTACTGTTAGTGCTCTTGGGGGTGGAGGGGGTGAGGGACCTTCTGGGGAGTTGCAGCGGGGCTTGGCGAATGTGTTGGAGAGTTTGGCATCGTTAGCAGCAGGATGGGGTCCCGTTGGGGGGGGGTCACCACTCCCGGCGTGGGGCTTAGCGGCGTCCAGGTTAAATCCGTCAAATAGTGTGTAGGCCGGGGCAGCTCATGCACAGTTGGAGGGTGTCGGTGGTGGGAGCATCGGGTCATCAGGAGCGGGTTCTGTGTCCGTACAGATGCAAGCTGAGGGTTCAGTGGAGGAGGAGTCAGTTCGGATGGATGATGCTTCAAAGGGGGAGGTTTATGTGTGCTTTGAAGGCCCTTTAGGTGCACGTCTTAAAACAAGACATGAGGGATCGGATTAAAAAGGGGGAGTATGTGGAAATCTTTTCGCTGCTACCCCTTGAACGTTTTAATTTGGATAGGGCTAGAAAGGACGATGGCAAAAAGGAGGAAGAAGAAAAGCGCCGGTATCGTTTGATACCGCACACTTTTGCAAATTGGCTGGAGACCTTTACTATTTCAGCCAGTGTCATAGGTGAAAAGGAGCTTGAATGTTGTTTGGCTCTTTTTTGCTACCTTGACATGATTAACGAGGCTTACCGGGTTTCTGGCAGACAAGCTTGGCTTCACTACGATGAACGATTCCGCCAGCGGAAGGCGGTGCGACCCAGTCGTTGGGAGCACAAAGATAGCGCGTTATGGCTAAAAGTTACTGCATCGGTCAGAACGGTCCAGCCCTTTCGGGGAGAGGCGGGGGTATCCGGTCAGTCCTCGTTTACTACAGCATCGGCCAAGGTGTTTTTTTTTCAGTGAAGTAGGGTGTAAGTTTGGGGCGAAGTGCAAGTTCAAGCACAAATTCTCTAACTGCGGGATGGACATGGAGCTAATAGATTCTTCAGAGGGGTTAGGCAAAAAGGCGGGGATGCCGTTTCAAAAGGGGGTGACGCCATTGCGTTTGGAAGAGATGGTGCCATTTCTAAGTAGGTATCCGGATAGGGAAGCAGCGCGGTTGTTACGGGACGGTTTCAGTTGCGGTTTTCATATCCCTTTTGTTCCGGGGGGGTCGGTCTTGTTAAAAAAGAATTTGCGTTCAGTGTACGAGCATAAGGAAGTAGTAACAGAGGAGCTGGATAAGGAGGTGCAGCTGGGTAGGATGGCAGGACCGTTTTTGGTGCCTCCGGTGTTGGTATTGCATTTATCACTGTTGGGAGTTGTTCCCAAGAAAGAGGCGAATACATTTTGGCTCATTCATCATCTGTCATACCCTAAGGGTTCGTCGGTCAATGATGGAATACATCCTAAACTGTGTTCAGTGGTTTATACATCATTTTACGTGGCAGTTGAGTGGGTAAGAAAGTTTGGGAAAGGGTCGGCTTTTCGATTACTACCAGTACACCCGGATAGCTTACATTTATTGGGGTGTTTTTGGTAGGGGAGTTTATTCGTGGACCGGTGTCTCCCGATGGGGTGATTGTTGTCATGTGCATACTTCGAAGCTTTCAGTTCTTTTTTGGAATGAGCGGTTGCAGACGTGGCGGGTTGGACTTCTATCATCCACTATTTAGATGATTTTCTTTGCATAGGTCCGCCAGGTTCGTCAGTTTGTTCTTTATTGTTGCATATGTTAAAGATGTTGTTTAAGCGTTTAGGCGTTCCGCTGGCACCTGAGAAAACAGTGGGCCCTGCGACGGAGCTAAGTTTTTGGGTATCGTTATTGATACCGAAAATGGAATGCTGACTGCCGGCAGATAAGCTGGATGACTTAAAGAATACGGTGCAGCGGGTACGGCGGTTGAACAAGATCCAGTTACGCGACTTACAGTCGCTTCTGGGCAAGTTAAACTTTGCGTGCAGAATAATACCGATGGGCAGAGTTTTTACGCGGCGGTTGTCAGTGGCGACCTCCAAGGCGTCGGCGCCTCATCATTATATTCGATTGGGAAGGGAGTTGGGAGACGACCTGAGCATATGGGGTTCCTTTTTGGAATCGGGTGGTCACTGTTGTTGACCGAGACAGTGAATTGTTTTGACTTTGACTTATTCTCTGATGCCGCGGGGGGAACAGGGTTTGGGTTTTATTGCGGTGGACAATGGTGCGCGGAAAAATGGCATGAGGAGTGAGTCTCACGGAGATGGGTGCGTAATCTAGTTCTGTTAGAACGTTTCTGGATACTAGTGGCGGTTTTTCTGTGGGGCTGGAGTTTTCGTAATCGTACACACTGTTTCCATTGTGACAATATGGGAGTGGTTCAGGCGATTAATTCATTTTCGTCGTTGTCGCCTCAGGTCGTTCAGTTGCTGCAACGTTTGGTCCTGGACTGTTTGGAGCTGAATGCGTGGGTGGTTGCAGTTCATGTTTCAGGGGTTCAAAATTGCATAGCCGATGCGCTTTCTCGTTACCAGTGGGAGCGATTTCGGATGCTGGCGCCACAAGCGGATGAGGTTCCCCTCTCCTGCCCGACCTTTCTCTGGGACCTGCTGGAAGAACGGTAGCAAGGTTGATACAGTCTTTATTGGCCCCGAATACGTGGGACGCATACGGTAGGTCGTGGGGTGTTTGGGAACATTGGGGTAACACATTAGGGGTTGATGTGGATGGTGTGGACGGTGACTTGGAGGCTCCCATGTTACTGTTTTTAGGTCACTGCAAGGATGAAGGTTGGTCAGTAACGAAGCTGAGCAGGGTGGTTGCAGGTGTGGCTTTCGGTTGTCGCTTACGAGGTTTGCCGGATGTCGCTAAACATTTTTTAGTGGCTTAGGCATTGAAGGGCTGGAGGCGTAAAAAGCACAGTGAAGATGATAGACGCCCGGTTTCGTTTGCATTGTTGTTGGATTTATGCATACAGGCAGAGTTGGTTTGCAAGTCGGGTTTTGAATTGGCGTTATTTAAGCTGGCCTTCTCTTTGGCCTTCTTTTGGGCTTTTGCGTCTAGGGGAATTAGTCAGCGGGAGTGTTCAGAGACCGGGTGGTTTGTTCCAGGAGAATGTGGATCTTTATCGGGACAGGGTGGAGTTTAGGATCAGAGGATCGAAGACGGATGTGAATGGAAAGGGGTGCAGGATTGTACTATACACGGTGACAGGTTGTGCTATGTCTGGGGGATTACAGGTCCGTTAGGAACAGGTGGTTGGGGCCGCTTCTAATTCACGAGGATGGATCATTTTTGTCTCGGTTTCAGTTCCTTGTGGTTTTCCGTCAGTGTCTAAAGAACCTGGGTTTAGAGGGGGCAGGCTATACTGGTCACTCTTTCCATATAGGGGCAGCTACCGAGGCAGCAAGAGGAGGGGCAGATGAGGAGGTGGTTAAACAAATAGGTCGGTGGGAGTCAGTTCATTTTAAGTCATACGTACGACTGACTCGCCTGTAAGGTTGGAATTCTGGATGTGGTCGGGTTTTGTTGTTGTACAATGGTACTATGTTTAGAATCGGGTATAGTTGTATAATTAGTTATATATATATACTTAGTGGTGCTATGTTTTGTTTTTCTCTCTTACATGACGGCAATCTGCCTTAGTTTGGATCTTAGGCCATTCATATGTTTTTTGGGGAGCCTTGAGGGCGGCGGTACGGCAGGATGGGAGGCAGTTAGGTTTTGCGAGGGATGCTGCAGTGATCTGCTGGCTAGGAAAGAGAGGTAGGGTTTGGAATAGTGTGTTGCCAGAGATTCACAGTGCGTTTGGATAGACCTCCGGATGTGCTAGTGCTACATGTTGGTGGTAATGACCTCGGGGCGAGACCTTTCAGGGAGCTAATTTGAGACATAAAATTTGATGTATTGCGGATTTGGTCATTATTCCCGGAAATAGTAACAGTGTGGTCAGATATGGTTTATAGGCATGGGTGGCGTGGGGCTCGGTCGACGGATAGATTGAATAAGGCGCGGATAAAGGTCAACCGGGCAGTGGGAAGATTTATGCTAGGGAATGATGCAGTGGTTGTGTGGCATTCTGAGTTGGAACAAGGCACTGGCGCATTTTGGCGGAGTGATGGGGTGCATCTAAATGCAATCGGTATGGATCTGTGGAACCTGGGCTTGCAGGGGGGCATTGAGACAGCATTAGGAATTTGGAGGGACGTACATGTTTAAGGTCTCAAGCACATGCGTTCTTGGCGACGGAGGTCCTCGGAGTTGGTGGAATAACAGGTTATGGAGGATGGGAGGTCTTCATTGTTGGGGCCGGACTCCCATGGTAGGTATTTGCGGGGCAGGGTTTTTTAGGTCCATCAGTGGTGCCTCTGAGCTAGCGCTCATCGGCTGGGGGCAAAGATGGAGTACCCTGCGGTTTAAGGTTTTGAATATTAAAAATTTGGGGGCTTCGAGGACCTCCCACGTCATTAATACGTTTTATATGTTATACATATGTCGGGGGGAGAATGTTGTCATATGCTGTTGCATATGGGTTGGTTATTATATATTTTTCAAGGAAAATTTTAATATATGTATTCATAAACAGCTGCTGTGGACAATTCATTCCAACCTGCTGTGTGTGTCATAATTCTGGGTTATGGTGGGGGTAGGGTAGTCAGGGAGCACGATAGCCGATACCAGCATCATGGGGATTACTGCTGTTGTGGCCAGCGGCTCTGGGTGCTCTCACTGAGTGACTTTAACTAATATACTATGTACTTTTGAAGAGAGGCAATTCTGCTGCCACTAGTAGCCGCCAAGCTTTGTGCATTTAAAAGGCTCAGTAACCACAAAGCCTTGCACCTATTATGGCTGTAATCATCATGTGTTTTGACCCTGTCAGAGTAAATTGTTTTAAAAATTCATTGCCACATATCTGCCTCTTCACTGCACCATCCTCGTGTGTGGTCCCATTATTGCATCAAAGAACACTGACCCTGTTACAAGTACACCTACCTTGCCACAAGTCTTACCCTCGGCTAAATCATGATATATTACATTGTGGAATTAGTAATAGCTGGTAAAATGCTTCCCACGACCGTTTCCCACTTTTCCAATTTTCCTGCTATATGTGAAGTGTGGTTTGATTCCTGAGTCTCCTATGTCTAATGCCCTAATCTCCCAGGACCTGGTGTGCATTGATTTAGTCTCACAGTCCCCAATGTCCAGTGGTTTAATCTCCAAGGCCCTGGAGTGACTCAGTTCCTTTTTTAAAATGGTCTGTCTCAGATTCCCAACCAATTACAGGACAAGAACCCAAGGCAAGGGTTTCACAATGTGCCCAAATGCCCTGGGTCAATGAGGTTTAGAATGATATTTGTTGGATGGACAAGAATTAATTGATTGTCTTTCTGACTTGAGGTAGTTTAGTGACCTTGGGCCTCATGACTATTTACTTAGAAACTAAGTCCCTTTTTCTAGTGGTTTAATTTCCTAATCTGTATGGTTTAAAATGTTGTCCCAAGAAAAATATTCTACATTATTCAAACTAGCACCTGGATTTGAATACTTTTATATAGCCACTTAGTTATTCAATATAATGTATAGCACAACCTGCTGTTTGTTCTTATCCTTATTTCTCTGTCCACATCAGTAACATATCTGAGGTAGTTGCACATGGTCAGATCCATCCTTCAACAACCACCAGCTGTATCTATTGTTAGAAGCTGTGAAAGTTACAAGAAGAGAGCTGAAAGAACACACCCCCTGAGCTGTGACAGGGAGAGAGCTGCTGTAGAAAGGACACGGCTCCTGAAAATGGAGACAACCTCTGATTACAACTGAAGTAATACATGTGGAGATCTCTGGATCCATGTGAGGTACAGGGCTGATTCTAGCTTTGTTAGAAAGATTGTCTAATACTATATGAGGTCTGATTTTTGGATTAATCACTGCATAACCCCAAGTCAACTTCCATTTTAGAAAACTTACTGGTCTAAAATGCAAAATGAAAAGACAAATATAGAACATAAAACATATTATGCAGAATATAGTAAATCTCTTCCGCTTGAGAAGTAAGATAAATGGGTAGCACAGTGGATCAGTGGTTAGCTCTGGTGCTTTGCAGTGCTGGGGTCTTAGGTTTGAATCAGACCAAGTTCACCATATGCATGGGGTTTGTGTGTTTGCATGGGTTTCTTCTCCCATACTCCAAAGACATACTGAGCTCCACTGGGGACAAAGTGATAATAATTTCTGTAAAGCACTGTGGAATATGTCTGCGCGATATAAGTGTGTAAAATAAAATATAAATGTGTTTTGATGCAAGGATGTCTTAACACTCTAGTGACCAAGCAATTTTTTTCCTAACTTTTTCATCTTTCTCCCTCCCTTAGCCAATAGCGACTGTGGCACCGGATTGGTGGTTCTGCTGATCTAAGCTTTTTGAGCAGAGTCTGGCTTTCGTAAGACCACAAAAACCAACTCTTTCCCAGCATTGGAGACCTGTCCAACACTGAGACTAGGTCACTTCAAAAAATGGCAGCCTAGTTGAAGGCTCCTTATTGATTTTAAGATACATTTTGTGAATCACAAAATTTCAACCAACTGTATTCACATCCTAAAGATGTGGCTATGGCTTAAAATTGCCCTTTCTCAATTCTGGGGGCATTCCTTTCTCCTCCAGGCAAGGTCGTGGTGGCAGCCCCAGAGACCATGGTTGTTACACAACTGGAAATATGTAATAGCCCACCTTTTTGGCCTATGTTCAGAAATATAAGAAGATTTGTCTTTCGTAGTATGTGCTGTTAATAAAGTGTAGATCATCAGTTACTGATGAGATAATTCAAAATCAATGAATATATTAGTGAATCTTATTACGTTTGTCAAAATGACTGTTACAGCTTAGTGGAAAAAAGCTAATATCTTTAAATTAAAGGTAAAGGGATTCTCCAGGATTAGAAAAATATGGTTGTTTTCTTCCAATAACAGCTCTATACCTGTACATGCGTTGTGCCTGTCATTGCCATTCAGCTCTCCTGAAGTAAAAAGTGGCTTAGCTGCAGTTCCTTGATGCACAGTTTTTTTCTTAATTATATATAACAACTTTAACCCTTAGAGAACCTTGAAATTTTCAGTTTTTGTGTTTTCATTTTTCAGTCCCCGCCTTCCCAGAGCCATAATTTTTTTGTTTTTCTGTTTACATAGCCTCATGAACATTTGCTTTTTATGGGATAAGTTGTACTTTCTGCTCATTTAATATATGATTGCATATTCTGCCCAAATTTTATGTATTTTTTTACTTCATACACTAGGCGAAAAAAATTGACCTGTTACCTTCATTTTCCAGATCAGTACAACAATAGCACACTTGTATAGTTTTTCTTGCGTTTTAATACCGAAAAAAAATAAAAACCTTTTTTTCATTTTTTTCGTTTCATTGCCATATTCTGACCCCTATAACTTTTTTGTAGTTATGTGTACAGAGCTGTATGAGGGCTCATTTTTTGCGGGAGATCTGTACTTTTCAGTGATACATTTTGAAGTGTGAAGGACTTTTTGATCACTTTTTAAAAAAAAAAAATTTGGGAAGAGGAAGTCACAAAAAATGTCGAATTGGCCATTTTTTTTTTTCCATGACGTCATTCGCCATATGGGATAAATATTGCTTTAATTTAATAGTACGCGCTTTTTGGATGTGGTGATGCTTATAATGTTTTTTTTATTATTGTTATAGTTATAGAACTTTAATATATTTTTCAGTACACTTTTTTTTTTTTACTTTTTTTTAAGTCGCTCTAGGTGACTATACCTAGCAATTTTTAGATTGCCAATTGTGTTCTGTGATGGGTATATATCCATCACAGGGCACACCATTTACTATATACCAACACAGTGCTGCCCCCTGCTGGTCTATATTGGTATATACCAGTGATGGGTATCACCTCAAGCAGGAACGTTGCTATGGGTGCAAGAGCGTGTAGCTTCAGCTTCTGCACCGCTTAGATCCCATGGTCACATTTGACCATGCCACCTAAGGCAGGGTTCACACCTGCGCGTCCCGCATCGCGCGTACGACGCTCTATCTTTACTTTTATTTTCGCATCGTGTAAAACGCTCAGGTGAGAACCATGCCCATAGGGAAACATGGGTTTTCACCTGTTGAGCGTTTTATAGCGCGTAGGAATGCGCTGTAAAACGCTCAAGTCTGAACCCAGCCTTAGGGGTTTGAAACAGCAGATACCCAGCTTCTATGGTACCCATTGCACATGCGAGTGGGCACCATCTTAAAAGAGTCGACTTAACGCTGTACATGTACGGCGGAGGTCGCCAGGGGGTTAATTTTAATTATAATTCTTCAGAAGAATAATGAAGAATAATGAATTAGTCAAAATATGAATTTAAATGAATAATATTAATAATAACATGAATAAGAAATAGTTCATGTATTTTAGCTAATGTACTAGCAGCTTATATACTAATTTATTGGCATTTTTGGGTGAACAATTTGTTCTAATAATTTTTGCAATATTGTCTTATTTTAATTTAACAAATTGCGCTATATAGATGAATAATAATAATACAATTTCAAATAAATATAAAAAAATATAAATGATAAGTAAAAAAAGGAAAAACTGTCTTAATCAGACACCCAGTTTAAGTAAACTCTTCTTGGCTACATTCCCGCATATTTCGGCATAGAAGAAAAAGTAGGTCTGAAAAAACAAAAATAAAACCCACATGATTTAAAAATGGCTGAGTGTGGGAGGAGCTGAAGAGAAACAGCTGTTGAGAGTTCAAGATTCTTTTATTTTCCAGCACAGTCATCATCGTCTTTACATAGACTATGTGAAGCTTAGTCGATTCATTGTCCACTAACCAGAGGAAGTAGTAAAAACAAGCCACAACAAAAAGGTAATTTACTTATATATGTCACATACGTTACACCAACTCTGGAAAGATACAATGTTAAGTCTTCACAATTTGTTTTAGAATTTCAGCTAATGACTTTCATGGCACTTTTATAGGAGTGGGTGTTTTCACAATGTACATTGTGAAATCCTTTGCAAAATCAAAAATGTAAATTTCTTTATAAAATTCACAATTTTTTTTTACGTTTTACGCTTAAAAGACTATTCTATTTTTATTACCGGTATATATATTTAATTTATATAATTGTGGGATCAGACTGGCTCTGCTCCGCTTACTTTTTTGTCATGTTCATATATTATTTTTCTTAGATTTCGACAGTAATGTCTTCTTAAATGTTTTAGTTTTGTTTCAGTGTTTTTAGCTTTAACTTTTATTTATTTTTTACCCGATCTTATATTTTTTTATTTTGTTATATTGATTTTTTTTATTTATTATGTTTGATGATGTGCTTCTATACTTTCAAACATTACTTTGAACATATGCATTTCTTTACACTCAAGCCAATGTCATCCTACGAGCAGATTAAGGTGTATTAGAGCAGGCATCCTCAAACTGCAGCCCTCCAGCTGTTGTAAAACTACAACTCCCAGCATGCCTGAACAGCCTACAGGTATCAGCCTACAGCAGGGCATTGTGGGAGTTGTAGTTTTACAACAGCTGGAGGGCCGCAGTTTGAGGATGCCTGTATTAGAGGAAGTGTTAGATTTCAATTCTCATGTATATGACACTGATTTAACTTTTTTATTATTAATAATCTTCTAGTGTTGCTTTTTTTAACCATACATATGTGATGCATAGCACATCATCACTTTATGATGGGGGGGTATGTCTCAGCATCCCAGAGGTCAGACCAACACCAATCAATATGCCATAACACAGGGATGCTCACCCTGCAGCCCTCCAGCTGTTGCAAAACTACAACTCCCAGCATGCCCTAATAGCTGTAGGCTGTCCAGGCTTGCTGGGAGTTGTAGTTTTGCAACAGCTGGGGGGCCACAGGTTAGACATCCCTGCCATATGGCAATACCTCTTTAAATGGTTGAATGTACACCAGAACTCAGCTACAAATATCACAAACAAATTCAGATAGATATCTATTGGAGTTAAGTTAATGATTTATTTCAGAAAAGGGATGTTTTTTGGTAAAACACAGAAAAACTTTTAAAAACATAAAAATGCCAAGGCTTCAAGTCAATTTCCATCATGTGACATTTGGCCCAAGTAGACAGTGTGAGATATATAAACCACATGCATAAAGTCTAGTGGTTAATTCCAGTAACTTACAGGCGATATCCACTTTTGACAATACTAGACTATTTGAGGGGACCCTGATAATAAGCAGATTACATTATGCTCAGTTTTAATCTGTGGGGGAACCCACCAGCAATTCCCATGCAGTGCCACCACAGAAGAAATAATTTATTACAAGTTCTTACTAAAATGAATGGGCTGTATACTGCATGGTCTTGCGGAGGGAAAGATGAATTTTAAATGGAACTACGCTGTCAAGGTAGAATTCCCTAAAAGAATGTTTGAAAATATATTTTTCCCAAGCAGACAGCCCCTTTAAACAAGGTATAATCTCTGCATAACATCAAATGCAGCTTTTGGAGATACCGTAGTTTCATCGTGGGTCAAACATATTGTTCATGTCAATGCATAGAATTCAATGCACTGAAACACTGCCAGGCATAGTATACTGAACTGTAATTGCTGACCAGGTACAAGTGATTCCGACCTTTAATCTGAAACAAAAAAGTCAGCAGGAACGTGTCAACCTCAGCTTTTTAATGGTAGACTTCAGTTGGACATAAACCAGACCTCAGAATGTACTTTAATGGGCTGTGACAATATTGCAGAAAGAACTTTCTGTGTCACTGTCCTCAGTAAAGACCTTAAAGGGACAGCTCTTTCAGAAAGTGGTATTTTTGTTTAAACTCAGTATTCATAGGTAACTAATATTTTACATTTTTGTTTTTATCTTTTCCATTTTGGCAGTTATATGCCATTGACAATATTGTTCCTTTGTGGCCACAGAGTAATAAAGCTCCTATGTAGATAGGGATCCCATTGTTATTTTACTGCTGCTGTAAGGGAAAATATTTTTTATGTAGTGAGAAGTTATACAATTGTCTAATGTACCTTCCATATTAATGTCTCATTGTCTTTAACCCCTTCCCAACCACCTAACGTAAATATATACATTGGCGGTTGGGTATGAAAAGATGACACACGCTGCCGCAGCAGAAATCGAGGACTAAAGTATGCAATCGATGATAATGTCGATTGCACACATTTAACTAAAATGTGATCACGGCATCTGGGAGCTCAAAAACTAGAAGCGCATACTCCCAGCCATACAACAGCTCTCCCTGGAGGGGAGTGAGGGAGCTGGGTGGTTTGGTGTCCCACAAAAAACAAGCCTTCATCTGTAACACCCCAGAGTGGTATTGCTGCCCCTACGCCCGGCTACTGTCCCTAATGGTCTAACATAAAGTCATCTATGCATTGTATTCCAGGTCCTCTCCATAATGTGCATCTATAATAATCTAATAATGTTTTCAACTGTTATGTTAATATGTAATGTGCCTGGTTCACCAGCAGGTGGCAGCAAATATGGCAGAGCTACAGTTAGATAGAATGATAGGCAGGGAGTAAAAAACTAAAACGAATTGAATTTTACTCATTTTGGGTGTAAAATCAGTTTTTCAATTGGTCTTTAAAAAATATTTAGTGGCTTTGTTATAAAGCATTAACTTCTGCTTAGCTGTAAGAATCATACTTTCACTTTTATTTATCTCTAAATTACTAATTGCTCAAAAACACTTATTTAATCCACATTCTTATCAGTAAGATAAGAATTGAGCTATAATGAGTGTTTAGGAGGTTAGAGATCAGAGATAAGGAGCCGTCAGCTGAGCTGCCTGACAAAACAGAGTGAAGATAGCATGCTACTAGAGAATCTCAAAGCTGTACAGAGAAAAGGGTTCCACATTTTTAATAAAGACCAATTGAAAAAAATTTTAGCTCAAAATTTGTACAATGCAATAATAAAAAATTGCCCCCAAAGGTGTACATAGCCTTTAAGGTTTTTGCTTACTATAATTCAGTAGTCACCTTAATTGATTACTGACAGAGGATACATATCTCTCCTGGTCATGTGATGGACACACACAGGGGCAGATTGGCGATAGACTCTACAAGAAAATTTCCCAGTGGGGCAATGTTGCTCCCAGAGTTAATAAACTGGGAGCGTCAAGTAGTTATATACCTGGCTGGCGATCACAAGTGCCCTCAGGATTCCTGAATTCAACTGTATTACCATCCTGAGTAGAAGGACAGAACATGGCAGCTGACGCTGGCCACCACAGAGGATTCTGAGGAGGTAGTTTGCGCTGGTGGGACATTATTTTGTGCTGCACTGTGGTTTTTGATGCTCCTGGGGCAGTTTATTGTGTTATACTGAGATATTTGGCTCTGCTGGGGTGGTATTTTGTGCCGCAATATGGTATTGCTGGCCCCACCTACTTGTGTTAGCCCTACTGTCTGTCAGTTTGGACCTGCCTACAACATGGGGCCACTTTTAGTTTGTTTTCCAGGGCCACCTAAAGTTCCGAGTCCGTCCCTGGACACACAAGTGCAGGGTCTCGTTACAAGACACAGCTCTGATAACTGCACTGTAATGAAAATAGATTACAATGAACTGGAAACAGGTTCAAGGTCTCTTTTGATGTCTTCCAGTGAGACCACGGAGTTTTACATTGTACAATATATTCCTATCATGTCTTTTCCCTTCCCATATATTCCACATAGGCAGCCCAAGTGGTTGCTGTGGGGAGCAAGGACAGAATGGACCATTTCAAGACTAGTCTAGTCCCCCAATGGGAAAAAAAACTGCCCGGTGTTGCAATGCTGGCAAACAAGGTAGTCTTTTCTGGGTGGTTAGAGGAAGTCGTATCAAGGGCCCTACATTTTTATCTTTGTCCATCATCTTCTATGTATACCTTTGATCCATTGACTATTTTCCAGCTTGTATTCTAAATTGCACTGGAAGACTAAAGACTGCAGATTATAAAAAGGAAAATGGTTCCATTGGCCTAGGGCCTTCACCACCCCAACCTGATCATGATCCCTTTTTCTAGTCCTGAGTTCTCAGGAGGGACTTCAAACATTTTCTGCTCTTTCAATCTTCAGTATTCATGCTGTCTAATAGTATAGTGACAAAATGTGCCAACTTTGTCAGAATGGTGCCTACTGTGTATGTGTGATCGATTTAAATGATGTTAGATACTTTCTATTACTTACAGCCACTCAAGGCTGGTCTGACTTTACATAA
Source organism: Bufotes viridis (assembly GCA_033119425.1). Classification (NCBI taxonomy): domain Eukaryota; kingdom Metazoa; phylum Chordata; class Amphibia; order Anura; family Bufonidae; genus Bufotes; species Bufotes viridis. Next base: position 415,764,008 of record CM065590.1, on the reverse strand, counting down.
TTTGTGTGGCCAAAAAAAAAACTTGTGTACGCAATGTGCAAATCTGGTGTAGTTTACATATCCACCTAGCCATGCCTGCTTTTCTAGACATTTTACAAAACTGTCTTGTGAGGATCAAAAAGTGTCTAAAAACCCTTAGTATATTAGGCTATGTATGCCAGAATTCTAGAACACTTTTTTTTTAGTAAAATTGCCCCTTTATGTTATTAGTCATTGTATGGCATTGTTATATGCTCACTGGATTGAGGTTCTATTTGATTATGAAAGTGTAGCTTGGAAATTGCATGACACTGTTATTCAACCTGTCAGAAGGTATGTGCATTCCCAAACCACCACCAGTTCCTGACAGCTCTGCTCATCTAGTCTCCAACAATCTTGGTGGTATTACAAGACAACTTCTAGAACTATATTATCGTTGTATGGTTCGCAATTTCATGCTACATTTGCTATGATTACAGCTTCACATTTCTGAATTATTTTTTGATGTTGAGGAGCTTTGCAGATAAAGTTTTAGTAAGCAATTCTCTCTAAATATGAACCTACATTTTGGCAGAAAACAGAAGCTCATGGGATTACTATCTTGGCAGATAAAACTGCACCTAGGATGATATACAGGTTTAAAGAATGCCAGACTGTTCCAGGAGAGAAGTTTGGGACAGGCTGGCACATAGTGAGCAGCAAATCTCATGGAAGCTTCTGTGTACCTTATAAATCAATAGACCACCCGATAAAGAGCCAGAATAAAAATATTAAAGGGCAGTTCCCACAATAGGCATACCGAATGGGCACAAATTATTGTAATAACAATAACTTTGCTTTGGCCTGCAGAAAAACAAGTGCTAATTGACTTGCATATCATCAATTGGCCTTAAAGAGGTTGCGCAGCGATTTATATATCTGATTTGTGGGGGTGCGACATCCGGCACCAACGCCAATCAACTGTTTGACTAGGAGGTGAAGTTCCATGCACTTGCCGCTTCCTGGTCATTTCACTATGCGTCATCTCCTGTGGAGCAGTGATGTAGTGTAAGTACAAGTGCTTGTTCCATTCAAGTGAATTACCGCATTTTTCGCTTTATAAGACGCACCCGATGATAAGACGCACCTAGGTTTTAGAGGTGGACAATGAGAAAAAAATATTTTCCATTAGACCTCAGATCAGGCCAGCAATCAGACACCCAATGTTAATCAGACCTCATCTGACTGCCCCAATCAGACTCCCAATGTAATAAGACCCCAGTAAGACCTCAGATCAGCCTCCTATGCCTCAGATCAGCCCCCATGCCTCAGATCTGCCCCCCATGCCTCAGATCTCCCCCCTCATGCCTCAGATCAGCCCCCATGCCATTTATCAGCCTCCCATGCATTTATCAGCCCCCATTATGAGCCCCCATGCTATCTATGAGCCCCAGTGCCATTTATGAGCCCCCATGCCATCTATGAGCCCCAGTGCCATTTATTAGCCTTCATTATGAGCCCCCATGCCATTCATCAGCCCCAGCGCCATTTATAAGCCCCCATTATGAGCCCCTAGTGCTATTTATTAGCCCCCATGTCATTTATGATCCCCCAAATAAAATAAAAAAAACAATTAACTCTCCTGCTCCTGGACGCTGCCACTCCTCACCTCCAACGCACTCTTTCTTTCTTTCTGCTGCGGCTGTGCTGTGACCTGATGCACACAGCGTGAGGTCACAGAGCACCCTCACGCTGTGTGCAGCCACAGCACAGCCAACAGCCAAGGACCAGGAAGCGGTGAGTACAGAGCATTCACCGCTTCCCAGTCCTCCGGTACTAATGAGCGCTTCCATAATGGAAGAGCTCACGAAGTGCAGCGTAATTAACAGAAAGCGCACTCATATGGAGCACCACCTCCTCTTCAAACAGTGATCTTCAGGGGTGCCAGGTGTCAGACCCCCACCGATCAGATATTGATCAACATAAATCCCTGCACAAACCCTTTAACCCCTTAAAGACTTTTAATTTTTCCTCCCCACTAGTGTTGACCAAGCGCGATGCTCGAGTCAGTGTATTTAAATCTAATTTAGCCTCCATTTCTATGCAGAAGATCGCTGTACAGTGTGGGAATCCCTCAGTGTGAGTACGCGGCTTAGAAGTCCCTGCTCTGACTCCATTTATAGCTATGTCCCTATATGGAGTCAGTGCTTGGGGACACCCCAGTGTATTTAAATCTAATTTCTGAAAAGTTTTGAACTCACAGCTTCTACATCACAGCCAAGAGATTTAACCACTACACTATACAGCTGCATGGCCACTTACTAAAAAAAAGAGACTACTGCTGTATAGGAATAGTTACTACTAGTAAGTATTCCTATACAGCAGAAGTCTCTTTTTTTTTAATAAGTCGCCATGCAGCTGTATAGTTTTGTATAAGTTCTTGACCGTGATGTAGAAGCTGTGTGTTCAAATCCTGCTAGAAACATTTCAGAAATAGAGATTAAATTTATATATTTTATATATTTTTTTGTAATTTAAAAAATGTATGGCACAGAATAAATGTGTATTTACAAAACAAAAATATATATATGTATATATTGATAGATAGATAGAAAGATAGATAGATAGATAGATAGATAGATAAAATCACACTTCTCATATATGAATGCATAATATGTGGGAAACTACTACTGATTCAGTAGTAGTTTCCCATATATTATGCATTCATATATATGAAAAGTATGATTTTATCTATATATATATATATTTGTAAATACACATTTATTTTGTGCCATACATTTTTTACAATTGCAAAAAAATATATAAAATATATAAATTTAAACTCTATTTCTGAAAGATTCTGCCAGGATTCGAACTTACAGCTTCCACATCACAGCCAAGAGCTTTAACCACTACACTATACAGCTGCATGGCCACTTAAAAAAAAAAAAAAATACGAGACTTCTGCTATATAGGAATACTTTTTTTTTTATATAGATTTTTATTTTAATCATCTCTAGAAATACAATCCATAAAACAGAATTACAAAAGAACATCTTCATTCCTCCCACACCCCCATAGCCCCCCCCCCACCAATCCTGCAGGGAAGAAAATAAAAATAAATAAATAATTATTTACTTAACCATCCCAATCCTTCCAAATATTGCCCCACTTTGCGTAGGACCCTCTTTGTCTGTACATGATCCTCTCATAGATTTTCACCTTATTAACTAAACATAACCAATTATTACAATCTGGAGCAGAGGGGGAAAACCATTCTCTGGCTACAAGAAGCCTGTCCAGAAACATCACTTTAGTCAATAGTCGGCCCTTCAAGGGCTGGCAGTTAACCTCTGATAGATCCCCCAAAACCCATACCTTGGGAGATAGAGGAATGTCTATATTAAGTCTCTGAGCCAAGGTTGTTTGAATCGTTCTCCAATATTTGCTCACTATCGGACAGTCCCAGAACAGATGTAAATGATCTGCCCTGGGGTCCCCACAGCAAAGACAGTCAGAGGAGGCTCTAAATCTCCTCTTATGGAGCCATAAAGGTGTCACATATATTTTGTGTATAATATTGAACTGTACAACAGTATGATTAAAATTGTGCGAAACCTGACTTAGATTCTCCCCTATATTCTCCCAGTCCGGGGGACCCACCTCTGACAATAAAACAGACCAGGATCTCTGTCCTGGAGAAGAAAATTCCAAAAAAAAAACTTTTCATCAAGTGTCTATAACAATGTGATAATTTAACTTTCATACCACCTTTTTTACAAATTAAATTGTGCAAAAATTCAGGAGTGTCTACCTCAAGTGAATGACTATCGGCAATACGAAGAAGTGCCGACCTCAATTGAAAATATGCATACCAAGCCACCTCACCTACATTTAAATTTTGTTTCAGATATTGAATATTTCTCACCCTCCAATATTGCCAACAGTTTGGATCATCTAAATTCAAAAGCTTTGAGTTATGCCATAATGGGGTACAGATAAGTGATGCCTTGATTTTAAACCAACTCTTTATAACCAGCCAGGCCTTTGTAGCCATTCTGCAGAAAGGTTTATATCCAATCTGTATATTAAGTAAATAGTCGGACTCTAATACTGTAAATAAATCTGAAAAACCTGAGTCATTCACCAATTTTCTACAGAGTTGGCTATTTTCCCAGTCGTTAAAAAAGCAGAGTTGAGAGGCCATAAAGTAACCCCTAAAGTAGGGGAGGTTGAGGCCTCCCCTATTGTAGGGCATGGAAAAATAAAGCTCCTTTAGTCTCACACGCTTCCTCCCCCATAGTTAATCATCCGTTCTATCAGCCTAAAATACTTATCTTCAATCCATACAGGCGAATTGCGAAGGACATAAAGAACCTGGGGCAACACCACCATTTTTATTAATGAAATTCTGTCTGCTCTTGCCGGCAGAATTCTTTGCCATATCTTAATTTTGTATCTCACCTTTGACAATAAAGGAATCAAATTGAGTTGAAGATAGTCTTGGGTTTTGGCAGAAACTGTTATCCCCAGGTATTTTATTGAATCGGAGATCGATACCCGATTAACAAAATTTTCCATAGATCCTCGCAGTTCGTCTACGGGGAGAAGAGCAGTCTTCCCCCAGTTAACTGAACCATCCCCATGAATTTGGGGCCAAAACCCATTCTTTTCATCACCTCCCAGAGAAACGTCCACTCGACCCTGTTGAACGCCTTAGTGGCATCCAATGACAGGACCGAGCGGGCGCCGCCACCAGGAGACTGAATATTAGTGAAGAACCTATGCAGGTTATGATGGGTGCCCCTTTTTGGCATAAAGCCATTTTGATCTGGATGAATCACAAAAGACATAACCTGAGAGAGCCTCTTGGCCAGAACCTTTGATAGCAACTTAACATCTGTGTTTAATAAGGAAATTGGTCTGTATGAGCTCAAATCCACCAGATCTTTATCTTTTTTAGGGATTAAAACTATCACGGCCTCCATCATGGACTGTGGCAGAGTCCCTCCCTGCGATGCTTGAGAGAACACTTCCAGTAGATGAGGGAGGATGACATCGCTATACTTACGATAAAATTCATATTATTACTTACTATTAGTAAGTATTCATCTACAACAAAAGTGTCATATATATATATTTTTTAAGTAAGTGGCCATGCACCTCTATAGTGTAGTAGTCAAAGTTCTTGGCTGTGATGTGGAAGCTGTAAGTTCGAATCCTGCTCGAAACATTTCAGTAATAGAGATTAAATTTATATTTTATATTTTTTTTTAATAATTGGAAAAAATGTATGGCACAAAATAAATGTATATTTAAAAAAAGAGAACGAAAAAGAGGTAGGATCGCACATCCACAAGCTCAGCTTCTGATCTTTAACTGCTTCTCAACAAAATTAATATTGCCTCCCGGCGCAATATTTACTGTACTGCCCCCTATACTACATGCTATATAAGAGGCATTAGTGTACATTTTGATCAAAAGGCATAAGCCCACTCACCGCGCCAAAGTTGCCTCTTTGAGTGGGTCCTGCTCTAAATTTGGCGCAGCACCGCCCGGCAACCGCCGCCGCTGCAGCACCGCACCACCAGAGGGCGGCAGGGATCCAGTCACCAAACAGCACCCCTGCTGTCCGGCAATGCCACCATGGCACCGGGTCCCGCCAACCCCCCAGCGCCGCGCCACAGCAAACAACAGCCGCCATGCAGTACTGCATCATGTGAACAGTTGGTAAAGCTCACCTATCACATGTTCTCAGGCACTAAGTCTGAAAGCTAGTAGAACCCTTTTACTCATATATAATTGCTCCAGCTAATTAAAAACAACTGCACCGGATGGGAGGAGTGCTGATCCTGGACAGACCTTTATATACATATTTCAAAAAAGAGAAAGAAAAATAGGTAGAATCGCACATCCACAAGCTCAGCTTCTGATCCTTAACTGCTTCTCAGCAAAATTAATATTGCCTCTCGGCGCCATATTTACTGTACTGCCCCCTATACTACATGCTATATAAGAGGCAATAGTGTACATTTTGATCAAAAGGCATAAGCCCACTCACCGCGCCAAGGTTGCCTCTTTGAGTGGGTCCTACTCTAGCTGAGCTTGTGGATGTGCGATCCTACCTCTTTTTCTTTCTCTTTTTTGAAATATACACAATAAATGTATATTTACTAAAAAAATAAAAATAAATATATATATATATATATATATATATATATATGTATATATAATCATACTTCTGATATATATGAATGCATAATATGTGGGAAACTACTACTTCCCATATAATATGCATTCATATATATCAGAAGTATGATTTTATATATATATATAATATATATATATATAAAAAAAATAGTAAATACACATTTATTTTGTGCGATACATTTTTTACAAAAAAATATTAAATTTATATAAATGTAATCTCTATTTCTGAAATGTTTCTAAGAAGATTTGAACACACTGCTTCTACATTACAGCCAAGATGTCACAGGTATGGGGAAGAGGAAAACACCAAATATACACAACAACTGATAGACAACAGTCTGGACCACAAAAGCTAAGGAAGAGTTATGGTGACCTCTTAGTAATCCCTAGGCCTTTCCCTAACTCCTGCCAGTATGAGCAGATCCTGATGCTGGAAATGCTCATATGCTGTATACCTTATGCCCTGCTAAAACTGACGAACCCTACGAAAGGTAGCAGGAGATGAGACAGCTGATTCCTTCCCTGATGAAGTAAGTGGCCATGCAGCTCTATAGTGTAGTGGTTAAAGTTCTTGGCTGTGAGTTTGAATCCCGCCAAAAATTAGGTTTAAATACACTGGGGTGTCCCCAAGCACTGACTCCATATATGGACATAGCTATATATTTTTCTGGCTTATTTTTGTAGGACAAAATGCATTTTTTAATGGCACCATTTACTTTAGCATGTTTATATTGGAAAACGAGAAAAAAATTCTTTGTGGGGCAAGATTGAAAAAAAACATAATTCCACCAAGGTTTTTTGAGTTTTAATATCACAACTAGTGTTGAGCAAATTGAAGCATCTGAAGTGGAATTCGATCTGAAGTTTAGGAAAAATTTGATTTCCAACAAATCCGAATTTCCTTGCGCGTCGTGCCTTGCTGGGTGTAGCCCCTTGCTGCTGACCCAGGAGGTTTTGCCATCTGCCCTTCTGTGTGGTGTCACCTGGTAAAGTGTTGTTGATGTGGTATCCTGTCTGTTCCATGTCTAACCTGGCAGTGCCTAACTGCTTCTGATCCTATCTGTTCCATGTATAGCCTAGCAGTACCTAACTGCTTCTGATCCAGTCTCTTCCATGTCTAGCCTGTAGTGCCTTACTGCTTCTGTTCCTGTACTGTGTATGTCCTGCCTTTGTGAGAGGGCTCATGGGAGGACGTCCTGCCTTTGTGAGAGGGCTCATGGGAGGACATCTAGTCTGTGTCCAACTCTGCCTGTGACCACCATGCTTCCGTTCTGCATGGGGTCCAGGCATCTGCTTGTGTACTGGTTCCCATTTGTCATCTCATCCATGTCCTGAGTTTGCTTTTCTTCTGTTGTCTGTTCCACTGGTGCTTTCACCAGCATAGTTCTCTGCAGGTAGCGGCCAAGTGTACTGGGACTTTCCTGGTGTTACGGTAGGTGAGGGAAGGTAAGAAAAACAAATACAACAAAAACACCAGACTAGGCCCCAAACTAGGGAAGAGGGAAAGGTCACCACCTGACAATCCCTGAGCCTTTCCCTGACTGCTAAGGACATGAGCAAATCCTCATGCGCTGGAACCTAATACCTGCTGATACTGAAACAAACCCTCAGCTAGGGTGCAGGAGATAAAACAACCAGTTCCTTCCACCGTGAAAGAACCAGCGTCTTCCTGAGGCCTAGTCAGAACACACAACAATGGGAAGGAGGGAGTACTTAGCTTTAGACAGATGGGGAGCAGGAGATCCACCAAACACTAGCTGAACACTCCAGGAGCAAATATAAACCGCAAGGACTGCAGTGAGAGGCAGGTATAAATAGAGCCACTAAACAGCTAATGAACAGAACCTGTGGAGAGGTGGGATCCTGCCCAAAACACAAACAACAAGAAAAAAGAGAAAGATCTGTCAGATAGACTCACGTGCAGCAAGTCTATTAGATCTTCTCAGGCCTCTCACAGGCCAGGCAGGGACACCTGGAGGTGTGACCAGTGAGCCCTCGGTCAAGTTCATCCTCACCACCAGGGGCTTTGTGGAGAATGGGGCTCACTGGCTTTTCTCCCTCTGGGGTTTGCCTCAGGCCTACCGGTGCACTTGGTTCAGTGGTAGTGCTACCACTTTTGCCTAATCTGCTTATCCTTTATTGTCATGTTCATTTATTACATGTGTAATAAAGTATTCTATGAAGTGATCCTGCTTGTCCTGTTTGCAAGACGTTCCAGAGGTCTGCCCTGTCCTCCGGAGCGTGACATTATTTTACATATACAGTTACCAGGGCCCTCCAAAGGAATGGGCAGTGGCAAAAATGTTGCTGGAGCCGGTAGAAGTAGCAGGAGAAGAAGGGAGGGTGGTAGCAGAAGCCGCAGCTGCCACTATCTTCCAGCGGTCATGTTTTGACGACCAATCCCGCTGTCCTGGAATGGGTGACTCAGTTTTCAATATAATCTCAACTGACATCAGAGACCCACAGCCAGCAGTCGGTGGGTTCCTCTAAGACCATACTTAGTTGGCATGGCCCAGGACCAAGCTCTGTGCCCTCATCTGTTCTGAACCTGCTTCTTTCCTGCTGTTCTGCTTCCTTCTGTAGGTGTGTAAGTAGCAATGATGGCAGCAGGTGTTGCCAGTGGTCAGGGAGGTGGCCATGAAACTGGATAGGGTGACATCAGTGACAAGCAGACCGTAGTGGATAATGATGTAGCCAATTGCATGTGGGAGCCGGGTAAATAGGGGGGTTCATCATCATCATCAATCAGAAGGTTTGGGTGGCAGTTTGCCCGTGAAACAGGGACATTGTAGCAGTGAGCGGCTGAGCCAGCAGGATGGCATCAGTGTGAGATCTGGAGCCAACTGTGCCTGGGGTAGACCATCTGATACTCAGGAGCCTACCTGTCCAGAAACAACTACCAGAGCACAGCGTCATAGAGGCAGCGGCAGGCAGTTAGGGGGTTAAATGCTATACTGGCCAGTGTGGGAATTTTTCATCAAGTCGCTTGATACAGTCAGCGTGGTCATATGTAGGATCTGTGGGCAGAAGGTGAAGCATGGCCAGCGTGCCAATATTGGTACCACAACCCTGCATCAACACATGGAGTGGTACAGTGACTAATGTAGTGGTACAGCCTGATGCACCTCCCAGCGGCCTGCACTGTTTCTCCAGCATTCAAAGCTCCTCTACCTCAGCAGAAGGGAGCTGTGTTTCCTTCCCAAGGTCTACTGGTCCTGAAGCCCCTCCTCCTCTTCCCACTCCTTGTCACGCGTTTCACCAGCAATCGATCATAGAGGCGATTGTAAAGAAACAAGAGTATGCGTGCACTCATCCAACAGCGCAGAAGCTGAACGTGCTCCTGGCCAAGTTGCTGGAACTATAGTGCTTCCTTTTGCATGTGGTTGACTCTGCAGATTTCAGAGAACTGATGGCTTTTGTTGAGCCAAAGTGGAGATTCCCAAACCATCACACTACTTCTCTAAAAAAACAGTTCCATCCTTGCATACACACCTACAGCAGAAAGTGGGCCAGTTCTTGAGCCAACCGGTGTCTGGTACAGTTCATGGTAGCACCGACGTGTGGTTGTAACTATGGGCAAAGACAATATATGTCCTTTACGGGCCACTGGGTAAATATGGTTCCTGCCCAGACACACCAGCAACTTGGCTAGGTGATGGCAATGCCGCCTCCATGTTCTTACATTGTGATTCCAGCGCCAATGTCCTCCTCTGCCTCCTCATCCTCCACCATGTCCTCAACCTCTACGGAAGGCACAGTTCTGAATGGTCTACCACCTATGCAGAGCATGGCCGTGTCACACTGTTCTGCACCTGGCTAGCCTGGGCAAACGGAGTCACACCGGGGAGGAACTGCTCTGTGTCCTTCATCCAGAAATTGAATCCTGGCTGTCTCCTCACCAACTAAAGATAGGAACCATGGTGACCGATAACAAGAAGAACATTCTATCAGCACTGTGTCAAGGAGGGCTGACCCATGCGCCCTAATCTGGTTGTGACCTGGTTCCTGTTGTCTTTCACCCAACTGCAAGACATCTTGAAAATGGCCAGGAAACTGTGCATTCACTTCAGACACCCTTACTGTGCAAAACACGCCCTCCTACAGCTGCAAAGGCAGAATGGTGTTCCCAAACATCGCCTCATAGGTGACGTTTCCACACCTTGGAACTCCATCCTCCACATGTTGGACCGACTATATGAGCAGAAGAAGGCCGTGAACGATTTCTTCATGATGCAGATGGACACGAGTACTCCCCTTTGTAACTTCATGACACCTGCCATTTGCTCAGGCCTTTTGAGGGGGCCATTTTATTTGTCAGTCATCAGGACTATGGGATGAATGATGTCATTCCACTCCTCCACGTCCTGGAGTAGATGCTGATAAATCAGGCTGGCCAGGACAAAGGAGATATGGCGCCTACATATCAAGGCCACCGGAGCCCTGTGGGGGATGAACTGGAGCATGAAGACAACAAGGAGGACATTAACGCTCAGGAATTGTATACAGAAATAGGTTGTTTATCTGCCCAGATGACAGGAGAGGAAGAGGAGGAGCAGGAGGCACATGAGGAGCTGAAGGGCCATGAGGAAGACCAGGCAGATGACCCCAACAGACCGTGGCAGTAAGCAGTAGTGATGGAGGCAGGCAGTCCCTCCGATTCCCTTGAGAAAATGGCCAGATGCATGCTTAGTTGCTTGCGGCAGAGGGACTGCACCCTCTCTCCCCAGATCCAAGATGCACTGGACTATTGGGCAACCAAACTTGAATTGTTGTTTCAACTAGCCAAGTTTGCCCTGGGCAAGCTTTCATGCCCGGCCAATAGTGTGGCACCAGAGAGAGTATTTAGTGCGGCGGGTGGCATACTTACCCCAAAGACAACTCTCCTTTCAACACAATATGTTAAGAAACTAACCTATATAAAGATGAATCAGGCGTGGATAAGCCAGGATTTACACACACTGGTGCCTGATGCATCAGACTAGATCATTCTGGCAGTAATGTTCTGACTGCAGAGTGCTGCCACACCAGAACATTGTGAAATATGGCCCGTTACGTCTAGCCACGTGCTTCAGCCACTATCCTATTGGTTGCTAGGGACGTTGCTAAGTGCCGATATTCACGCTAAATTCGCAATGAATTCGCGATTACAATATTCGCGATCAACAATATTTGCGAATACGAATATATAGCACTATATTCTAAATATAGTGCTATAGTGCCACCAGCCTGATGCCAAACACCTGCTGCCTCTGCTAGCTGATCTTGTTCTACTGCCACCTTCTTGTGCTGTTGCTACCCTCCCCACTCTGTGACTGGGTCACTATGTTGACTCCTCATGTTGTTTCTACCCTCAGCAATCTGTGACTGGGCATTTAGTTGATTCGTCATGCTGTTGCTACCTTCCCTAGTCTGTTCTGGGGCCACTAGAGTCCCTGTTTGGCCTTGTACTGAAAAATGAAAAACACAACGGATCCTGTCTTTGGAGCATCCATAAGGCCTCGATCGCACGGTCAGTATTTTCCATCAGGATTTCATCAAGATTTGGAAGCCAAAAGCATGAGTGGGTCCAGAACACAGAAGACATGCATATATTTCCTCACTCACTCCTGTTTTTGCCTTACAAATACTGATCAATTACTGACCAAATACTGACCATGTAAAGGCGGATGCTCAAAAGACCCAATTCGTTTTTGTTTGGGTCGTTCTTCTGATGGATCACAAGAATGGAAAAATAAACAGTGATGTCAACACAAACTTATTGCTGACACCCTCCCCACTCTGTGACTGGGACACTACTTGTATGAGTGGCTAACAAAATAGGTTATCTATCAATAGGTTATCTATCAATCTATAAACAGCAGACGGTGTAAAATGAGACATCTCTTTCACTCTATAGTAGAATCCTTGGCCACTACACGGTTAAGTACATTATACGTGATGCTAACATTGATCTGTAAGGCTGAGCTCACACTTCAGTTATTTGGTCAGTTAATTCTAGCCGTTACTCTATGGTAAGCCAAAATCAGGAGCCTATCCTACTCTCATATAAGGTATCATGAAAAGATCTGCACCTGTTCTGTGTCTGACCCGTAACTGACCAAGAAGTGTGAACTAAGCCTAATAGTGATGCAAAATCATTTTACAGCTAACAGAAGTGATTCAAAAGCATGTGTTTGTACTGCCACAACATGGCTTAAAGAGGACCTTTCACCTCTTCTGACATGTCTGGTTTTAATAGCTTCATGCATTCCCCATGTAGTAACAATTCTGTCGCATCTACTCTCATAGCTCTATGTTGTGTCATTCCTGTATTATTCCTGCTCGAAGTTATGAGTGAATTGCTATTAGCCTTCAGCAAGGGGACAGAGGGATGGTAACAAGTCGGGGGGGGGGGGGGGTGTACCTGCACAGTCTTAAAATGGCAGCACTGATTGGATAGTTGGGGCAGCACCTCTAATTTGTGACCATCCCTCTGTACCCTTACTGAAGGCTAATTGCAATTCATTCATAACATCTAGTAGAAATAATAAATGAATGACACAACATAGAGACATAAGAGTAGATGCTACACAATTGTTATTAAATGGGGAATGCATGAAGCTAATAAAAAGACATATCAGGAGAGGTGAAAGGTCCTCTTTAAAAGAACTTTTTTGGCACTGCCTCCATGTCCTTCTTTTGTTCCACTAAAGAGTCATTGGGACACAGGTCTTTCAGGCTCACACTGTTTTTTTTTTTCTTTTACTTAAGACTGCTGTATGCTTTTCTTTTGGTTTTAGCTAGGACTGTTGCTGGCCTACACAGCTATGCGTATGTCCATATACTGTATGAGACCTGCCTGTCATACTGACGCATAGTAACTGTTTCACTACCAGAAAGGACTAGCTATGCATGTTGCTGCAATGCACAGTGATGTACACCAAGATATACTCTTCTGCAGGCCAGGATATAGCTGATTTAATGTGCTTTGTGACAAATTGATTCAGAACTAAGTCAATTTTTGGGAAAAATTTGGCATAGAGTCCGAATCGAATTTTTGAAAACTCTGCTCATCTCTAATATGACTATCACTGTGCGTTAAAAATTACATTAAAGGGCTTCTGTCACCCCCCATTTAGAAATTTTCAGTAGCGGACATTAGCTAACATATTTTTTGCTGAGTCCAAACATATCACTCTTACCTTTCTCTGTGCTGTAATTTCTGTAAAAATCGTACTTTTATATTATGCAAATTACTTCACTACCATCAACTTGGGTGGTTACTTGCTGGTAGCCGCCGCATCCTCAGACTGTAAACACGCCCCCTCTCCACTTGATAGACAGGGCCAGCGAGCGCTCTCCTCCTCCCGCTGGCCCTGTCTGCCCATGAAATCCTGCGCCATAACGTTCCTCATTCGGTGCAGGCATTCTGAGTGAAGGACGCGCGCTTGCCAGCTTCTTCATCAGTACGCCTGCGTCGATGACGTCAAACTACACCCAGGAAAATAAAACTGCTGGCATCGTGTAGTCTAGTGTAGTCTGACGTCACCGGTGCAGGTGCACTGAGGAAGAGCTGGCACGCGCGCGTCCTTCACTAGAGAACTAATATGGTCTATGAGATTTTCATAGCCTGTATGTGAAGCTGTGCCTCATGCACACTGCCTGGCCCTGTCAATCAAAGCAACCACGAAGGGGCTGGCCACAGAAAGGAGTGCAAGCTTGGGTGCAAAAAGAGCAATGCTGATGCCCTAATTGCAACAAAAGCCTAATCTGCATATTAAGAAAAAGTATCATAACTCATGAACAGAGCCACAGCTCAACAAAAGAAAAACTGTGTTTTAATCAGGTAAAGCACAGCTATGTGTCTATGCAAACAGTTCGAGGTCCCTGGTGACAGATTCCCTTTAACCTCCATACGGGCATTTGTACCCATGGCCATCAGCTCCTTCCTGACGGGCAGGTCTGCTGGATTAGCGCTGCTCCATCTACCTCATGCAGGCTGAGGCCTGCTTCCTGCCGCATCTGCCTCTCACTGCCCACAGGGTGCGTTTTTCTCTGGCTCTTAAAGGGCCAGTGTGCCACTTAATCTTCCCCAGACTGTGTCTGGCCACCCTAGGAGGGTGCCTGAGCCATAGTTTCTAGCTGTCTATTGTACTGCTACGGTATGCTACTTATCTTATTCAATCTCCTGTGTACCCACTTTTGCCTGCCTTCTGATTTGACCCTTCACTGCCTGATCTGACCTCTCCTTGATTTCCATACTGACCCTAAACCTCCTGCCCTGACCCTTGAACTGACCTTATATTGGCCAAATTCTGCCTGCCCTGACCTCGGTTTGACCCAATGGTTTTGCCTTACCCCTTGGTGTTTCGCACTGGTGTCCAAGTACTATTCTGTATTAAGAAGCCCGTAAGTCAGCACTGGCTAGAGGTCTTTATACAAGAAGCAGATCAACACCTCTGCATCACAACCGACCCCCAACCCCCCCCCCCCCTTTCGATCTACAGTTAGTCTGGTTTGCAATCACTCACCAGTCAGTCTGAGGGAGTGGGATAGAAATTGCACAGGAATCTGCTTTCTCAGATCTAGTGGGTCTTCCATAAAATAGAAATGTTGGGGCAGGGAAGAGGTGAAGCTAACTGTGCATGGTGAGAAAGTGCAGTGGCCGTGTGGGGACCAGGAACGGCACAGGGAGCGGGAAGCCTGGTTCTTTGGACCTGTGATAAGCTTGACACCCATTGAGTTGGGTTCAATGCCAGAACCAAGCTTATTTATATTTATTCATGTGTTTTCTGCTAAAGGATTTATGAATTTAGCAGTGATGTGTCCTTTTTCTTCACATGTAATACCTGAAAGGTGGAAGAGTTGAAGGAGTTCTTTGGGATTTTTATGTTGATGTCCTATCCTCAGAATAGGATATCAATATGAGATTGGCGGGGGTCCAACTCCCAGAACCCAGAACCCCAGTTGATTATCTCACCAAGCACAACTCCGTACATTGTATAGGGGCTGAATGGGGCTGAGCTGTGCCTAGGGCAAGTGACTGGTATATGGTGACATCATTGGTATGGAAGAGGCCTATGGACTCACGGAGCACTATGGCCTCCTCATACAGCTGATCTGTGGAGGTCCAGGGTGTCAAACCCCCGACGATCTGATATTGATGACCTACCCAGAGGATAGATCATCAAAATGAAATTCTCGGATAACTACTTTAAGTAAAACTCATGTTTCCAAGTTACAAACCTTTATTCTAACCTCTTTGAGTGCGGAGTCTACACACATCACTCACTAGCCAAAAAGATCCTGGGTAAGGTCTGCCCCCTTCTTAAAATTTGCCTCTATTTTCTTTTATTTTATATAGGGCTCCATACTACAGATTTGTAGGGACGTGGGACAGTAAACAATTGAGTATTCTGCTGCTCAACCACCTGCTTGGGGTCCTATCAATGAACCACTTGTGATCATCTAATTGTCAGCGAGCCCTTATGACAAAAATAAAAGCATTGTTTAAAATGGATAACCCCTTTAAGCTATTTAGTACTAGCATACTTTGAAGCCATGAAGATGTTCTTCAGAGAGATGCCCTCAGAGCTATACTGTCTCTGTGCCCAATACTCCAAAATGCGGGTTGTTTTCTATGCTATATTTAGATACACCTTATCAACAAAAACGATTCTCTTTCACTGGAACACATTCTTCATATTCTTACAGTGCCAACACAGATTATTTCTTACTAAAATTCTCTAATTTATAAACAGAGATGACCATGGTGTTATTGGCAACTAACACAGACAAGCTCATCTGTTTCCAATTCACATATACCAGGTATTTTTATGTACTTTGTTATGTAGAAATACAGGTGCAAATGATGAATTATTGATTTAATAACTAAATGGTTTTGCCAACTAAATGCTTCTGCCAACAGTGTCCATTGCTGAGAGTCCCTGAGGAGCCGGTACAGAGCATAAGAGTGGTAGTGTACCTGATGAGAAGTTGGGTCATGGTATACTCCTTCAGGCCTTTGCTCCCTGGGGATCAGTGCAGTGGAAAGGTGGATTGAAGAATCAGGCCAGAAGTAAAATAATATGTAAGAGTCTCTATTTACTTAGGTCAAATATAACTTTTAGTAGAGCCAGCAATGGTAGTTACAATGTGCTATTTCCGTCAATAGATGATGAGCTATAGTTGTTTAATAAGTGGTAATTTAACAACACTACAGATAGGCTGCCTTGCTGATGTCTCTCTCTGGTAATTCTGGCTTACAACTGTATGCTGGCACTTGTGGAGGTAGGTGTCGACTGTGTGATACACGCTTGGCCTTAGACTGGCCTGGATGTTGTTTAGGTGATGGGTGTCCGAACTGTATTTCCTTCACATGCAGCAGGCTCTGGGAAGCTGCGGTTGCTGGTCACTTGGCCGACTAAGCAAACAGTAGCTTCTAAGATGGAAGTAGTCTTGGTTCTGTGGATCTCTCTGAAATAGTGGTCTCACAGGAGAACTGGATAAAGTCCCTTGGAGTAGGAGCTCTAGCATGTGCTTCCTTTCTCCATTCCATCTTGTGGCTGGAAGCATAAGCAGTACACTCCTACCAGGAGGGGAAGAACAGGGTGGTTAACCCTGTCCCTGCAAAACAGTAGAATACATATAGAAGTAAGGGCTCCATAGCAAGGATCAAACCAGGCCCCCCACACAGGACAGAAGGGTTTCCGCCTAAACCCCTTTCATTTGCTAAAAGTTGTTCCTTTAGAGGGCAGAGTGATGACCAAGTTTTCACTCCTAGTAAAAGAGGGTATGATCCCAACTGGGCCCCCTCTTGCCTTGAGCCCCATAGCAGTCGCATGGTCTGTCGCTATGGTAGTTACGCCCCTGCTGACAACCATACTTCTCAAGCTGATGTACTGGACATAACAATGCATAAACATAACATTAATAACATATTCCTGATATCCCCAAGTCTGGTGTACTGCACAATCTGCAAAAAGTTGGGTGACAACCCCTTGAAAAGTGTATTGATAGTGATATTAATTGTAACCAGGGTTGATGGAGGAGGACATCTCATGGAAATATGGGGACCATTCACTAAACTGCTTTTCCTGCTTCCAGATACATAGTAATAGCATTTGCCTCCAGCATATTTTTAGCTGTATGAAGAAGCCATGGCGCTTCATTAAGCCATGTCACATTGTGTTCATCGATCACATGGCCTAGGCACAGTTAGTGGGGCTGGGCTGTGATACCAGACACAGCAGCTAACAAATGGACATGGCTGTGGTTGGTAAGCTGTGAGGAGGCCATGGTGCTCACTGCAGCTCTGGTGAGCACCACTGTTTCCTCAAACAGCTTATCGTCAGGGATGGCGGGAGCTGGACCTGATAGTAGAGTAGTTGGCGAAATAAATAAATTCTTTGGCAGCAGATGCACAAATAAATTTGACCCAAATCCAATATGCTCAGATTCTCCTGAAAAGTTGTGTATTATACTCTCAGGTCTCCTAAGACTCATATTTTTTCTAATACCAATCAGTGCAGTACTTTTCAAGTGTAGTCTGCAGCTTCTTAAGCCCCACTTAGATCTTCAAGCAAATTTATATTCCTACCATACTTTATCAAATGAGGTGACTAGAGATGAGTGAATTTCTTGAAATTTGTTTTACTGGAAAATCTGATTCTGGTGCTCAGATTGCCCTGAGAAGTTGTGTATTACACTCTGAGGTTAGTTAGGGCTTATATTTTCTCTTTTGCCTTTCTTAATTTTTTTAAAACATTTTTAATTCTCCCCCCTTCAAGCTGTTAAACACAAAAACAGCATTAGTAATGTCAGAGTGACAGTGACATATTTGTAGCAGACAGCCCGCAGGGTAGAGTGCTGTGAGGATGGGAGTGGTAGTTGTGGCACTGTCACGCTTGGGTGTGGGAGGGAAACACCACACCGAGCATTGGAGGGAAGGGGGGGGAACAGGGAATCAGGCCTGAGAACTAGGGAAGGAAAATGGACATCTCCTAGTGAAAACCCGAACCAAAATCCTGACTCACTACCAGTATGAACAGATCCCAAAGGTAGGTGAGTTTATACGCAGGAATACCTAGAATGTGGCTGCCTTAGTAGTGGCAGTAGTTGGAACATCAGCTGTGGCAGCAGTAGAAATACAGTAGGGACCACGAAGGACAGGTAGACAGCGGTAGTGGTATCATTGGGCCGGCAATAAATAGCTGCTGTCATCAGTGGCAGATATATTCGTTGGAATCAGTGGTGTATGGAAATCCAAAGCCTTATTCATTTTCACAAACGTAATGTTTGCTACATTTGTTCGCTACATTTGCAATTTTGTCCACTTCGGTGTGACAATGACATCTTCTGCTCTGAACATCCTGACAATACACTGGAGGCTAGAGAAGACAGTACACTCATACCAGACTTGGCCAGTTTAAGCCACTGTCCCAATCTGCCTTGCCAGAAGTCCAGGGGGGTCAGAGAACAGAGAAAGAGCACAGTTCAGGTAGAACTGAACCTTGTTGTTTAGGCAGTGCATATCTGTTTGCTGATGTGCATCCGGTTGACGTAACTCTTGAAAAAAAATGTCGCATCATGTTAAGCAGACTGAATTAGAGTTGATGGTGCTGCTGTAGCTTCTGCTTCTTGTTGTAGCAGCAGTGCAGGCAGAGACAGCTGGAAATTGGTGACTCAGCAGGTGGCAGAGAGGCCTCCTGGTCAGATACATGGACATCAGGCATCTGCTCCGTGAAAGCTGCTGCAAGCTGAGTACAGAACGTATGCTGGTTATACAACAAATTTGCCTCCCTTTTGGTATTAGGAAACAATTTCCCCATTTTTCTTTGATAGCGAGGGTCTAAAAGCATGGCTATCCAGTAGTCATCACCTTTCTTGATGCTAAAAATACAATTGCCAGCACATAACCAATCAGGTATGCAGCTTTCCATGCTCACCAGCATGCTCGAGGTCCTACCTCTTTCAGGCTGTGCCCCACATTGAAATGGTTGGTCATAACCAGTGTTGTCATTGTAATCAATATCATCAGGTCTTTCATAACGTGTTTCAGCCTCGTCCCCTAGCTATGCCTGAAAAACTCTATGTCCCCCTGCACCACTAACTCCTCCTCCACTACGTCCTCCATATGACTTCGTCTGTTAAAGTACCCAACAGCTACAGAGCAGCGACCAAAATATGGAAGCTGTTCTTCTAACTTCCCTTGTTGCCTCAGTGTAAGCATTTGCTCCAACATGATTATTAGGGGGATGACATTGTTGATGCTGCTGTTGTTCCTACCTGAGTACACGACATGCATCCTTGATGACCTGCCACTGCCTGAGCTCAAAATAACACAAGCTCCATGCTGTGGTGGTCTGGTACATGATATAATCACTGACTGCTTTAAGCTGCTTGTACAGACACTTCAGCATATTCAAGGTGAAATTTCAGGAAGTTGGAACATCAAAGAGCCAGCTGTGCGAAGGCCAACTGTTCTGTCGCCTGTGTCCAGGAGGGCCTCCTTAGCCATATAAGAATGACTGAAATGCGCTGACCTTGTTGGCATATTCAGGAGCATCATGACTGGATAAACAGGACAAAACCCAGAGTCAGGTTTCTGCATGGACCGCTGCATTTTGTTGATGAGTGCTTTTTAGAGACTTGTTTGTATGGTAAATAAAATATTTTCCTAAAGAGGTGAATTTCTGGTGGTATTACGCTATTTTTGGCCCTATATATTATCTGTAGCATTGACTTTTGGGATCTAAGATTGGATTGGATTATTTGAAAAAAGTCTGGTGGCAACAGCGATTAATTAGAAGATCAAAGGGGGCTATAAAAAGCAGCAGCCTACACCTGGAAAGTACTGCATTGCAGTAACAGTGTGGTTTCTTCTAGAGGTTTTCTGAACCTTCCACAAAAAGAACTACTTTGCTAAATGAGACTATATCTGGCCATTTCTCACCTTCCCCATTGTTTTTTTTTTATATTGTGTCAGTATATTATATATTTATACTTTGGTTTCTGTTTTCAGTCCGTAACCATAAAAGAACATAGACCTGCACATCAGCTACATACACAAAAATGGTGGGGAATTTGTAATCAAACCTACATGTAAAGCTGCATCAATTGTTGACCTTCAAACTCAGTGTCATCAGTTATCCTGATGCAAAAACAAAGCAACTACAAAACGTTTTAGGCCAAAATCAGCTCATGTGTAGTTGTAAAATCAGTTCCCTATAACTTCCAGCAGGCTGTGGATATGTATAAATCAGCACTAATTAAAGTAGGTGGCACTCTGTTTGGATAAACCAATGAGTAAAAACAACATACACAGCAAAATCATTCAACTGCTAGTAACCTGGTCATATGCCCATAATAAATCACTATAAGTAATAGGATGTTCTGGTGCTGGAATGAGACATACTCCATGTTCTCTGCCCCTTACATCAGTCATGTTTGTTTTCATTACTAGACACAATTTATCAAGCACTCATGCAACATACTCTCTACTCCGATGTGGAATAGCTTAGGATATGCGTGTTTACCAGCAGTTCTTCTTTGGTATTGATCATTTCTTGTAAGAGTCGAGAAATTATTTTCCTAGTGCTCATATAGCGCTTACATATTCCGCGAAACTATACAGAGACGTCATCAGTCCCTGTCCATGGATGGTATGCCAACGTCATATATTGTTTGAGTTGTGATGTTGTGAAGAGTCTGACTTCTTTATTTCGTGCTGCATAGTGTATATCACACTGCTATTGTGCACCATTAAATACTTAACACCCTTTTTTTAATTTTATAGGTAAAGATGATTGATGACTGTTATTAGATTGTTATATTGGACAGGACACTGCAGACACTAAATGTCTCACTATATACTGTCATTTCCTTCACACACCTACAGTCTAGGGCAGGGATCAGCAACCTCCGACACTCCCAGAATACTCCTTTCAGTTAAATGGAAGTAACAAGAACAGCCGAGTAATTGTGGATTCTGGGAACCATAGTTTCACATTGCTGAAGGTTACTGACCCCATCATAGGAAGCTAATTTTTGGAAACCAAAGAAAACCCGCACAGAGGGAGAAACGACAAACCTGCAGATGTCCTTGGTCAAATTTGAACCCAGAACACCAGTACTACAAGGCAATAGGGCCAACAAACGATCATGCTACCCACAGTTGTCATCTAAATGTAACCACCATAATGCTGGCATCTATAGGTTAACACCACATTTAGTTAGCCTACATGTAGTAGACATTTACACTAGTGCCAATTCCTATTATATATATAGATATATATTAAGGTTAGTGTTGACCAAAGCATCCAAAGCGGAATTCGGTCCGAAGTTTAGGAAGCCTTTGATTCTAAACTAATCTGAATTTCCTCGCACTTTGTGGTAACAAATCAGTTTTCCTAAAATGGCGGCTGAAAGTGTTAGAAAGTAAAGGTAAGTAAGTGTAGAGGAGACAAGCCCAGGAACACAAGATCACCCATAATGCCGTGCAGCCAGCCAATCCACAGGTAGCCATCCCACTGTCATTTCACAGCTAGGCAGAGCCCTATAAAACACTGATCTCACGAGGTCGACACCATTTTCCTGTGTGCTGAGCATAGAGAGAGACCTGACACTTATGTACTGGGGACAGTGTTGCTGCAAAATGTTAATGGAGAGTGAATGACAATATTGGAGAGGGAGAGTGCAGGGAGACTGGAGGGAGAGTGTAGAAGACTGCTGATCTACAGATTCTGCTATAATGTATCGCTGTATACATAACTGTGCAGTGTACCAAAAGTCATAGCCATTCTGTTAGCTGTAGAGTTACTGTGCTGTCAGTATTACAGAGAGTCTAAGTTATCACCATGTACATAATTGTGCAGTGCACCAATATTCATAGGTATTCCGTTCTGTTAGCTGTAGAGTTACTGTGTGTCAGTATTACAGGCCACTGTTACCAGAAAATCTATTTTATTGCTGTGTACATAACTGTGCAGTGCACCAATATTAATAGCGAATCGGTTCTGTTAGCTCTAGAGTTACTGTGCGCTAGTATTATAGGTCACCGTTACCGGCAGGTATAATTTATTGCCTTGTACATAAGTGTGCAGTGCACCAAGATTCATAGCTAATCTGAAATCCGCTTTTATGTCAGATTTGAAAATGCTTTTAGGCAAATTGGCTTGGGTATACCTGATTCATAGTGATTTGTGATGAATTGATTCATAACTAACTGAATTTTGGCAAAGCTAACGAATCTAATTTTTCAAAACTTTGCTCATCTCTAATTAAGGCTGTACTCATCTTCAATAGTCCCACTGACTTTGAATAGAGCAGCAATACAAATTCTCGACTGCTGTTCTATTCAAACAGGGATGACCCCTATTATCATGATCAGTGGGGGTCCCAGGCATGGGCGTAGGTATAGGGGGTGCAGAGGTAGCAGTCGCTACCGGGCCCAGGAGCCTGAGGGGGCCCAAAAAGCCTTGTGCCACATAAGAAGATACACAAAGCACTGAGGGAAGAGGGGCCCAAGCTGAACTCTTGCATCAGGACCCATGAGCTGTTAGCTACGCTCCTGGTCCCAGGGGTTGGACTCCTACTAATTTGACACTTATTACCTATCATGTGGATAGCTGATAAGGTTTGATTATAGGAAAACCACTTTAAGGCTACTTTCACACTAGCATTTTAGTTTTCTGATATTGAGATCCATCATAGGGGCTCAATACCGGAAAAAAACGCTTCCGTTTTGTCCCCATTCATTGTCCAAGGGGACAAAACTGAACTGAACAGAACAGAATACACCAAAATGCATTCTGTTCCGTTGCGTTCCCATACCGGAGAGCAAACCGCAACATGTTGTAGTTTGCTTTCCGTCCTGGCAAGACGGATCCGTCATGACCCCAATGCAAGTCAATGGAGATGGATACGTTTTCTCTGCCACAATCTGCAACAATAGAAAACGGATCCATCTTTCATTGACTTTCAGTGGAGCTCATGACGGATCCGTCTTGGGTATGTTAAAGATAATACAACCAGATCTGTTCATCATAGATGCAGATGGTTGTATCATCAGTAACGGAAGCATTTTTGCTGAACCCTGCTGGATCCAGTAAAAACGCTAGTGTGAAAGTAGCCTAAGACTGTATTACCCCTCCCCAACCTTTTAGGCTCCTGCGCAGCTGCAGAAGTTGCACACTGGTGTGTCCGAACCTGCTTGGGACCTAACAGAAACAAGTATGTCAAGTGAAGAAACATTATCAATCAGTTAAAGCAAACATTACATTTTATTATACTGATACTTCCACTGCACAACATACATATAATATAACACTCAATATATTAATGTTGTATGTGTAATCCAAAATTACCCAACCCCCATCTCGTTGCATACCAGAATAGCATTACTGTCCTTTTTATGTAAGAGATGAGCCACGGAGCATTGTTTCTAGGGGAAAATATGTGTGTCTATAGGTTTGCATTACAGACTCATATTGAATCTATGTGCTGTCATACAGGGTCAATGCATATGGCAATACTGTGTAAATGTATTCTTTTAGCTACATAGGATCGGACTAGGTAACAAAGAGTCCGCCAGAGAAACGGATCCTTGGGGCCTACCATATACCGTATTTCTTTAGAAAATGTGCATCACTGCTTTTAATTGTAACCTAAACTATGTGTAGACAGTTTTGGATACAAGTGATTGGCTTCAAATGAGCTCCAAAGTAGGTGTCAGACCCTGGACCCACCTAAAGATCCATTGGTATTTATTGGGCCACTTTCACTCTATAGTTAGACCACAGTTTTCTGCAGGCCCAGTGAAGTCCAAAAGACTATATTATATTATACTATATTATATACTATGTCATTTATTGTTTTTAACAAGAGCATCTCTGATTACATACCAAATGCTCCTTCGTCTTTAGAGTAGATAAGCACCATCTACTAGTATTATTTCTCAAAGTAATGATCTAGAACTAATGTCAAGGACATCACCAAGGAAGAATGTCATTGCACGGCCGGGCACACATCTTCCATAAAATGCATTGGCTGTGCACACGTCATGGCACTTACATTTACATAAGAGTTATACATAAAGATTTGCTTCATTTGTTGGAAAGGGTTGGTTAGCTCAGTTTCTGTTTACTTAGCAAACAGGACCTTCCTAGCAAGGACCAGTTACACTGAATGTTTATATCTATTAGTGCTTGTCTCTGATATATAGTACGTAACAGTCTCCAGGAAACATTAACTTCTTGAATAGTGACACTCAGAGACCATTTAGAAGAGTCTTTTATTCAGGTCTATAAAACCTACATAGGTTTGTAGGGTACAGAGGTGCTGTATTGAAGCATCGCTGGTACTACCCAATCTCAAGGTGTCCTAGTTCCTAGCCTCTCAACCAGAGCTGTGTACCTGTATGCCAGGTTGTATGTGCCAATATCTTTTGGAGGTATTCACACTGTGCTTGTGCTAGGCTTTTAATAGATAGCGCAGTATATGCTCATAGTCATGGGAATACATTGATGTAACTTGTTTGAGTAGGGGACATTGAAAAACAGTATTCTACTTTTCAATAGGCATGGCTTCTTTGCATTTCTTTATCTACTTTGATAAGTCAATCATGCATAATAAGGGGTAAACAGAAATCAAAGGGCTCATATTAAAACTCACACTAAAATTCTTGGAAAATGTGTTATTCTATAAATTATTCTATAAGTCCCCTATAATATTATAAAACCCTTTTTTTCACCCTATAAGACGCACCTAGGTTTTAGAGGCAGAAAAGAGGAATACAATATTTTTCCCCAACACAGACCCCCAGTGTTAATCAGACCTCAGATCAGACCCCAATTTTAATCAGAACTTAACTCGGACCCCCAATGTTAATCAGACCTCAGATCAAATAAAAAAAATAAATCAACTAATGGGTGAACAATCCCATAAGTTTAAAGTGTTTAATAGCAACTACGACATCTAGGTGGTTAACAAAGGGGGGGGGAACTACCTCTGTAACAATTAGGCCCCCGCCATCGCTGATGGTTGCCATAGCAGGTCTTCTAATGACCTTTGGGCTGCAATCCACGGAAGCCTAGTAGACTCTGCCAGAAGCCTTCCCTCCCAAAAAATTAGGAAAAAAGCAATCAAAATTCATATGTACCTCAAAATGGTCCCTTTGGAATCATACAAATGTAACGGTTCAAAAGGGAAGGACTAGAGCTCTCGACCAGATATTAGGCTGTATATAAAGGGTGCCCGTCAAAATTGATATCCCCGTCTCCACTCCAGGAATTACATAAAATCTTCTTATAAAGTTTGACAGCACACCAAGAGATTCTTTGCAAATGTGCGAATTTATTTAGCCGGATTGCATTTTATAGTAGCAGTAGCAACGTTTCGGGCGACATTTATGCCCTTCATCAGGCTAATGTTGGTGGCATAGTGGTATGTGCAATCCACAAGTTTAAGGCAAAAAAATATATATTTCCTTATTTCCCTGGTTCTCTTCTGGGCCTTTGTTTACCTGCAATAACAACAATCTCTGAGGTTTTCCTCATGAATATTTCTGGGCGTCAAAAAAAGACTGCTCCTCCTCCTATTCTGCAAAGGGAGTGAATAAAAGTCTGCCCTGAGTGAAATGTCTGGCTGCTGGGATACTCAGTAGCATGTTGTATGTGCAGGACTATGAGTTCTTGAGCAATGCTCTGCAGAACTTCTCCAGTCTGTCAGCTCTGTGTCTGTAGGATGAGGATCCTGTGTCTCTTTTTTGCCCGCAGTGCTCAGAGGAAACAGAGGGCACACAACAGCAGATTGGCCAGTGCAGGGGGTGTGGCCCACACAGTGACGTCTCGTTCACATACACAGACCTGCTCCTCAGGCTTGTGCACAAAACATCATCAGAGCAGGGAGAGAAGCTGACATCACAGGTCATGTGACCCTTAGTGAAATCTGAGAAAGAAGCCACTGCAGATAAAGTAAGTGAATTGTAAACCCCTTACATTTGATTAGTTAGAAACATACAAAAAAATAACTTGGACAACCCCTTTAAAGATTTAAATCATGTCCCCCTTTCCCTTCTTTCCTCAGTGCTATGCAAATGAATGTCTTTGATTCTTGATAGATTTTATGCTTAAAGGGTTTTTCTGAGATTTTAATATTGATGATCTATCCTCAGATCAGCAGCAGTCCGACTCCTAGCACCTCCTCCTATCCCATGTTTGAGGGGCCCGCGGCAGGCATCCTTACAGCTTACAAAGCACAGCACAGTGGATAGCATCTGTGCTTAGTATTGCAGCTCAGCCTCATTCACTTGAATGCCATGTAACTGATGAATGTGACGTCACAGGCTTAGGAAGAGGCTGTTGTGCTCACAGGAGTATGGTGGCCTCTTCAAACAGTTGATCAGCGGGAATCTTTGGATTCAGACCCCAATCAGATACTGGATTACCTATCCTGAGGATAGATCATCGGTATTAAAATCTCTGACAACCCCTATAAGACCATGCACCATTTTTGTGGCCCATCTTTGGACCCGTTTTATTTTATTAATAAAAACTACAGCCTGTCATGCAAAAATAAGACCTTTTTGGTCACCTCGGCTCCCAAAAAATGGAATAAAAATTTACCAAAATAGTACCAATGAAAATTTGCCCAGAAAAAGGAGTCCTCGCACAGCTTCATCGACAGAAAATAAAAAAAAGTTATGACTCTTGGAAAATCATTTCAGCAAAATATTCCAAAAGCTAAATGGCAATACTTCCATTCCGAGCCCCGCTGTTTTGCAAACAGTTTATGACCACTGTGATATGGGCACTACTGTGTGGAGGAAAAAATATATTATTCTTCTGTTTTCACCAGCATAACTGGTATTTAACTATGTAACCAACTCTTCTGGAAAGCCTAGTACAAGGATCTGGTAGCAACAGCAGGAGTGGAGAGAGAGAAGTCAACCAGTACAAGCCAGATCTTTCGCCATCAGATGGGTGCAATCAACTATCAACTGTGCAGTCCCTTAAAGGGGTTGTCTGGGTTAAGAGCTGAACCTGGACATACCCATATTTTCACCCAGGCAGCCCCAATGATGAGAGAGAATCGCGCAGGGCAAAGGCATTTTCAGGAGATCCAGCCAGCAGTGAGCTAAAGCCAGTCCATCAGAGCCGGTGACGTCAGGAGGCCTCCGCCCAGCAGTGTGTTATTGTAAATAACAAAAACCTTGCCCTGCGCGGTCCTGCGCTGGGCAAGGGAGAGCATCGGAGCATGAAATGCTCCAATGCTCTTGTCATGGGGTCTGCCTGGGTGAAAATATGGGTTACGTCCGGGTTCAGAGCTGACCCCTTTAATGGCTATGTACATCTATGGGGACAATTTTTTTATTTTTGAATTTTGATCTAAAAATCATTTTTTTCTATTGGTCTTTATTAGAAATTTTGAACCTTTTTCTCTGTACAGCCTTGAGATTCTCTAGTAGCATACTGTCTGTTTTCATTCTGTTCTGTCATGCAGAAAACAACTGAAAGGTGGTATAAAGCAGGATGTGCTCAACCCAAAAATGCAGTTGCGCATATATATACAGGGGAGCAGATTCTGCACTTGTGGCCCGTTGCTAATGGCGATCCCCAGCAAAAATGCATACGGTGGAGGATGCCTGCAGCGGACCACAAGTACCACAATAGACATCCTACACAAGATGGCAATTGTGTGGATGTGATAAATAATATAATAATATAGCAATAACAAATAAGAAGACAGGTGCACACTGCAATCTTACTAAGCCCTCAAACTGATGTTAGAATTGAAAGATTAGTCAACATGTCCTGCAGTGGAGGACATGTCTTAAGCCCAAGCACCGTGCCAAGGTTTCTCAAGTAGCTCGGAACCTAACACTCACCTACCTGTGCCATATGGGCAATACCAGGAACCAGTGGGCATTACAGGAATGTATAGGCCAGCTCACAGCAAACTCCTCAGTTACCTCCAGCATGAAACCATGCCTGCAATGGGAGGAGAGAGAGGGCTGTAAGCCCCACCCAAGACTGACTGATATGGCCCAGGCCTCACAGGTGCACCTAACTGTAGCCTGTGAATGGAAAACAGGCTATATTTACATAGGAGTTTATACACCTCAAAAATTATATATACACAAAACAACTGAAAGGTGGTATAAAGCAGGATGTGCTCAACCCAAAAATGCAGTTGTGCATATATATATACAGGGGAACAGATCCTGCACTTGTGGCTCGTTGCTAATGGTGATCCCCAGCAAAAATGTATACGGTGAAGGATGCCCGCAGCGGACCACAAGTACCATAATAGACATCCTACACAGGATGGCAATTGTGTGGATGTGATAAATAATATAACAGTATAGCAATAACAAATGACAAAACAGGTGCACAGTAGTGGTCAGTGTGCACCTGTTTTGTCATTTGTTATTGTTCCGTCAGGCAGCTCAGATGACGGCTCCCTATCTCTAACCTCCTAAAAACTTATTATAGCTGAATTCCTATCTTACTAATAAGAATGTGGCTTAACCACTTCCCAGACCGCCCATAGGATATAAACGTCCTATGGGTGGTTGTGTATCTCTAAATTAACGTTTTAGAACGTCCATTCAGAGATGGCAGCTGCACGCTAATCGTGTAGCTGCCGAGCGGGGTGCCCGCTGTCAGTGACAGCAGGGCAACCCAGAGAGAAGGCAGGAACAGTTCCCAGGTGTCCCTGTCTTCTAGGTCGCTGTATACACAGCGCTCACCGAGCACTGTGTAAACAAATCAGGAAGTGCTATGCACTTCCTGTCCCTGTCCGGTGGTCATGCGACCGCTGGGGTCGGGAGAGTGCAGGAGCTGTCGGGTCTTTCACAGACCTCGATTAGCCCTGCGCTGAGGCTGTACAGCGCTGCATAGTGCTGGGGGTGTATTTCCCCTGTAACTGGGACTAC
This sequence comes from Bufotes viridis, assembly GCA_033119425.1. Classification (NCBI taxonomy): domain Eukaryota; kingdom Metazoa; phylum Chordata; class Amphibia; order Anura; family Bufonidae; genus Bufotes; species Bufotes viridis. The sequence goes on along the minus strand of CM065590.1, from coordinate 415,734,925 downwards.
TATGTCAGGCCCAGTTACAGGAGAAATCAAAAGTGAAAAAAAATGTGAAGTTAAATGTCCCCCAGAGGTCTTGTATGACCTTATGGGGACGAAAAGTGTAAAATAAAAAATAAAAAAAATAAAGTGCTTTATAAAAAACAAACAAAAAAAAACGGTTTCACATGTAAAAAAAAATCCCCTAATTAAGTAATTTAAAACAATGTTAAAAATAGAAAAAAATAAATAAAATAAAAATATTCGGCATTGCCGAGTCCGTAACGACTGGCTCTATAAATATATCACATGATCCACCCTGTCCGATAAACACCATAAAAAAAAAAACTGTGTCAAAAAAGCCATTTTTGTCACCTTACATCACAAAATGGTACGAATAAAACTGTCACCTCATCCAGCAAAAAATGATCCCCTACATAAGAAAATCACTAAAAAAAAAATATATAGCTCTCAGAACATGGAGACATTAAAGCATCATTTTTTGTTTCAAAAATTCTATTATTGTGTTAAAATGAAATAAATAAAAAAAGTATACATATCCGTAACAACCAGCTCTATAAAAATATCACATGACCAAACCCCTCAGATGAACCCCATTAAGAAAAAAACTGTGCAACTAAGCGATCAGCGAAAATGTGCATGCCCCCCAAAATAGGACCAATCAAACAGTCACCTTATCCCACAAAAAATTAGACCCTAACTAAGAAAATCGGTCAAAAAATAAAAAAGCTATGGCTCTCAGACTGTGGAGACACTAACCCTGGGAACACACTTCGCGTGTTCCCAGGGCGTGCATATGACGCGCGCTTCTGCCGCGAAGTGGCTGTTTTATGGAAGCGCGTCATATGCTCGCTCCCATAATAGAATATGGGTTGGATCGCGCGTGCTGCCGCGCGATAGTCACGGCAGCCGACGCGATTGCGTAGGGCGTTTTACAGCGCGGTCGTCCGCGCTGTAAAACGCGGACATGTGAACCATGCACATAGGGATGCATGGCTTTTCACATGTTGAGCGTTTTTCAGCGCGTATGAACACGCTGAAAAACGCTCAGGTGTGTTCCCAGGGTAAAACATCATTTTTTCATTTATTTTTTTTTGTTTCAAAAATGCTGTTATTGTGTAAAATTTTATAAATAAGAAAAAGTATACATATTAGGTATTGCTACATCCGCAATGATCTGCTCTATAAACATGTCACATGACCAAACCCCTCAGGGGAACTCTGTTAAGATAAATAAATAAAAACTGTTCCTGTCAACTCTTCCTGCAAAAACGAGCCCCTGCACAAGACGATCAGCAGAAAAATAAAAAAATATAGCTTTCAGAAAAGGAGACACAAAAACTATTTTATTTTCAAAAATGCTTTATTATGTAAAACTGAAACAAACAAATAAAGAAAGTAGACATATTTGACATCATTGCATCCGTAATCTGCTCTATAAAAATAACACATGATCTACCCTGTCAGATGAATGTTGTAAAAAATAAAAAAATAAAAACAGTGCCAAAAAAGCCATTTTTGGTTACCTTGCCTCACAAACAAAGTAATATAAAGCAATTAAAAATCATTTGTACCCCAAAATAGTACCAATAAAACTGGCACGTTATCCCCTAGTTTCCGAAATGGGGTCACTTTTTTAGAGTTTCTACTGTAAGGGTGCATCAGGGGGGCTTCAAATGGGACATGGTGTCTAAACACCAGTTCAGCAAAATCTGCCTTCCAAAAACCCTACGGCGCTTCTTTTCTTCTGTGCCCTGTCATGTGCCCTTACATCAGTTTACAACCACATGTGGGGTGTTTCTATAAACCACTGACTCGAGTTTTGTTTGGCTGTTACCCCTCAATGTGTTTATGAAAAAATGAATTAAAATGTTAAATCTGCCAAAAAAGTGACTTTAGACCTGAACTGGTCCTTAAAAAGTGGGTTTTGGAAATTTTCTTAACAATTTTAAGAATTGCTTCTGAAATTCTAAGCCTTCTAACATCCTAAAAAAATGAAATGACATTTACAAAATGATGCAAACATAAAGTAGACATATGGGGAATGTTAATAAATAGTTTATGAAGTATCAATTTCTGTTTTAAGAGCAGAGAAATTGAAATTTTGAAAATTGTAAATTTTTCTAAATGTTTGGTAAATTTTAGACTATTTTATAAATAAAGGTGAAATATATCGACTCAAATTTACCACTGTCATGAAGTACAATGTGTCATGAGAAAACAATCTCAGAAGGGCTTGGATAAGTAAAAGCGTTTCAAAGTTATTACAAAATAAAGTGACAGATACCAGATTTGCAAAAGTAGGCCTGGTCAGGAAGGGGGTAAATGGCCCGGTCTGGAAGTGGTTAAATAAGTGTTTATGACCTTATAGTAATTTAGAGCTAAGGGTTATTAGATGACTGGCACAAAGTGAAAGTATGCTTCACACAGCTAGACAAACAGTTAACCCTTTGCGACAGAACAGCTGGATATTTTTAGTAAAGACCTATTGAGGGAAAAAAATTTTGTCCAAAATCAGTAAAATGCAATCATAAAAAAAATTACCCTAATGTCACACTATGCTCTGCAGCTTTTGTACAGGCTGCTGTACAAAAGAACAGTTAAGGTTACAGTGAAGGGTTCCCACGGCGGGATGTTCAAGCTTGTCCAGGGCCAGAAGCCTGGACAATATCTGCTGTGGAGTCTAGAATCTTCAGGGCAAGCAGTTTATCTCCACAGGGCTTCTATTCACACTTTTAACACTGGAATGCCTTTCAATCTTTTTTTTTTTTCTTTTCTCCACTTTAGCTGGTGTTTCATGTGTCGTTGTGTTAGCTGCACGTGCACTCATCAATGTCTCTACACTGAATCTTGTGTCTTTCTGCTTTCACAGCTATCCACGCATTGACTGTCTGTAGACTGTTCTAACTCCTCCTCCCTATGGGGGAGAGGTATGCAGCCCCACCTAGTGGCAGGTAATTGCAGCCTATTAACTATTATCTGCCTTTTACACAGAAAATGCAGTTATACCATAAATCACACTTTCAATCTTTTTTCAGCATATGTATGAAAATTGCTGATAAAAACCTAATGCAGAGGAACCTCAGCCATAGTAGAGGGAAACTGCACTTTGAGTCCAGCAAAGGTGATCCGAAGCAAATCTGACATCACATATGCTGTATTGCTGTACTATGAAGAAGCTTTACAACAGTTAGGGTGCTTTTTCAATGAAATCTTGTAAAAATGAAAAATTTAAAGGGGACATAAGGGGCCTGTGTTTCAGACAAGTGGCACACTACGGCCACACATATGGGATATTTCTCAAATTGACAGAATCAAGGTTTGTTTTTCTGTTAACACATGCTGTTTTTTCATCAGTGCCTTAGGCCCCTTTCACACGAGCGTGTCCGGATTAGGTCCGGATGCGTTGCGGATGCGTTCAGTGAAAGCTGTGCGATTTCACAGGCAAAGCCATTCAGTTTTGTCTGCGATTGCGTTCAGTTGTTCAGTTTTTCCCGCGCGGGTGCAATGCGTTTTGTTGCGTTTTTCACGCGCGTGATAAAAAACTGAAGGTTTACAAACAACATCTCCTAGCAACCATCAGTGAAAAACGCATCGCACCCGCACTTGCTTGCGGATGCAATGCGATTTTCACGCAGCCCCATTCACTTCTATGGGGCTAGAGCTGCGTGAAAAACGCAGAATATAGAACATGCTGCGATTTTCACGCAACGCACAAGTGATGCGTGAAAAAAAACGCTCATGTACACAGCCCCATTGAAATGAATGAGTCAGGATTCAGTGCGGGTGCTATGCGTTTACGTCACGCATTGCACCCGCGCGGAAAACTCGCTCGTGTGAAAGGGGCCTTAGAGTTTGAGTGGTAGGGCTCATGTATGACTGTTGCTCCATGCAAGCTCCTCCTAGACACAATCTTGCAAGGAGGGAACATGAAACTGGGGTCCTCTGTCCTGCAGGGCTGTGGAGTCGGAGTCGGAGTCGAGGAGTCGGAGTCGGAGGCAATTTTGGGTACCTGGAGTCGGAGTCGGAGTCGGCAAAAAAATGGACCGACTCCGACTCCTACTAGATTTAAATTGGAATAAAAAAAAATTAGAATTAAAAAAAAAGTTTAAATGTCCCAATTGAGATAAAGTTATAATGAATTACTTCTCTACTGTAAGAATAAAGGCCAATGCATGCAGTGCGTCACGTTACCGCTAAACAAAGACGTTAAGTGACCGTGAAGAAGCACGCTTTTCATATGCTTTACTATGCAGTTAAAGGGACACTGACAGGCTGATATATCTGCTGGTATTCATCAGAGGATTAGGAATACAACTAGATGACTGTTACCCCCAGTTGAGGTTTACTTGTGTTTAAAAACGTTTTAATCAATATGCAAATTCTCTACCTTTGTGCCCAAGGGGCAGGCGCACATGTGGAGTACTGGCAGCACTAGACAGGACTAGGTAGCGAGGAGGAAGAGAGAAAGCTGGCACAGCCTCAGCATAGCCAGACGAGGCTGCTGCCAGCACTCTACACGTGCGCCTGCGCAGGAATTCAGCGTTCGGCTAGCCTGAAAAAAAGGCCAGTGCAGTGAATAATAACGAGGGAACAGCGCTGGGAAGCTGTACTTCGGGCGCGGCTGGGCACAAAGCCGCAGGAGACGCTGCCCCATTGGGCACAAAGATAGTGAATTTGCATACAGATTAAAATGTTTTTTAAACACAAGTACAGCTTAACTGGGGGTAACATAGTATAGTTTTATTCCTAATTCTTTGATGAATACCAGTGTATATTTATCTTTAGCTGGAAAATCAGCCTGTCAGTGTCCCTTTAAGGAGCGGCAATACTTACACTTTCCATTGTCTTGTGGTCTGCTGTTACAGTTAACCCATGGTTATCCTAGCCTCTCACTGATAACTGACTAAGGACTGGAGACACTTGTATAAGTGAAGGGAATGGATAGTCAATAGTTCAAGACTGAAGCTGTAAACCATTTGAAAAACTGCTATCATTCAGCTAAGGCTATAAAACATGTAAACTCAGATTGTTAGCTTAAATTTTAAACATGACTATGGGATTCTACTAGGAAAATCATGTTTTAAAATAAATGCCCCGTCCCCTGCCCCTTCCTGGATCCTCCCACTGCTCTATCTTCAGCAGAAGATCAGCACACAAAGGAGAAGGCAGCAGCTTCTGCTCAACTACCTCTCTGTGCTAGAGGAGATTAGAAGAACTTGGTGGAACAGCTTCGTATTTGCATATTAAATACAGAGGAGTCGGAGTCGAGGAGTCGGAGTCGGAGTCGGAAGTTTCAAAATCTGAGGAGTCGGAGTCGGACAATTTATCTACCGACTCCACAGCCCTGCTGTCCTGGCAATCAGTGGAGGTCCTAATGGGCAGACCGTCACCCATCTAATATCCAGGGGATATGTGAAAAATGCTTCAGACTGGAAATACTCTTTTAGTTCTATCTAACAGTGACTCATTACATTGGATCTCTCTGTCGGTGGTCCAAAGGGATGCTGGTCTTCAGACAAATTATCATTTGAAATAAAAAGTTATCGAGTGCCAAGATAAGCATATTACCCTGAAATCAGGTTACCATAACTTCCGTGGTCCATCATCCAGCTTGGCCGCAATATAATTGTATCAACCTACATTTAGCATTTATCCTATAACATATGTCAAAGACACAAAGGGACTTTTGGAATATATGAAAGACCTATCCAGCTATGTCTAACACAATGTGATTATTTACATAAAAATCTTTCTTTGTAAAAAACAAAAAATAAAAATAAAACTAAATACCACAGAATTTCTTACGAATGCAGAAAGCTTCTCACGCATTTCATGAAGTTCTTGGCATCATTAAATAGATATCTATTCTCTGGTGCCAGGGAGTGCAGATTCCATAGTACAGTATAACTACATGAGTTTGATCCTCCTCCCCCCATCCTGCTGCTGGTCTTCTGCTGATCACAAAATATTACTGGATAAAATCTTAATCCAAAATCTCCTACTGGTCCATAATTTTCAGGGGTCAATGGAAAATGTATTTGGCTAATTGCAGAATTTGTACGGTTGCTCATGGAAACCTTAGAAGTGTTGCAGATATAGATGTTGTAGCTGATGCATCTGCAATTTAGGCACTGTAATTGGGCCCTAGGGAAAACTGTAGAGCTCTTCCACCACAAGGCCTATGAGGCTAAGTGGTAGGCACCCACACGAAACAAAAGCGCATAAAGCTAGCCACTCCACTATTCGTCACTATCAGACTTGACAGAGGTACTGCCAGCATCTGAACCAGCAGTTATGGGCAAGCATCATACTGGAAGGTATGCTGAAGTTATGCAGATAGGGAATGCAGTATCTACTTGGTTCACATCCCTTACTTATATCTATCTCTCCATCCCCACCTACTGGACTCCAGATATTACATATCTCCTATATCGCCTGGACCTTAGGAAATATAAAAAACTGGAGACTATTAAATATTACCAACTCTCATCCCTACCTTCTAGAAACCAGGATTAGTAACTACTTCAATTCCCAGGTAATATTAACTATCCCCATTAACTAGGCATCTGGGAATATTACTCTTCATAATAGGTAGATACTAGAGACCAAGAAACCCAACCTTCACTTCCTTATCCAAACCTTACCACCACAGATTACACATCCCCAAAATCAGGCAACTGTTACCACTTACAACAAGCAGTGGATGTTGAATGCACCACTGACTACATGAAATGTGACACTGCCTGCACAATCAGGGGCCACATTCTAGACGTAAGACTTCTGATGGACAAGTTTTATGGGAGGGCCGATACTACTGATATAATCTTATAGTAGAGTTTATACTGCACAAAGGCATCAGAGTAAGACCCAGGGGTTCATGTTACTGCATTTCTCTTCTATAAGTTTATAAAATAAAGGTATATCAATACGTAACATTTATTGCAAAAATTTCAGAAAGTTTGTTCAACACAAGAGTGCACGGATTTCTGAAAACCCCACTGAGATGAATCAGACGCAATCTGCAATGTGTAAACATACCCTTAAAGTGACATTAAATGATGTCTGCTGCTTTATAAATTCTACAATAAGTGGACTTCTGAGGGCCAGCTCCATAGGATCACTACAGCTAAAGGATTTATTTGTCTTCGTATGGGTACTTTCACACTTGCGCTGTTTGATTCCGGCAGGCAGTTCCGTTGCATGAACTGCCTGCCTGATCAGGCAAACTGTATGCAAACTCATGTCATTTTTTCTGACTGATCAGTCAGAAGAATGCATTGCAATACCGGATCCGTTTATCCGGTGTCATCTGGCAAAACGGATCCGGTATTTATTTTTTTCACATTTTTAAAGGTCCGGCCAAAACGCCGTTCAGTGTCTGAACTGAAGACATCCTGATGCATACTGAACGGATTTCTCTCATTCAGAATGCATGGGGATATAACTGAAGAGCTTTTTTCCGGTATTGAGCACTGAGGATGGAACTCGGCCCCTTACTAGTGTGAAAGTACCCTTAAAGGGCTTATACTATATCATATTAGTAAATGTTTCTGTGTTGTTTCCAGAAACATTGTCACTCTTGTCACACACTATTAACTTTAAAATGGCTGAGCTGCAATACAACTTATGGATAACTGTGGCCCTGTCCTCTCCTAGGACCTCTTTAACTCCAGTGTATCAGTCTCCAAACCTTATGTTATTTGGGACTCCCTGGAAAGTAGCTAGTGTTTGAGTTTAGTAAGACCCACTGTTCCATGCCATTAATTCACATAGGATAAAGATATGGTCACGTTGGACATTGTCCTATTCCCGGCATTGTAGGTTAATATTTTCAAGCCACTGACTTTATGAGTGACCAGTCTAGGATACTGTCTGAAAACAGCCAGGACCAGCCAGCTGTAGACAAGTAGCTTGAGTGCAGAGATACATAATTAGGATTTTGACATTCCTTGCTTTATTCGTTATAAGCTAACAGCTTGTCTGACATCTCAGATGGAAGCTCTTGATTTATTCATGGGCGGGATCGTACACATCCCTGCTCTGACCTTGTTAAAGAAGACCAGTCAGTAGGCTGCACACTAGAATCAGACACATACCGAAGGGGAATCTCAGCAGGTGAGTACAACCTAACCCAACCAACATGATCCTGAATTCTATTACAATGTTACTTCCTATTAAGCCTTCCACAAGAAAAACTAATCTTCAAAGACCTATAAAGCAAAAGCATTAGCATCTTGAAGGAAACATATGATTAACGGTGTTATTTTATTACTTATGTGCTATTAATGTTCGTTTTAACTTTAGGTTTTCATGACTTAAAGACATTTAATGAATGTTTCTTTTTCTCAGTTTGTTTTTTATTTATTGGTTTATTATATTTTTTCTTAGTTTGATAACTTTTTATTTTTTGTTTTATTATATTTTTCTGTGGGACAGCTTTTTTAGTATTAGTTTTATTATACTAAGTATGTTGTTTCATATATTGTCAACTGCAACATATTATATATCAAAAGTGGTTATTTCTGGATTTGCAGACGCAGTTTATGATACCGTGTTTAGAGAAAAAGTACTCCAAAAGTACAAATAAAGGAACAAATTTTTTATCCAACCCTGTGTTTAGCTCATAAACTGCACCAAAAATGTACACGTGTGATTTAAGCCTCAAAGGCAGATATGTAAGGGTCTTTCAGCTGGGACTCCCACTGGTTCAGAGAATGAGCTGGTCTCATTCGCATTTTCAGTAGGGTCTCCATGTAAACCAATGACCTGGCAAGCATAAGGACTATCATATTCTTGACATCTCTGCTTTTGGACCCCTAGCAATCTGAATTTTATACATATCTGACTGACTTTCTGGGACAACCCTTTAACATTTCTGTTATACTAGTCTTCTACTTCATTTAGATTCTATATACTATTTCATAGTATCCTGTGTCTTGTTTCATTCTCATTATATTTTATGCATAGCAAAGGCATAAACGAGCAAAGTCCTACATGTAATGACATCATTTTGATGTAACTGTAATTTAAAGGGGTCATTCACCGTAGTCTGGTTTTGATGATTTTGACCTATGCGACCGATTCCCAGACAGATCTCTACTGATTACCAGACTAGAAGCCCCTGTGATCAGCTTTTATTGTCAGGAAAGGTCCATGGTTCATTCTCAGTGAAATAAAGCATTACTGAAATCATGCACTTTGCCGCTCTTCTCTGTTCTGGCAAAGAGAGGTTCTGATCATGCCCCCCCCCCCCCTTCCCCGTTATTTCCATATGCCCTAAAAAGGGGACTTGGAAAATGGTTGTCTCTAGCATGCAACCCCCTAAAGGGAACCTGTCACCTTCTTTAAACCCCAATAACCAGATGCCAATTCTGCTTATACTTATCATTATCTAGTTGATGAGCCCCAAATTTTGAAATTGTCGAAATTTTCCCACCCTATATGTAAATGACCTGAGATGAGTCCTACTTTACTTATGTTACCAGAGATGAGTTCAGCATGCTTACAATTTCCCTGCATAGCTGCTTCCCCAAGTTCTTGATTGACATGCGCAATTTGGGGCTCATCAACTAGATAATGATAAATATAGGCAGAATTGGCTTTTGGTTGTGGGAGGGTAAAGCGGGTGACAGGTTTCCTTTAAACATAAGGTCAAATTAATACATGGATATCTCATACTATCGGATTTTCATGAACTGGATGTTCATATGCGGAGTGTGTGGTAAGCCACTGTTTCACACAGTACACTTTCAGCATTACACCATTATACTGCAGAGAGATATCATAGGAATAACAGATCTGTCAGCAGCAGCTTGCTGGCAGTTTCCACATCCTATATTTTGAAGCAGACAGTACAAAAGCGTCAGGCTGGGTTTACACATAGCTGCGAATTTGCTGTCGGGGATTTTCATGTGGCAAATCTGCAGCATTGTACAGTATCAGCAAAGTTAGTTTTTTGGCAATTCACATGTGGTAGAAAAAATCCACAGCAGAACCTGTGTACGGATTTTAAATTTGCAGCATGTCAATTTATACAGAATCAGCAAGAAAAACGCACTATTCATTTAGTTTTTTTCTACTGCAGATTACAAGCAGAAACGCTGCAGATTTTCTGCCGCAGAGAATCCGCAGCTAAACAGTCATGTGTGAACCGATCCTCAAAGTGTTTAGGTAGATGTCTTCATGAAGGATTGCTTAAAAAAAAAACTTGTGGCAGTGTAATGGTATAAAGATGGTGGGGGAAGGGAGGTGGGTGTCTGGATTTCATCATAAAGCAAGACATTTTGCTGAAAACATATTATAAACGCATGAGGGTACTTACACACAGCTGTGTACTTTTTGCAAGTTTTTGTGCGTTTTTCAATGCTTCACCGCACCAAATCCACACCAAAATCCACATTTTGTCATGGATTTTGATGCAGATGTTCCTAAAATTAAATCTGTAATGAAAATCCGCACAAACAAATAAAATTCCGTGGATTTCAAAATCTGTACTGCAGGTCAGTTTCTGCATGGAAATTTTTTCCACCACATACACAAGATTTTATGAATCTCATCTAGTTAGCTGGTACTGTATTACACTACGGATTTTCTGCACGAAAATCCACACATAAGGATTTGGTCAGTGATTTCTATCAGTGATGTTGAGCCAAAACCAGGCACGGCTCTAAACTTAGAACAGGTGCAGATCTTTCCCTTAGGGTACTTTCACATTTGCGGCATAGCATTTGCCGGTGGGTGAACAGCCTGCAGGATCCGCCATGCCGCAAGTACCCGTGCACTGCCGTGCTGCCACAACATCCCTATTGACTATAATAGGGCGGAGCTACGGCAGTGCACGGCCGGAGATTGCCAGACTAAAAGTACTGCAGGTCTGACTTTTTAGTCCGGCGATCTCTGCCATGCACTGCCGTGCTGCGCCGTAGCTCCGCCCTATTATAGTCAATGGGGAAGGAGCGGCAGTACGGCAGTGCACGGGTACTTACGGCTCACCTGCCGGAACAGCCTGCCGGATAGCTATGCCGCAAATGTAAAAGTACCCTTTTACCTTATCTCTGTGGAGGCTCCAATCCTAGTTTTGGCTCTCAATCACTGATGGAAATCATTGACCAAACACTGACGTGCCAATGAGGCTTAATATGCACCATGTGCATGTAGCCTCAAGTGAAACTGCTATCATTTACCATTAGGCAGAGTGAGGATATGCATTACGAATTAGGGATAATCAGCAGCAGGTAACTAAAATCCCCTATAATGGCCTTTATGTATGTGTTCCAATGTTCTGTTCACAGCAGAACCGAATTTCTTAGAACAATAATGCTAACCGTGGACTGTATGAAGTCCCCATGTGTGACCCCTGGGCCCTAGAGGAAGGAAAGTTCATTTGGTACATCTGTCTGTCCTAGGTTTATGACCAAGCACAGCATTGTACAATTTTATTCTCACTCAAAAATGGTACTAGTGTGATGCTAGTGTCATTGTGCTAGTGTGAGCAAAACAGCACTAAAATAAACCAAAAATGTTTTTTGGGACAATCCTTTCAAATCACCATGTTCCATTAACACGGTCATCAAGAAGACTGTCGAAAGTGTCCCTTCCAACCCAATGGTCTCCCACCACTATATGTAGGTAACTATAGTCAGGGCCGGTGCAAGGATTTTTGGCAACACAAGCGAAGCTACATCTTGGCCGAATGTTAATCACACCTACATCTTGAACAGACCCGAATGTTAATCACACCTCAGATCAGCCCCCCATGTCAGCCGTCAGCCCCCCATGTCAGCCATCAGCCTCCCATGTCAGCCATTATGCCCTCATGTCAGCCGTCAGCCCCCCATGTCAGCCATCAGTCCCCCATGTCAGCCATCATGCCCCCGATGTCAGCCATCATGCCCCCCATGTCAGCCATCATGCCCCTCATGTCAGCCGTCAGCCCCCCATGTCAGCCGTCAGCCCCCCATGTCAGCCGTCAGCCCCCCATGTCAGCCGTCAGCCCCCATGTCAGCCGTCAGCCCCCCATGTCAGCCGTCAGCCCCCCATGTCAGCCATCATGCCCCCCATGTCAGCCATCAGCCCCCCATGTCAGCCATCAGCCCCATCCATTATGCCCCCATGTCAGCCATCATGCCCCCATGTCAGCCATCAGCCCCCATGTCAGCCATCAGCCCCCATGTCAGTCATCAGCCCTCCATGTCACATTTCTTCCCCCTCCATTCATGTCAAATAACCCCTTTGTGCCACATCATCACCCCTATTGTGTGACCTTCCCCCTTCCCCCAGTCACATTACTCATTCTCCCCCTCCATGGCACAGACTAAATTGTCCCCCTCCCATCATGCCACCCCCCTGTAATTCATGCACTCTGCTCACCTACTGCAGTGGCTGTGTGAGTTAACACAGCTCCAGCCTCCAGTGCCTCCTGCTTCCCGCGCAGCGCCACTCGTCAGTCACATGACCCCACCTGAGCCGTGACTGACCATGTTGCTCTGTCAGTGAGTGCTGCTGCGGCGGGCGGCGCAACTTTCAAGGGATTTTTTCCGCCCACTGCTTCTCTGCGCCGGGTGCGCCCTAAGGCAGCCGCTTGGTCTGCCTTAGGGTAGCGCCGGCCCTGACTATAGTTGAACCCCCCACCAGAATAAAAAATAAATATAATTCAACAAATACAGATATTTCCTTTTTTCTCATATGGTGCAAAACGAATATCCTTTTGGCATATGCCAAGCCAGTGGCTTGACTATATAATAGAATAGAATAGTAGATTATGCTGTTTCATACAGAGGCATCTAGTAAAAAATGTATATTGTACCACATACTTTTTTTTTTTTTTTTAACAATGATGCCCTATGGAGAGCATGTACCACTGTATGCCTGAGTGGCTTCAATCGGAGTCTTCTGTCAAACGTATATGTCAGGAAATACTCCTGATGTACAGTGCATTCGGAAAGTCTTCAGACCCTTTCGCTTTTTTCACATTTTGTTATGTTGTCGCCTTGTGCTAAAATTAAGAAAATATTTAAGTTTTCCTCCTTCAACCTCTATTCAATACTTCATAATGAGAAAACAAAAACTAATTTTAGACATTTTTGCCAATTAATTAAAAAGTAAAAATTTAAATTTTGTATAGCCATACTGTAAGTATCCCAAACCTTTTGCTATGACACTGGGGCCTCTCATTTCTCTAGATCCTCTTTGAGATGTTTCTGCACTTTGACTTAGACACAGTCCTGTCTATATAAGGTCTCACAGCTGAGAATGCATAGCAGAGCAAAAACCAAGGCAGGAGGAGAAACAAACTGCCTGTAGAGCTCAGAGACAGGATGGTGTGCAGGCACAGATCTAGAGAAGGATACAAAAAATTCTGCTGTACTGAAAGTTCCAAGAGTACAGTGGCTTTCATCATTATTAAATGGAAGAAGTTTGGAACAACAAGAACTCTTCTTAGAGCTGGCCGTCCCATCAAACTAAGTAATCAGGGGAGGCCTTGGTAAGAGAAGTGACCAAGATCCCAATGGTCTCTCTGGCTGAGCTCTAGTGTGCAGATGGGAAAAACGTCCATATAGTCAACCATCAGTGCAGTATTCCCCCAATCCTGGCAAAGCACCACTACTGAGCTGGCACTAAGGAGGTATTGCATATCTTACACAACTTCACTTGAATTAGACTGTTTGCAGTTTTTTTGCACAATGCCTTTGGGAGGGACGAGTGAGGGTTTGGCGCAGACCTCATCATGAATTAGGCCCGTCATCTGACAGTACATGCGCCTAGATTGAAATCTACTCCAGTCCATTGTTGGAGTAGATTTCAGTCATCATTTGTACCAGGAAACTGGCATAAATGATGAATATACCACATCCTGCCCCACCACTCTCCAGTGGAGAGGGTGGCATAGAAATGCCAGGTGACCTAAATTTAGGAGGTTTTGCGACTTTTTTTTATGCCAGTTTCTGTCATAGAGGTCATTATACAAGATTACCACAATGTTTTTTGTTTTTAGAAACAACAATGTTTTTTCGCTTTTTTTTTTATTTTGGCAGCGCTATACCATTAATATTATCCTTCTTTTAAGTCAGAAATAAAATTCCTATACAGATAGTTTACTGGTGTTGTGAGGGAAAGCTATTATCTGCTGCTATAATAGTAGAGTAGTAGAATTGGGATAACAGTATGACAACTCAACTATTCTCTTGATTGGCCTAGATATCTATGCCCACAAAACAGCATTCCCCTTTTCAGTATAATGTGTGATGCGCTAATTGAGTGACTCATCCCCTTCCCTCTCTGGTCACAGTGATGGTCTGATTGAGAAAGTCAAGTGAAGCTATTTGCTGTGCTAAAAGTCCAAACAAAGGAGAAAGTATAGGACAGGAAGTATAAAACATGGAGTGACTTCAAAAAATCTAATTCAGAAAACCATATTCACATATAGGCTGGTAACATGTTGGAAAAAAATTGATGGTACAGTCCCTTTAAATATATGCATTAGATGCGAAGGGTGTAACAAGTTTATTCTCTTTCTTCCAGATTTGACATAAGTCAAGTTTTGAGGAATTAAAAAATAACTTGACTAAACAAAGAGGAACCATTACTGACACTACAAGAAATTGTAACGCAGATCACATGAAAACAGAAGACGATCTGGTACAACTGGTATGGAGCAAGTTGTCTGCCTGAAAACTGTGTTGATCCTGATTACTGCCCCCTATCTCCTATTCATAAAGGGGATCAGCTCAGAAAAACTCTTCCACAGTAGGGATCATTCAGACCTTGAGCTGCAAAATCATCCACAAGCCGATGCAATTCTGAGCCCAGAGGCTGCACAGGTATGGTTGTTGGAGCTGGAGAATGTCTAAAGTACTGTAATACGTAATTTAAAGGGAATGTATAAACTATGGGGGAGATTTATCAAACTGTTGTAAAGTAGAACTGACTTAGCTGTTAATAGCAACCAATCAGATTCCTCCATTTATTTTTCACAGCTCCTTTGGAAAATGAAAGGAGGAATCTGGTTGCTATGGCCAACACAGCCAGTTCTACTTTACAACAGTCTGATAAATCTCCCCCTAAGTTTTTATTGATTAAACCAGATAGTGAAACAAATCTATTGTAACATCTAATTGTAACATCTAATTGTGAGAGGTACATACCTTATAGGAATAAAAGGCTAAGAAACAATAAGAGACCAATGTGGATAAATAGAACTGTAAAGAAAGCAATAAATGACAAAAAGAAAGCATATAAATCACTAAAACAGGAGGGGAGCCAGGAAGCACTGATAAACTATAAGGAAAAAAATAGAATATGTAAAAAACTAACAAAAACTGCCAAACTAGAGACCGAGAGATTAATTGCTAGAGAGAGTAAAACTAACCCTAAAATGTTCTTCAATTATATAAATAGTGAAAAATATAAATCTGAAGGAGTCGGCCCTCTACATAGCAATGAGGGGGGTGTTGCAGATAGCGACGAGGATAAAGCAAAACTATTAAATATTTTTGCTCCACTATATTCACTGAGGAAAATAAACTGTCAGATGAAATGCAGAATGTAAAAGTAAATCCCCTATTAAAAATGTCCTGTCTGACCCAGGAAGAAGTACAACAGCGACTTAAAAAGATTAAAATAGACAAATCGCCAGGACCGGATGGCATACACCCCCTTATCCTAAGGGAATGAAGTGATGTAATAGCCAGACCATTATTTCTGATATTTACGGACTCTATAATAACAGGGAATGTTCCACTAGACTGGCGTATAGCAAATGTGGTGCCAATATTCAAAAAGGGTCCAAAAACAGAGCCTGGAAATTATAGGCCGGTAAGTTTAACATCTGTTGTTGGTAAACTGTTTGAAGGGTTTCTAAGAGATGCTATTTTGGAGTATCTCAATGAAAATAAGCAAATAACGCCATATCAGCATGGCTTCACGAGGGATCGGTCATGCCAAACAAATTTAATCAGCTTCTATGAGGAGGTAAGTTCTAGACTTGACAGCGGCGAATCAATGAATGTCGTATATCTGGACTTCTCCAAAGCATTTGACACTGTACCACACAAAAGGTTAGTATGGGGCTGACATCTTACATGAGCGGCTTTACAGCAGCCACATGGACCACAGGCACAAAATATTGGAGACGTTCATTGCCTTCTATCTAGAGAAGCTCTGTGACCTGTGCAGAGGTCGTTGTACAAGTAAGGGGAGGAAGTAAGCTGTGACCATCACTTGTTGTAAATGGTGTGAACATGTGTTATCTGTATATTGTAATACAGCCTGTGATGATAATGAGATGACTGCTGAAAAGTGATCTCTACAGAATTGTCAGCCTATTATTAGGCTTAAAGGCTAGTATAACACAGAATGCCACAGCATTTACAATAGTTGATGGGCACATCTCACCTCCTTCCCATACAGCAGAGGAATATAGCATTTACTGGTCTTAAAGGCTATGTGCACCTTTGGGGGCAATTTTTATTATTGCATTGTACTTATTTTAAACTAAAAATCATTTTTTTAAATTGGTCTTTATTAAGAATATGGAATCCTTTTTTGTGTACAGAACTAACATGCTCTTCTAGCTGCCTGTGGGTTTTTTGTCTTTTCTGTCATCTGGGGAGCCTTATCTCTGCTCTCTGACATTCTAAACACTCATTAAGGACACCTTAAGGACCAGGCCATTTTTTGCAAATCTGACATGTGTCACTTTATGTGGTGATAACTTTAAAACGCTTTTACTTATCCAAGCAATTCTGAGAATGTTTTCTCATCACATATTGTACTTCATGACAGTGGTAAATTTGAGTCAAAAATATTTCATTTTTATTTATGAAAAAATACCAAATTTACCAAAAATAAATAAAAATTCGCAATTTTAAAAATGTCAATTTCTCTGCTTTTAAAACAAATAGTGATGCCTCCTAAAATAGTTATTACTTTACATTTCCCATATGTCTACTTCATGTTTGGATCATTTTGTAAGTAACATTTTCTTTTTTTGGGACGTTAGAAGGCTTAGAAGTTTAGAAGCAAATCTTGAAATTTTTCAGAAAATTTCCAAAACCCACCTTTTAAGGACCAGTTCAGGTCTGAAGTCACTTTGTGAGGCTTACATAATAGAAACCCCCCATAAATGACCCCATTTTAGAAACAACACCCCTTAAGGTATTCAAAACTGATTTTACAAACTTTCTTAACCCTTTAGGTGTTCCAAAAGAATTCAATGAAAATGTAGATGACATTTCAGAATTTCACTTTTTGGGCAGATTTTCCATTTTAATCCATTTTTTCCAGTAACAAAGCAAGGGTTACCAGCCAAACAAAACTCAATATTTATTGCCATGATTCTGTAGTTTACAGAAACACCCCATATGTAGTCGTAAACTGCTGTACGGGTACACGGCAGGGCACAGAGGGAAAGGAACGCCATATGGTTTTTGGAAGGCAGACTTCACTGGTATAATTTTAAGTTGCCATGTCACATTTAAAGACACACTGATGCACCCCTAGAGTAGAAAATCCAAAAAGTGACCCATTTTGGAAAATACACCCCTCGAGGTATTCAAAACTGATTTTACAAACTTTGGTAACCCTTTAGGTGTTCCACAAGAATTTTTAAAAAATGTAGATGAAATTTCAGAATTTCACTTTTTGGCAGATTTTCCATTTAAAATTTTTTTTTCCAGTAACAAAACTTAATATTTATTGCCCTGATTCTGTAGTTTACAGAAATACCCCATATGTGGTCGTAAACTGCTGTAAACACGGCAGGGCACAGAAGGAAAGGAACGCCATATGGTTTTTGGATGTCAGATTTTACTGGGATAATCATAAGTTGTCATGTCACATTTAAAGACCCCCTGATGTACCCCTAGAGTAGAAACTCCAAAAAAGTGACCCCCCTTTTGGAAACTACAGGATAGGGTGGCAGTTTTGTTGATAATATTTTAGGGTACATATGATTTTTCGTTGTTCTATATTACACGTTTTGTGAGGGAAGGTAACAAAAAATTGCTGTTTTGGGACCGTTTTTATTTTTTGTTATTTACAATGTTCATCTGGCAAGTTAGATCATGTGGTATCAGGTTGTTACAGACGCGACAATACCAAATATGACTACTTTTTTGTTGTTGTTTGTTTCAGTTTTACATAATAAAGCATTTTTGAAAAAAAAGATTTTTTGTCTCCATATTCTGACAGCCATAGTTTATTTTTATTTTTTGGGTGCTAATTTTTTTGGTATGAGCTGACGTTTTGATACTATTTTAGGATGCATATGACTTTTTGATCGCTTGGTATTACACTTTTTGTGATGTAAAGTGACAAAAAATTGACACACATTATTTTTTTTTTTTTACGGTGTTCATCTGAGGGGTTAGTTCATGTGATATTTTTATACAGCAGGTTCTTAAGGATGTGGCAATACCTAATATGTATACTTTTTTATTTATTTTTTCACATGATAACAGCATTTTTGAAACAAAAAATCATGTTTTAGTGTCTCCATATTCTGAGAGCCATAGTTTTTGTTTTTTTTGGGCGATTGTCTCAGGTAGAGTATCATTTTTGCGGGACGAGATGACTGATTGGCACTATTTTGGGGTGCATATAACCTTTTGATTGCTTCATATAACACTTTTTGTGATGTAAGGTGACAAAAATGGCTTTTTTACACCGTTGTTGCTTTATTTTTTTTACAGTGTTAACCTGAGGGGTTAGGTCATGTGATATTTTTATAGAGCAGGTCGTTATGGACATGGCGATACCTAATATGTCTACTTTTCTTTATTTATTTAAGTTTTACACAATAATTTCATTTTTTAAACCAAAAAAAATCATGTTTTAGTGTCTCCATAGTCTGAGAGCCATAGTTTTTTTATTTTTTGTAGGATGATGGTGACAGTTAGATTAGTTACTATTTTGGGGTGCATATGCCTTTTTGATCGCTTGGTGTTGCACTTTTAGTGATGTAAGGTGACAAAAAAAAAGTTATTTTTATTTTATTTTTTTGACGGTGTTCACCTAAGGCATTAGGTCATGTGATATTTTTATTGAGCCGGTCGATACAGACGCGGCGATACCTAATATGTCTACTACGGTGAGGGTCCTTAAGGGGTTAAAACTCAATCCTTATATTACTGATGAGAATGTGGCTCAAATAAGTGTTTATGACCTCTTAGTAGTTTAGAAATAAGGGTTATTAGATGACGGCACAAAGTAAAAGTACCAGTCAAACAGTTAGAAAAACAGTTAACCCTTTGTGACAGAACGGCTCAATATTTTTAATAAAGGCCAATTGAAAATATGATTTTTAGCCAAAAATTAGTCAAATGGAATCATAAACAAAACTTGCCTCCAATTGGCCTTTAAAGTTACATCAGACCGGCCACCCATTTAATATGCATTGGTGTGTCCTATTTCTCCTCTGATGGCTAAGGTCAGGGGGAAAAAAGGGTCTGGCATGTCGGATTTCTTGTTCTTATAAGAGAAGTGTCTTGGCAGTGGCTTATTTCCCTTGCAGATCTTTTCTGCTCTGACTATTTGAGAGGGGTTCTGATCTTGGATCCTCCTCTGCCCAATTACATCCATTATATTCCAGTAAAAATCTTTTTAATGACTAGGGATGGCCAACCAGCTGCTGCTAAACTACAACTCCCAGCATGCCCACACTGCCTACAGCTATCAGTCTACAGCAGGGCATGTTGGGAGTTGTTTTACAGCAGCTGGAGAGCCACAGGTTCGCCATCCCTGGACTATGTATTTACAGCAAAGAATGCTGTTTCGTTTTACTCTTTTTGCTTAGTTGTTTCTGTCTGACCAGAGAATTCAATGGAGAGTAGAGATGTTCCGAACTATTCGCCGGCGAATATAGCTTGTTCGCGTCCGCCGCGGCGGGCGAACATATGCGATGTCCGCGTTCGCCCCTATACTTTATCATTGAGCAAACTTTGACCCTGTACCTCACATTCAGCAGACACATTCCAGCCAATCAGCATACCCTCCCTCCCAGACCCTCCCACCTCCTATCAAAAAGCAAGGACGGCATCCATCTTAGATTCATTCTGAAGCTGCAGTGTTAGTAGTTGTAATCGCAATGCGATTAATATAACCTGTATTAATCCCATTGCGAATTTAACTTAGAGCTGGGTTCCTAATGGTTGTATTGCTAGAATATAACGAAGATTAAGAATATAGTGCTATATTCGTTATATTCGTCAATTCTAGCAATACAACCATTAGGAACTCAGATCTAAGTTGTAATCGCAATGCGATTACTATAACCTGTATTAATTGCATTGTGAATTCAACTTAGAGCTGGGTTCCTAATGGTTGTATTGCTAGAATTATATAACGAAGATTGAGACCATAGAGCTATATTCTCAATCTTTGTTATATTCTAGCAATAAAACCATTAGGAACCCAGCTCTAAGTTGAATTCGCAAATAAGATGTCCCAAACTATTCGCCGGCGAACAGTTCCAGGCGAAAATTGCTTGTGCGCGTTTGCCGCGGCGGGCGTACATATGCGATGTTCGGTCCACCCCTATTCGTCATCATTGAGTAAACTTTGACCCTGTACCTCACAGTCAGCAGACACATTCCAGCCAATCAGCATACCCTCCCTCCCAGACCCTCCCATCTCCTGGACAGCATCAATTTTAGATTCATTCGTAAGCTGCAGTCTTAGTGAGAGGAGGGACAGTGTAGCTGCTGCTGATTTAATTGGGAAATCGATAGCTAGGCTAGTGTATTCAGTGTCCACTCCAGTCCTGAAAGACTCATCTGATCTCTGCTGTAAGGACAGCGTCCTGACAGCACCCCAAAAAGCCCTTTTTAGGGCTAGTACATTAGTCTCCCTCCCAGACCCTCCCACCTCTTATCAAAAAGCAAGGACGGCATCCATCTTAGATTCATTCTGAAGCTGCAGTGTAGTGCAGTAGTTGTAATCGCAATGCGATTAATATAACCTGTACTAATCACATTGCGATTACAATTTAGAGCTGGGTTCCTAATGTTGTATTGCTAGAATATAACGAAGATTGAGAATATAGCGCTATATTCTCAATCTTCGTTATATTCTAGCAATACAACCATTAGGACCCCAGCTCTAAGTTGAATTCGCAATGCGGTTATATTAATCACATTGCGAATTCAACTTACCACACTCTGCGTCAACTACGTAATTTTCCATGGGAGTTTTGCCATGGATCCCCCTCCGGCATGCCACTGTCCAGGTGTTAGTCCCCTTGAAACAACTTTTCCATCACTATTGTGGCCAGAAAGAGTTCCTATGGGTTTTAAAGTTCGCCTGTCTATTGAAGTCTATAGCGGTTCGCCCTGCTCGCGAACATTTGTAAGAATTCACGTTCGCGAACGGAAAATTTTATGTTCGCGACATCTCTAATGGAGAGAACATAATCTGTTCTCCATTCATCCTCCCTCTTATATTCTAACACCTAAAGCTTTGCTGAAAGGGAGTCAGAGGACCAGTAGAAGCTGGACCCACATCTTTCCGATATGCATCGCATATCTTCTAAGTATACCATTAATGTCTGAAGTGAGAGTACCCCCTAAAAAACAGCTTTAGGCTAAGAAATACCAAAAACAAGTTTAGGGTGTAAATTATTTATACATACAAGAGAATAAAACTGATAACATCTGAGGAAAACCATGACCAGGGAAGCAGTGTAAACATCCTCTAAGCACATCTCCACCAAGCACTCTGTGTACACAGCGCAGGGAGGGTAAATCATATTTCATGTAGGTTTGGCTGTAAATGAATCACAAATATTTCTCACACTTCCACAGCAATGATGGTTGAGAGCCATAATCCTCAAATGGCCACTCAGAGCATATTGAGGTTTTCTGTGTGTGTGCTTGCTCAAAATACGATCAGAAAACTGCTCTTTAAACCAACAAATATCTTACCAATTCATGGTAAATTTGCAAATACTATGGGTGACCGTGATTTTGTTTATGAACTTACCTTGAGTAGCTACATGCAAATAAAAAGCTTTTTTAGAATTCATGAGATTATATATTTCTGCAGTCCCTACTGGTTCAGCATCTGTACATTGCCTGCTCTGATCTGTACTCATCGGACCAATAATATCTCTACATGTCCAGTATTCTGATTTGTAAAAACCAAAGTGCATTACATTATAGGATTTACACTAACCCCTGTATGTCCACATGGTGCTGAGAGATTTTAGGCAGTGGGCAGCAAAATATTAAATGCAGGTCTACTTATGATTGATGTACATTATCCAAAATTAAATAGCACCCACCTTTCGAATGGAGACAGGACAGTAGGGTGGGTACAAATGGCATTTAGATCAAATTTACTGGATGGCAGGATGTCTGGATTGCAGAAGTACTATTGATCATTCTTGCTGATGTAGCCCAGACAGTGCTGTTATAAATGTCACATCTGCCGAAATGCTTCCCTCTGCAGTCAGGGAAGGTGGGTGACTAAGGTAAAGCTTCCACCTTACCTTGTGGTTGGCAAATCCGTGGATATATACTAGCAAGTTCTAATAAAACCTATACAAGTGCTGACAACCTTTTTTGTCTTTTCAATAGCAATACCTTGTGAAATATGGATGGGTGACACCGGTAAATTGGGAGGAGCAAGAATTTGGAGACATTCCTCAACTTGACCAAGCACCACAAGATGTTTCTCTGCTTATATCAGAAGGCGAATCAGGAGAACGGACTATTGTCACGTCTCCTAATAAAACTGAAATTAGTCCAAATTTTTCAGAGTCTTTGAAAAAATTTCAAGAAGCCAATGGACTGAATGCAACTGGAATCTTGGACACTCCAACTAAGCTGGCCATGAACAAGCCTCGCTGTGGAGTTCCTGATATAAAAGCACCATCAAAACGTAAAAATGCAACCTTGAGTTTCTTGGCTACAAATGAAACTCATCGTGATTCTTTACACACTGGAAATTTGCGAGGGAAGAGAAGCGTTTTATCCAAAGTGGTTGACCACTTTAGAAGAAAACGGGACAACAAAGAGGCTGTGGAAAATGATAATCCGATGAGTTTTTTCAAGAGAACACTGAAGTGGAGGCTAATGGGAGAAGGATATAGCATGCAGTTGACGATTGAGCAACAGAGAAGAATACTAAACACAGCATTCCGCATGTGGAGTGAGGTGATCCCACTTCAGTTCGAAGAGGACCTCACTGGAGAAGACATAGACATTAAAGTTGGCTTTGGCACAGGCAGGTTAAACCTCTTCCCCATTGATATTGCAATGTAAGAATTCTACACAGAAAGACTCCTATTTAGGCTAACAAGACCAAATGTTTTCTAGGTCCACAATTATTACTATTATTTCCTAAGGGGTTTTTTGGGATTGTTTTTGATGACTTTTCCTTGGATAGCTCATCATTGGTGATTGGTGAGAGTTCCACTCCCCCACCCCCATTTATCATCAGAAATAAGGCAGACTATATAGACCACCGTGAGTGTTCACTACCATACCAACACATCATGTGCGGCTGTGGCTGGAACAGCAGTTCAGCCCAGTCAAGTGAAGGAGGCAGTGTATGGCAGTGAAAGGGATTTGTTCTTCATTAATGTTTATTGGTAGGGCACCCAAGACTCCTATCAATCCATAGGATAGGTCATTATTGTAAAAATCAAGGAAAGCCATTTAACTATTATTCCTGAAGAGATCTTCATCTTTGCTATACTTTGCTTGGTTCCACTTTAAATTTATGATGAGACATTGATTAATGATGAGTGAAAGTCTGTGGTTGTTAAAAAAGTTTGTCTGAAGTTACTATGCTTTTTAGTAGAAAGCTGGATGTGCAGCATTCTGACAGCAAAGATTAGGAAAGCAAGCTGACTCATTCAACCTATAAATAGAAACCACAACGCAAGGCTATATTATATTAAAAGCTTTTGCAGGCAATTGTCGGGAAGGAAGTGTTCCTTCCTGGCAATCGCCTGCTTGTCAGCGGAGAAGACCGATGCTATTACATGCAGTGATCTCCTCCACAGTATGAGGAGAAGCGATCGCTAATGCCATCGCTTGCCCCCACACTACCTTGTGGTTTCCATTCATCACTAGTATATAACCAGATCAGGCAGACATCACCCGACAGACCCTACTGACCTACAATGGGGTCTATTAGAACAACAGTGCTGCATAAAGTGGTATTTTTCCTATCAGATGTGACAGAATCTGCAATAGAGGAATCATTCACATGTGAACATAGCCTGAGTACACTGAGCTACTCCATAAATTTAAGCTATGATTTAAAAAAAAAAATATGTTGCCACATTAAAAGCTTATGATACGTTAATATCATAAATGAACCAAAACATAAACAGTAAAAAATATACAAGAAAGACAAAATAACGAATAGGGAATATTATGTATTAGACTGTAATGTTCTCATATTGGAGTTTAGGGGCCCAGATTGGTCTTTGCTGTGGCCCCTTCTCTTCTATGTACCAAACTGGTCAGTATCACGCATGTAAACAATGCTGGTATCAGCACCAAAAACGACAACAGATTCCACAGCCCACTGGACATAGTGATATGCATAAAGCAGAATCTGCTTTATGCTTAGCAAGTTGAGGGTGGTTGAGAGGAGGCCCACTGTTAGGGTGCATTCACACGACCATATATGGTCGTATGTTTTCACGGATCCGCAAAACACGGATACCAGCTGAGTGCGTTCCACATTTTATGGATCTGAACGTCCTGCCCTATGACCAAAATGCCTAATCTTGTCGGCAAAATGGACAAGAATAGGACATTTTATATATTTTTTGTGGAGCCATGCAATGCAACACACAGTGACTCTAGGGTCATATGAATTGGGCCCTTTACTATATGTACAGGCCTTCATACACCTTGAGCCGGCCATATTTGAGCTCTAGTTCACTCTGAACTTGTGCCCCTTTCTCAAGTAGCCCACATTTTCTGCATTATCTTCGGCCCTGCCCAAATTTGAGTAGTGATAATTTTAATTGCCTGACACCCAAGATATGATCAATGGAAATGTTGAAATGGTAAAATATATAAGTTTCAATTTTAAAATAAGTGATCGTGTTTTTTTTGTCTTTTACAGGCCAGCACCTTGGTTGCTCCCAAGCATTTGACGGTGTTGGACAACAGTTTGCACATGCTTGGTATCTGGGAGACATTCATTTTGATGATGATGAACATTTTGTTGGGCCAAGCAGTGAGCAAGGAATCAGCCTTTTAAAGGTAAGTCTATGATGATGGATGTTTCTTTGGATTGTACTTGGACATACTTGATGGAAGGATCTTCTTGAAAAAGTCTACAATTAATTGATTGGTTTGGAAATCACTGACCAATTCTCTGTGCTAATGAACAGTAGTAGATATTAAAGGAGACCTGAGGCTTGGTAATTATTAATATGTTGTATTTGTTCCTTTTGTAGGTTGCAGTTCATGAAATTGGGCATGCTCTTGGTCTATCCCATATTAATCGCATTGGATCCGTGATGCAGCCAAATTATACACCTCAGGGGAAGCATTTTGAACTAGACTGGGAAGACAGAAAAACTGTCCAGAAAAAATATGGTAATTGCTCATGCTGTTTTAGGACAATTTATGTGGGTCAAGGTTGCTAGTTCCATTAAAGGATAACTGTCACATTTAGACCCTAATTTCAGTTTTCATATATGTAGTTACTAATATGATAATATTCCTGAATCAATAACTATTAGACTTACTTACCCCTTATTTAATAAGATTCAGCCCTTAGCAACCAGTCTGCATAAAACTGCAATTTCACTATTCTGTTAAGATGGCCGCCCTCAGCCCTGAGGCTAATCCATAGGACACCTGCAGTGAAGTTAGTGAAGACCAGCTCTGTATAGGGGGGTCTTGCAGTGAAGTTCCCAGGTCTGGCTGAAGCCTGTAGTCCTTCCACAAGTTCTCCTCTTATCAGATAAGGCTTTCATTTATACACTGAGCAGCCACATTGTCCTGCACTGCTAAGGGAGTGTCTGCCAAGCACAGGCATGTGGAGAAGTTTACACACACAGCCCAGCACTGTTATCTCCTGTCAGGAAGAACCTGGCTTTTTATACATTCCCTTACAATGCTGACTCACTATCAGTTCCCAGTGCACGCAGCGTGCTCCATCCTCTATCTGGTAGACGGAAGGAGCATAGCAACCTGATTTTATCTCAGGTAACAATAGCCAATACTGGGGACTTTTAGGTGGCTTTTAGGGGTTATTTATTAAACAATCAGAAATTAAAACAGGGCCAACAAGGTGATATTAATCACCAAAATCCAATAGTAAAAAAAAAAAAAATTGACAGTTATCCTTTAAATTATTTTTAAAGTCATCACTTGAAGCTCCTGGGTCCGAATACAACATTTGTAATGGAGCCCCACCACCTATGCTTCAATTATAATACTGGTGTATTCTATGTAGCAGTGTGGCATCTGGGACAACTCAAGCACCAGGACCCAGGCATAACTGCTACCTATACAACCGCTAACACTACATCAAAGGAACATGTTTTTCTGTTCTATAGGTACACTGTAGCGCCTACAAATATAATACTTGGTTTATCTGTATCTCTCTCCCACTAGGTGCTTGTGATGGAAGCTTTAGCACTATTTTTGATTGGGTGAGGAAGGAACGGAATTCCCGAGGGGACGTTGTCTACAGGTTCAACACTTACTTCTTTAAGACTGGCTGGTACTGGATGTATGAAAACAAAAGCAACAGAACTAGGTTTGGAGACCCCCTTCCCATCAAGACAGGCTGGAAAGGTCTCCCAGAAAACAACATTGATGCCTATATTCATGTCTGGACTTGGAATATTGATGCACAATATTTCTTTAAAGGTATGAAAAGTAATAGAATGGCTATGTGGTAAAAAGCATTCATTTTTGCTAATGACAGCTATACTCAAGCCATATAACTGACTCAGGCATGGTCGCAACTCCACAATCTAGCTATTACCAGGACAACAATTCCTGGTTTTCAAAATACCCTTCTATTGCAAAACTGAAGTTGCAATTCTATCTGATTAATAGACTAAAGCTTATATTACACCAGCAGATATTCATTAGGATCATTGCTATCAAGCGTTCGTATGATCTGGAAGTGTAATACTGTCGCGGATTACCCAATCGGGTAATTGAAATCTTTTAGCAGGTTTAAAAATCATTGTTTTTTCGGCGCTAGATCATGCTGTGTAATCAGCGTTTTTCTGTCCGCGAAGTGGTGCGGAGCAAGACGGATCTGTCCTGACACACAATGCAAGTTAATGGGGACGGATCCGTTTTCTCTGACACAATAGAAAACAGATCCGTCCCCCATTGACTTTCAATGATGTTCATGACGGATCTGTCATGGCTATAGAAGACATAATACAACCGGATCCGTTCATGACGGATGCACGCGGTTGTATTATTGTAACGGAAGCGTATTTGCAGATCCATGACGGATCCACAAAAAAACGCTAATGTGAAAGTAGCCTAAGAGATAATGATATCAGTTACTATTTAGCTACAGATGGGATGGGGAACAATAGATATTATTTCTGAAAACGGCAGGAGTGCAAGAATTTAAATAAGTATATTTATTTTTGTTTAATAGACGATTTAGTTTAAATGATCAAGTCATTATTGTTGGTCCCACTTCAAGAAGTTAAAGGATATGATATTTAAAATGAAGTAACTTTTGACATGGCCTTAATTAAAAATGTCCCACCATTTGTGTCTACAACTCTTGTTGAGAGCTGTGTGTCTATAGTACCAGCCTATCAGAAGAAAAAAACAACCCGTGTAACCTCATCCTGCAGCTATATGCTCTTCCATACGTGTAGATAAAAGATGCCATTATGAACAAAAAAAAAATCTATCAATAAATTAATGTTTTTGTTGCTACCAGTACTCCTTTGCAGTCATCTAGTATCAAGAATTACAGTGTGTGCAGCGCTCAGGTTTCGAATTATTATTTATTTCATTATGGACAAAGATTAATTTTGCAGCACCTCTCCATCAAAGTAATACATACAAATCCATGGTTACTAATATGAGTTGTAGTTCAGGGGGCTAATAAGTAGCAGGCCATGAACTGTCAATTATGTTGGTGTTGGCTGTCTTTTCCATCTTGAATGAGTCTGCTGTTAAAGAATTATTATTAAAGCTATATTATGAACTCTTGTTGTTGTGCTGCTCTCCAAAAACACACAAAAATGCAACCCCCATGGTAAATGCCCTATCAGCCCTTCCCGTAGCTATGCCCCTGCTGAGCAGGACACACACTTTCAACCTTTTAGCCTATGATATGTATGAAAGTATATAATGTTTTACTTAATTGGGATATTTATTTCATTGGAAGGTACTCAAGTTTGGCGTTATGACCCTGAGAAAGACATGGCATACACTGAAGACTGGAAAAAGAATAAGTACCCTCAACTTATTTCAGATGTCTTTCCAGGAGCCCCAAGCCCTGTGGATGCAGCTTTCTTTGACAGGAAGGACAAATTGATATACTTCTTCAGAGGAAATAACGTATGTAATATTACCTATAGAACACGATGGGCATAGTACATGTTCATTCCCATCATTTAGGGCTTACTTAGACAATTGTTGTAAAACATGTCCATGTTCTGCCTGCTAAAAAGGGGTAATTGTCTCGGCATTGTCTTTGACTGCCTTCTGTTTGTCTATTCATATAGCATCCATTTTTCAAGTCTTGCAATAGGCTACTCTAGGACAATAACTGGACCAAAGTAGTCCATGCTGCGATTTTTCTGTACATAGAACAATGGTCCATGAGGAAAATTGCCTATTGACTATAATGTGAATATCACTTGTGTAAACAGCCCCTTAACAGATATCATGTTATTTTAGGCAGTAACTATTTTCAGCTAAGCATTTTTATTTGCATTATTCTCCGTGATAATAGCTCCCAACCGACCTCATTAATGATAATTGGATATTCGTCTTTTTAAACAGGCCTTGAGACATGATTGGATAATAAATAAGCCAGCCTTTCATCTGCAGACAGCTGTTTCGGGGTAATTGCCCCTCTTCAATGCAGAGCAGAGAGTACTGACTTAGCTGGGTGAGAGGCCTAGGTTAGGATTCAGGGGAAGCTATATCTCCTTATGGAGAGTACCTTATCGGCGTGAGGAGTCTTACAAGCCAGGCAATGCTCCCCTGGAATTCTGGGAAGAGGGTATGCAAATAAGTTCTTAGCAAGCTCTGCCTCCAATAGCTATCCTATAAGTCAATGTTAACCTTTAGAAAACTATACTGCACTATTTTGTTCCATATTCTCGGACATCAGCAGGGGATAAAATATACAATTCAGTATACGTCACATGATCCACGCCCGCAATCCTGCATTGGGGGGAGCTTGTGTAATGCAACTAAATTACAAAGTTACTGCTTTATGGATAACAGGGGTCGGTAGAAGTAAATGTCTAAGAACTTCTTTTCACATTCCCATAGTGTAAAAGAAGTAGGGATTTCAAGCTCCCTAAGATATATTAAAAGTTAATTATTTTAATGAAAAAAATTGAATAATATATACATTTTAGTAAAAGCAAGAAAACCTTCCAGTATTTCCAGCACAAAACTCTAATTCCTACTATTTTTTTAGGTAACAGCCTTCAGTGTAGAGAAGAACAAGGTAAATGATAATTTCCCAAAACGGATAATAGACGTCTTCCCACCGGTGGACCCTTCAGACCATCCAGTTGGATACATTGATGCTGTCTATTACTCCTATACCTACCAAGCCACATATTTCATCAAAGACAGGTATTATTGGAAAATGGTGAATGACCAGAACAGACAAGTCAATGCGTCACTGCCTGTGAATGGACTATGGCCGCGGAAGAAGATAAACTCTAAGTGGTACGATATCTGTGACGTCCACCCATCTGTTCTTTTCAATGCGACCTAGGCCAGGAAGCTTTTATGCTCGGTCTGTAAGCCCACTAGAAAGGAAAAAATATGTTGCAACACAGTGCTTATTATTGCATTCCAGCCACCTCCAACGCTTCTCTATGTACCAGAAGAGATGTTCCCAGGACTGCTTCTAGAGAACGAGGAGGTCTAGCAGTCATAGGCTCTTCCAAATACCTTGTGATATAAAAGTGATAAACACAAAGCCCTGTAGGAAATGTTTAACCATATACAAAGTGTGTCTATTGCACAGCTTCTGATTTTCACACCTTGTTCTGTTCAATATCTTATTGTTATATAAAAAAAACTGAATGACTCACAACTGAGATGGCACCATGAAAGATACATGGCTGCAAGATACTGAAGCTCAAAGAATGCATAGTAGGACCTTAGAGTGGAATATAAAGAACATAGACGTTTATGGTACGTTTCAGTTTGGATTAGCTTTGCAAGCTTGACAAATGCCCTGTTAAAGGAGAACAACTATTATATAACAGTCCATTTAGCTCTGTCTCCTTGACAATGACAACACTTCTCTCCCTGCATCCAGGCAGTTCAGGGTAGGCATAGACAGAGACAAAGTTAGGGGCCCACCATTGCATAGTTTAGGAGAAAATATTAGCGTTAGATGAAAAAAATAAAAATAAAATTTCTCTCACCACTAAGGAGGGTAAAGGAAGGGGGACTCAGTCAATACATACTGATTTAGTAGAAATCACTATGCAGTGAGCTCCCCCTGGTGGTAGTTTGAGGAGACAGAGTTGGGAGGCTGTGTAAAGGATTTGGAGCTTTGTATAAGATTCAAATCTTCTGACCCTACTTAGATTCATATATAAATTATAGGTGCATGTTCTTTCCCTTCACCGTGTTACATAATATATTGACCATATACATTAAATATATTATTATATAATATTAAAGGGTAGCTAAATCTTTGATGAAAACACAAAGGGACAAACAGTGTTACTGCCCCTTCATATTTTCATCAAAGTTTAGTTAGTAGTTACCCAAAGTTTAGTTAGTGAACTACTAAACCCTAGACCTCCAGGGATATTAGACATTAACCCATAACCATCTCTGGCCACCTTAGATACTTAACATTAATTCCTCCCTCTGCCTAGACCACCATGAATATTAGACATCAACCCATAACCATCTCTGGCACCTTAGATAATTAACATTAATTCATCCCTCTGCCTAGACCACCAGGGATATTAGACATCAACCCATAACCATCTCTGGCCACCTTAGATAATTAACATTAATTAATCCCTCTGCCTAGACCACCAGGGATATTAGACATCAACCCATAACCATCTCTGGCCACCTTAGATACTTAACATTAATTCCTCCCTCAGCCTAGACCACCATGAATATTAGACATCAACCCATAACCATCTCTGGCACCTTAGATAATTAACATTAATTCATCCCTCTGCCTAGACCACCATGAATATTAGACATTAACCCATAACCATCTCTGGCACCTTAGATAATTAACATTAATTCATCCCTCTGCCTAGACCACCAGGGATATTAGATATCAACCCATAACCATCTCTGGCCACCTTAAATAATTAAATATTAATTCCTCCTTTTCTCTAAACCAGGGATATTAGACATGAACCCATAACCATCCCTGGCCACCTTAAATAATTAAATTCCTCCTTCTCCCTAGACCACCAGGGATATTTGAGGAATGTTTTCACTAACCCCTAAACCAACCCAAAAAAATACCCTAATAGAGATATTGCCTAAATCCAAATCCCCATCCACATCAATGCACCATTGCCACTGACTTGTACTGACGTTTATGATTTAACACTGATGAAGATGCTGATTTGGCTTCAGATAACCAAATCTTCTGGCTCACAGGTAAATGTAATTTAAAACCTCCTAAATGGACTTTGTATCGAACTTGTTGGTGTTCTCTTTTAATTATCCAGTTTGTCAGAAAAATGACGCAAGCATACATTTTGCTAGATGGGTTTTTTTTTTGGCTGAAAACTTATAGAAGACTCACCAGAAGAAAAGGCTCTTGTCTTACAAGACATTAAAAAGTTCTTACTCTAACATTGTATGGAGATAAATCACCATCCACATCTTTAAGCACACATATATACACAAACCTATAACTGCCAAGATTAAAGACAATTAGGATGTGAACATTGATGGTGACTTGGATCCATAGTTTCCTTATGACAACAATGAGACTTAGGGTCCCTTCACACGTCCATAAGTGTTTTGCGAATCCGCAAAACACGGACACCGGCAATGTGCGATCTGCAATTTGCGGACCGCACATAGCCAGTACTATAATAGAAAATGCCTTTTCTTGTCCGGAAAAAACGGATCCCGAAAAAACGGATGTGGATCCCGGAAAAACGGATGCGGATCCCGAAAATGCGGATCTGCATCTGTTTCAGCCCCATTGAAAGTGAATGGGTCCTGAAATTGCGGAACGGATGCGGACCCAAATTACTGATGTGTGAATGGACCCTAAGTAAGTGTTATCATAAGGTCAGAGTAATAGTGCAGCCTAAGGCCTTGGAGCTGTATTTCTACTGGTAGATCTTCTTCATGTATTGTGTTTTATTAGGTAGATGTTTATCTGACGTGGAATCATAGCAGTAATGTGTTTGCTGCTATGATTCAGTAGTAGGTATGTAGAAGACCCAAAACCTGAACAGTATATTTATTTAACCCCTTTCTTCCCGAATATTTATGTTATCTTATATTTCTGAAATGTACAAGTATATTGCTTGTGTTGGATCTGCACATCATAGACTAAATCAATATTCTGACAAAGACACGTCATGCCCTGAACAGTATGTCCAGCCAGGCTGCATGTGTTGCTATTACTATACTCACGATCATGATAAGATTCTTGTTACAAGCTTAGATTTAATATACTATACCTTGTTATAAAATATATGCTTTAAATCATGTGAATAAAAGGTCATTCACTACATGGCTGTTTTATTATGCTATGTCTTATCTTATTTACTGGTTAACCTGTCACCAGCACGGCCATGTGCACACTGGTCACGCTGCCATGGCTCCAAAGCTAGTTTTGTTGAAGTTCATAATTAGTGTATTTGTGAGAAAAAAACAACTTATAAAATGTACTTGATGTCATGGAGTCACTGGGGCGTGTCCATCACTGAGCTCAGTCACTGAACACTGCCGGCGATCCCACCTGCCTCTCTACTGTAGCCTGCCCCTTCCATCCTGCACGTCAGCGCCTGGCCAGAAGCACTCCTTCAGCAGGCTGGATCCAGGCATGCTCAACGTCAAGCACTCACTGCGCATGTCTGGATCCCAAGGTGTATACAGAAAACCATCTTAGGAACCATGGCAGCGTGACCAGTATACACATGTTATTAGCTCAATAGGGACATTCTGGTGGCAGGTTCCCTATAAAAGTTTGCATGTGACTAAAGGTTGATGTCCTATGTTTAGCGTAAGCCAATAAGGTGAAACTAGTGCAGACTTGACTGTTGTAGTGCAGGTCTGGCTCCTTGGAGCACTAATTGCAAGAGTTGTGGCTTTTGTGTTTTCACCAGACACTGTGCCGATATCACCAAAGGACTGAGTCTGGTACTGCATCTTTGCTACAAAATCAGTAAAACAATGTTCATTCTGAGCCTAAATCCCTCTTCGTTATGTAATTATTAGGGCATATGGATGTCAGAGACTCCTATGAGCCAGAATATAGAGTCACTAACAAAATGATACTAATCAATGTCCAAAAACTTCCAACTTTCAAGTTAGTAAAACGGTATCCTGCAAGTAATTGACGTGTTGACCAGCCAGGAGAAGGGGGTCTTCATTTCAAAGGGATATTTCCATCAAAACATATCGTTTTATCACATATTTAGAGATGGGTGAATTTCTTGAAATTCGTTTCGGGTCCAATTTAACAAATCAGTCAAAAATTTGGTCCGAATCGATTCGGTTCTTTGACATTATTTACTATTGCTTAGTGTTGATCGAGCACCAAAGTACACTTCCTGATGCTCGGGTGCTCTACAGAGAACCCGAGCATTAAACCAGGCACCCCCTGCTCTGTCAGGACTCTAGTTCGGGCTTAGAAGCTAGAGTTTTCTTTTACAGAAGATCACTGTGTAGTGGGGAATCCCCCAGTGTGAGTCCACGGCTTAGGAGTCCCTGCTCTGACTCCATATTTAGCTATGTCCATATATTGAGTCAGTGCTTGGGGACACATAAATCTAATTTAGTCTTCTGCCAGGATTTGAACTCACGACCTTCTGAATTAGAGGCAAGCATCTTAACCACTGGGCTATACAACCCAATGATAAACGGTGTTAGAAAAACCTCATAGTAGTTTCTGTATCAGTAAGTATTCCTTCTATATAGGAATACTTACTACTTTAGAAACTACTATGAAATTTTTCCAGCACAGTTTATCATTGGGTTGTATAGCCCAGTGGTTAAGATTCTTCTCTAATGCAAAAGGTTGTGAGTTCAAATCCTGGCAGATACATTTCAGAAAAAGAGACTAAATTTAATTTATATGTTTTTTAGTAATTGCAAAAAATGTATGGCACAAAATAAATGTGTAATTACTAAAATATATATATATATTTTTTTTAGTAATTAGTACTTCATAGTAGTTTCTAAAGTAGTAAGTATTAGATTCAGACTAAATTAGATTTAAATACACTGAGTGTCCCCAAGCACTGA
This sequence comes from Bufotes viridis, assembly GCA_033119425.1. Classification (NCBI taxonomy): domain Eukaryota; kingdom Metazoa; phylum Chordata; class Amphibia; order Anura; family Bufonidae; genus Bufotes; species Bufotes viridis. Next base: position 415,700,294 of record CM065590.1, on the reverse strand, counting down.
CTCAATATATGGACATAGCTATATATGGAGTCAGAGCAGGGACTCCTAAGCTGCGGACTCACACTGGGGGCGATCTTCTGCATAGACATAGAGGCTAAATTAGATTTTAATACACTGACTCGAGCACGCGCGGTGTTCGGCCGAGCATGCTCACTAAACACTGCTATTGCTGTCTTTGCACTGGAGTCAAAATGATATATAGCTATGAATAAACTCATGGTTGAGGTGTTAACAAACAGCCTGCCAGCGCTGTAGGATTTGTTATGCTTTTTAAAAAATAAAAAAAAAACATTGGGGGCAGATGCTGGCTGATGTTTAAAAACACACAGTGATATAAAAAAAATGGCTTGTTTTAACAAGTGGTCCAAATATGATGCTTTAACGGGGGTAGATGCCTCCGTGGGTGACTAACGATGAAGCGTCGAAGGAGGATTGAAGCAGTAATTGATGGTGACAATGACAGGATACTGCACTGCTTGTGGATGCAGCCTTGCTTCTACTAAAAATACTGGGAGGAGGAGGATAGTCTTGTTCCGATTGCTGGCCAGTTCTGTTTTCCCACTGCATCTGGTGATGTCGCCTCATGTGCTGCAATACAGCCATGGTCCCTAAGTTTGTATTTGATTGCCCACAGCTTATTTTCATCTTGCAAATCTTGCACATAGCAGTAATTTTGCACTGTGGACAAAATTGCCATATGGGAGATCCACACAGAGCCTAGTTCTAGCACATTTTAAGCTTCCTCCAATAGTATCAGCAGCATCACTAGTCCCAAGCTGACCACGATGGAGGCAGATCTGGCAGTTGTTTTGGCCGGATGTTGCCTCTGCTCTATATTGCTGCACCTCGATTTGGTTCCCAGGTCCTGTTCAACACACAATCATCAACATACTCCTCACCCTCCCCACCACTTTTAACGGTTATCATGGACTCCTTGGCTCCCCTCATAATTCCCTCCTCTATATTTTCCCTTGGTGTCACTGTCACTATGGCTACCAGTGTCACTACTACTACTACCGACACTACCAAACCAGTTACGCCTTTATCATCAGGTCCCCCACCTCCTGCTTATGGCAGTCCAAACACTGACTGTTCTCACACAACTCAGCAACCAGAAAACTATTTGGGCTATATTTCATAGCACACAGAGTGTTGTCGATTGTTGTTTGGAAAAAAGACGGCACCCCACTAGGAGGAGAAAAATAAAGACAAGAGATGATGCAAGGAGGCCTCAAGGAGGAGGAGCAGGAGGAATGTGCTGACTTTTTGCTCAAAGACACGGTGTCCGGCTCAGAGATGAGCCATCCAGTCCACAATGTTATCCTCTTTGTCCTCAATAATAATCCACTGCTTAGTGGACAAGAGGGAGAACTGTGGCCTGCTGCTACTACTACTGTCCAGATGGCTGGTACTTACTGTCCTGATACTGCTGTTTGCACTACTACAGCCACTCACATTCTCACTTAAGGATGATTAGCCACGGGTCTTTTATTTTCCACTCCGTCATTTAAGAGACATTTTATTATAAAGCCTATTTAAACAATTAGAGCTCACAGGTTTGATACACTGATTATTAAATGAGGAATCTTTGCTAGAGGTTTTTGGGTTGAAAACTGCCCAGTTGTACAATCCCAGTGACTAAAATATATCTGCCTTTGTTGACTACCTAAAAAACACTTATTTGCACACATATAAATGGTAGTAAAATTGCAAGTTTTTTTTTTTTTTTAAATACATCTTCCTCTTGCTCCTCCACCTCCGACTCCTCATAATCCTCCTCCATGGCAGATTACCTTTGTGTGTCCCCAACAGCTATAGGGCAGACAACACGATTCGTCAGCTGCTCTTCTTCCGCAGGGGTACCCTGCTGCGTGAGTGTCAGCGTCTGTTCTAAGATAAATATAAGAGAGATGACGTTGTTCATGCTGCAGTTGTCCCTGCTGGCAAACTTTGTGGCCTCTTCGAAGGGCTTCAGCACGCGACGGGCGTCTCGGATGAGCTGCCACTGCCTGACCTCGAAGGAACACATACTCCCTGCTGCTGAGGCTTTTTTGGTGCGTGACAAAACTGTTTATGGCTTTCCGCTGCTTGTATAGATGATTGAGAATGTGCAATATCGAATTCCAGCGAGTTGGTGCGGCGCAGATTAAGTGGTGTAGCGGCAGGCCGTTCTATCGCTGAAGGTCTGGGAGAGCGTTCCTCGCCATGTAAGAGTGGCTGAAGTGCTTGGACAGTCTTCTGGACAGCACCTTGCATAAGCCAATATACTTATTTAGAAAGTGATGCACCACTAAGCTGATGACGTGCGCCATGCAGGGAGCATGTGTTATTTCTCCAGGGTTCAGGGTGGCCATGATGTTGCATCCATTGCTACTGACCACCTTGCCTAGTTGGAGTCAGAGGGGTGACAGCCAGCAGGATGTTTGCTGCTTGATCTAGTTGAGCAACTGATCACCGATGTGGCTACTCTCTCCCAGGCCAGTCAGCTCCAACACAGTGTGCCACTGCGTCAGCGGCATCACCAGATAACAAAGAAGACGCGGCCCTGGCTCTTCTTTGGGAAGTACGTGGCCTCTGTTGTATATTGCTGCTGCCATCCCCCTTCCTCTGATGTTGCCTCCACCTCAGCACCGTGATCCGGCTCCCAGGTCCTGTCCAGCACACAATTGTCATCAGAGTCCTCACCCCCACCTTCTATCAGACTGTGGGATTTCATGGTGGGTTCTTTGGCCCCCCCTCCCCTGCTCTTCCCCGACTGCCACTATTGCTGCCCCCAATGCCAATAGAGCAGCTACAGGGGCCATTACTACCACCACCAACACGGCTATGCCTAGGGTCTGACTGTTCTCACACAAGTCATTAACACGGAGACTCTCTTGACTATATGCCATAGGGCATGGTGGGGTTTTCTTGCAACTTCTTAGGAAAAAGGAAGGCACCCGTCTAGGAAAGGGCAGTGAAAAGGAGGGAGGACTCCACTAAAACCTTCTTTTGGGCTGCAAGGAGGAGGAGCAGGAGAATCACTGTGACCTTTGGCTCCATGGCAGTGTTGGAATTTGAAGTCACCGACATGTTGTCTTGCTGCGACTGAGAGGACGACTAAGCCATCCAATCCACTATCTTATCGTCTTTCTCCTCAACTATAATGCTGCGTCTTTCTAAAGCCAGCAGGGACAACTGCACCCTACTACTACTTCTGGCCGAATAGTTGGTGCTGCTACTACCCACATTCTGGCTCTGGGTCTTTCATTTGGAACCCTTCCGTAGCCTGGACATTTTTGGGCCTCTCAGATAATGTTGTGTACTACCCTGTGTATTGGTGTGGTAATCATGTGTATATGCTGCTAATTTGAATATAATCATAACCCCCTGCCCCCCCAAAAAAAATAATAATAGAATTGATTACAAACGCGTGAATATAGGAAAAAGGTTTGGGCTTAAATTTGTTATCACTCCCAGATACTTGTGTGCTACCCTGTCTATTGGTGTAGCAATCACGTACAGTAATACCTCAAGATACAATGGCCTCAGGATACAATATTTTCAACAAACAATGTTTTCTGACCCATCATAAGTTAAAACAGGCTCAACATAAAAAGTCTTAGACTTAGATCCAACCAGTCAAGGCCACTTCTCTAGTTAAATAGCTGTATTAGTTGCTAGTTAGCAGCTATTGTTCACTGTTATATGTAAGGACTTGTATCTGTCTAAGGCTACTTTGACACCAGCATTTTTACTGGATCCGACAGGGTTCAGCAAAAACGCTTCCGTTACTGATAATACAACCATCTGCATTCGTTATAAACGGATCCGGTTGTATTATCTTTAACATAGCCAAGACGGATCCGCCATGAACTCCATTGAAAGTTAATGGAGGACGGTTCCATGTTGCGGTTTGCTCTCCTGTATGGGAACGCAACTAAACGGAACGGAATGCATCTTGGAGCATTTTGTTCTGTTCACTTCAGTTTTGTCCACATTGACAATGAATAGGAACAAAACTAAAGCGTTTTTTTCCGGTATTGAGGACCTATGACGGATCTCAATACCAGAAAACTAAAACGCTAGTGTGAAAGTAGCCTTAGATATCTGCTTATTTTTAATAAATCTTCGTTTTCTCTTTTCTTGGATGACATTTTTGGGCTTTGGAACAGATTATTCAACTTACAACGGTTGCCCTGGAACCAATTAATATTGCAACTTGAGGGACCACTGAATATGTGTGTATGTATATATATATGTATATATATATAGTGAGAAGACACAAGGTGCCATAGTAGACGATAGATATGTGTCACCGAGGTGACTGGCTTCAGTAATATGAACCGGTAACGTACTTGTTAGTAGTAGTTTAGCTGCTGGCTGCAGCTCATCCAGGCCGGGTTGCATTGGAGTAGTCAAAGAGCAGGGTGGGATGACTACTCCCACGTATCCAGACCAGGTTTTGGCTGGCCTATATAAGCTAGGAAGACCAGGAGAGCTGGCGTGTGGTTCCTAGTCTGGAAGTGTAATAGACTGGAGGTACAGCTGTGTGAAGTGTTTCAGCGGAGAAGCCTGCTATTGCCAAGTCTTTTTCCCCTCAAGCTGGTGATGGAAACCAGGAACTACAGAGGACTGAGTCAGACCATTTCACATGGACTGTGTTTTTTGGTGTGTTTACATGCTGAAGTAAGCGAGTATTTGTTGAATCCGTTTTGGGCAAAATAAAAAGACTATTGTTTAAACTATATCTGAAGTCACCATTTGAGCTGATCACCACTATATATATATATATATATATATATATATATATATATATATATATACACATACTGCTAGTTTGAATATAATCAACAATCCCTCCCCCCCAAAAAAAACTAAACAAACCTGTGAATATAGGGAAAATGATTTAGGCCTAAATTTATTAACCCTTACAGATACTTTTGTGTGCTGGCCTGTGTATTAGTGTTGATCACCTATATGTTGGTTCAATTAAATTGAACAAGTCCCAAAAAAAATTAAAATTCCAACCGTGCAGAAATAGAATTCACAGAAAAACAATTGAGGCCTGACGCTCAATTTCTAGTTATTACTCACAGGTAGATTGCTGTCCTATTCTGTTTCTTGAAGTTGTCACATATACCGTATATGCTAGGTTAATAAAATTTAACAATCGCCAAAAAAATGTAAATTCCAACCTTATGGAAACTAAATATATGTCAACTGACAATTGAGGTAAAAACTTCAAAATCCTTTTTATTGGATACACCTCATTTTCTGAAGACAATAGCTGTTCCTGCTGACAGCCTTCTGGTGACCATTGATGTTGTAAGTTTATATACCTCAAAAGGCCATCAGGAGGGTATTCGGGCAGTTTCTGCCCTTTTGAGTAAAAGTGATTACACGGCACTTGCACAAGAATTTTTTTCTGCAATTGTTACAACTTGTTCTATATGAGAATTATTTTATGTTTAGAGACACTTTTTACCTGCAGAAGCAAGGAACCGCGATGGGGTCGAACATAGCCCCGCCCTACGCAAATACGTTTATGTCGTCCTTTGAAGAAAACTATGTATATAATACTGAATTATATCGTGATAATGTGCTTATTTGGAAAAGATTTATCAACATCATTTTTGGCGTGTGGGCGGGGCCACGAGAGACCCTCTTACTTTTTATGGATCAACTGAATACGGTTTTTGATTACCTACAATTTACTGTCACGTATGACAGTGGCATGGTAAGCTTTTTGGACACTAGGGAGATCAAGGACCAAAAAGGTTGTCTTTCCACAGATCTTCATAGGAAAGAATAGTATATTGCATTTTAAAAGTGCTCATCCACCATCCTTGAAGAAAGCCATTCCTAGATCGCAGTATCAACGAGTGAGACGTATTGTCTCTGACCCAATGACACGAGATATAAGAATGGCTGAGATGACTGAAAGATTTAAAGAAAGGGGTTATCCCCTATCTGTTCTCACAGAAGCTAAACAGGAAGTGGTTGATAATCAATGTCCACAAGCAGTGGGTGATACGTCCAGAATAGCGTTTGTTCATAAATTCCATCCATACAATGTAGCCATTGACAACATAGTCAGAAAACATTGGCACCTGTAAGGCATACCCACAGGTGGAGGAGTTCAACAGTCCAGCCTTGACTTGTAATAAGAGGAACCCAAATTACCGGTATAAATTGGTTTGTGCGGATCTGGGTAGTGCCAAACAAATACTAAGACAACAGCGGTTATCCACGCCGCGGATGGGTACATTCCCCTGCCTGCATTGTCTACAATGTTCACATATAATCAAAGGCCCTTCATTTCATCATCTTCATACTGGCAAGAGTTTTGGAGTAAAAGGTTTCTTTACATGCGAGTCCATGAATGTAGTCTATTTGATTAAATAGGTTGGTGAGACAATGCAGGCAGTTAGGGACCGTATCAATAAACATAAGTCTGATATTAGGACCAAGAATTCGATGTTGCCGATTCCTAATCACTTTGAGAAACACAAACATACCATAGCACAATTGCGGTTTCTGGTCTTAGAGCAGGTTAAAAGACCTAGAAGAGGGGGAAACATCAAAAGGCTTCTCCTGCGACGGGAAGCATATTGGATTCATACCCTTGACACACTGCACCCTAGAGGCCTAAATAGAGATTATGAGGTCTTGCATTTGTGAAATGTAATCTGTTCATGCTTACTTAACATACTGTTTATATGTATCCCTTTTAGACCCTGGCCTCCTGAAGAAGACCCGTAAATATTATCCCTTTTATATTCATCTACAAGGTAGAAATGATTCACCTCTACCCAATGTTCAAATTTTTTTTTTCTTGATTGACATTCTGTATACACCACCCATTTTGGGTTTGGACGTCCTTGTGGGCGGTACTTGTTGTATATAGCTTGTGAATTTCAGTTGGATGCACCTGTTGATAAAGGCATGTACGCCGAAACGCGTCTTAAAGGAATGAAGTAAAATCCATTTGCAAAGAAACAGCTGCTGGGATTTGTTGTTCTATTAATGATTGGAGGCTGCTCCTTTCCCGTGCAGCATACTACCTGAAGTGAGTGTCGGCCGGCTCCTCTTTGATCAACAATTGAGGCTTGACCCTCAATTTCTCATTAATACACACAAGTAGATTGCTGCTATACCTTGTGTCTTGTAGTAATCACGTATATATGCTAAATTTCACCTAAATATACACTGGTAGATAGCTGCCACACTAGGGGTATTGCTGCAGTAATCATGTATACATGCAGCTTAATTAAATTGAATCCCCCCCCCAAAAAAAAGTTAAAATTGCAAGCGTGTGGAAACCGAATATAGGTAAATGGATGATTAAGGCTCGATGCCAAGTATTACCTCAACACACACTGGTAGATTGCTGCCACACCATTGGTATTGCTGCATTAATAAAGTATATATAAAGCTTAATTATATTGAACCCCACAAAAAAAGGATTTCTGTGAAAATGTGTGTGTGTGTGTCGGGATGAAAGTATTTGCTTGCAGGTAGCTACTTTTGAAGTGCATTGTGTACACAACACACACAATTCTTGTTTGGAATCCTAGCCTTTCCCTTCACTCTCCGTGGCAGTAGAATACACACATGTTTTCCTGGAAGTCATTAATAGACCCAACCACTCATTCACAGCCCAGCACGGCGTTCTGCTAGGGCACCTCTCTACCTGCTGCAGCACTGATTGGCTCATCTAGGCTAACTGTTAGCCTGGGAGCCAATCAGGGCAAGCCCTCCCCCCACTTCCTCTGAGAGTCATGTGAGGACTTATCTTCTTCCTCCCTAATGCTTTTTTCCCTTCCAGCATGTGCACTAAAATGGCGTTACACGCCGTTTTATTGGATTCGTCTGAAACAAACCTGAAAATATTTGGGTTCGGTCGGAATCGGTTTGCTGATCCTTATTCCAACTGCTCATGAGCTGCCCCTATATATACCTTGCTATTTCCTTCAATCCTTGCCTGAGCAATTGGTCTCTACAGATCTTGCTAGGTCTCTCTAGCTTGCTAGAGTTTATAAAAGTGCTATTATCTGTTTGTCTGTCTGATTCCTGACCTGTGCCGTCTGCCCTGATCTTTGCATTTCACGGATTTACATTAACTCTGCCAGCCCTTACCTTTGCCTGTTTCCATGCACTGGTGTCTCTGATCCTAGTGCATCAGCAGCCAACCACACCAGAACTATTCCAAGAGGTAGTGGCCTGGTGGCTCCTCTACAGAGGATTCCAGATCCCTGTATTGGAAGTAAAGGGTGAATACCAGGCGGCTGCCAAGATAATGATCTTTAGCCCAGATGTTTAGGAAACATTAGAGGTGCACTTTGAATAAAAAAAATACTTACTTAAGGCCATGTTTTATTTTATTGATATTTTCTTTGCCATATCTTTCTTGTCCTCAATGTTTGGTAAATCATATAAAGCTGCTCTGATCTGCAACTCAAAAGCAACTATTTGTAGAGAAAACAAAATTACAGAAGCCACAGACAAAAAGGATTCCATGTACTGAGCATTCAGTATAAAAAATATAAATAAAAATCATTATTTTTATCAAAAGTTGACCAAAAGCAGAAAGCACTGTGGCACAGCATCTGAATACTCTCATTATTCGCAAAGCGGAGCGAAATTGTCAAAATAAGTTTGTGGGTACTTAGCTGCTAGTAACTAGGGGGAAAAAAAATAAAAGATAAATGACTCAACATGAAACATTCAAGTTTGAACTCCGCAACTTGTCCATGCCGCTCCTTCCCGAAACAAATGATGTGATGGTCTTCATCTAAGATGATCCGTTATTGACCTTGTTTTTTTGAGACATATCTACAAAAGGAAAAAGAAGAGGGAGATGGTGGGGGCTCAAACTCTGGGACCCACACTGATTCTGATTCTGCACAGCCTCCAGTGTGGAAATGGTGCAAGGGTGCTTGATCTACAAGTCTGGTGACCAAGTAGATACAGTTACATACAATAGGAAATCCTCTCGAAACAATTAACCAACTAACATTGCAATCAGCTTGAATACTTCCTTAAATGAGTATTCCAGAATTGGGTTCCTGTTAGGGTCCATTCACACGTCCGCAAAATGGGTCCGCATCCGTTCCACAATTTTGCGGAACAGGTGCGGACCCATTCATTTTCAATGGGGCTGGAATGGATGCGGTCAGCACACTATGTGCTGTCAGCATCCGCACTTCCGTTTCCACAAAAAAATAGAACCGTCCTATTCTTGTCCGCAATAGCGGACAAGAATAGGCATTTTCTATTATAGCGCAGGCCATATGCACATGGCCGGTCTCCGTGTTTTTTTTTATGTTGATTCTTCTCTTCTGCCTTTGAGGGAGACTTGGGTGGCTCTCAGACACATTACAATGTAGGCCAATCTCGCTAAAATTGACAAGTTTTGTCTAAAATCTATGGGCAGCTTTAGAGTTTAGTCAGCCATGCCAGACATTGTTTAAAGGCATCTGCCAGCAATTTAATGTCTAGGAGGCTCAGCAGACACTGCTTCTTACAAAAGGATCCCGCATCGTACATTATCACTTGTCACATCATTTGTTTCCCCAAGAGATAAGAGGTACAAGAGGGGTCTTGCTGCGGCTCATCCTCCCTGCTAGCTAAATGAACTGTGTTTGGCAGAGCCAAAAATTCTGATTGTTAGGAGGTTCAGGGCTGACGGTTATCTCAAATCTATGAGGAGTGTGACATGCATATCTGAGGAAAGCACCATGCTTACCTTTCCCAGTGTTTATGGTTAAGCTCTGAAAGGTCATCTAGGATAGCAATTTCTTTAAGGTACTGAGATAGCTTCAAAAGTTCTTTATCTTTATCTCGATTCAAATGTGCTTTCATGAAAGGCCTGATCTGTTCAAGACGGAAAAGGCGATAGTTATGAAATAGAATAGACAGACAGGCAGGCAGATAGCTAGCTAGTTTAACCCGTTGGATACTGAAGTATTTTTTCGTTTTTCTTCCCTATCTTCCTTAAGATAGAAATAACTTAAATTTTTCCGTTCACGTATCCATATGAGGGCTTATTTGTTGTACTTTCTAATGTCACCAATTAATATGGCATATAATGTGGTGGGAAGCAGGAAAAAAAAAAAAACAATTCCTCCACCGTTTTACGAGTTTTACCCCTATGGCGTTCACTTTGCGGCAAAACTGACCTATGCTCTTCACTCTCTGGGTCCATACGATTACAACGATACCACATATGTATAGGTTTTTTATGTCTAAATAGTGTAAAAATAACTTTTTAATAGTTATATCTACTGAGCTGTTTAGGGGCTCATTTTTGGGGGACAAAAGAAGCGATTAAAAAATGGCAAATTGGCCATTTTAACCCTTTTTCCGTTACGCCATTCGCCGTATTGGAAAAATATTTTTATATTAAAATATAAAAATATTTTTCCAATACAGCAAATGGCATAACGGGAAAAAAAAGGTCAAAATGGCCAATTCGCCATTTTTTATCGCTTCTTTTGGCCAAAAAATAATAAAATGTGATCAAAAAGTCACACACTCTCCAAAATGGTATCAATAAAAACTACAGATAGTCCCGAAAAAATGAGCCCCCAAACAGCTCAGTACGGGCGGTTTCGGACGCGGTGATGCCCATAATGTTTATATTTTTTATCTATGTATTTTTTAATTCTATGGAAGGGGGCGATTTAAATTTTTAGATTTTTTATGGTTTTGTAGCTCTTGTTTGAGGCTACAAGACTCATTTTTTTTTATTCTGCACAATCTTGTTTTATTATCCAAGATGCCAGAAATGCTCGTTTCTTACATTGGCCTGCCACCTGCTGGCCAAAATAAGATTTGCAACTCAAATACCCTGGGTCTCCTCATTGGCCGCAGAGGATGCCAGTAAGAAGCCTGGAGACGCGCGGTTCTGGGTTTTTGAGCTTTTAGATGCCGTGATCACACTTGATAACTGGCATTAGGACAGTCACAGTGAGTAGCCGCAAGTCTCCGCTATTTGAAACAGTGGAGACCCGCTGTCCATGGTGCCCACTACATGTGCGAGACGGCACCATGTTTACCCATCGTTCCAGCATCGTACATGTATGGTGCTGGTAGCAAAAGGATTAAACCCCCTTTTATATTGGCCAATGATAAGGAATGATACGCAAGAACACTTATTTCCATTATCTGCCCCTTATAAATTTGCCAGTGATCAGCTGCAAACGAGGAGGCGTTCTATTGGCAGGTGATCAAATAATTCATTTAGAGGAGATGAATACTGCATGTAAATGCATGTAACAAGCGGGCAACATTCCTATGAATGCTCGTTCCCGATCACTGGTGCTCTATCAGTGTAATAGAGCTCTCTGTCACCTATACTAGTAAAATATTATAGGTGGTAACCGATAATATTCATGAGGTGAATGTCAATTAAATCTACATCTAGGACTAGATATCTCAACATGCTGTGGCATAGCACACACACAATGGCCCGCATTTCTGACTATGACGTTGCCTAGACTTTGTCGTTAAGTGTGCCGAAATTTCATGCATTTGTGACACATATGGGTGTTAAAGTTTCAGATATAATAAGAGTCCATGTAAATATTTAAAGCGGCTGTCACCAGGATCAACTATTAAACTAGACATAGAGCGGCAGTTTTTATTCATATGCAAATGAACAATTGGAACACCAGGAGGCGGGGCTGAATCGCCTGAGCACTGCTTTGTAACACCCTGCGATCTGCACGCTCCCCTTGATTGACAGGGCTAGACATGCTGAGAGCAGAGCTGTGTCCTAGCATCTACCTATAACATACTCTATGTACTATAGCTTTACCACACTGAGATCTGCTAATATACACATTACTGCTTTATTCACAAGCACAATATATGGTTAGAAAGATAAACCTTAGTATACTGAGAATAGTGTTTTTTCTTAGAAACCTATTACTGGTGTCTTCACAGACAATATATGATTATAATAAAACTATTAATATTTATTAACTTTCTAAAAAACATAATTCTGAATACGATAAGGATATAGACTTTTATTAGGAGTTAAAGTAAAAATATCAGAAGAAAAAAAAACAAACAGTCTCATCCAGGATTAAAACTTGGTATCTCTACATGCAACACCAAATGCTTACCACCAAGCTATAGCATTACTACATAGAAAAATATGTATTTTCTATGCTTATAAGCTTACACACATTACTGGAGTCTTTATAATCATATATTGTGCCTGTGAATAAAGCAGTAATGTGTATATTAGCTTTCTGAGCAGATCTCAGTGTGGTGAAGCTATAGTACATGGAGTATATGATATGAGGATGGTAGGACACAGCTCTGCCTTCAGCCTGCTGTCTAGCCCCGAAAATCAGAGGGGGGGGGGGGGGGAATGTGCAGAGCACAGGGGGTTTAACAAAGCAGTCCTCAGAGGATTCAGCCCCTCCAATTGCTCATTTGTATATGAATAAAACACATATCCCTACAGCTGTTTAGCCTATGGGCGAAAGAGAGGTATAGTTTTAATCAGCATGATGAGCCCTACTAGGCAGTATGTCCGGTTTAATAGGGTTTATCCTGGTGACAGCACCGCTTTAAGAGGATGCACAAGTGCGGCGGCTCCTTCAAACAGCTGATAGGTGGGGTTGTTGGGAGTCGGACCCTCTCCGATCTGATGTTGATGAACTATCCTGAGGATGGGTCATCAGAATCATGAAACCAGATAACCTCTTTAAGATGCAATGGTGTGTGCCATAATTTGGAGAGCTCTAGGTACAAAGTAAGCCAATTAATAGGCGGTGTGAAGTCAGACAAGTGTCTAGTCATGCACCAAATCTATCATCTAGCAAGAACCACATTTTAGACAGGATTAGCAAATCTGTCCCATAGTTTTCTACATAGTTCACTAACCTTTAAACCATTCTGTGGATTCATCAGGAAATTCCGACCGATGTCATCAAACATTATGGTATTCTTCTTACTATAGAACTCACCATATTTGCCCCATATCACTCCAAGGGGCTTCACCTAACAAACAAAGTGCACAGCTTATAACGCAAGGGTAGTAACGTCCCAATGAAGCAACTTTTTTTTTTTTTTTTAAGAGAATTCTTGATTTTGATTTATATTACTTTTCTTTGTTTTTACTAATCAAACTGAAAGAAATACCAAGACACAATTCTTTTACATGAGGGAATGGCACCTCAGCGATTCATTAATGTATATTGATCATCAGAGTTCTAAAGGAATTGTATGCACATCAGTATTTCCAGCTCAGCCATTGTGGGACTTAGGATCCTGTTCTGGTGACCGGTGAGGTCCAAGCAAGACACTTATCACCTAAATTATGATCTGGACAAAAAACCCTCTAAGAAAAAAAAAAAAAAAGGAGAATCCTGTGACTCTGGTATCACTTGAAGACGCTACTGCCATCTGATCATGGGGATGTACACAGTGTAATGTTACAGGTGTCAATTAAAGGAATTCTTATCCAAGTTAGTTGCATAGAACGTCTTGGGTGGCCGCAAGCAAACCGGGAGAAAAGATAGAAGTTGTCTTCCACAACCAGGATACCCGTGCACATTTTCCAAAGGAACCAAACTGAATCTGGTTGCTATAGGCAAGTACAGATCTCCTTTGCACTACTCTCTACCTCTGAAGTCACTTCAAAGACTAAATTGAAGAACTACCCATATAGTGATTTCATGTTGGGACAGATTCAGGTTTTCGTCTAGGTCTCTCATCTACTGGTCTTCCCATCAGGTCATGGTGGGGCAGGCGGCAATAGGTGGTCAGCACAGTGAAGGGTCATGGCAGGTGTGAAGCGCCTCTCTATAGGGTTGGCAAGGCATTTTAAAGTCCTCTCCGGCTGCCGTGGCGGAGGGGCCAATGTTAAATTCACAATTCTGATAAAAACCAGGATTGTGCTTCATTGAAATGGTAAATTAAGCTAATTAACGTCATTAACCTAGGGCCAAACTCTGGTTTCAGCCACAAATTTATCGAAAAATCCACTGTCTACCTACCCTCATGTATTTACCTAGCAGCGATACATTTTAGGACTGCTGTTGTTGGGAGTACTTAGCTGAAAGGATTGCTTTAACCCCTTTGTCACTGTATGCCCAAGGTGTGCGAGGAGTGTATGGCGTGAGCTCACACGCTTCATGTTCAGAGACATTGATGTCGGAGTGAAACGAAGTTGGAATGTGTTTAATTATTGTTTCTATGAGGTGTTCCCCGATGCATGCCATATGCTTACATCAATGAGGCCTCTTCTGGGTGTGTGCACTGTGATCATGGCTGCACTGTCCAACATGAAAGTGATCTTGTAATTGGCATTTGTGCTGACACCCAACTCCTAGATAAAGAAAAAGAAAGAACAATTCAGGTTGACGCTTGTATTTTATATGCACAGAATGCATCAAAACTTTCTTACTTTGCCAAATAAAGTGTAAAATGTTATTGGCGCCTTGTAAAGTACTAGGAAATGCCACCACTTTATGATCGGTGGGGGGTCCAGCCTCCAGGAACCCACCGATACTGAGGATGGAGGGGGCACAGCCCTTCACAGTCTTGCTCTGTACAGCAGTGCCCATTCAGCCATTGTGTAAGGAACTGAAGCTGTCCCAGTCAAGTGAATACGGCCCGCTACAGTTCCTAGGTGGCCGGGAGAGATGCTGTGCGGGTGACAAACTGCTGTGGCGTCTTCATTCTCATGATCAGTGAGGGTCCCATAGGTTGGACCCCCAAAGTGATGGCATACCCTAGCGATATCCTACTCCTTCAACCTCAGACTAGAGTATGGACCATTTGTAAACTGCAGAGATGGTAATGCAGCCAAAAGGTGAGCAGGACATGTCAACCACTGAAAAGAACAGCAATCTTCTACCAGATCTAAAGGATAGAATAGAATAATACGCAAATAATTCAGGCCAATGAAAAATCAGCACCAAAGATGAATGACCAGGAAATAAAAATAGGGGCAGCTCATGAATCAGGGGAACAAAAAAGGCCCCCTCAAGCCATGTCAAACACTGCAGTAGAATGAAAATTACAGATATTTCAAAGCCCCTGAAACTGCTTGTGGTCACATCACCTCTGAAGCCACTCTGTGGCTGGCACGGTGCTTGTGCCCATGCCCATAGCCACCAGCAGGTAAACAGTGCTGGTACCAGAACACAAAGAGAGCAGAGGCAGTGCAGACCACTGATCGGGGTGGAGCAGGTAAGTAGGAATCTACTGTTTCAGGGACCATGCTGCAGGAGATTGTTAAAAAATCTGTTTTACCGGAAAAGCTCCTGTAATTAGCCAATGCTTCTATCATCAGGGATGGAATGTGAATCAGAGAGCCTGGTATGCTGTCCCATCTACACATCGAATTCATAAGGATGGTCTTCATACATTACACTACAGGCGGGCACCCGTAACAGTACCTCGGTCCCATACATGCAGTCTAATAGACAACAGGAAACTGCTGGCTGCTTTTCAGGGGTCATTATACCCACTGGACCCCTGTGCATATATGTCTGACATCTATAAAATATGACAGAAAACTCTGATGCTCACCTTCATTTTGGCTTCTATCCATTTCATGCTTGTTGCCGCTATCAATCGAAAGAAAAAAAAAAGGTAATTAGTTCCTAGATAAAGATAACCTGTCAGCTCAATACTTGTACTCCCCATAAAATAACAGCCTTGGATCATCTTTTCTTAGAAGTCTAAAGTGTGTGGTCTCTATAAGTCCTCCTAGAAACGTATGACAACTGGGTGTTACCATTCCTCTTGTCCAATGAATGTACTCTGCAACACACTCACTGACTGTGTGTAGTCACATACGTAACTGGTAACACCCAGTTGTCAGTTCACTCACAAATGTCTGGCAGGAATAGCAGAGGAACATCAAAACGCACAGTAATAAAAAATATTCTCCATTAACTTTTATCCCACCAATGATAACAGCCAATTACTAGGGGGTTCTGCTGCTGGACTGATGACAACCAATTAATCATCAGTCCTTATTTTAGACAGAGATATGGTACGTAAGGCTGAAAAAAAAGAAATATGAACTTCAAGTGAGTTTACTTTCAGCGAGTTTATCATCACAATCCCACCAATAGTCTCACTTCTCTTACAGTCAAGAATCCTCTTCTATGTTGGTGTAGAAACCTCCTTTCCCCTAGACATATCCTTGCAGCATTAACAAGCATTAATATTAAGGATATAATCAGACAAGGGTTTTCCATATGGGACAACCCACAAATCCTGAATCACCAGGAACTCCCAGATTTTAAGACAGTATTTTGGTGATAGTAACTAGTGTCACTCATACTGACTTAAAGAGGACCTGTCATCACGAAATGCAGTGTAAGCATAAGAATCATCGGCATCCTGAGATAGTTCTTACCGCACCCTAATTATCCTATTTATTTTTTTAAACACCTCCAAGTACTTCTTTTATAGTCCACTTTCGCTTTTTTAAAGTTATGTAAATTAAATGCTTACCTCATTACATCCCATTCCTAACCCCACCTCCCGTTATAAGAGTGACGGAATCTAAAGATCCTACCCTCCTCCCGAACTCACGTCCCAAATCCTGCGCATGTGCAGAACCAGTCACCTCACTCACTGATGAAAAAGAAATCTAGAATATTCGCGATTACGAAGATATAGCACTATATTCTAGATCTTCGCGAATTCTAGAAGTGCCGATATTCGCGATAAAAATTCGCGATTAGAATATTCACGATCAACACTACTCATCTGACACTGATCATATAATGTACACCGCGCAGCTGCGAGACTTGGAAGAGATGGGGTGGAGAGGAGCAATCGTAGAGGGTGTGTCTTATTCGTTTGTGGGCATGGCTGCACTCCAAGAGTCCGAGAACGCTGGACTCATCTCTGAAGAACGGAGGAGACAGGAATTATCTAAGGTGCATTTACATATATGGCGGGAACATTTATTTTAGGCTTTTCTCTGAACTGATAGTTCGTTCAGAATTGATTTTAATATTATTAATGTAGTAAAAAGTATTTATAGAAAAGTGAGTGGATAAATAGGCTTAGAAAGTGATGACAGATTTCTTTTAAACCTACCCTATTTCTGACTTCACTGTTTAAAGGGGAGGCGCTATCAGTGATTGAAAGAATTCTCTGTGTAACGGTTTATTCACAACGTCATGAAGAAATCCCAGCGAGCGCTCGATCTTTAGTTTATGTATCCTTTATTTCATCTGTAACAATGTATCAATAGTAACAATGGACGCGTTTCGGCCCGTCCATCCTTTGTCAGAGCTGACGAAGGCTGGACGGGCCAAAATGCGTCCGTTGTTACAGATTAAATGAAGGATACATAAACTAAAGACCGAGCGCTCGCTGGGATTTCATCATTACGTTGTGGATCTTCCTCCTTCCGTGCGGGCACTTGACGAGGCTGAGTCACGACCATTTTGGACTACATAAGGGTCCATTCACACGTCCGTTGTTCTGAGTCCACATCCGTTCCGCAATTTTTGCATTTCAATGGGGCTGCAAAAGATGCGGACAGCACACCGCGTGATGTCCGCATCCGTAGTTCCGTTCCACGGCCCCGCAAAAAAATAGAGCATGTCCTATTCTTGTCCGCATCCATGGAAAAGAATAGGGATTTCTAGCACATGGCCGATGTCCGTGTTTTACAGATCCGCAATTTGTGGACCGAAAAACACTTGCGGACGTGTGAATGGACCCTTAGTGTGTATACAGAAATAAATGACAGACAGTCACAGAGCTGTACATAGAGGAGGTGTTATCAGTGATTGATAGTATTCTCTGTGTAAGTGTGTATACAGATATAGCTGTCAGTCACTGATAGTTGTACACAGGGAAGGTGATATCAGTGATTAATAACATTCTCTGTGTAAGTGTGTATACAGAAATAGCTGTCAGTCACTGATCGCTGTACACAGGGGAGGTGTTATCAGTGATTGATATCCTTCTCTGTGTAAGCGTATATACAGAGATAGCTGTCAGTCACTGATCGCTGTACACAGGGGAGGTGTTATCAGTGATCGATAGCATTCTCTGTGTAAGCGTATATACATAGATAGCTGTCAGTCACTGATAGTTGTACACAGGGAGATGTTATCAGTGATCGATAGGATTCTCTGTGTAAGTGTGTATACAGAGATAGCTGTCAGTCACTGATAGTTGTACACGGGAGGTGTTATCAGTGATCGATAGCATTCTCTGTGTAAGTGTGTATACAGAGATAGCTGTCAGTCACTGATAGCTGTACACAGGGAGATGTTATCAGTGATCGATAGCATTCTCTGTGTAAGTGTGTATACATAGATAGCTGTCAGTCACTGATAGCTGTACACAGGGAGATGTTATCAGTGATTGATAGCATTCTCTGTGTAAGTGTGTATACATAGATAGCTGTCAGTCACTGATAGCTGTACACGGGAGATGTTATCAGTGATTGATAGCATTCTCTGTATAAGTGTGTAGACAGAGATAGCTGTCAG
The DNA here is from genome assembly GCA_033119425.1 of Bufotes viridis. Classification (NCBI taxonomy): domain Eukaryota; kingdom Metazoa; phylum Chordata; class Amphibia; order Anura; family Bufonidae; genus Bufotes; species Bufotes viridis. Next base: position 415,681,815 of record CM065590.1, on the reverse strand, counting down.
TCACTGATAGCTGTACACAGGGAGATGTTATCAGTGATCGATAGCATTCTCTGTGTGTGTATATAAATAGACAGCTGTCAGCCTTTGTATAAACACTTACACAGAGAATACTATCAATCACTGATAACAACTCCCTTGTACACAACTATCAGTGACTGACATCTATCTATGTATACACACTTACACAGAGAATGCTATCCATCACTGATAACACCTCCCCTGTGTACAACTATCAATGACTGACAGCTATCTATGTATACACACTTACACAGAGAATGCTATCAATCACTGATAACGCCTCCCCTGTGTACAGCTATCAGTGACTGACATATATCTCTGTATACACACTTACACAGAGAATGCTATCAATCACTGATAGCACCTCCCCTGTGTACAACTATCAGTGACTGACAGCTATCTATGTATACACACTTACACAGAGAATGCTATCCATCACTGATAACACCTCCCCTGTGTACAATGAAGTAAAAAAGACAAGAGAATTAAATTCTATAAATGTTTTACGGATTCTTTTCCCACATTTTGTGGTGACAGGTCCTCTTTGATGCTGATCATGAAATTCAATTTTCAATCAGATTTAGAAAAAATGATTGGCTGCTGTGGTATGTTAGTTTTTCTCTATAACACTTTAGATACTGTATATGTTAGTATATTATTAGCCACTATAAAAATTGATGGTGCTGTGCCTTGGAGAGCACAGTTCTCACCAGACAGCCATGGACTCTATAATTAGTTGATCGTGGGGGTGCTGGGTATCAGGTAGTATTTAGTATTAGGTCCCTGTCCTAGAGAGATCGCCTTGACGCCGGCGAACAGGCACAAATGATTTTGCACAAAATGTATTTGCCAAGAATCTCATATTTAGAAAATTAGCATAGTTTTAGCGCCAAAACATTTCTTATAACTATGGCATTATGGATATTATTTGTGTTTGCAGAGTGCTGTCGCATTGTTTTTTTGTCTTTGTTTTCAGCCAGTGCGACGGGCACCTGCGCATTGGGATGTGCTGACTAACCCCTTTTCTCTTTGCAGCCCCCCACTAAAGATAGGCTATCAAAGTCAAAGATAATGGCTTTAAATTTACCAGTAAAATGACAAGTACTTACACCATATTACAATATCATAATCTTCATAAGCAGAGGTAAGAAATTCATGCAGGTACGGCCTCATAAGCTCTAGTCCTGTTTCTGCACATGACCGATGGTCTACAAGATTGAGGAAAAAGATGCAGAAAAAATGTCAGAAACCACATTATAGGAAAGAACTGCCCTTGATGCAGTTACCTCGTATTGCTTGCAAAGTAGGTCCCATGATGAAATACAGTTTGGCCTCTGTCTATTACTAGATATACACTGGGAACATTATACTTTCTAATGGCACTATCTTATATTGCATATGAAAAATATAAAATGGGGTGAAACTGGAAAAAAAAAAACACAACAGTGAACGACATAACAGAAAAAATTTAGCTAAACTTATCAAAAAGTCTTACACACTACAAATTGGTATTAATAAAAATGACTGATCATCCTGCAAAAGAAATGAGCCCCACACAGATCCGTAAACGGAAATATGAAAAAAAAATTGTCGGTCAGGACATCGCGATGCAAAGAAAAAAATTCATTTCTTTCAAACTTTTTATGAAAACACAATAAAAACGATGTCAATGTTGTATCGCTGTAATCGCACTGACCTGAAGAATGAAGGAAACAGGTGAGTTTTATCACATAGGGAAATTTGTAAAAATGAAACCCATAAAACTATGGTGTAATATGGTGTTTTTTTATCCAATTCCACCCCATCTGGAATTTTTTTTCCAGCTTTCCACTACCTATGCAATATTAAAAGGTGCTATTAAAAAAGTACAACTGATGCCACAAAAATCAAGCCCTCATACAGCTATGTGAACAGAAAAACAAAGTTATAGCTATTGTAAGGCAGGGAGTAAAAAATAAAAACGCAAAAACAGAAAATTGATGTGTCCCTAACCCTTAGTGACCACCAATATGCCTTCTTACAGTCACTATCAGACCGCTGTTTTACGTCGGTCCAGTTAAAGCGCTGCATGGGTCTCCATGCTGCGGAGTGTAGGGGCTTGGCTCCTACATGTGAGCCGCGCTCCTGCTTAAACAGCCCAGACCGCCAGAAGCGCCAATCTTGACTCCCTCTGTCTTCCATTAGCACCCAATGAATGAAATCGCAGGTTGTCAATGTCAGTGCAGGCAGGCCAGGGCCTAGTGAAGGCCCCAGGCTTGCCTCTATCGTGTACCAGCAGGCTGCGCTTTTCTGGCACAGCCTGCTGGTGAATGTCAGTGTAGCACTGACATTAAAATACATTGAACTACAGGAATAGCGCAATATATTTTAGAAGCGAACAAAAGATAATTTATTATAGTCCCCGACCACCTATTATAGTCCCCTTGTGGGACTATTAAGTAGTTAAAAAAAAACAATAAAAAAATACACCTTTTTCCACTTAAAAATCGCTTTTCAATAGAAAAAGTGGCAACGATAATATTTCCTTCACATATTTGGTATCACTGTGTCCTAAGCTCCCACACTATGCTATTATCATGTATATGATTCCATTTGAAAGCTGTAAAAATTGTAAAAAAAAAAAATTCCAGAATTGCTGCTTTTTGTTTATTCGTCATAAACAAAATGGAATAAAAAGATGTTCTATATCCCAAAATGATACCAATGAAAAAAATAGAGTTATGGGTATTGGGATGCCATGAATAAAAAAAAATTTATTCTTTAAAAAACAAAAAACAAAAAAAAAAACTATATGTATTTGTATTGTATATATGTATTATTCTATATGTATGTTAATATGCTTAATTTATGTCTATTAACAGGTCCTCTTAGGGTACTCTCACACTAGCGGCATAGCTATCCGGCAGGCTGTTCCGGCGGGTGAACAGCCTGTCGGATCCACCATGCCGCAAGTGCCCGTGCACTGCCGTGCTGCCGCTCCGTCTCCATTGACCATAATAGGGCAGGGGGCGGAGCTACGGCGCAGCACGGCAGTGCACGGCCGGAGATCGCCAGACTAAAAGTACTGCAGGTCCGACTTTTTAGTCCGGCGTCTTTGCTGTGCACTGCCGTGCTGCGCGGTAGCTCTGCCCCCCGCCCCATTGTAGTCGAAGGGGACGGAGCGGCAGCACGGCAGTGCACGGGTACTTGTGGCATGGCGGATCCGGCAGGCTGTTCACCCGCCGGAACAGCCTGCCAGATAGCTGTGCCGCTAGTGTGAAAGTACCCTTACCTGCTTGGCGCTGTGTTCTAAAGCCCGCCCATCAGAGCCGGCGACGTCACCGAACACTCGCTTGTTAATGTAAATAAAAAGCCCTTGCCTTGGGTAACGCATCGGAGCATGACATGATCTGATGCTAACATCAGTGGGGCTGCCTTGGATGAAAATATGGATATGTCCTGGTTCAGATCTGAACCCGGACAACCCATTTAAGGCTTCACGCAAACAGTGCTATAATTAAAATATTATCCACATTCCTCCAATTTCAGAGGTTTTTAAATAATGACATCTGTACAAATCTTGCCATGCTCCATTCTCCATATGGAGCTCTGTACTAAGGAAGCATGCTAGGCAAAACTGTGTGCTTGAGCCTTAAAGATGAGAGCAACATTGGATGAGGACATACTAACCAAACAACGTGTAGTCAACGTCTAGGACCAGCAGCTTTTTCCCTTCTCTCGGTGGATTTAGGATCTCTACTTTGTAGTCTTTGACACGACGTGAAATCTTTGCAAGATTTTCTTCTCTGAAAATAATGAAAAATTAACCCAGGCCAGCTCAAATATTTCATACACCTTGACTAAGCTCAGTTAGACTACTAAATACCGACACAGGACTGGCATATATGTTCCAGTAATACAGGTGTAACATATCCATGCCACTATATACATAAAGCTATATATCGAACATCCCTGGTCCCTTATACCATTTGGCAACGATTTTGCTGGCAAGATTTACAGCAGATCCACTGCCAGTTTTCTATTGGGTATAAAGCAATGGGGGTCATTTACCGGAGAGCAGGGTTTTACGCCAGTCTTTAGTATCCCCTGCGCTGCCGGAGGATGCGTCTAATTTATGACAAGGTGCAGGCCTCGTGATAAATTAGGCTCATCCTCCGCCCGTCCATGTGCCTGGAGTGAAATCTATTTCAGCCCCTAATTGGAGAAGATTTCATGGCCTAAATGACAAAGTGAATTTGCTGGGGCTGATGGCCCTGCCCCTGCTGTTAGTAAATGACCCCCAGAGAGGAAGGAGGGGAATGCAGCTGCAGTTTCACATGAGATCACATGAAGGGGAGTAGCAAAGAGAGATATGAGATTAAGTCTGAGCGTACAGAACACATGGAGAAGGAAAATGTGCATTTAGCAGAGGAAAGGGGAAAAAAAAAAAGACCCCAAATCTGCATATTATACACACTTATGGCTGCACCACATCTAATACATATCTCTGAGGAGGTACCGCGATTCAAGCTTACAATACCACACTGGCATCAGGCTTCCAAATAGTTAAAAAGCAAGGCCAAGACCCACCGATTTTCTACTTCCACCACCTCGTCTTCGATGTCAAAGTCATTCACCACATCGTCGTTGTCCGGTGGTGGAGCCAGCACATCTTCCTGCAATAAACCATGGCATCAATTTCTGAGCAGCCAGTAACAAGCCAATATAAGAAGACAAATCTCAGAAAAATTCAATAAATAAGATAAGAACACCAGATCCCTTTGTAATACTTTCTCTAAATCACATATCTCAAATATGGGCTTCAGTACTGGGCTCCAAATTGTAAACCAGATATAGGAGAGCTGGAAAGAGTTCAATGGCGGGCAGCTAGATTATCATAGGGGATGGAAGGTCTCCATGAGACATTAAAGGCTATGTACACCTTTGGAGGCAATTTGCATGGTACTTATTTTGAGCTAAAAATCATTTTTTTAATTGGTCTTTATTAAAAATATGGAACCCTTTTTTCTGTACATAGCCGAGATGCTCTGCTAGCTGTCTGTGGATTTTTTGTATTTTCCGTCATTTGGAGAGCTGACGGACTCCTTATCTCTGCTCTCTGACACAATAAACACTCATTATAGCTCAGTCCAGGGTGGATAAAAATCTATGATTTTTTTTTAAAAATCAAAAAAATCGGATTTGATTTAAATCGGATTTTTTTTTTATTTAAATTGGATTTTTTATATAAAATGCTTTTTGAGGAAAATATATTACCATCCAAAGGTTATTCCATCTAGAGTTGTTTCGGTACCAAAATTTTGATTCGGTATCGATACCATAAAAAAGTATTGCGATACTTGATACCACGCGAAAAAAATAAAAACGCCCAAAAAATCTGCGTGCATTCCACATTTTATGGAACCGCCGGCTCACAATACAACAGTCCTAACCTACTTTTTTGTGGGGACAAGGCGACTAAAAGAAAATGGCGAATCGTGCATTTTTTCTTTTATTTTTTTTTCTTTTACGGCGTTTACCACATAAAAGTGAATTTTTTATTAGTTTGGACTTTTGAGACGCGGCGATATGTAATATTTTATTTATGTATTGTTTATATATTTTATATGTAAAATTGGGAAAGGGGGTGATTTATAATTAATATTTTGGTGTACTTTGTTAACTTTTTTTTTTTCTTTTACAGTTTATTTATTAACTATTTCCCCCTTAGGGGCAGAACCTGGAATCATTTTCATCCTATTCACCCTAATAGAGCTCTATCAGGGTGAATAGGACCTCACACTCTCCCTGCTGCCCTGTGCTTTGTGCACACAGCAGCAGGGAGCTGACCATGGCAGCCAGGACTTCAGTAGCGTCCTGGTTGCCATGGTAACCGATCAGAGCCCCAGCATTACAATGCTGGCCACCAATAATGTATTTAATACTGGGGACAGGGGGGGCACACTGCCCACTAATGTTTTAATACTGGGGACAGGGGGGCCACACTGGCCACCAATGCTTTAATACAGGGGACGGGAGCACTGGCCACCAATGCCTAATAACGTTTCATATATAAATGCAGGCAGAAGACAAATGCTGCCGGAACCTGCCTGTGACAGAGCGCAGCACCTGAGGGGTTAATTGCCTGATCGCAGTGCTGGGTCACAGGCAGGTGCCGGCAGCATGTGTCTTCTGCCTGCATTTATATATGAAACGTTACTAGGCATTGGTGGCCAGTGCTCCCGCCCCCCCTCTCTCCATTGGCAGCGGCAGCACAGGGGGAGCCAGAGACTGTCTCCTTCTCCCTGTGCTGCCGAGGAGAACATGGCGGCGCTGAGAGCAGCGCAGCCACGTTCTCTGATACTGGGCTGTGCAGCAGCAGCACAGCCTAGTATCGATAAAATACTAATCCTGGTATTGAGCTCGATACCAGAGAAAAGTATCGATTGGGTATCGAAACTTCGATACCCGAAACAACCCTAATTCCATAATGAAATAAATTAGTTTTTTAATTATGTAGAATAAGGCTGTATATGTTTAATTTTGTTTTGTAAATGAATTCCATTAATCCATTCACAATGCCAGGCTCTTCCAGCGGTTTTTCTTAGATTATTGGGCAGTTTCTCTGCCTACAAGATATTATCGCAGATGCTTGGTTTACTTTTGCAGTTCTGAGCAGAGATCACATGCCTCTTCTTCACAGCAAATCTTCATCTACTTGCATATTATAAGTTATACCAGCAAGAATTAGTCTTAGGGCTACTTTTACATTTGCGTCTGGTGCGGGTCCGTCCAGTACTTGTACAGACGGATCCGCACTGAAAATACAAACCAATGTATCCGTTCAGAACGGATCGGTTTGTATTATATGTGGAAAAAAATGCTAAGTCCCAAACGGATACGTTCTGACCCCCATTGAAAGTCAATGCAAACAGATCCGTCCCCATTGACTTACATTGTAAATCAGGACGGATCCGTTTGGCTCAGCATCGCTAGGCGGACACCAAAACTCTGCAAGCAGCGTTCTGGTGTCCGCCTCCAAAACGGAAAGGAGGCGGTATGAAGCCAAATCAGTGCATTCTGAACGGATCCGCATCCATTCGGAATGCATTTGGGCTGAACGGATCAGTTTGGGGCCTCTTGTGAGACCTTCAAACGGATCTCACAAGCGGATCTATAAAAACGCAACTGTGAAAGTAGCTTTATGTAGAAAACTATGATTTAAATCAAGCCTTACTGACTAGTGATTTAAATCAAATCCACCCTGGCTCAGTCCTTATCTTACTGAATGTGGCTTAAATAAGTGTTTATGACATCTTAATAGTTTAGAGATAAGGTTTGTTAGATGACCAGCACAAAGTGAAAGTACCAGTCACACAGCTAGAAAAACCGGTAACCCTTTGTGACAGAATGGCTCAATATTTTTAAAAAAAAGGCCAATTAAAAATATGCTTTTTAGCCAAAAATGAGTGAAATGGAATCATAAAAAATTGCCTCCAAAGGTGTACATAGCCTTTAAAAGTGTCCCTGTACTTTCAGTAAATTTCTGATACATCATAAAGACATACCAAAAGCTTAAATTGGTGTGGGATCTGACTTCCAAGACCCCCACCTATCTCTAAAATGAGGGGACAGAAGTGCTCACTTGGAAGCGAGACAGACTCAATAGAAAGTCTATGGGCACATCTTACTCCCATCTTGTGCAGCAAAGAGTGAGAGGATGCTAAGCGAGCGCTTCTCTCCCCTCATTCTAGAGATAGGATGGGGGTTTCAGCGCTCAGGCCCCTATCAATCTAAACTTTTGATAACATATCAAAGGTTTAATGAAAGTAATAAAATAAATGTATACATATGTATATTAAATATGTAAAAATACATGATCTAATAATAGCAAGGACCAGGGGACATCCATGACGTGTGGAGGAACGGCGAGTCACACATTAGTTTATAGTTAGAGTATTCAAACTGTGGAATGCCCTACCCCAAGAGTAATGCCAGATACTATGTTAGCATTCAAAAAGGTGTAAGATGCTCATCTAATAGCAAATGGGAATGACAGTGATGGTTAAAAGAGTTTTCTGAGACTTTAATACTGATAACCTATCCTCAGGATAGTGAAACAAATAGTATGTAGAGCAGCACTCATATACCTTCTAGACTCCTTCAGACTAGGGTTGTTTCGGGTATCGAACTTTCGATACCCAATCGATACTTTTCTCTGGTATCGCACTCGATACCAGGAAAAGTATCTTATCGATACTGGGCTGCGCTACTGCACAGCCCAGTATAAGAGAGCATGGCTGCGCTGCTCTCAGCGCGGCCATGTTCTCCTCGGCAGCACAGGGAGAAGGGGGCAGTCTCTCCCGCCCCCTGTGCTGCCGCTGCAACCAATAGAGGGAGAGGGGCGGAGAAGGGGCGGAGCTGGGGGACGGGAGCACTGGCCAGCAATGCCTAGTACCGTTTCATATATAAATGCAGGCAGAAGACACAGGCTGCCGGCACCTGCCTGTGACCCAGCACTGCGATCTGCGGCAATTAACCCCTTAGGTGCGGCACCTGAGGGGTTAATAGCCTCTGATCGCAGCGCTCGGTCACAGGCAGGTGCCGGCAGCCTGTGTCTTCTGCCTGCATTTATATATGAACGTTACTAGGCATTGGTGGCCAGTGCTCGCCCCCTCCCTAGTATTAAAACATTGGTGGGCAGTGTGCCCCCCCTGTCCCCAGTAATAAATACAGTATTGGTGGCCAGTGGATGAAGGACCTGCCGTGATGTCACAGGATCACATGGGTCACATGGTCCACTCAAATGCTTCTATCATTGGACCATGTGACCCTGTGACGTCACCACAGGTCCTCAAGCATCCAAACTATCAAGAGAGAAGACGTTCTGGGGCTCTGCGCGTACAATGGGAGAAGGTAAGTTAACTCTTTATTATTTTTAACCCTTTAAAGCCCGGGGAACATTGCATTCTGTAATTAGAATGCGATTATTTTCCCTTATAACTCTGTTATAAAGGAAAATAATAACGATCGGGTCCCCATCCCGATCGTATCCTAGCAACCATGCGGGAAAATCGCAACGCATCCGCACATGATTGCGGATGCTTGTGATTTTCCCGCATCCCCATTCACTTCTATGGGGCCTGCGTTGCGTGAAAATCGCAGAATATAGAACATGCTGCGATTTTCACGCAACGCAAAAGTGATGCGTGAAAATCACCGCTCATGTGCACAGTCCCATAGAAATGAATGGGTCAGGATTCAGTGCGGGTGCAATGCGTCCTCCTCACACATTGCACCCGCGCGGAAAACTCGCCCGTGTGAAAGGGGCCTAAGTGTTTGTATGTCACAGGTTTGAATATGGCAAATCCAAAGTGTATTTTACCGCAGAAATCTGTACCATGTATGAGCACCAGAAATGGCGTTCATTCAGCTTTAAAACCGCAGATATTTGTGCATAATAAACAAATATCCGCGGATTTAAAGCTGAATAAACGCCATTATGTGAACAAAAATTATTATTTTTAGTTGCTGTGGCAAAGACAAAAGAGTTATTTTCTGGAGCATGTGAATGGGGTTACAAAAACCTGAATGTTAGCAGATCTGATGAGGATTTGGGCGGAATCCAAGTTGCAACCTTCTGCAATATGTTACAATCATATATTCCGACACAATAGAAAAGCTTGGCCATGGCCTGCAAATGGTTAAAGAAATTAAATAGAGGCATTTATACTCCGATAACGTAGGGGTCCCCGCTGCGCTCAACTCGCTGTTCCTGGTCTCAGAAATGACTGCGGGTGCCATTCAACCAATCAGCGGCTGCAGAGATGAGCGACAACTGCAGCCATTTCCCGCTGAGAACAGGAGCAGGAAGTAGAGCACAGCGGAGGATCTGCAGTGCTGAGGATAAGCTCATTTATTTCGGGGGTTTTTTAACCATTTTCAGGCAAAGTCAAAAAAAATTTTTCATTTTGCTGGCATTCTCCTTTAAATATCCTACATAGTTTGGGATCAACCAGGCAAAGGTGAACCCATGGTTTAAACCCACAGGGAATATATTTACCAGACTCTCTTCCCGGGTTCCCATCATCATAATTTTCGTATTTGGCTTCAACTTCAGGACCCCCAGTTTCATGCTGTTGTCCACTGGTTTACCTGCACAGTATATGAAACCAAACAAATCAGCAGAAGACAGGATCAATTTCCTCCCAGTCACAACCGCCTATCACCGCTACACCAGTAAAGGGGTTGTGCAGTCTAACCACGTCTCTCCTACCCTTTAGGATACCCCAGGTCTGCAATAACATGCCTGCTCAGTCCATGTTACACTTCCTGCACAGTTCCATATGTAACAGGACGCTGATACGGCAAAGAAAGAACGCTGGGAATTTGCAGAATTGTGAATGCAGCTCTGGAAGATACCGAACTATACTTCAAAGTACAGATTTTTATGTAAAGTTGTATCAGGCCAGGGCTCCAGGTAATGCGTCTGATTTGTGATAATCACATTTGTGATAAGGAAAACGTGCCGTGGCCCTTGATCAGAAGACGACAATGGACTTCTTATTCTGGAGAGAGGCGGATGCACACTTTCACTTGGAACTGTCACCTGGTATAACTTTACGATCCGGTACCTCAGCGCTGCTCCACTAGGTAACTAGTTCTTTTTCTGCTGCCCCAGCACTGGTCCCTCTCCCCCATCCCAAATTATCAGGGTCGTCAGTTTTGGGGCTCATGCACACGAAAGTATTTTCTTTCCGTGTTCGTTGCGTTTTTTTTTGCGGACCATTCATTTCAACGGGTCTACAAGAAAAAACGGAAGTTTCTCGGTGTGCATTCCGTTTCCGTATGTCTGTTCTGCAAAAACATGACAGACAAGGATAGGTGCCAGCTGGAATGCACACAGAAGTAATCTGTATTTTTTGCAGATCCGTGTTTTGTTGACCGCAAAATACATATGGTCGCGTGCATGAGCCCTTTGTGTTCAATATGCAAATGTGGTCGTGTATAGTAAAGGGGTCTTACCCAATACCCTTCGCTGCCCGTGTTGACTGGAAAGCATCAGAGCAGTGAAGATCACTCCTCCCTTTAACAATGAGCCCCAGGGGACCGACCTCTTGTCTATTCACGGCCACATCCGCTTATTGGGGGCGCTGCAACTACCGGCACAATAAATAGGGAAAGTGGTGTGGTGGTGACAGAGAAAAATTGCACCGGATCACTCCCTGTTGCAGCGCTGAGGTACGCAGTAGGTGACACATCTCCTTTAAGGGGGCAGCCAGCCCAGACCACTGGCACCAGAGGGGGGGCTGCCAGCCCAGACCACTGGCACCAGAGGGGGGGCTGCCAGCCCAGACCACTGGCACCAGAGGGGGGGCTGCCAGCCCAGACCACTGGCACCAGAGGGGGGGCTGCCAGCCCAGACCACTGGCACCAGAGGGGGGGCAGCCAGCCCAGACCACTGGCACCAGAGGGGGGGCAGCCAGCCCAGACCACTGGCACCAGAGGGGGGGCAGCCAGCCCAGACCACTGGCACCAGAGGGGGGGCAGCCAGCCCAGACCACTGGCACCAGAGGGGGGGCAGCCAGCCCAGACCACTGGCACCAGAGGGGGGGCAGCCAGTCCTGGCACCAGAAGGGTACCAGTGGTCCATGATTATCACTAGGAACAGGTGGGACTATTATTTGGGCAGGTCCAATAGCCAGTGCCCATTGGTTTGGGCAAATACCAGGCAGCGGTTTGGCTCTGCACCTTCTGGTTTTGGGGGGGTGTGACATGTCATACTGACTTTAGTTTGGGATCCCCTCTCAGCCTCATGCCCAGCACCCCCATTCTGAAGATCACTGGGGTCGACACATTAGGTGGGCGCTGAGCCTTCTCATCCAGCCAGCACCCTCATCTCACCCTTGTATTTGAGACCCAGCAGCTTCTGGCGCTCCGGCAGGACCCCGGTGAGGCTCTTCAGGGAATGCTTGAGATCCATCACCGTGTCCTCCTCGGACAGGGCAGACAACGGGAACTCCTGGCCGCCCCATTTGATGATCAAAGATAGGGTCATCGCCTTGGAATCGGGATTCCCGGACATGTCAACGGATGTCCTGTGACGGACGCTCTACACCATCAGAGCCGGACTCCTAAACACCCACAAGAGTCACTTTCATGAAAGAGCCGGCACCGGCGCCTCAAGACACAACAACACAGCGAGACAGAGCGGATATGACGTCTGAGTGACGTCTGCCTACGTCAGAGGCTGCAGTGCCTAGTAGTCATGGTAACACTTCCTGAAACTGCATGCTGACAACACGCAAGAACTTCATATCCCGGGCCCCTGCTGTCCGTCTGGCACATGGCCTGTCACACTAAGACACGTAGATCAGTCCAAAAAAAAGTGTCCTTGTTGCAGAGAGTGACAACCAATCAGAGGCCAGCTTTCATTTTCCCAGTACAGTTTAGGAAATAACAGTTAAACTTTGATTGGATGCTAGCTGGTGTCACTGCACCATCTTCCATAGCGCTGTAGAGACATTGTTCATCGACCCATTTATATCAGCTCACACTCTAATATACATTTGGTATCTCTGTGTTACTATAATACTGTATTAATACACAAAATAAAGGCACCAAGTTATTATGCCACGGGTGAACAGTGTAATATTTAAAGGGATTCTGTCACCACTTTTCAGCCCTGTGAGCTAAACATATGCTCATGTTCAGGGTCTCATTATGATTCCTAATGTGGCCTTATAAACGAGATCTGTGGCTTAATTTAAAAAAAAAAAAGGTTTTACTAACCTGTCAATCATAGAAATAAGGTGCCCAAGGGGAGGTCCAGGGATGCAGGGTGCCCGGCTGCAGCCATCGCCGTTCGTGCCCAGCGCCGCCTTCCCAGAGTTCTGCGCCGCCTCCTACTCCTCTGTGCCGGCTCTCCCTCCCCTCCCCCGCTATGAGATGCCGCGTGTGCGCACAGGCTCAGCCTGATGCGCCTGTACGGACTGCTTGGATCGGCTTCTTCTAGCGAACTGCGCATACCTTGAAACCGAACCCGAGTTCGGTAAATGTTTATTTACAGTAGAAATTGATTTATGAAGTTATTACCCGAAGTCTCGCGAGACTTTGCAAAGTAATAACTTCAGCTCATCTGAGCCAATACATTCTAATACTGTATGAGGCGCTCGCTCCGTACAGTATTCAAATGAAGTATTATGCGAATCGACGTCGGATGTTTTATCCGTAGTCGATTCGCTCATCCCTACAAGCAACCATTAGACTGCTTCTCTCATAGACTCCAATGCCTTCTAAAGGCTCCGAGATCTGCCATAGCAAAGTTCGCACTGATTCTCCCATAGACTGCAATGGCAAATCATTTGTAGTCTATGTTGGAAGCAATCAGACAATCACAATCCACTAGGGCAGTGATGGGCAAAGTGCGGCTCTCCAGCTGTTGCCAAACTACAACTCCCACCATGCCCTGCAGTAGGCTGATAGCTGTAGACAGTCGTTGCATGCTGGGAGTTGTAGTTCTGCAACAGCTGGAGAGCCGCACTTTGCCCATCATTGCACTAGGGGAACTAAAGGTAAATGTGAAGTTAAAAACAAAAATAATACATTCAAAAAATATTTAAAAAATATATAAAAATCAAAGCCCCCCCCCTTTCCCGATTTTACATATACAAAATAAACGTTAAAAATAAAACATCGCTGCATCTGAAAACGCCCAAACTATTAAAATATAAAAATATTTATCCTGTATGGTAAATGACATGATGGTAAAAAAAAGTCAAAATCGCTCATTCTCAGTTTTTTTGGGTTGCTTCCCAAACAAAAATGAACAAAATGTGTAAGGCCTCATGCACATGACCGTATGGCTTTTTCAATATTTTGCGGTCCGCAAAAAAACGGATCCACAAAAAACACAGATGCCGCCCGTGTGCCTTCCGCAATTTGGGTAACCGAACGGGTGGCCCTTTATAGAAATGCCTAATCTTTTCCGCAAAACGGGCAAGAATAGGACATGACTCATAATTTTTGCGGGGTCACGGAACGGAGAAACGGATGTGGACAGCACACGGAGTGCTGTCCGCATTTTTTGCGGCCCCATAGAAGTGAATGGGTTTGCGCCCGAGCCGCAAAAAATGCGACTCAGATGCTGACCAAAACCACGGTCGTGTGAACGAGCCATAACTATAATATGTCTACTTGCTGTCTATAAGCCACGCATGCGCAGTTAACACAGCGGGATGCTGGAGGATTGTAGAAACACAGCACAATACACAGTAACTACCTCCGCTCTATCCCCATCCTGTGAGCTGAGAAGCGTTGTTGTGCTAATGTGTCGATATACTACTAACAGCTATGAGGAGTCTATATCGGTGAGAAGCACTGCTATGATAATGTTTTATTAATGCAATTCCAGCCATGTCAGGTATATGCACATTGCGTGAACAAGGAGCGATGAAAAAGTGCTACTACAGCATAGTGTTATACATAATAATGGAAGGGATAAAAACTCTACATAATCTACTAGGAGGCATTAGGCCTCTTTCACACTTGCGTTCTGAGGATCCGGCAGGCACTTCTGTCCCGCCGGATCCGTCAGAACGCAAGTCGCCTGAAAGCATTAGAAGACTGATCAGGATCCTGATCAGTCTTCGAAATGCTTTGAGGTTACTATGGCAGCCAGGACGCTATTAAAGTCCTGGTTGCCATAGTAGTAGTGGGGAGCGGGGGAACGGTATACTTACAGTCCGTGCGGCTCCCGGGGCGCTCCAGAATGACGTCAAAGCGCCCCATGCGCATGGATCACGTGATCCATGCGTGTGGGGTGCCCTGACGTCACTCTGGAGCGCCCGGAGCCGCACGGACTAGTATACTGCTCCCCGCCTCACTCACTTTACCATGGCAGCCGGGACTTTAGCGTCCTGGCTGCCATGGTAACCATTGAGAAAAGCTAAACGTCGGATCCGGCGATGCAGCGAAACGACGTTTAGCTTAAGGCCGGATCCGGATTAATGCCTTTCAATGGGCATTAATTCCGGATCCGGCCTTGCGGCAAGTGTTCAGGATTTTTGGCCGGAGCAAAAAGCGCAGCATGCTGCGGTATTTTCTCCGGCCAAACAACGTTCCGGTCCTGAACTGAAGACATCCTGATTAGAGATGAGCAAACTTTAAAAAAAAGTTTGGCGTTCGGGTTGTGGTAACTCGCGCATCCCGTTATGGATTCCACTACCGCGGACTATCACGGCATATGGAATCCATAAGGGGTGGCTTCCACCAACCTGAACTGTTGAACAGCCGAAGGACCTGGGGTGACGTCACCGTCATGTGATCAGTGCAGGGGGCGTGGCTCAGCAGAGGATCAAATCCAGTGCTGAGCGACGCCCCCTGCACTGATCACATGACGGTGACATCACCCCAGGTCCTTCGGCTTTTCAACAGTTCGGGTTCGTGGAAGCCGCCCCTTATGGATTCCATATGCCGCGATAGTGGAATCCATAACGGGTTGCGCGAGTTACCACAACCCGAACGCCGAACTTTTTTTTAAAGTTTGCTCATCTCTAATCCTGATGCATCCTGAACGGATTTCTCTCCATGCATTGGGATAATCCTGATCAGGATTTTTCCGGCATAGAGGCCCGATGACGGAACTCTATGCCGGAAAACCAAAACGCTAGTGTGAAAGAGCCCTAGTTATATCACAGCTTGTGGTTACCAAGTTACTATTGTCACGCGACAATTTTTATAATGGGAGTCTATGGTGTCGCATTGCGACATGCGACATGCTGCGACTGCGACAGTCGCAAAGAATCCATTCATGATGGGTTTTTCTGCGACTGTCGCAGTCGCAGCATGTCGCAATGCGACACCATAGACTCCCATTATAAAAATTGTCGCGCGACAATAGTGCGACAAAATGTCGCGCGACAAATGTTGCAGTGAAGTTGTGCCCAATTTGTCGTGCGGCCTCATGCACACAACCACATGTATTTTGATTTCCACAATCCACAGATCCCCAAAATACTGTCCGTGTGCTAGACGCATTTTTTGCCGACCTATTGACTTTAATGGGTCTGTGGAACTCATTTTGCAGATGAGAATAGTACATGCTCCATCGACATACGGATGTGGACAGCACACAGATGTCATAGCAGTTAGGGTTACGTGGCTGCTCTCCGTTCACGTTGGGGGCCCCCTTCCAGAGATAGGAGTGGATTCCAGAGACATAATACCAAATTATTCTGTTGCCATAACTAAGACTGTAGCCAAAGCCTGTTGCCTGTTAAAGACCACTGTAACCTTCAAGTGGTGGTGTCGTCTTCATTTATACTTAGGCAGAAAAACTGCAAGTTCTTTATATGCCCTTAATTATGCACCTTTGTTCCGAAAGATTATTAACCCTTTCATGACTGGGCCTGAAAAGACCTGACTGACCAGGCACTTTTTCGCTATTTAGCTCACGTGGTGGTTTAATGGCCTAACTTTTTTATTTGTTTGGGCTACCAAATTAATTTTTGCAATATATTTATGTGACACCTAGGACTTTATATTAAGATGTCTTCAGAGGTTTCTTTTTTTCTTTTTTTTAGGTTTCATTTAGGAAAAATTGCAATTTTTTTTGTCTTTTTTTTTACTATAGCTTTTCATTTTTTAAATATACAAACTGACACAAAAATAAATAATTGCAATGGAATTCCTATTTTGTGTTGATCGTTTTGATATATAATATGTATAGTTTTGCGTAAACAGGGTGACTATGGCAACGGTTTCAGCTGGCATGGACTTTTTTTGTTTTTTATATTTTTTATGTATTGGCATTTTCTATTATATTGTTTTTTACCTATTTTTTTAATTTATTTTTGGCAGATAATATTTCCCCCAAGAGGTCATTAAAACACCTCTGGGGGACACTGACATTTTTTTTTTTTGCGCCATTTTTACTGTAGCTGGGGTATCCACAGCAGCCCCAGTTACAATGGAAAACAGCCCCCCCATGGGGGCATGGAAAACTTTTAGAGCTGATCAAGTTTTGCCAAGACCCTGCTGCTCTGCTCTTGCCCCGAGACACCCGGTGGTCACGTGACCGCCAGCTCCAATAGAGGAAGCGGCTATCGTGAAGAGCTAAAGGAATTGGATGGTTGGGCTCACTTGCCCCTTTCTCTCATGGGACGAGCCCATGAAGATGATTAGTTTTCCAAAACTATTGTATCCTAGGCAAGGGAGTTTTCGTGGCACCACAGACCTTGAGAGGCCTTCTTCATACCTAATTAGGAGACTCGCCAACTAAGATGAAGGGCAGTGTATGGCTTAGGGACACGCTTATAGCATGGAAGGCTAAGGTCTCAATCTACATTTCTCGCTTTATGCCGTTATGGGGGGTGTTTGAGTTGGGCAGGACTAATAGTCTATTTAGGGAGTGGCAGCAGAGAGGAATTATAGGGTTGGGGCTGTGATGGGCAAAGTGTGGCTCTCCAGCTGTTGCAAAACTACAACTCCCACCATGCCCTGCAGTAGGCTGATAGCTGTAGACAGTCTTTGCATGCTGGGAGTTGTAGCTGGAGAGCCGCACTTTGCCCATCACTGGGTTGGGGGATATTGTACATCCAACGGAGGACAGAATATTGTCCTGGGAGGAAGTACAAGCTAAATATCAATTACGAGTGGACAATACTTGCCATACCTACAGGTTAGCTCATTTTGCCGTAAAACAGGTCATAAATATAGGAGATGCACTCCGACGTGGAGGTTTAGACAATCTTCTCGGTACCAAGGACAGGATAACCGCCCTTTCAGACTTGTATAGAAGGTTGAGGGACTGTAAATACGATTTAGGGAAAGACAAGGTATTTGATACCTGAGGTAAAGAACTGGTAGATAAGACCCTACCTAAAAAGATTCTTCAGGGTTGGAGAAAAGTCAGAATGGCAGTGATAAGTGACAGTGGAGAGTATTTTGTATTATCCATAGAGCAACTTAAGCATTCAATCTCTCGTATACTAATGCTCCAGCCCATTACCTAAACCAATGCCCGAAGTAGAGATGTCACGATACCCAAATTTTGATTTGAGTTTGATACTATAAAAAAGTATTGAGATACTCGATGCCATTCAATATCACGCGAAAGAAAACTAAAACACAAAAAAAGCCACGTGCATTCCGCATTTTATGGAACGTCTGGCCCATAATACAACAGTCTTATCCTATTTTTTGGGGGTCAAGGTGACAAAAAAATGGTGAATCACATATTTTATTTATTTATTTCTGTTAAGGCGTTCACCACATAGGAGATATTTTTAAAATATTTTAATAGTTTAGACTTTTCCAGACGTGGCGATACATAATTGTTTTTTTTTTTATATTTATATATTTTATATGTAAAATTGGGAAAGGTGGGAATTTAAACGTTAGTGTTGTTTTTATTTTAAACTTTTTATTTAAAAGGGTTGTCCCATCTCAGACAACGGGGGCATATCACTAGGATATGCCCCCATTGTCTGATAGGTGCGGGTCCTACCGCTGGGACCCGCACCTATATCGAGAACGGAGCCCTGAAAGTGAAGGAGGGCGCACTGCGCATGCACAGCCGCCCTCCATTTATTTTCTATGGGGCCGGCGAATATAGCCGAGCGCTATTTCTGTCGGCCCCATAGAAATGAATGGGAGCATGGGCCGCGCATTCGCTGTGCTTCCATTCACTTCTATGGAAGAGGCGGGGAGCAGCACTTGGTGGTGGATGGACCCCGGGAAATCTGGGGTCCTCCAGCCACAGCTCTCCCCGCTCCGTTCTCGATATAGGTGCGGGTCCCACTAGCGATATGCCCCCATTGTCTGAGATGGGAATACGCCTGTAATAACTATTGTCCTATTAGGGTAAATAGGATTTTACACTGTCTTTGCTGCCCTGGGCTTTGTGCACACAGCAGCAGGGAGCTTACTATGGCAGCCATGGATAGCTTTAGTAGCATCCTGGCTGCCATGGTAACCAATCGGACCCACGCGATTTTACTGCTGGGGCTCCGATTGGAAACTGCCACTGCCACCATTGCAAATACTGAGGGGGGGGGGGGCTGTAGCCACCAATGAATATAACACTGAGGAAGGTGGGGGAGGCCACTGTGCCACCAATGAATATAATTAACCCAGCCGGCATCTGGCCTTAATGACAGCGATCCCGCTGAACCATGTCAATTAGCCCCTCAGGTTCCACAGGATTGCCGTTTCCTGTCATTAAGGCCATAATCATTTCATTGGTGGCAGTAGTGGACGCATCACAGTGGGGAGAGAGGGACTCTCTCCTTCTCCACTGTGCCGGCACAGAAGAACTTGGTGCGCGCCGAACAAGCACCATGTGCTCTAAGAGATACTAGGCTGCGCAGTAGTATCGGAAAATAGTTCCTGCGATTCAAATATCTTTGTAAATGACAACTTTTTAATTTTTTTTATACAAAGTTGTCAGTTTACAGAGATATTTCTCTCACCCAACATGGGTATATGTACAAATACACCCCAAAACACATTGCCCTACTTCTCCTGAGTACCGCGATACCACATGAGTGACACTTTTTTGCAGCCTGGGTGCGCAAAGGGGCCCAAATTCCAACGAGTACCTTTAGGTTTTACAGGGATGCTCACAATTTAGCCCCGCCCAAAATCCCAGAACAGTAAACACACCCCACAAATGACCCCATTTCGGAAAGTAGACACCCCAATGTATTCACTGAGGGGCATAGTGTGTCCGTGGGAGATTTTATTTATTTTTTGCCAGAAGTTAGCAGAAATGAAAACTTTATTTTTTCCTTAGAAAGTGTCATTTTCTGCTAACTTGTGAAAAAAAATGAAATGATACATAAACTTACCACAGGGCTTGACAAATTTCCTTGGAATCTAGGAGCTAGCTAAAAAAGTTAGGAGCCAGGCGGAGCCGCGTCATAAAGCTCCCAATAGATGCCCCCATAGTGCTCCCCCCCCACTTCTCCATAGAGCCCCACAATAATGCATGCCAGTACATAGGGCCCCCAGTAGATGCCCCCATAGTATTCCTTCCCCTGTTCTCCATAGTGCCCCCCATAATGTGCGAGTATATAGTGCCCCCCATAATGCTTCCCCTTTTCAATAGGTTATATGACACGTCAGATGCTGCCAGCGTCCAAGTGATCGCCCCTTGCGTCCGCCATGAAATATGGAAACCCTTACAAGGATTACATGGTCCAGAGGGGAGGGCAGAGGGGTCTGGAGGAGAGGGCAGAGGGGCCCGGAGGGGAGGGCAGAGGGGCCCGGAGGAGAGGGCAGAGGGGTCCGGAGGGGAGGGCAGAGGGGTCCGGAGGAGAGGGCAGAGGGGTCCGGAGGAGGGCAGAGGGGTCCGGAGGGGAGGGCAGAGGGGTCCGGAGGGGAGGGCAGAGGGGTCCGCAGGGAGAGGGCAGAGGGTCCGCAGGAGAGGGCAGAGGGTCCGCGAGGAGAGGGCAGAGGGGTCTGGAGGGCACAAACACAGCAGGCACCATGACATTTTACTGAGCACTACAACCCTCAGCTGGCGCTCAATCCCCGCATCACTACAACGCCCAGCTCTTTCCCCTCTTGTCATTCACTCTCCCCTTGTCATTCTCTCCCCCATGTCATTCTCTTTCCCCCTCTTGTCATTCACTTTCCCCTTGTCATTATCTTTCCCCCTTGTCATTCACTCCCCCTTGTCATTCACTCTCCCCCTGGTCATTTACTCTCCCCCTTGTCATTCACTCTCTCCCCCTTGTCATTCACTCCCCCCTTGTCATTCACTCTCCCCCTTGTCATTCACTCTCTCCCCTTGTCATTCACTTTCTCCCCCCCTTGTCATTCACTTTCTCCCCCTTGTCATTCACTTTCTCCCCCTTGTCATTCTCTCCCTCCCTTGTCATTCACTCCCCCCACCTTGTCATTCACTTCCCCCCTTGTCATTCTCTCCCTCCCTTGTCATTCACTTCCCCCTTGTCATTCACTTTCTCCCCCCTTGTCATTATCTCCCTCCCTTGTCATTATCTTTCCCCCCTTGTCATTGTCTTTCCCCATCTTGTCATCCTCCCCCGCCTGTAATGTAGCGTGGCCGAGCTCTTTATGCTCCACGGGTACAGGAGACAGATGCTCCTGTACCGCGGACCACGGTAGGCTCGGCCACGCTACAATGAGGAACTGACAGGAGGGAGTGCTGCGCCCGGGCGGTGCGCCCTCATGGACGCGCCAGCCCGGGCAGTGCTGCAGCCGCCTGAGGCTCTATACAGAGCGCTCGGGCGGCTGCAGCATGAGGCTCCTAGTCTGCGCCGGCCCTGCGACCTGACACCTGTGGGAACGGGCTGACAAATACCCAGGCCATGGCGACCTGGCGCCTGGGATTTGTTGAGCCCTGACTTACCATGCCCCTCCGCGAATACTTTGGGGTGTCTTCTTTCTGAAATGGTGTCATTTGGGGGGTATTTATACTATCCTGACATTCTAGCACCTGAAGAAACATGAGCTGCTTCAAAATGCCGAAATTCACTTTTTTGCACCATAGTTTGTAAACGCTATAACTTTTACCCAAACCAATAAATATACACTTATTGGATTTTTTTTTTTATCAAAGACATGTAGAACAATAAAGTTATATAGAAATGTAGTTTTAAAAAAAAAAATTACAACAGAAAGTGAAAAATGTCATTTTTTTGCAAAAATTTCGGTCATTTTTGATTAATAGCAAAAAAACTAAAAATGTCAGCAACAATGAAATACCACCAAATGAAAGCTCTATTAGTGAGAAGAAAAGGAGGTAAAATTCATTTGGGTGGTAAGTTGTATGACGGAGCAATAAACGGTGAAAGTAGTGTAGTGCGGAATTGTAAAAAGTGGTCTGGTCATTAAGGGTGTTTAAGCTAGGGGGGCTGAGGTGGTTAATAAGCTGAGATGAGACACAGTTCTGACAACACTCCGGCGCTCTGCTGTTTCAGTAACTCTCCTTGCCATGGATGAGAACTACTGAAACAGCATAGCACTGCAAACTATGCTGCTTCCCTAACTCAGAAACAGCATGGCTTGTTGTGCTACACTGTTTCAGTAGCTCTCATGCTCGGCAATGAGAGTTACTGAAACAGCAGAGCGCCAGAGCGATCTCCTGTTTCCCGCCCCGTGTCTCATCTCGCCTTAGTAACGGCAAGATGAGAAAACCTCTTTAAGAAAGAGGTGGATGGATGTAGGTACATTCATAGGGGAGGTTTGGGGGGAGAAGATGCCACTCTCTCCTCAATGTTGTATTTTTCGCCATGTGCCTACATCTAGAGAGTGTTGACTCAGTAGTGGTCTCGACAAAGGGGGTTCATTTCACTATTTTAGCTACTAAAAATGTATATTGCGTCATTGACTTGTTAGATGAGGTAAGGAAGGCACTGAAATGCTTATCATATATAGATAAGCTAGATACTGAGAGGACAGAGGAACGCAGCACGAAACATTTTAGGAAATGGAGATAGTTTATTGAACATTCTTTGACAACAGGAAACAGAATTATTGATGGGACCTTTCAAGTACACGACACGGTACTACATGCCAAAAAAGAAGGCACCTTGGGCAGGGAGGGAGGATATTCCAGTCCTCACTAATTTCATAATTTCTGCAGGTATATTTGTATACTTGCCATTTTAGGGTAAGGGGCGAAGAAGGGCTATGTGGGAGGGGATATCAATGTTTCTGCAGCTATAGGGGTTACATATAGTGAAACTGATAGGGAAGCTGCAGACTGGTGCTTGTAACTTCTGACTACAGGCAGATATGGATGTGACTTTTACTTCCATGTATTATGTTTCTCTTTTGAATGTTATGTAATAGCAATATCCTATCTAATAAAACATTATAAAAAAAAAAAAGACTTCTGTAATCATCAGCTCAGGAGGCAGTTAAAGGATGAAACTGAGCATGTGCGGCCATCTCAGTGAGCAGGAGAAAGGAAATAGGGAAAGAACAGACAGCAGGTGGCGCTATACAGATACATTTTATTGAATAACTCAGTGTCTATACAAAAAATGTAATTACATGCAATTACAAAAGTGTTCAGGTCCAGGTGCTGGCTTGAAAACGGCAAAATATTTTTCGTGGGACAACGCCTTTACGTTACAACTGATTCCGTATTCCATGCTAGAATGAGGAGCCAGGCCTACCACTCAGGGCGAAAAAGAACTTCCTTTTCTGTTTGACTACACACACTCCCTTACATGTTGTAGAAGTTGGATGGTCAGTCCGGTGGTCACCTATACAGCAGCAGCCACCGGGAGTTCTTTTCTCCTGTAGTAAAGCATCCAGTAAGGTGTAGCACTTTAGTACTCTCTCCTATATTTAGGTTGCAAATGGGGCACAATAAAAAAAAAGTCAAAAACAGTGCCTCTTGAAGGGGTTAAGCTTTTAACAGTAGAAAATTTGGGGTTTTATTGCATTATTGGACCTGTCATTACACTATCTAACCATTCACAGTTTGAGGGAATGTCCTGCAAATCAGTTCTAAAAGGGAGTGGGGCTTGGGCAGTTGTGTCCAAAAATGGGGTTTCTTGCAGTTTATTTCCTTGGTGTTTTCATCCCAGCAGTAAGTTCTCTGAACGAGCTGTGCTCACTGCGGACCGCACGTGGCCGGCCCTATGATGGAAATGATTGCGGACAAGAATAGGACATGCTCTATCCTTTTTGCGGGGCCACGGAACGGAAGTACAGATGCGGAAAGCACATGTTATGCTGCCCGCATCTTTTGCGGCCCTATTGAAATGAATGGGTCCACACCCGTTCCGCAAAATTGCGAAACGGATGCGGACCCTTGAATACTGTCGTCTGAATGAGCCCTAATTCTGTAGGAGTAAGCTCCTGCAGAGACACACAGCATTATAAATCAGCATAATGCCGTTCACTCCTGCCAAAAGAGCAGTGTCCATGACGGGAATGATGCTCACACAAATACCACATGCTCCTCTGAAACAGCCCTTAGGGTATGTACACATGACGGATTTTGACTGTATCAAAATCCACCGCGTATCCCACAGCAGAAATTGCTGCGGTTTTTGCCATGGGTTCTCATTTTGAATGGTGCGTTCCCATGTTTACGATATGGTCTGGAAAGCGATACAGGACCGCATGAACTGCAGAATGGCCTACCATTGAAAACAATGGGAGGTGGATTCAGCGCAGTATTCGGGACCGAATCCACAGTGAAACCAGTCCAAAAATCATTGTGTGAACATACCCTTATAGTACCCTTTGGCTGGCACAATACATAGGGGCACAACAGGGCCCAGCTGTTTCCTTCTTTTTTCCAATAGCAAACTAGAGCCTCCCTTTTCTTCAAAGCTGAGCATATGAAATAGCAAGTACTGAGAACTCAATAAATTACTATTATTGCTCATATGCTGCTGCCGTGGTGACAGAAATGAATTTGGGACACTGGATAAAATGATATTCATTACCACCGTGCATTTTTGAAGTCATAACCACGCTCATGTGGGTTTGATCTGCGCATGCGCGAGTTTCGGCTGCCTCACGTACGCCTTTGGATCACGGCGTGTAGGCGGGGTTGGGTCGGGGTCTCGCACCGCGCATGCGCGGAGCCGCCGCTGTTTGTTATTGTGGGCGGGTTGCGGGTTGTGTGTGGATGTGCAGTTCGTGGACGGCCTGGAGGATTGTGGTGGCCGGAAATCCGCGACAGAGAGGAGCAGGGCCATTGCGGAGAGACAAGAGCCCGCTGTGCAGTCTGGTACAGGCTGTCAACAGGCGGCGCTGTGTCGTGTGACGCGGGCGGAGAGTGGGCCGAGGCCTCGGATATGGATCCCAGGAGACACTGAGGAGACGAGCACAGGTACCGTATAGTATTATAGTGCAGGGTGGCCGCACCGGGGACTTGTGGCGTGTCGCCTGTCATCACTGCACTGCCAGTAGGGCCCGGGGCCTGCAGTGCTGTCAGTGGTATGCCAGGCAGCCCCTGGATGCCGCTGTCTGCCGGGGCTGCCCATGCCAGTGTACCTAGTTGCCTTATCAGTGAGTCCTTCATGGGTACAATGAAAGGCTTGCTTCCCCTTGACCATGGGGATGACATGGAGGCGGGCTCCCCACCCTTGACCCTGAGGGTGACATATGGAGGCGGGCTCCCCACCCTTGACCCTGGGTACGCTCTGTCCCTTTACCCTGCCCACCACATATAGATCGGGATGACCCACTCCTTGACCCTGTGTGCATTCTATCCCTTGGCCATGTACGTGACATATGGATGGGGGCTCCCCACCCCTTGACCCTGTCTGTGACGTATGGATGGGGGGGCTCTCCACTCCTTGACCCTGTCTGCGACGTATGGATGGGGGGCTCTCCACTCCTTGACCCTGTCTGCGACGTATGGATGGGGGGCTCTCCACTCCTTGACCCTGTCTGCGACGTATGGATGGGGGGCTCTCCACTCCTTGACCCTGTCTGCGACGTATGGATGGGGGGCTCTCCACTCCTTGACCCTGTCTGTGACGTATGGATGGGGGGGCTCTCCACTCCTTGACCCTGTCTGCGACGTATGGATGGGGGGCTCTCCACTCCTTGACCCTGTCTGCGACGTATGGATGGGGGGCTCTCCACTCCTTGACCCTGTCTGCGACGTATGGATGGGGGGCTCCCCACCCCTTGACCCTGTCTGCGATGTATGGATGGGAGGCTCCCCACCCCTTGACCCTGTGTGTGATGTATGGATGGGAGGCTCTCCACTCCTTGACCCTGTCTGCGATGTATGGATGGGGGCTCCCACCCTTGACCCTGTCTGCGACGTATGGATGGGGGGCTCCCCACCCCTTGACCCTGTCTGCGACGTATGGATGGGGGGCTCCCCACCCCTTGACCCTGTCTGTGACGTATGGATGGGGGGCTCCCCACCCCTTGACCCTGTCTGTGACGTATGGATGGGGGGCTCCCCACCCCTTGACCCTGTCTGTGACGTATGGATGGGGGGGCTCCCCACCCCTTGACCCTGTCTGTGACGTATGGATGGGGGGCTCCCCACCCCTTGACCCTGCCTGTGACGTATGGATGGGGGCTCCCCACCCCTTGACCCTGTCTGTGACGTATGGATGGGGGCTCCCCACCCCTTGACCCTGTCTGTGACGTATGGATGGGGGCTCCCCTGTTTCAGCCGATGTGTATCATTAGAACTTGATCATGTGGAGGCCGGCTGGCTTATGGTAAGTGATGAACAAAAACCTCACAATGGCCCAGATGTACCAATCCGGTAGATGGCATAGGCTTAGGCCGGCGGTCTAGACCTGCACCAGATGTATGACCGGGGCTCAGGCTGGATGATATATCTGGTGCAGGGACAGACACTTCTCTGTATGACAACTATTGGTTGGGGGGTGTGGAGATGATGCAGCGTAGAGGTAAACCGGCAGTCATAAGATTTCCAGAGTCACATGAAGTGTGATTTGGCACGTCATAGATTTCTTACTGTAGACCATTATTTTATGGCATACTGCAGTTTTTACCTGTAAAGGATTTTTTTATATTTGGATTGGGCAGGTTAATCAGAGCAGCATGACTTTTGGTGTATCTGGTATTGCCATGCCTTTTGCGGGCGCATCGGTGCAGGTTCTGGCTGTGCACGGCGGGCGCAGCGGTGCGGGTTCTGGCTGTGCGCGGCGGGCGCAGCGGTGCGGGTTCTGGCTGTGCACGGCGGGCGCAGCGGTGCGGGTTCTGGCTGTGCGCGGTGGGCGCAGCGGTGCGGGTTCTGGCTGTCGCGCGGGCGCAGCGGTGCGGGTTCTGGCTGTGCGCGCGGGCGCAGCGGTGCGGGTTCTGGCTGTGCGCGCGGGCGCAGCGGTGCGGAGTTCTGGCTGTGCGCGGCGGGCGCAGCGGTGCGGGTTCTGGCTGTGCGCGGCGGGCGCAGCGGTGCGGGTTCTGGCTGTGCGCGGCGGGCACAGCGGTGCGGGTTCTGGCTGTGCGCGGCGGGCGCAGCGGTGCGGGTTCTGGCTGTGGCCGGCGGGCGCAGCGGGGCGGGCTTTGGCTGTGGCGGGCGCAGCGGGGCGGGCTTTGGCTGTGGCGGGCGCAGCGGGGCGGGCTTTGGCTGTGGCGGGCGCAGCGGGCTTTTTCTGTGCCCGGCGGGTGCAGCGGGGCGGGTTTTGGCTGTGCCCACTGGATGTACAGACTGCTTGTGGTGGTTGATGGCGATACTGCTTTTTCTGGCGCTTGCTCTCCATTGTTTCTTTAATCTTCATGCCCTTCTAATGTTGGATTAAATAATCTTCACTATTATATAAGTGCTGAGTTGGCAGCTTGTGCTCCATTTCCATCTATTAAGAGCAAACTTTAGATCGGCCATTACCGGGTCTGCTCCTGCTAGGATTTCTCTATTATATTATACAAGATTTTATTTTCAGTCGGTGCTCGCCACTGAGCCTCACAAGTCTCTTGTAACGTGCAACCCTTTCCCTTCCCACGCAATAATAATGGTGTGGTCTCAGTATCATACTGACCACGGCGCCTAAGTGTTTTCAGAAACTGTAGCCCATTGGCACCCATCGTGGGTTAACCCCTTAAGGCCCATCCGCTTCTCTGAGTGAGCACTCCTGCTGTAAGAATGAATTGTAATCTACAGCTCCAGTTCTTAGAACAGTCTTTTACTCAGCAACCATGATCGGAGATGGCTCCAATCCCCGCTCTTAACCCTCTGATTGCTGCAGACTGCGCCCACATCATGATTGGATGCCAGTCATCTGATAGGAGGCTGGGTAAGTCTAGGGACCTGGCAAGTCAGTAAGTTCAGTAATCCTACTGTTAGGGCACAGAGCATAATGGAGCAGCATACAGAAGTATGCTAACACATCACAAGTATAAAATAATTGTGTAAAACTGTAACTCTTTAGTGGGATTATAAAAAGATCAAATCATTTTAAATAAAAAAAAATATATAAAAAATAAACGTAGGAAAAAAATTAAAAAAGATATATTTTTTCCCATTAAAGGGGTTCTACACCTTTTGAATACTGATGATCTATCCTCTGGGTAGGTCATCAGCATGTGATTGGTGGGGGTCCGCTGATTGGCTGTTTGAGTAGGCAGCGGTGTTGATGGTAGCGCCGCGGCCTTCTGGTTGTTTCCTGCAGTCCAGTGACGTCACGACTGTTATCACAGGCCTGGGCGCGGCTCAGATCCTTTGAAGGGAAATGTCTGGGACATCAAACAATTGCAGGCTCAGGTCCCTTACGGGGCGTGAAAGGGGTTGTCTCACTTCAGTAAGTGGTATTTATCATGTAGAGAAAGTTAATACAAGGCACTTACTAATGTATTGTGATTGTCCATATTGCCTCCTTTGCTGGCTGGATTCAGTTTTCCATCACATTATACACAGCTCATTTACATGGTCTTGACCACCCTGCAATCCATCAGTGGTGGTCGTGCTTGCACACTATAAGAAAAAGCATCGGCCTCTCTTGTGGCCGGGACCATGGGAGCTCACATGGGCTATTGCTTTTTCTTATATTGTGTAAGCACGACCACCACTAATAGATTGTAGTGTGGTCTGTAACCATGGAAACAAGCAGTGTATAATGTGATGGAAAAATGAATCCAACCAACACTGGGGGAGGCAATATGGATACTAACAATACATTAGTAAGTGCCTTGTATTAACTTTCTCTACATGATAAATGCCACTTACTGAAGTGAGACGGGCATTTAATTTATCCTGAGGCGCAGGGATTGTCATAAACTGAATGCCTCCTCCGGCAGACTGAAAGCTGCTCCAGCCTGTAGCTGGCATCGACCTCTCTTACCTATGCCCATTGCAGCTGTACATGATACATTTGGATGGGCAGAGGTGATGGCATAATGTGCATAGACGGAGGCCTCCTTATCTCGCTGTCATGGTGAGAAGCCTCCTTGAACTTTCCTCTGTGATGTGTCTGGGTAAGATAAGATTCACACACTGGGACAGGCCCCTCGGCATAAGGGGAAGTCTCCTTCCAGGCCGCTGTCCGTGATTGCCTTCTGTGGGCAGACATGGCAATAAACCTGAATTATATTGCATTGCATTAGTAAGATATCTGTGCAGAGGGCTTTAGTTTACAGTCTGGTGACGCTTGTGGTTTATAAAGGTGAAACTCTCAACGACTTGTCCAGGATTTTACTATTGATGGCCTGGGAACTGGTGGTCATTATCTAGACGGCGGGATACATCCCCCAGCACCCCCACCTGTTCTGCAGTATCTGGCACAGAACTTCATGGCTCCATCCATTGTGTAGTGGACGGCGCACTGAGAAATCTGATTGGCAGGGTGCCGAGCCCTCATGGCCAGAGAATAGGCCATCAATAGTAAACCGCCCGAATACTAAGCACCCTAAACGTAAAGGAAGCTGTCACCAGAACGGACATATTGAGCTATTCACCTCGCTGCCAAGGTACCTTATGTCATGAACACAGTGCCAGTGGAGTCGCTGGGGCGTGTCCAGCCAAGTCACCAATGGTAAGTCATGCTGGCAGTCCCATCCATCAGCGCCCTGCTGGGTTAGAAGAGGCGGGCTGGAACCGCGCGCCAAGCTTGTGATGCTGTGCGGTTTCTCCAGGTCCCATTCAAGCGTCACACAGCCAACACCATTTCCGTAATTGCCGCTGCCTCTGTATTCAGTCGTTACCTGGATGAGATTGTTAGGCTGCATTCACATGGGCGAGTTTTCCGCGCGGGTGCAATGCGTGACGTGAACGCATTGCACCCGCACTGAATCCTGACCCATTCATTTCAATGGGTCTGTGTTTTTTTCATGCATCACTTATGCGTTGCGTGAAAATCGCAGCATGTTCTATATTCTGCGTTTTTCACGCAGCCCTAGCCCCATAGAAGTGAATGGAGCTGCGTTAAAAACGCATTGCATCTGCAAGCGGGTGCGTTGCGTTTTTCACTGATGGTTGCTAGGAGATGTTCTTTGTAAACCTTCAGTTTTTTATCACGCGCGTGAAAAACGCATCGAAACGCATTGCATCCGCGCGGAAAAAACTGAACAACTGAATGCAGTCGCAGGCAAAACTGAATGGCTTTGCCTGTGAAATCACACAGTTTTCACTGAACGCATCCGGACCTAATCCGGACCTAATCCAGACACGCTCGTGTGAACCCAGCCTTAGGGGTCTTATCTTGAGAATGGGACATCTGTCATGTCCTTTAAAAACTTCAGCTCTTGGGATACATTTTAGCTGCTGATTCACTAAGGGTACATTCACACGACTGTCCACAGTGTGCAACAGTGTGCTGTCCGCATCCGTACTTTCATACCCTTAGTCTTGGCCTTTTTCTCTCGCTAGGCATGATGCCACCCTGTTCCAGCGATCAGCAGTTGAACCCCCAGCATTGGATTTTGATGGCATAGGCCACGGATGGCCAACCTGTGGCTCTCCTGCTGTTGCAACTACAATTCCCACCATGCCCTGCTGTAGGCAGTCTTTGCATGCTGGGCGTTGTAGTTTTGCAACATCTGGAGAGCCGCAGGTTAGTTTAGGCAATGGACATCCATATCATCCTGTTTTAGTGACCTTATGAAGAGTGGTGATTTTAGGTTATAATTCGTGTAATCCTAGGCTCACCTACAATTAGGCAGGCGCTCCTAATTCCTTTGCTATTTAGTGCTATGCTAGGCCTAGTGGAAGGTTTCTTACTGCGGTGTATGTAAAGTGTTGTGTAATCCTCTGCAGATCTCACCATGATAATTAACATCCTTCATTTTTGTTTCTTTCAAAGCTTGACTTCAGTTTGCTGCAAAGGGAACCGACATGGGTGCAAAAGAGAAACTAGAGGCCATGCTGAATGTGGCCCTGCGCGTTCCAAGCATCATGCTGCTCGATGTCTTGTACCGCTGGGACGTCGGCTCTTTCTTCCATCAGATCCAAAAAAGTAACCTCAACAACAACCCTCTCTTCCAGTACAAGTACCTGGCACTCAACATGCATTACGTCGGTACGTCCAAAAAGGCCATAACCATAAGTTATTTGTAGCACGATAGAAAACTATAAAATGTCTATAATACAGTTTTGTTTTTGTAGTGCCTTTAAGACTGTGTTTCCTAAAAAAGTTTTAAAGGCAAGTAAAACTGTGACAAAAAAAAAACAACAACATAAATTTCATGGTGTTTTTTTCTAAAAAAACAGTATGGTAGCACCCTAAGGCCTCTTTCACACCGGCGTCATGTTTGACGCCCGGATAAGAGGCGGGTGCGTTGCGGGAATATGCGCGTTTTTCCCGCGCGGGTGCAAACGTTTGTAACGCGTTTTGCACGCGCGTGAGAAAAAACGCCATGTTTGGTACCCAACCCGAAGCCGGACTTCATCACTGATGTCCGGTTTCGGGTCTTCTGGAGAATTGATTATTTTCCCATATAACCATGTTATATATCTAAAGGACCTGTGATGACGTCACATCACATGGTCCAATCACATGGTCCATCTTACCATGGTGATGGACCATGTGATTGGACCATGTGATGTGACATCATCACAGGTCCTTTACATCTTAGATGCTGCAGGGAAAGAGAGGAGAGATCGCGACTACGCGATCAAGTGGCTAAGGTAAGTTAGCTTTTATTATTTTTAACCCCCTCCACTTCATTTAACAATGCATTCTTTATTAAGAATGCTATTATTTCCCCTTATAACCATGTTATAAGGGAAAATAATAGAGATTGGGTCCCATTGCTAAGCTTGCGATTTTCCCGCAGCCCGATTCACTTCTATGGGGCCTGCGTTGTGTGAAAAACGCAGAATATAGAACATGCTGCGATTTTCACGCAACGCAGAAGTGATGCATGAAAATCACCGCTCATGTGCACAGCCCCATAGAAATGAATGGGTCCGGATTCAGTGCGGGTGCAATGCGTCCTCCTCACGCATTGCACCCGCGCGGAAAACTCACCCGTGTGAAAGGGGCCTAAGAGCACCTCTAAGCTGTGGCATGCAGTCCTTGAGGCTTTTGGTTCCTCCCAGGTCTCGGATCAGCCAGGTACACATAGGCGTGGAAGGCGGATCAAGTGTTCCTGACTCTGTGTACTTTGCTGAGGGATAATTGTCTCTTCTCCATCTAGAGGGTTGGCCAGGATGTGGTGCAGAGCTGACAGTGGGTTACGTGCAGTCTGAACTGAGTCAGATGGCTCTCATGAGGGTTGTCTACACACGTTCAGGTTTTTTTTTTTTGGTGCAGTTTTAGGATCCAAAACAGCGGATTGAAAAAGGTGGAGAGGTCGTTTCTCCCTTAATACTTTTTCCTGTCATGATCCACTCTGGATGTTGGCTTCAAAAAGCCTGAACGTGCGGCAGCACCCTTAGACACCCCTCAGAACTTGGGGCTCTCCAGCTGCTGCCACACTACAACTTCCATCATTGCCTGGGAGTTGTCGCTTTGCACCACCTTGCGTTAGGCTATGATTACATCTGCGCTAATATTTCCATTCTTCTCTGTTATGGAAGCAGTACAGAGAAAGTAATGGAAATGATGGATGATGATGGGGTCCTCGAGTTTGTCATGGAGCCTAGCATTTTACTGCTGCAGGTTGCACTATTTTGTCTGAATATGAGGTGACTTCAGTGCTGATGTGACCGGAGCCTTCGTGATTATTCTACATAATATACAGATTCCGGAGCCTCCAGTGGTAGTCGAGAAATGAGCGCGCCCCGTTGGCAGGATATCGGCGTTATTGTGACTGTCTCCATTGGCAATCTATGGGCAGTCTGTGATTTATTGATGGAGTTTATAGACAAAAGAAATTACTCATTGAGAACCTCATGATAGTACGGAAATAAGCGGCATAGACAAATCTTTCTGTAGAAGAAATCTGCAGTTTTTTTTTTTTTTGTTTTTTTTGGGGGGGAGTAAACCACTGATTGAAATTATGTGCTCCATGGTTCTATTTAAAGAGGACCCCTTACCTCTCCTGACGTCTGTTTTAATGACTACTTGCATTCTCCATGTAATAATGATTTTGGGTCATCTATTCTTATGACTCTGTGTTGTGCCATTCCTTTATTATTCCTGCTAGAAGTTCTGAATGAATTGCCAGCAGCTTGCAGTGAAGGTGCAGAAGGGTGTTAC
Organism: Bufotes viridis; assembly: GCA_033119425.1. NCBI lineage: Eukaryota > Metazoa > Chordata > Amphibia > Anura > Bufonidae > Bufotes > Bufotes viridis. Next base: position 415,648,756 of record CM065590.1, on the reverse strand, counting down.
CAGCTAGGGGTGTGTCCCTGTATCAGACACACCCACTACTGGTAAGGCCCAGCAGTATCTTTATTGCAGACTGCTGACAATGTATTTGTAAACTTCTAGCAGGAATAATATAGGACAGGGATGCTCAACCTGTGGCCCTCCAGCTGTTGTAAAATTACAACTCCCACCATGCCTTGCTGTAGGCTGTTAGAGGATTCTGGGAGTTGTAGTTTTGCAACAGCTGGAGGGCCGCAGGTTGAGCATGCCTGATATAGGAAATGCACAGCATAGAGTCATATGAATAGATGCTCCAGAATTATTACATGGGAAATGCAAGTAGTTTCTAAAACTGACATGTCCTGAGAGGCGACCGGTCCTCTTTAAAGAGGTTCTTCAGTACAGTGCCTCATAATGAACACGCCTCAGCTGCAGCAAGTCCTATTTTTTAAAGGATGAGACGGATATGGTAGCTTTCTGTGGTAAGTTATGAAGACTATTGGGATTTGGCTTTACGTTGCCTGATGTCACTTGCTTAGTCCCTGGTATTGATGTATTAGAGCTGGCAGTCCAGTAACTAAAAAAAAAACCTTCTTGGGCTACTTTCACACTAGTGTTTTTACTGGGTCGGCAGGGTTCAGCAAAAACACATGAACGTCATGAACTCCATTGAAAGTCAATGGGGGACGGATCCGTTTTCTATTGTGTCAGAGAAAACGTTTTTCTCCGCATCCCAGGACGGAAAGCAAACCCCAGCATGCTGCGGTTTGCTCTCCGGTATGAGAACGGAATGCATTTTGGAGCATTCCTTTCTGTTCAGTTACATTTTGTCCTCATTGACAATGAATGGGGACAAAATGGAAGCTTTTTTTCCGGTATTGAAATTCCATGACTGATCTCAATACCGGAAAATATTAACGCTAGTATGAAAGTAGCCCAAGTTTAATCTTTATTTTCCCCTTTATCTGAAACGAGGGTATCCCAAAACCACTGGCGCCTTCCGCACTCAAGTATATTTGCAGAAATGCTTATTTCAATTTTCCACTTCTCAGCTGAATTCACCAAGTGCCAAAAAGTGATTCCAAGCCATCATCTGACTTGGAAAATTTTCTCCTGGAAAAACAAAGTATTTGTGTCTGAGTTTTCCGATTTCTGAAGACATTCTATTATTTGAGCACGAGACATCTTTACTCGTTAAAGACACAGCGCAGTCATTAGAGGTGGTCATTTATAAGTGGGCTTGGAGAACACAAGGAAGCCTGTGTCATTCTTAGGACTGTAAGTCCACAAAAGATAGGACATGTCCTAATCTTCGCCGCAGCATGCAGACCATGGACCCAGTGAAGCTAATGGGTACGCACCATGGTGCTGCTTGCGCACGGCCAGTATCTGTTTTTTGTGGATTGTGGACCGCAAAACACTTAAGAGATTTATCAAACTGGTGTAAAGTAGAACTGGCTTAGTTGCCCATAGCAACCAATCAGATTCCACCTTTCATTTTCCAAAGGAGCTGTGAAAAAGGAAAAGTGGAATCTGATTGGTTGCTATGGGCAGCTAAGGCTACTTTCACACTTGCGGCAGGACGGATCCACCCTAAAAAGTCGGACATGCAGTACTTTTAGTCCAGCGGCCTCTCACCATGCACTGCCGTGCTGCGCCGTAGCTCCGCCCTCGCCCCCATTATAGTCAATGGGGACGGAGCGGCGGCAGGATGGATCCGACAGGGTGAACAGCCTGTCGGATCCGTCCTGCTGCAAGTGTGAAAGTACCCTAAGTCAGTTCTACTTTACACCAGTTTGATAAATCTCCCCTGCTTACAGTACGAAGGTGCAAGGCCACAGATACCAGGATCCCGGGGCTAGAATATGGCAGAGCTGCACGGAGTTTTATTCATCTATTTGGCATGTGGCCAGTGTTATCATCAGGACCCCCTCACTCTTAGCCACAGAAGCACGAAAGCTACATGGTCGCCTATTCCTCTATACTCATCATGTAAACTGATCATTGGAGGTTTCAGCAGCCTGCTAAACACCAGGAGAAAGGCTTTTCTAGTTGGGACAAACCCTTTTAAAGGAATCTTTCACTAGAACCAGACCCCTTTAATATGGTATTCCCACCTTAAGATGGCCACACCTGGTCTACCATCTAAGGTGTACTCTCCGCTGACTGCAGATGTCTGGGGAGAAGATCAAGCATTTCGATTTCACTTGGTAAGATAACCCGCCACCAGAGGAGGCTTATTTGCACACATGGCTGGGGATGCACGTGTATAGTGCAGTCGAAGGTACGAGCGTTTGGCTGACGGCTATCTAAGATGTTAGCACTCTGGATAAAGTGAACGGGTGGTGGACCCGTTTATTCCCCTAGCAATGTTTCAGCCCAGCACAATGCTTGACAAAGGCCTCATTGTGCTGCTCTGAAACGTTGCTAGGGGAATAAACGGGTCCACCACCCGTTCACTTTATCCGGAGTGCTGCCTCATCATTTGACGTTGTGGACATATCTATGGTACCTTGCCTGGGATCTAGGAGGAGTGCTGCTGACTCTTTTTTGGTTTATATATCTAAGATGTTGGACATTTCTGGCATGTCCACAGATAAATCTGGTTCTGTCGCTCCCGGCTGTTGGACGGCAGATTAGAATTATGCTGTTTAAGGTGCAGATTTTATACGCCTCATGTTCCGCACTTACACCGCTCACAGATTTAGACCTTGTACAGTTTGTTGGATGTGATCTATGTTGTAAGTCAGCATCTTTCAAGCCTCCGTCTCATGGTCTGCTGACAGGACACATATTGTATTGATCTCTTATTACCCTCCCATCTCATGAGTATTCCAGTCACGTTGTCCTTACCGATTGCTTGTTCCCCTTGCAGGTTACATCCTGAGTGTTGTACTTCTGACTTTACCTCGACAACACCTTGCAAAGCTGTACCTTTACGTTGTAACCGCTTTACTGCTCTATACTGGACACCAGATTTCCAGGTGAGAACCAGCCACTGCCCTGGTATCCTGCACTGCTGGCTTATGCATTACAGTTGTATCCCTTGGCCATCAAACCCCAGAACGTTGATGTGAACGTGGTCTTAGATGGTTGTTTCTGATGACTTTGGCACAACTCATTAATCTGTTTTTTAATTATTATTTTTTTTGTATGTTCCTACAATTTTTGGACATAATGACTGTTTTCATTTTGTGTTTTAGGGACTATGTTCGCAGTGAGATAGAGTCCGGCTACGAGGGACCTATGCATTTGGAGCCCTTGTCTATGAACAGGTTCATCACGGCACTAGTAGGTGAGTGCTTCTAGTATACACGAAGCATTCCTTCCCTGCAATCGCCTGCTCGTTAGTGGGGGAGACCACTGTTATTGCATGCAGTGATCTCCCTCATAGTATGGGGAGGAGCGATCGCCAATGCCATTGCTTGTCCCCATACTGACTCGTTGTTTGCTGGCAGAAGATTTTGATTAGACACCACGATCTGCCGCCAGCAAACAATGTGTTTAAGCCAGTGTAAAATCGACGGCAGTATTAAAGTGCCAGATCGTCCCTAACAAATGTTTAAAGTTAAAGGGGCTGTCTGAAGTTTTTTTAATATGTGGTCTGTGGGTGTGAAGGTAAATGGTTTGTGGTCGTAAAACCAAAGGTTAGTCTCCAACAGGGCGACTGCCAGGAAATCACACCCATCTTTACTTTGTGATGTTTCTAAATATCCGAGGACCCCGAGAGACCTTTACACACATCTGAATGTACTTTGTACTTTTAGTGTTTTTTGTTATAAATACTTCAGTGACCACAAGTTGACTGACTGTATTATTAAATGGATTGTATCATTTCAGCAAATCCCATTTATTATGTACATAAAGTTAGTATAAGGCACTTACTAATGTATTTTTATTGTCCATAGTGCCTCCTTTGCTGGCTGGATTTATTTTTCCATCACATTAAAAAACTGCTCGTTTCCATGGTTATGCTCCCAGCCACCAGAAAGGCCTGCACTTTTCCTATATTGTGCTAACACGACCACCGCTACTGGATTGCAGGGTGGTCATAACCATTTAAACAAGCATTGTATAATGTGATGGAAAAATGAATCCAGCCGGCAAAAAAAGCAATATGGACAATCACAATACATTAGTAAGTAGTATTGTATTAACTTTCTCTACATGATAAATGCCTTTTGCTGAAGTGACACAACCTCTTTAAGTACTTGTACTTTGTGTGTAATGCAATCGGCCTCCCTCTCAACGGTACAAGATTTTAAAGGGCTTCTGTCACCAGTCTCATAGCATTAGATCAGGCTGATCCTAAACCTGTGCACTGATCTTCAGATTTGTTCTGTTTTGGTACTATCACAATATGAGGCTGCATTTCGGTGAAACAAAGTTTTATTAGGGATGTCCCGATAGCATTTTTTTTTAATACAGCGTACGATTGCTGATACTTTTATTTAAGTACTCACCGATACCGATTTGTAACAATGAAATAAATAACACATAATTTAGTCATAGGGGAGATTTATCAAACCTTGTTCAAAGAAACAGCGGCACAGTTGCTGATGGCAATGAAAAAAATTAAAGCTGGAATTTGGTTACTATGGACAACGGCTTTACTTTTCCTTTGTACAAGGGTTAATAAATTAATAAATGGGCTTATAACAGTGTTTCCCAACCAGTGTGTCTCCAGCTGTTGCAAAACTACAACTCCCAGCATTTGGCTGTCCGGGCATGCTGAGAGGTGTAGTTTTGCAACAGCTAGGCACACTTGTTGGGAATCACTATTATATGCCCCCCCCCCCCCCCCACCAACCTTATTTTATATTCACTGTTTGAACTTTGAACATGAAATGGAGAGAAATAGAGGAGAAATTGAGTCAATTTCATGCACCATACCCACCTGGCCTGCTGTAATCCTTCCCATGCGGGTGCACCAGAGTACTGGGAGGAAGTGGCTTTAACTTCCTCCCAGTGCTAGGCAACTGCATGGGACTTGGGATCCGCCACACAGAGGTCACGCCCCCCCACGCCGATCAGCTGGGACACGCTGCCATCCCCACGCTGATTGGCTTGGAGTGCCTTAGCCACATGGAAGACGACACGGGACCCGCTGTTGCAGCAGATATGGGACTTGCTGATCGCCATCAGGTATCAACAGTGGTATCAGCGACATTTGCACAAGTACAAGTACTCATGCAAATGTCCGGTATCGGTCCCGTTACCGGTACTGGTATCGGGATATCCCTAGTTTTAATATATGCAAATGGGCCTCTAGGAGCAACAGGGGTGTTGTCGTTACCCCTAGAGGCTCCATTCTCCCTGCTGCTACACCCTCTGCACTTTGGTTGACACGGCCCTGACTTCTCATACAGTCTTTCACTTGTCTGTGCGGTTCAGTAACGCCCCTATTGCTCCTGGAGGTTCTTTTGCATATATTAAAACTTCTTTTTTCACGGAAATGCGGCCACATATCTAGATGGGACAAAGACACATGAATTCTTCTAGCCAGCGCAGAGGTCTAAGGTCAGCCAGTTTTAATGCTAGGAAACTGGGGACAGAAGCCCTTTAATGTTGAGTCTCTTTGGGAATGGTCAACCTGATTGTGACATTATGTTCCAGGTCAGATGGTCGTCTGTACCCTGTGCTCCTGTGTGATGAAGACCAAGCAGATCTGGCTGTTCTCAGCTCACATGCTCCCCCTGCTGGCTCGTCTCTGCCTTGTCCCAATTGAGACCATTGTCGTCATTAACAAGTTTGCCATGATTTTCACTGGACTTGAAGTGCTGTACTTCTTGGCGTCCAACCTGCTGGTGCCCTTTAATCTTGCTAAGTCTGCATACAGGGAGCTTGTTCAGGTAAAACTTCAATGTCTTGTAAGACTTTGGCTATTAACCTTTTAACCAAGTTTAAAGGTGGATTTAGACATGCACGAGCTGCAGATTGTCCAGAAGGAAGCGTTAGTCGACTGCTCGCTCAGTAAAGGAGACAATTACATGTGGTGATGACCTCCACAGTATGAGGACGAGGGGTCACTATTGTGATCGCTTGTCCTCATACAGCTGCATTGTTTCTGGGCAGCCGATTTCTATTTAGACCCCACAATCTGCTGCCCAGAAACAATAATTTAGATGCTTGCACGAACGACAGGATCACCTGATGAACGAGCATTTTGCATATTCATTGGGTGATTGTCTGCACCTTTATACGGGCATATTTTCGGAAACGAGCATTCGTAGGAAAGTTCATTCCCAATAATCTGCCCAGTTTATCTGGAGGTGTAAATCTACCTTAAGAGTTTAAGAAAGGGTGGCTTCCTGTATAAACCTGCTTCAATAATAGTTCATTGATAAGCTGGATATCTATACAGTGGTCTCCATTGGTTAAAGGGAATGTCCATGAAGACCACACCTCTTAGGTGATTTGGACAGTAGAGATGCTAGAATCCCCCCTCTATGATCCAGAGCAGGGGGCCATCAAGAGCAGCTCCATACATGATCGGCCATTCATTTAATTAATACCCTGCCTTGGAGTGCAGGACGTCTGGCTTACTGACAACTGACGAAGCCAGCAAATACAAAGGCACACCTCACCAGATACAACAATGATTCTTTAGTAAGGAAGGTGATGTTGACAAAGGTATTTAAGAAACTCTAAAATCATTAAAAAAAATCTTGTACTAATAAACATGTCCCTACATATAGCGTCACCCCTGATAGGATGAAGATCTCATATTTGTGCAAGTCCCTCTACACTTGATTACATAATAGCCTAAAATAAACAATACCAATTTGATACATGATCATAAATAAGTATAGGTCTCTAAATGTGACATCCAAGTGCTCAGTCATACCCATGTGGAGGGAAGAGGGGCAAGCCAAACTTTCAGCTCCCTTAGTGCCCCCACACAGCTTAATACCCTCTTAAAGGGGTTGTCCGGGAATATGTAGTTTGTAACAGGTTTCCACATTGTGCTTACCTGCTCCGGTCCTCCATGCTGGCCCACACGTCTCTATTTTCCTATATGGAACTTGTTTACTTCCTCCCCGACATGGTCATCTGATCCTCTCCAGCCAGCCTCTGGCTTCAGAGGTCACATATCTCTTGTGGACACATGTATGGCCGGCCACAGCTTTCTTTGGCAATGAGGTTTATTATGTGGTTCTATGAGGTTCTAGAAGTCAAGGTGGGGATATTCACTAGGTGAGAGGTCTACGATCTGTGTCTCCATTCACTAGGTGAGGGGTCTACGATCTGTGTCTCCATTCACTAGGTGAGGGGTCTACGATCTGTGTCTCCATTCACTAGGTGAGGGGTCTACGATCAGTGTCTCCATTCACTAGGTGAGGGGTCTACGATCTGTGTCTCCATTCACTAGGTGAGGGTCTACGATCTGTGTCTCCATTCACTAGGTGAGGGGTCTACGATCTGTGTCTCCATTCACTAGGTGAGGGTCTACGATCTGTGTCTCCATTCACTAGGTGAGGGGTCTACGATCTGTGTCTCCATTCACTAGGTGAGGGGTCTACGATCTGTGTCTCCATTCACTAGGTGAGGGGTCTACGATCTGTGTCTCCATTCACTAGGTGAGAGGTCTACGATCTGTGTCTCCATTCACTAGGTGAGGGGTCTACGATCTGTGTCTCCATTCACTAGGTGAGGGTCTACGATCTGTGTCTCCATTCACTAGGTGAGGGGTCTACGATCTGTGTCTCCATTCACTAGGTGAGGGGTCTACGATCTGTGTCTCCATTCACTAGGTGAGGGGTCTACGATCTGTGTCTCCATTCACTAGGTGAGGGGTCTACGATCTGTGTCGCCATTCACTAGGTAAAGGGGCTACGATCTGTGTCGCCATTCACTAGGTAAAGGGGCTACAATCTGTGTCGCCATTCACTAGGTGAGGGGTCTACGATCTGTGTCGCCATTCACTAGGTGAGGGGTCTAACATGTGTGTCTCCATTCACTAGGTGAGGGGTCTAACATGTGTGTCTCCATTTACTAGGTGAGTGGTCTAGCATTTGTGTCTCCATTCACTGGGTGAAGGGGCTACGATCTGTGTCTCTTTACCTGCTGTGGATCTACAACTCCTAGCATACCTCTACAATCTTCATACAAACACAAAAATATAACAGCACTCAGCAACTAGAGCTCTGCCCAAGATGGGAGCTGTAAGAGGACATTAGTGATATCGCATGCAAACAGTGGAGACATTGGTTTACATTTTGATCAAAAGGTAGTAAGCCCACCCACCCCGACACGGTTGTCTCCTGGAGTGGGTACTAACGCTAAATCTGACCTACTATAGGCCATGACAGCCACATAAAATCCTCCTAACGCTAAGTCCTACCTGTTATGGGCCACGACAGCCACATAAAATCCAGGGAGTGTGAGCCCAGCATGCACGCTGGGATAGACCTTACTTATTAACCCCTTCTGGTGCTGCAACAGCCTCCATTAGATCCAGGTATGCAGGTACCAACATGCATGCCGAGCCCACTGTGCACTCCTCCTGGAGCCAGATGGCTACTAGCAGGCAATGTGAGTACGCATTCAGCTTTATACTCACTCTGATTAAAAACCAGCAGCTAGGGCAGAGAAACCAGTCAGGTGTGCACGACTGAGAAGGAGGTCGCCACACCTCCAACATATACTAAGTAAAAACAAAAAGGGGGGGTTTCAGTCAGCACTCCCTGTATGCAGGTGCACGTAGGTTATGGCAATTATACATACAAACACAAAAATATAACAGCACTCTGCAACTAGAGCTCTGCCCAAGATGGGAGCTGTAAGAGGACATTAGTGATATCACATGCAAACAGTGGAGACATTGGTTTACATTTTGATCAAAAGGTAGTAAGCCCACTCACCCCGACACGGTTGTCTCCTAGAGTGGGTACTAACGCTAAATCTGACCTACTATAGGCCATGACAGCCACATGCGTGCATGCTGGGCTCACACTCCCTGGATTTTATGTGGCTGTCGTGGCCCATAACAGGTAAGACTTAGCGTTAGGAGGATTTTATGTGGCTGTCATGGCCTATAGTAGGTCAGATTTAGCGTTAGTACCCACTCTAGGAGACAACCGTGTCGGGGTGAGTGGGCTTACTACCTTTTGATCAAAATGTAAACCAATGTCTCCACTGTTTGCATGCGATATCACTGATGTCCTCTTACAGCTCCCATCTTGGGCAGAGCTCTGGTTGCTGAGTGCTGTTATATTTTTGTGTTTGTATGTATAATTGCCATAACCTACGTGCACCTGCATACAGGGAGTGCTGACTGAAACCCCCCCTTTTTGTTTATACCGCTACAATCTTCAGCTTGAGCGTTGTAGACCACTGCACTTCTGCCTGACAGTAAAAAGACAAATGAGTGATATGATCTATATTGTCACTTCCCAGGTGGTAGAAGTCTATGGCCTCCTTGCTCTGGGAATGTCTCTCTGGAATCAGCTTGTGGTCCCAGTCTTGTTCATGGTATTTTGGCTGGTCCTGTTTGCACTTCAAATCTACACGTATTTCAGTACACGTGACCAGCCCACCTCCCGTGAGAGGCTACTCTTCCTCTTTCTTACAAGGTAAGTTTAATATCTACGTATATTTGTGCATTCCAGCAATATATTTAATATAAGCTCTTGTATGCTCCTCCAGTTTGAAGTCTTTCCCGTATATTGTTTGCCTTGCTGTATTCGGAGAAGTTTGCTTTTTTACATCATGCACGAAACAATACTTTTAAAAAAAAAAAGTATACCGTACTCATTTCTCTAGGACAATGTTTAGCATCCTGTGGCTCTACAACTATTGCAAAATGACAACTACCATTAGGCCATGACAGCCTGTTCTATTAAGACATGATGGGAGGTGTATTTTTAGCAAGAGCTGATGTGGCCACAAGTTGCAGGATATGCCATTATGTTATGATGAGAGACCCTACTGACCCAGAGAATGAAGGGGGCTGCATTCACAGTTTTTTCATGTACAGCTGTGCTGCAGCCACCCTCTGTGCAGGAGACTGCAATGCCGTCCCATGTGAATGGTGATGGGCTGCAGCTCCCTGTACAGCTGGAGGGGCACCAATGTGCAGGGAAAACTTAAAATTTCGCTGCAGTCCCCACACTGTCTGATTCACTGGGGTCCCACAGGTCATAAAGTAGTGGCATATCCCAACCATATTCCCTATATCGCACAAAACCACACACAGAGAAGATAGGGGCAACACCTCCGTATCAGAACACAATTCACTTTGACCTACAAATCATATGAACAGGTAAATATGTATTTAAAAGCTTTTAAAATGCAAAGACTTCTGATACGCCCAAGTTCCCCGCAGGGAAATCGTACTCTGTACCAGCGCCTGGCTTCCTGACACAAAGGGGAAAAAAATCTATTCCCCCAAGTGCAAAAGAATCATATGGGAAAAATGTGATCCCAGCAAACGCTGAGTAAATAGTCGCATAATATATCAAGGTTAGGTCATTGAAAGAAGGTTAAATAATTCTTTACATAGCCATACCCAATATAGAACATATGTTGCCCAAATAAGAAAATGCGGGTAACCTTTGCAGGTTGCCATGCAGCTGTGAGAGACCCCATGTGTATCGCTGCTGAAGTAGCTTCCTCAGGCGTACTTGAGGAACCTGAGAAAGCTATCCCCATTTTCTTTTTGGGTAACGTACCGTATATCCCGGCTGAGCTCTCTCTTACCTTCTCACTCTTTTGATATTGCATTATTTTGGAGGGCATTCTGTAACCATTTGTTATGTGGTTATTTTCTCAGTGTGTGTTTGGGGAAAGCCAGACGTTGGCAAAATGTATTTATTTCCCTGTGGGGGTCCTGTACTTTTAAAGTGTTTTTAAAGCAGTTCTGTCACAAGGATCAAACCCCATTAAACCAGACATACTGCCTGGTAGGACTCATCATGCTCATTAAGACGGTCCTTTCTTTTGTATGTATTCTAATTCATATGCAAATGGTAAGCTGGAGCACCAGGAGGCGGGGCTGAATCCTGGGAGCACTGCTTTGCAACACCCCTGTGACCAACCCCCCCCTTAGTCATAGAGCTGTGTCCTAGCATCTACCTATAACATACTCTATGTACTATAGCTTCACCACACTGAGATCTGTGCAGAAAGCTGATCTACATATTACTGCTTTATTCACAGGCACAATATATTATTATAAAGACATCCCCAGTTACAGGAGAAAATAGTGAAAAAAAAAAAGTGAAGTTAAATGTCCCCCAGAGGTCTTGTATGACCTTTATGCGGGATCCAAAGTGTAAAATAAAAAAAAATACAAAAATAGTGTTTTACATGGGGAAAAATAAAAATCCCCAAATTAAATAATAAAAAAAATTAAAAATAGAACAAAAAAAAAAAATTAGACATATTTGGTATTGCCACGTCCATAACGGCCGGTTCTATAAATATATCACATGATCCACCCCGTCTGTTAAACACTAGAGAAGATGAAAAAAAAACTGTGAAAAAAAAAGCCATTTTTGTCACCTTACATCACAAAAAGTGCAACACCAAGTGATCAAAAAGGCCTATGTCCCACAAAATGGTACCAATAAAACAGTCACCTCATCCCGCAAAAAATGAGGCCCTACCTAAGACAATCGGTCAAAAAAAAAAAATCTGACTTTCTCGCACATATTCATTGGGGGACACAGAAACCGTGGGTATAGCTATGTCCACTAGGAGGCGTTGACACTAGGCTAGAATTGTTAGCTCTGGAGAAGGAGCTTCAGTTTTTAGCTTAGTGTCTAAGGAGGCAAGACATCCCTGCTCTGCAGGGTGGCTTCCTTGAAGATTTTTTTATTTTAGTTTGTTATTTTCTTCTTGCAGGTGGGAAAACAGTGGGCGCCTAGCCTCCCTGTTATCCCGGGGGAGCACGCCAGTGTCGCCTCGCCTCACTGCCTCCTCCCCCCCCAAGAAGCAAAAGGAGGACCAGGGCAGCCTCGCTCCCCTGCTCCCGCCAGCCAAGGGGTCACCTAAACCGGCCAGCCCTCCCGCCATCCAGACTCCTGCCACTATGGTGCCAGCAGCTGAGGAGGTGACCCTGCTGGAGTAAGTGACCTTGTGGTTCACTAGGGAGGGTGAAGAGAAGAGGATGAAGATGGGGTGAGTAACCGGGATGTGGTGAGTATCTCCCTTACCCCTTTTCCCTCCCGGACAACGGCCAGATCCCGGACACAGTACGGGGCTGGGGGTTAATGGCTGGGCCCCCACCTTTCCGGGTCCGTGGTTCGGCCCCCATGGGGCACCCTTCCACCACAACTCTCTGTGGACTCTGGTTCCTCCAGACGGCACGCGCTGCCGCTATTGCACCGCTGTCCATTCTTCTCCTGCGGCCGTCATGAGCTCCGCAGGATTATTTGAGGGCAGGTTCCCGCCCCCATGGTTAGTGCGGGAAGGGCTGCTCCTTCCCGCCTCACAGGAGGGATGTCTTCAGGGCGCGCGCTGGAACCGTTTTCTTTCCGGTCCCTGCGCGGCGACCCAGTGTCTTCCGGACATCCTCCCCTGGTGGACAGCCGGGTTCTGGAAATCAATTTAGGCCGAGGCCTTGCGGCCTGCTTGGCTATCTCCTGGCTGCGGGTGGAGGGGCGGGATCTGCTACTGGCGCGAGTCCTTCGCGCTCTTCGGATTCTCCACCCCCTGTTTTCCGGCAAGGTGTTAACTCCTTCCTGCCGGCCGCTTCTTGGTCCTGCCAGCTATTACCTGTAAGGGTTCCGTGCATCTCCAGAGGCAACGGCAGCATTCTATCAAAGTAAGAAAAAGTAGATTATATATACATTGGGTCCCATGCCACTCCCATTGCTCAGCTCTATCAGCGGGCACATACATGCCCCCGTCTACAGGTGGCAGGTCGCGCTCTCCAGAGGCATTGCTGGCCAGGGACTCCTTCTGTAGCCTTGCAGATTCGCTGCTGGCCGTGTGCATGACCCCCTTCCGTAGGCGGACACTGCACTCTCACTATATGATGCTGGCCATGTGCATGACCCCCTTCCTAGGCGGACTCTGCACTCTCGCTGGATATGATGCTGGCCATGTGCATGACCCCTTCCATAGGCGGACACTGCACTCTCGCTGGATATAATGCTGGCCATGTGCATGACCCCTTCCTTAGGCGGAATTGCACTCTCACTGGATTTAGTACTGGCCATGTGCATGACCCCTTCCATAGGCGGACACTGCACTCTCACTGGATATGATGCTGGCCATGTGCATGACCCCTTCCTTAGGCGGAATTGCACTTTCACTGGATTTAGTGCTGGCCATGTGCATGACCCCCTTCCATAGGCGGACACTGCACTCTCACTGGATTTGGTGCTGGCCATGTGCATGACCCCTTCCATAGGCGGAATTGCACTTTCACTGGATTTAGTGCTGGCCATGTGCATGACCCCCTTCCATAGGCGGACACTGCACTCTCACTGGATATGATGCTGGCCATGTGCATGACCTCTTCCTTAGGCGGAATTGCACTCTCACTGGATTTAGTGCTGGCCATGTGCATGACCCCTTCCATAGGCGGACACTGCACTCTCACTCGATTTGGTGCTGGCCATGTGCATGACCCCTTCCATAGGCGGAATTGCACTTTCACTGGATTTAGTGCTGGCCATGTGCATGACCCCTTCCATAGGCGGACACTGCACTCTCACTGGATTTGGTGCTGGCCATGGGCATGTTCCCCTTCCTCAGGCGGACACTGCACTCTCACGCTGGGTTCAGACTTGAGCGTCTCTCAGACGCATGTTTTGCGCGCGTTCTTTGTGCGCGTTTCTGGCAAATAATAATTGCGCGTTTGTGTGACTGGCTGCAGTGTTGTCCAATGTCCAATTATCCCTGCCTATTGCTGGCCATGTGCTTGGCCCCTCCATAGGCGGTGTATTGCACACTCACTGTATTTGCGGCTGGCCATATGCATGCCCCTTTTTCTATAGGTGGCATTTCTGCACCCTTGCTGATTAGGGTGCTGGCGGTGTGCGTGACCCTCCTCCATTAAATATGGTGATGGTCACGTGCAGGTCTCCCCTTCATAGGTGGAAAACCGCACTCGCACTGGATATGCTGCCAGACTTGGGCATGGTCCTCTTCCTTAGGGGAATACTTGCACTCTCACGGATGCGGCACTGGACCTGTGCATGCCCCTTTCCAGAGGTGGAATTTTTGCGCTCACGGGACACACGTGCGGGCCTTAGACAGCCCCCTTTTTTTGGGCGGCATTTTCACCCGCGCACACCGGTGCTGGGGCGTGCATGTCCCCCTTCACTGGCGGAGTAGTTACTCTCTCATGTATGCGGTGCTAGCGCACGCGCACACCCCTTAGTTGGTAGCTTGGCACTCTCACTTAAAGCGATGCTGTCCAGTGCATATTCCCTTCCCTGGGCGGACATCCTGCTAGATGCAATACGGCCATGCGTATAACCCCCTTCGGGCGGACTGTGGCATCGGAAGGCAGCACTGCTCTTGTGCACCTCCCCTCGGCGGGCTGTTACGCTCTTTGTGTATGCAGTGTTTGCAATGCACGTATTTCTATTTTTTAGGCGAACTGCTTGCCCTACTGGTCCTATGCATTTCCCTGTTATAAGGGACATATGGCATGAGGCCGTGGGATCTAGCGTGGCCCCCTTCATTAAGTTATGCGCGCATTGTACATGGTACAGGCCGTATACGCCTCCTCCCCTGTGGGTAAGTTGGCATTCTCTTTCTCTGCGGAGCTGAATATGCGGGTGCCCCCTGTTTTCTCCTTGGTCGGGACTACATTTGCGGGTCCGTTCGCTCCGCCATATTCATTGGCAGTTGCTTCTGTCATAGCTGCGGTTCCCTCATATCCTACCATTCCTCTTCGGATATTGTGTAGTATGAGTGTTCCTACGGTCGCCCTTCAGCTCCTCCACTAGGTTCCGGCTGCTCTCCTCTAGCTGGTCACCCCTCTGCCAGCTCCGGGAGCTCCATCTTGAGTTTTTCACGGTGTTCGTCTTCTGCAAGGTGGTATGACGCACGACATGCGGATTTTCGTGGGTCCTACCATGGAACTGTCCCGCTATGGCTACCCTGTTCCCACTCCTGCTTCTTGGTTGGAGATGTACTCCGGCGTCCCCTGGACTGCTTCTTTTCGCTGGTTCCTGCGGGCTTCATCCAGCTCCGGGGTGGCTTCTGCCCTGGCCAGGCTTCAGCGGCTGTTCCTTCACAGCTCTCTCCTCGGGGAGAATAGGATTGTTGTCTTCCAGACTTCATTCCTGCGGATACTTCCGGAGTTTCCGGTTGGGACCTCGGTCAGTCTCTCTCGCACACACTTGCTGCTCCGGCAGTGTGCCCCCTTTCCGTGCCTACCGCGTTCTGTCCTCCCACTTGGGTGAGAGATTGGGTTTTTCCGTTTTAGCGGTGGTCCGGCTGTACTCTAGCCTTCCCCGTGGACTGACTTCCAGCGCATGGATCCTTGGTAGTTGTAGTGCCTTGGTACTTACCTTCTACTCCTTGCTATTTTGGGCCCAACTGTGGGCTTGGCCCTTCCATTTCCTGTACTGGTATTCCGTTGCTCGGTCTGAGGTAGTGAGTGTAACCACTATGACGCCTCATCTGTCTCGAGGTTTGTTACTCTCTACCCTCACGGCTGTTTACTCTGCACCTGCCGTCTTCCTTTGTTATGGTGGGGTGTGGCATTGCGTTATGTCACAAACCCTTCTACGTCCCTCCCTGATGTGGTTCTTGCTGGGGACTGCTCCTTCGGACGCTGGTTTGTCCTTGGGTTTTGCTTACCGTATTTCCCCCTCTTGGATGGTGGAACTCTTCCTCCGGTGGCGATATAGGCACGCATTTTATCTGACTCGCCCCTGCATCTGTCGGATGCTGGGCCCTTCGGTTACTCTGTCTGCTTTTCTGCTCCTCCACTTTCAGTGGTTACGGGGCACCCTTGCTTGTGTGCCACTGGGATCGATTTGTCGGACTCCCTGTCCGTACTACTGTCTGCGCCTGTTCACTGCGCTTTGTCTCGCCTACCTAGTCAATATTCAGCGGCCGCTCCTAGTTCTTGCTCCCTGCCGGGCTCCTCCAGTATCTGTCGCTTGTGGGTATCGACTTCGTGTTCCCTACGCCGGGGTACCAATGTTACTTCGGTCCTTCAGCAGCTGACTCGCATTGCTGGTAATGGTGCTTGTTCCATGTCCTGGAACGGGGCAGTTTTCTTTCAGCGTTCACGCACCATGTGCTGCCAGGGCGGGTACTTTTCTCCAGGTTCTGTTTTGCAACTGGCGTTCTTCTCTGTTATGTTGGGGATGCGGAGTTCCTTCGCTCCATTCGTCTTCTTGCTGTCCGTACCGGCCTTGGGCCTATGGCGGTGTCCCATGAGACATGTGTCTCTTGTTTCCCTTCTCTGGGGTCCTCTGGTCCCCTGATCCACTATCTCTTCTTCGGGAGGACCCATTGGTTTCCGTGGTGTCCCTCGGGTTTTGTCCATTGTTCGATCCATTTTCTCCATCGGTACCTAGCGGCAGCTTGCCCTCAGGGTGTTTCCCTTCTTCCCACTCGGTGGCAGTGGGTTACATCGTCTGGAGGTGATGCAGCCTGAGGCTTCGCTCTGTCTTCGGTTCCTACGCTGCTCGAGTTTTCTTCTCGTTGGTCCTGTTGCTGTCTCGAGGTACTTCTCTCCAACGCGGAGTTCCGCTCACTGGTCGGGGTTCCACTCCTTCCTTTACGTCCTCCCGCTGCGTCGGGCGTTTTGGATCTTGTTGCTTCGTGTCTCTGCCGCTGCTGCGTAGCTGGCGGTGTGGCCCCTGCGCTCTGGGGAGTTTTCTTTCCTGCTGCGTTCTTCAATCCACTGATTCTGCCTGGGCCGTCTGGTCGTGCAGGCGGCAGGGTTCTGCAGGTTCTGCACCCCACAACGGTGGTGTCCCTGCGTGGTTCATGTGTTTCCTCCCCGTGGACTGCTTTTGAGCGTCCCACGGTTTCTGTGTCCCCAATGAATATGTGCAGAAAACGAGATTTTTGTATAACTTACCAGTAAAATCTCTTTCTCGCTCTTCATTGGGGGACACAGCACCCACCCAGTATTGTTTGTACTGCAGTTTGGCAGTGCTTGCCAGCGGGCCTTCATATTGTTGGTCCTTCGGTATCGGGTGTTTCTCTCCTTTTAGTAGTTGGTCTGCTTCTCCTACTGCTTTTGCACAAAACTGAAGCTCCTTCTCCAGGCTGGAGAGGGTATAGCTGCCGGAGGAGGAGCTAACAATTCTAGCCTAGTGTCAACGCCTCCTAGTGGACATAGCTATACCCACGGTTTCTGTGTCCCCCAATGAAGAGCGAGAAAGAGATTTTACTGGTAAGTTATACAAAAATCTCGTTTTTTTTTTCTTGCTTCAAAACTGCTATTATTGTGTTAAAGTGAAATAAATAAAAAAGTAAACCTATGTATTGCCGCGTCGGTAACAACCTGTTCTATAAAAATATTACATGACATAACCCCTAAGGAGAACACTGTAAAAAATAAAAACAGTGCCAGAAAAAGCAATTTTTTTTCCTCACCTTACATCACAAAAATTGCAACACCAAGCGATCAAAAAGGCGTATGCCTCCCATCTTAGTACCAATCAAACCGTTACCTCATTCTGCAAAAAATTAGACCCTACCTAATACAATCGGTCAAAAAATAAAAAATCTATGGCTCTCAGACTATGGAGACACTAAAACATCATTTTCTGGTTTCAAAATGCTATTATTGTGTCAAACTCTAATAAGAAAAAGTATACATATTGGGTATTGCCACATCCATAACGATCTGCTCTATAAAAATTTCATCTGACCTAACCCCTCACGTGAACGCTGTAAAAGTAAATAAATAAAAACTGTGCTAAAACAACTAATTTTTGGGTTACCTTGCCCCATAAAGTATAATAATGATCAAAAAATCATATGTACCCAAAAATGGTACCAATAAAAACGCCAACTCTTCCTGCAAAAATTGAGCCCCTGCACAAGACGATTGGCCGAAAAATAAAAAAATATGGCGTTCCAAAATGGAGACACAAAAACATTTTTTTCAAAAATGCTTTATTATCTAAAACTGAAACAAACAAAGTGGACATATTTGATATAATTGCGTCCGTAACAACCTGCTCTATAAAAATAGCACATGATCTACCCTGTCAGATGAATGTTTAAAAAAAAAAAAAAGTGTCAAAACAGTCTTTTTTTTTTTTTTTTTTTTTTTTTTGTTACCTTGCCTGACAAAAAACGTAATATAGAGCAATTAAAATAATTTGTACTCCAAAATAGTACCAATAAAACCGTATCCCATAGTTTCCAAAATGGGGTCACTTTTTGGGAGTTTCTATTGTACGGGTGCATCACGGGGGCTTCAAACGGGACATGGCATCTAAAAAAGAATTGATTAAAATGGAAAATCTGCCAAAAAAGTTACATTTAGAAATTTCATCTCCATTTTCCTTTTAATTCTTGTGGAACATGTAAAGGGTTAACAAAGTTTGTAAAATCAGTTTAAGGTAACTTGAGGGGTGTAGTTTCTACAATGGGGTCATTGTAAGTGGGGCTATGTAAGCCTCACAAAGTGTCTTCAGAACTGAACTGGTCCTTTGAAAAGTTGACTTTGGAAATTTTCTTAAAAATTTCAAAATTTGTTTCAAAAATTCTAAACCTTCTTATGTCCTACAAAATATATAAAATGACATTACCAAAATGATGCCCACATAAAGTAGATATATGGGGAATGTTAATTGATGAATATTTTATGAGGCATCACTATCTGTCCTAAAGCAGAGAGATTCAAATTTAGAAAACAGTGAATTTTTTAAAAATTTTAGTAAACTTTTGGATTTTTTTTATAAATAAAGGTAAAACATATTGACTTAAATCTACCATTAACATGAAATACAATGTGTCACGGGAAAACAATCTCTGAATGGCGTTGATAAGTAAAAGCGTTCCAAAGTTATTAGGCCTCTTTCACACTAGCGTTTTTGCTTTCCGTCCTAGAGTTCCGTCCTCGGGGCTCTAGGACGGAAAGATACTGATCAGGATTATCCTAATGCATCCTGAATGGAGAGAAATCCGTTCAGGATGCATCAGGATGTCTTCCGTTCAGTATGTCAACGTTTTTTGGACGTTGACAAAACCGTAGCATGCTGCGGATTTGTCTCCGTCCAAAAATCCGGAAGACATGCCGTAACACCCGATCCGGAATTAATGCCTATTAAAGTGCATTAATCCGGATCCGGCCTTAAGCTAAACGTCGTTTCCGACGTTTAGCTTTTTCTCAATGGTTACCATGGCAGCCAGGACGCTAAAGTCCTGGTTGCCATGGTAAAATGTAGTGGGGAGCAGTATACTTACCATCCGTGCAGCTCCCGGGGCGCTCCAGAGTGACGTCAGGGCGCCCCACACGCATAGATCACGTGATCGCATGGACCACGTGATCCATGCGCATGGGGCGCTCTAACGTCATTCTGGAGCGCCCGGGAGCCGCACGGACTGTAAGTATACCGCTCACACTACTACTATGGCAACCAGGACTTTAATAGCGTCCTGGCTGCCATAGTAACCTGAAAGCATTTCGAAGACTGATCAGGATCCTGATCAGTCTTCTAATGTTTTCAGACGACTTGCTTTCTGACGGATCCGCGGGACGTAAGTGCCCGTCGGATCCTCAGAACGCAAGTATGAAAGAGGCCTTACCAAGTAAAGTGACGCCTGTCAGATTTGCAAAATTAGGCTTGGTCAGGAAAGGGGGTAAATGGCCCGGTCTGGAAGTGGTTAATCAGCATGAGGAGCCCTACCAGCCAGTATGTCTGTTTTTAGTAGGGTTGAATCTCGTGGCACAGCCGCTTTAGGTGTATGTTTTACCTGTTTCTGTGATTTGAAATTAAATGGGTTGTCCAGGGTTTTTTATCCATTAGCTGTTCACTCTGTCCATGGAAGTAAGGCTGGGTTCACATTACTTTTTTGCCATCCATTTATCGTATTTAAAAACATATACGTTAACAGATGCGTCAGACAGATACCATACAGTGACATCTTTTCACCATAGAGTTCCGTTGTAAAAAAAAAAAAAAAGTATATCTTAACAAATAGACTTTTTACTAGACTCTGCAGGATACTAAAGCATGGTGTGCTATGCTTTTGTATCCCCCCCCCCCCCCCCCCAACGTATACATTAAATGGGTTGCAAAAACTTGACGTGAACCCATCCTTAGCTCTGAAACTGTACAGCACCGTCGACATTGTAGTGGCAGGAGCTGACTACTACAGTGCTGCTCCTATTAACTTTAAAGGAAGCAATAATGTAGTAATGAGCTCTCGCTGCCACAATGTTGCTGGTGCTGTATGGCTCAATATCTGACTCTTATCGACTGAGCTACACAGACCGGCAGAGGAAGAGGGTGCAGTGTGGTGGATCCCCACCAATCACATAAAAAGAACCCCTGAACATCTCCTTAACCACCTGAGGACCGCCTAACGCACGGATGCGTCCGCCGGGCAGTCCTCTTACTCTGGCTCGACGCATCATCTCGCGAGACGCGAGATTAGCTGTGAACGCGCGTCTCGGCGGTTATACTGCAGCCTGCCTGCAATGTTCAATCGCTGCCAGGCTGTAGATGCGAAATAAATCGCTTCAAAGATGTATATCAGACCCTGTTTTGTTAACAGCATCTGATATACCTGCTACCTGGTCCTCTGGTGGTCCCATTTGCTGCGGACAAGAATAGGACATGTTCTATATTTTTGCGGAACGGAAGTGCAGACCCGGAAGCGTGGATCCGTAATTCCGGATCCGAGCGGGACAAAGTCTGTCCCCATAGAAATGAATGGGTCCGCAATTCCGTTCCGCAAACAGAATTGCGGACGTGTGAATGGGGCATAAGGGTCCCTTATCACCGCCAGTTAGTTAGCTACTTGTTAGGTACCTAGCGCCCAGGCCACCGCACCGCACTCACTGATTTTGGCAGAGATTTTTTTATCCGCATTGATCGATGTGAATGAAGAAATCTGTGCCGTTCATTATTTTTTTTTTTTCAGCCCAGAGGCTGAACGGAAAAAAAAATCTCATTACCCGTATGCTCAATATACGGAGAATCGCAGAAACTCCTAATGCTGGCCATACGTGTAATGATTGCGGAGACCCTCAAATGCCAGAGCAGTACAAACATCTCACATGTGACCCCATTTTAGAAAGAAGACACCCCAAGGTATTCGCTGAGGGGTATGGTGAGTTCATGTAAAATTTTATTTTTCGTCACTAGTTAGTGGAATATGAGACTTTGCAAAAAAAAAAAAAATATATATATATATATATATATATATATATATATATATCAATTTCCGCTAACTTGTGCCAAAATTTTTTTTTCTGTGAACTCGCCATGCCCCTCACGGAATACTTTAGGGTGTCTCTTTCCAAAATGGGGTCACTTGTGGGTATTTATACTGCCCTGGCATTTTAGAGTCCTAAGCGTGAGAATCCAAATGTGTGAAATGCCCTGTGAAATCCTAAAGTACTCATTGGAATTAGGGCCCCTTTGCGCATCTTGGCTGCAAAAAAGTGTCACACATGTGGTATCGCCGTACTCAGGAGAAGTAGGGCAATGTGTTTTGAGGTGTATCTTTATATATACCCATACTTTGTGTGAGAAATATCGCTGTAAACGACAACTTTTTTAAAAAAATTTTTATACAAAGTTGTCAATTTACAGAGATATTTCTCTCGCCCAACATGGGTATATGTAAAAATACACCCCAAAACACATTGCCCTACTTCTCCTGAGTACGGCGATACCACATGAGTGACACTTTTTTGCAGCCTGGGTGCGCAAAGGGGCCCTAATTCCAATGAGTACCTTTAGGATTTCACAGGGCATTTTTACGCATTTAGATTCCAGACTTCTTCTCACGCTTTAGGGCCCCTAAAATGTCAGGGCAGTATAAATACCCCATAAGTAACCCCATTTTGGAAAGAAGACACCCCAAGGTATTCCGTGAGGGGTATGGTGAGTTTACAGAAATTTATTTTTGCAGCCTGGCCGCTTTTTTGCAGCCTGGTGGCGCAAAGGGGCCCAAATTCCAACGAGTACCTTTAGGTTTTACATGGCTGCTCACAATTTAGCCATGCCCAAAATGCCAGAACAGTAAACACACCCCACAAATGACCCCATTTCGGAAAGTAGACACCCCAAGGTATTCACTGAGGGGCATAGTGAGTCCGTGGGAGATTTTTTTTTGCTAGAAGTTAGCAGAAATTGAAACTTTATTATCATTTTTTCCTCAGAAAGTGTCATTTTCCGCTAACTTGTGAAAAAAAAATTAAATGATACATGAACTCTCCATGACCCTCCGCGAATACTTTGGGGTGTCTTCTTTGTAAAATGGTGTGATTTGGGGGGTATTTATACTATCCTGACATTCTAGCACCTGAAGAAACATGACAGGTGCTCAGAAAGTCAGAGCTGCTTCAAAATGCGGAAGTTCACTTTTTTGCACCATAGTTTGTAAACGCTATAACTTTTACCCAAACCAATAAATATACACTTATTGGATTTATTTTTATCAAAGACATGGAGAACAATAAATTTTGCAAAAAATTTATATAGAAATGTAGTTTTAAAAAAAAAAAAATTACAACAGAAAAGTGAAAAATTACATTTTTTTGCAAACATTTCGGTCATTTTTGATTAATGGCAAAAAAAAGTAAAAATGTCAGCAACAATAAAATACCAATTTTTACATTATTTAGTGAAATTTTTAGAGTTCACTGTGTGGTAAAAATAACATAATTTTATTATGTCGGCCCGTGCAGTGATAATGGCACATTTCTATATATTTTTACTATTTTCCTTTCCTCTTGCAGTCTGTCAGTTCTGCAGCTGCCCCCTTTCCTCCTCCAGACTCAGAGGGAGGGGTGGGGGCTGCTTTAACTGGTCATTTCTCTGTATTATTTTAAAGCTGACATTCCAAGCTTTCAGACAATACCAGAATGACAGCAATATGTTCAGTATATGGGAAGATATCACAGTTAGAAATTGGGATGCAGTGACTGTAGCTAAAAGTGAAAGTAAAAGCAGATTATTCCCGACTTGATTTCTAACACTGATTTCTCCTCTGTTGCTTGGACTTTAGCTGTCATTTTGGTCTTGTATGAAAGCCTGGAATGCCAGCTTTTAAACAAAACCGGTTGCTAGCTGCTGCCATTGAGGAGATCCCACCTCCATTTTCTGCCCAAGCTGAGCTCAGGCAGAACAGTTAGGCAGAACAGTTAGGTGGTTAATAAAGTGAATTGTGTTTGGATATTGAAGTGCTGCCCCTTTTTCTGTGCGTGTGGTATAGAGGATTTGGTTAATACACCCAAGCATGCTCTCCAATTTTATTTATGTGTTGCCCACTTCAGTTATTTGTTATATACAGTCATTTTATAAAATGGGAATGGCCCTTTAATATTTAGGATAATGCAATTGACCAACTGCATTATAGGAGCTTAGCTGTTAGAGTTGTGTCTGACAACAACCCTGTCGACTGTTTCCAATAGCAACCAGTAGAACTGCTGTCCTATTGGACATGATTTCACTCACATGGCTACAGTAAATACAGTAATCTTTCTGTGTACTGCTAGTCAGCCAAGCAGTAGTGGGTAAGAAGACTGCTCAAGGGTCCTACTGATGTCACCGCTCCTGTTCATTAAAGATAACCTTATATTTATATCAGTTGCTAAGGTGCGGCTGATGCAAAGCAGATAACGTAAGCGACCTGTCAGACACCGACCTCAAATCCAGCCCTGGAATGCTACTTTGTCAAAGAGCTGAGCACTCATTGCCTTGGAAAGCTTCTCACATTCCAGAGATGTTCTGCAGATACACGGCATGTTTTCATAAACTAACCTGCAGTTCAGACCGTCACTTAGTGGGATCATTTACTTCTAAATGTTAATTTCATTCACACATTATTTGACATGTTCTCTTTTATTAGAACACACCTCAGATGAATGATGGGTGCATGGGGATCACCCAGGACTAGTGTTGAGCTAACCCGAACTGTAAAGTTCGGGTTCCCGGACCTGAAACCAAACTTTTCAGAAAAAGTTTGAGTTCGGTGTTCGGGCACTTAATAAAGCTTGTTGAAAGTCTGCAGGGCAGCCAATCAATAAGCTTTTAAGCTGTTGGCACTTAGAAGCCATCACAGCCATGCCTAGTAATGGCATGGCTGTGATTTGCCTGTTCATCATGTGACCCAACCTCTATAAAAGCTTGATCACGTGTAGCACTGCCCATCAGCTCTGAGTATTGCAGGGACAAAAAGCAGGCAGCTGAAGTGAGGGAAAGTGTTAGGAATCTCATCTGGCTATTTATACTGTGAGTGACCTATAGTGATTTTTTTTTTTGTGGGTGCTATACACCAACTTTGCACCCCTGACAAAGAAGTATAGTAATTAATCTGGCTGTTAAATCTGTGGGTGACCTATAGCGAATTTATTTTTTTGTAGGTGCAATGCACCATCTTTGGTGGGTAACATATACTCATTGTTTGTCTGTGGTACACCTGCACTTCGTACGTGACTGGGAAATAAATCTAGTTAATTAATCTGTTAGTTCAGTGGGTGACATATACCCACTGTTTTTCTGAGGTACACCTGCACTGTATACGTGACTGGGAAATAAATCTAGTTAATCCATCTGTTAGTTCGGTGGATGACCTCAAAGAATAAGGAGCGCATCAAATGAGGGATGTGCTGACTGCACAGTAGCAGAGGATCCAGGGAGTGCGACTGAGCTACTGAGCATGTGTGACCACCAGAACTGGACAAATAAGGAGGACGTTCTGAGAGGAAATCAAAAGAACAGCAGGGGGCACCATAACAAGTCTGTAACATCAATATCTAGATACAGGAGCATTAAAACATTCCAACTAAAAACATACACTTTCTGTGATCTAATTATGGGACAACCCTTTAAAGGAAATTGCATGTCGGCAGCCACCACTAATGGGAGCTCACTGGATATTGCTATACATTAAGCTCAGTGTATCCAGTATGCTCCTAAGTGCCCTTGACTGATGGTTAAATGTTATACTTTTAGTCTATGTCCATAAAGGGGATTTGGAGGTCCGTATCAGAGATATTCAGCTCTATTATCTTAAGAAATTAACCCCTTAAAGGAGTTATTCACCCCTGGGGAAGTTTCAACATTGGTGGACCTGCAGAGGGAATCGTACTTGCCTGATCACTGCTGCTGGCTTCTGGCACCATCACCCCGGGGGGCTCCACAGCTCTCCAGTCTTCCCGTGCCAACATCCGGTTTGCTCCGGGTCACTTGGCTGTTGCAGCCGATGATTGCCCGCGGCAGTGACTTGTCCCCCATGCATCATGTGACCCAGTGATGAGACGTTATTGGCCACTTCACCCCTGTCAAACCTGATGTTGACACAGGGAGGCAGCAAATGAGCCAAAACTCATCAGCGGTAAGAATGATTCCCTTCATAGGTGTCGCCATGTTGGGAGGTCTGACGGGGATGATCAATGGCTTTTATTCAAAATGACACACATAATGTAAAACTCCCCATTTTACATATACAAATAAACTTATAAAAAGTATTCATCATGCACAGATGTTGATCCCTATTGCCAAAATTATACCATTTTAAAAACTACAGTTCTCCCCACAGAATATGACGACACAAAGCAGTTTCTTCTGTTTTTTTTTTTTTTTTTTTTTTAAGTAGTAAAGCATAATTTAAGACTAAAAACTATAAATTTGGTATCTCTAATTGTATTAACCCACGCAATAAAGGTAGTGTCATTTCTAGTGCACAGTGAACACTACCAACAAAAAAGAGGCAGTATTGATTATTATTTTTTTCAATTTTCTCCCCACAAAAAACCTTTTCCCCCTTTTTCGATACAATGTAGACAGTGTGCAGATACCTGCAGCCCCTTCATACAGCTGGTCATCAGGGTGCTAAGAGTTCACGCCACGTCTGATCATTATTAGTACCGTATGGTAACCTGTGGCTCTACGCTGCCACCCAGTGGTATAAGCTGCAGATGTTTAAACAAAATAAAAAAAATTGAACTGTGATTGATGTAATCCTTACTAGAAATCCTGACTTTTCATCATTTTCCTGAGATGCTCGCCCCCAGTCAGAGGCCACCTCACATGCTGTGTTGCGCCATATGGATTCGCAGAATCTTATCTTTTAAGACTCCTCATCTCAAGATTCAGCAATAAATTCTTCAAACCTGTGGTGTGGTCCTGAGTTTAGACAGTAAACATTAGAGGTTTCCGTGCTCTACGTGACTTATATGCTGCACACCAAATGTTCACTCGTTTTCCCCATTGACATCTGACAAACCAGATGGAAACGGCGCAGGTCAGACCTGTAATGCTGGCAGTATGCGAGAACACATTGCTGTAATGCAGTTATGGGGCTAACAAGTATTTAGATCCTGGTGCTAATCCCTCTATACAATCCTAGTTTAACCCCTTCACACCATAAGGCCTCATGCACACGACCGTTCCGTTTTTTGTGGTCCGCAAATTGCGGATCCACAAAACACGGAAGTCGCCCGTGTGCCTTCCGCAATTTGTGGAGTGGAACGGGCAGCCCATTACAGAGATGCCTATTCTTGTCCGCAAAACGGACAAGTGTAGGACATGTTATATTATTTTTGCGGGGCAACGGATGTGGACAGTACACGGAGTGCTGTCCGCATCTATTGCGGCCCCGTTGAAGTGAATGGGTCCGCACCCGAGCCGCAAAAACTGCGTCTCAGATGCGGACCAGATCAACGGTCGTGTGCATGAGCCCTAAGCCAGTGCAAACTGACGTACTGATATGTCAAGGTGATGGTTCAGGCAAAACATTGATCTCAACCATCTAACCTCTTGGGTTCTGCGCTCAGTCGTGACTGAAGCATCTAAGGAGTTTAGTAGAGGGAAGGGTCTCCCTCTGTCACCCCATTAGTGCTTCCCCAATTTAGTCACTATGCTTTGTTTTTTTTTACAAAAAACCCTGCATCTGGTATATGTATTCAGCAGGATTCGGTCATGCAGGATGGAGAACCCGCTCTGCTGTGAGAATATATGTTTCATCTTCTGCATGGAAAGGTTTTAATTTACTGACCGTAAACAGTGATTTTAATGATGAGAAAATGAAAAGTTTCTGAACTGTAAACCTTATAACTGAGCTGGTTGAATAATTTCTGCTTTCTGTATTGCTGTCTTTGACAGTATTGCTGAGTGCTGCAGCACACCCTACTCTCTACTTGGTTTGGTCTTTACTGTCTCCTTCGTGGCTCTTGGCGTGCTGACACTGTGCAAGTTTTATCTGCAAGGGTATCGGGCATTTATAAATGACCCTGCGATGAACAGGTAAGTGTACGCTCTTCTTCCATCCAAGCTATGTCTCTTTACAGTGTTCAGTATGGAGGGCCATGAAGTTTATTGGGCATGTTTGATGGGATTGTCCTCATGACGGTTTATGTCCTGTCTAGGGGAATGACCGAGGGGGTGACTCTACTGATCCTTGCTGTACAGACGGGGCTGATTGAGTTACAAGTGGTCCATCGTGCTTTTCTCCTGAGCATTATCCTGTTCATAGTGGTGGCCTCCATCCTGCAGTCTATGCTGGAGATTGCGGACCCTATCGTCCTGGCTCTGGGAGCGTCTCGAGACAAGTGGGTAGAGTTTAGATCTGTTAATGTCCAGCGAGTCCTAAGACCGTACTTATGCATTGTATATTTCTTGTTCTGCAGAAGCCTGTGGAAGCATTTCCGAGCTGTCAGCCTCTGCTTGTTCCTCCTGGTTTTCCCTTCTTATATGGCCTACATGATCTGTCAGTTCTTCCACATGGATTTCTGGCTCCTGATTATTATATCCAGCAGTATCCTCACTTCTCTGCAGGTAAAGTCACCTAAAATCTCTTCTATAATGACTCTTCTGAATATATTGTTAAAGGGATTGTCTGACCATTTTTAAAATTCTCCTGGAAGCAGACAGGCTTATAAAAAGCTTAACTCGCCTGCTAAAAGTCCATCCGTTCCAGCTCTGTGGGACTGGTCCCCAACGAACTGTAAGTGGTGACGTCCTGTTCATCGTTCACATGACTGCTCATCCAGTCACTAGCCCCACCCGCCGCATTAGCCGTATTTCCTCCTTTACCGCTGCAACTTGGGGCCTATCCAGCTTGGGGCACATTCACATGACCATAGTGTTTTGCGGATCTGCAAAACACCGATAACGGCCCATGTGCGTTCCGCAATTTGCGGACCGCATATGGATGGCACAATCATAGAAAATGACTATTCTTGTCCGCAATTGCAGAGAAGAATGGGACATGCTCTATCTTTTTTGGCGGGGATGCGGACAGCACACAGTGTTCTATTTGCATCTTTTTCGGCCCCATTGAAATGAATGAATCCACACACGGTCCACAAAATTGCGGACCCATTCATACGGCGGTAAGATTGGGCCCTTAGATCTGATCTGCTGATTCAGGTCTAATAATTTGGTTCGTAGGGATGGAGTCTATTTAAAGGGGTTATCCCGTGATTAATGTAAAAAATGAAAATCAGATAGCCTACAGTACATGCCAGTCTATTTCTAACAAAATAAAATCCAGCTCTGTAACCCACATGGATCCAGATCTTCCCATTCATTACTCCAATTACTCTGCTAGATTTATTTCAGGCTGGCAGCTCTGGGAACGTGCACTCTCGGGGTTTGTGTCCTTTCTTGTGCATCTCATTTCAGTGGGGCTGAGCTGCCCCTAGGCCATGTGACCAATAAACGTGACATCATATGGTCTAGGGAAAGCTGCAAGAAGGACATAGCACTACTACGAGCCCCTTTTGCCTTCTCAAACAGCTGAAGCCATCTGTATGTTCAGATGTGCGCTTGTCAGCATAGTGCATTGGTCTTTCTCATCCTTATCCGTTCCTCCCAATTCAGATACATTATTTTTAAAATGTTATGCTACTTGGCTCCTGGGTGCAACAAGGGCAGTGCCATTGCACCAGATACTGTTCACTTGCCTTGATGTCTATCCCCTCACCACTTTGACTAACTGTGTCAGGCAGTGTAGAAGTACTCACTCCTGACCCAGAAGTCTCTGGAGCTCATTTAGGGCATGCGATGTACATGGCTCGAGATCACGGGGCCCTTTAAAAAAAAAATTAAAATAATGAGTTTACTCTTTGAGTCCCCCAAAAGGTCATACAAGAGTTACAGGAGCAATACAGCCCCCAGAGAGGTTGCACAGTGCTAAACAACCTCACTGCAGAGCTGATCTGGGTCTGCTAAGACCAAGCAGCCCTTGAAGACTCCATGACTGCTGGCCCGCTTAGCACTTCCTGATCTCTATACACAGTGCTCACTGAGTGCCATGTATAGAGCAATAGGGAAGGTGGGGATGGTGAAAAAACATCCCTGCCTTGTCCATGTCACTGACAGCGGGCTCCCCGCTCCAGCAGCTTCCAGATTAGTGTGCAGCTGTGATCTCTGAATGGACATTTAAAACTGCAGTGGCGACACATGCCCCGACCACCCGGATGTTTATAGTGTATGGGCAGTTAGGAACTGGTTAAATGCAACTACGTGAGCCAAAAATTGGCACATTTTTTGATGTTTGTTAAGCTAGTAGATAAGTGGTGTAAACTTTCACTAGACAGTCCAAAGATGTGCCGATTTATTTAACCCCTTTTGTAATAAGGAAATGTAAGTTTTCCGCGTCATTATTGGTACATGGTGAACTCTGTAATGACAAAACACAATTTGTATTTTTTTTTTCTTTTCAATTTCAGACTATAATATTTTCTCGTTAATGGCATTGGGGGACACAGCACCATGGGTATATGCCCAGCTACCACTAGGAGGCGACACTAGATAATAAAAAAGGTTGGCTCCGCCCAGTGGGCTATACCCTCTCCACAGCCACTAGGCTATTCAGTTTTAGTCTAGTGTCCGTAGGAGGCAGACCTGTCCTGCTTTTTTCTGCAGGTCTTGCTGCTAATGTTATTTTATTTTTGTTCCAGTTTTTTCTCTCTTCTGCAGGTTCATCCTGCTGCAGGCTGGGGCTCCATCGTGACTCCACTTTAGTTGCCCCCCTGCGGGTGCGTACCACAGGTACCATGCCGGTCACCCAGTCCCCATTACTGCATCCGCAGTGGCTTGCCGGCATTCCCACGGTTCCCATGTTGAGTCTGCCGAAGGGGTGACCCTGCAGCACCCGAAGACATCGGATGGTGAGTATTTTTCCCCTGCCCCAGGGTTACTTAGGGGTCCCTAGTACCCCCTCTCACCTCCCTGGCCTTCCCTGCTCCCTCCCTGGCCTTCCCTGTTACTTTAGTCCCAGGCTTATGCTGGGACTAGGCCATGTTTTTTCCTGGCCAGGCCCCAGGCCCCAGGCA
Source organism: Bufotes viridis (assembly GCA_033119425.1). Classification (NCBI taxonomy): domain Eukaryota; kingdom Metazoa; phylum Chordata; class Amphibia; order Anura; family Bufonidae; genus Bufotes; species Bufotes viridis. The sequence goes on along the minus strand of CM065590.1, from coordinate 415,618,377 downwards.
ATCCTTTTGCCTCATGTCACCCCTCCCTGGGTCTGTCTTCTCCCCCTCTTCGGTGGGCTCCCGACCCGCAGCGATAAGCCCCGCCCCTCCGTTTTCCTGGCCACCTCATAAATCGAGGCCCTGGCTTCTGGGCCTGCTAGGCCTTACTTCTCCCACCCTCCTCCTAGGTTTTCTGGGCTTCTCAATGCCCCCTCCTCGCCTAGGGGAAGGGCTCCCCTCTCCTCCTATCCTGGCCAAGTGCAGGTTTTCTGTTGGGGGAGATTCTTCCTCCTCTGCCTGGAAGAAGGAGACCATGCCTTGATTTTGTTGGCATCTTCCTGTCACCTCCCTAGTCTCCCCTGCTGCTGCTGCAGCGCCTCTTTGGGATTCAGCTCCTGGGCTCTGGTAGGACAACCTCTGGCTGAAGTTTTTTCCCGCCTCCTGCCTTCCATTGCGGTCGCCACGTTCTTACGTGCGGCTATTGCGCTACAGGTTGCCATGTGGTCAGCCTGTCCCTGTTTTTACACAGCTCCCAGGTCCTCTTATGACGCCCTGACCTACCCTTCTGTGTCGGTCTCTCCTGAATAGGCCTCTTCCCCGCCCAGCCCTCCCAACCTTTGTGTCAGCGCTGCTCCGATGGTCCCGCAAACGACCTCGGGTTGTCACAACTACCCTCCTCGGCATCCTCGGGTTGCTCCCAGGACAGGCCTGAGGCTGCTGACACATCCTTCCCTGCCACCATCTGCTGCCTCTGGGGACACCTCTGCACCGACTCTCATCGGAACAGAGTCTCAGGCGGTCTTCCACCATACAGAATCTCTCTGGGTGGTTAAAGACTAATGTCCATTAAGGAACCTCTCCTTCCCTGGATTGGTATTCCCTCTAGTGGACTTTCGGATGGCACTCCCATGGCTGCACACAGGTAAGTCAGCCCTCCACGTGTTAGCATTGTGGCACATCTATGTGGAGTCCCAGGTACGTACGCCTTCTCCCTAATGGGGAGGGTATTTGTACCTCTGTGAGGGGCACACTGTTAGCTCCGTGGTAAGACACTTGCCTTACAAGCAGTGGTCAGGGGTTCAACACCCTTTTCAGCCTCCCGTCTCACTGTACCAGGGACTATATTCAGCACTCCACCCTAGCCGGAGAGTGTTCCCGTCAGGGGCTGTAGTCAGAACAGCCATTCTGATGCTAGTGTTCTTCACGCAACACAGAGGGAGCCCTGGTGCACAGTCAGTGCCTGTAGCCATTACAGTACACTATGCAGCCCTCTCCAGGCGTGGCAAATAGCGGCCACCTGCAATTGCCTTTGCTATTGCACTGAGGCTGTGCTCGCTAGTGTGCACCAAGTACCATCTCCCTCGCTCCCTTCAACCCATTACATCTGTGAGCTTCTAGCCTGCTTCAGGCAGCCATATTGCTCCCTTCAACGGTAGAGTACCTGTACCGTCTCCAGATGCTGTACCCATTACATCTGTCTGGTTCTGGCCTGCATCAAGCAGCCATATTGCTCCCTTCATAGGTAGAGTACCTGTACCATCTCCAGATGCTGTAGCCATTACATCTGTTTGGTTCTGGCCTGCATCAAGCAGCCATATTGCTCCCTTCATAGGTGGAGTACCTGTACCATCTCCAGACGCTGTAGCCATTACATCTGTGAGCTTCTAGCCTGCATCAGGCAGCCATATTGCTCCCTTCAACGGTAGAGTACCTGTACCGTCTCCAGATGCTGTACCTATTACATCTGTCTGGTTCTGGCCTGCATCAGGCAGCCATATTGCTGCCTTCATAGGTAGAGTACCTGTACCATCTCCAGACACTGTAGTCATTACATCTGTCTGGTTCTAAGGTACTTAATCTCCAGAGGCTGTAGCTCTGACAAATGCTTGGTTCTAGTGCACCAAGCAGCCATATTGCTCTCTCCATAGGTAGAGTACCTGACCACCTTCAGATGCTGTAGCCATTCCATCTGTGAGTTTCTAGCCTGGATCAGGCAATCACATTGTTCCCTTCATAGGTAGAGTACCTGTACCGTCTCCAGACGCTGTAGCCATTACACCTGTCTGGTTTTAAGGTACCTCATCTCCAGAGGCTGTAGCTCTGACACACATGCCTGGTTCTAGTGCACCAAGCAGACATATTACTCCCTTCATAGGTAGAGTACCTGTACTGTCTCCAGACGCTGTAGCCATTACACCTGTCTGGTTCTATGGCGCTTCATCTCCATAGGCTGTAGCTATTTCACATGCCTGGTTCTAGTGCACCAATCGGTCATATTGCTCCCTTCATAGGTAGAGTACCTGACCATCTCCATAGGCTGTGGCCATTACACCTGTCTGGTTCTATGGTGCTTCATCTCCATAGGCTGTAGCTATCTCACATGCCTGGTTCTAGTGCACCAAGCAGTCACATTGCTCTCTCCATAGGTAGAGTACATGTGCCATCTCCAGACACTGTAGCCATTACACTTGTCTGGTTTTACATCTGCACTATACAGCCATTTTTCTCCCCTTTTGGTTGAGTTCCTGTACCATCTCCAAATACTGGAGCACATCCGCACGTTGTAGCGATTTTCTCTCATTATATTGAGCACCAGGCAGCAATGTTACTCCTATTTAGTGTTTGTAGTATCTCCAAGAGCTATGTCCTATTGGTACAATCTGTGGCCCGTACGGCTCCTGCATTACTGAGTGTTTCCCTCCCTCCCCTGGCTCTGATCTGTCACAGGCAATCATGTGCCCCCCCCTATTCCTGCGGAGTGATGTCTCACCTTCTGATGCTGTATTCGTCACTCTTCTTTGCTTCTAGCATACATGTAGCATACATGGCCTCCATATGTTCTCCCCCCTTACTGGGCGGAGTAGAGTTGCTCTTTTTAGGTCCAGTACCCCGGTACTAGGCATGATTTTTTCTTCATCGCCTGATGCCCTTTTGAACATGACTGTCCTGCTATGCGCCAGACAACCGTACTCCCTAGCCCCTCCTCCATGGGCAGGTTGTTGGCTGGCCTGCTGGGTTTGCTCCTTGTTGACCCTGTAAGGTACTGCTGCACTGCCGCGGTCCCCCTTTTCATGATGGAGTACTCGCGTTATTTCTGCCTCTCTGCTTTGTCTTCAGAGTTACATGGCACAGTCCTGGCACAGTACAGGGATCACCGCTGTATGTTCTTTCCTACAGGAGCACAAAACATTGTGAGCACCGACCGCTACTGCAGTTACAGGTCATCGCTGGATGTCCTCCACCATACAGTATCCCTGGGTGGTCAAAGACACTTGTCTTCACTGGACATCCTCTCTGATATGCTGTGACAGGTCTGGTGAGCATCAATCACCTGCCTGGGGCGGTGGAAGTTTCCGCTGCTTGCTCTAATTTCCGACATGGTTCCGTATTTTTTCCATGGTCCAGGTGTTCTTGGCACTCCCTTATGCTCTCCAATTGGTTGTGCTATATGACGGAAGGGCCGCTCCCTAGGGCCTGGTCTGCACCAGTCAGCTTCTTCCTCCTGCCCTGGGGGTTTCGTTGAGGTCTGCTGATTTCTACATGTCAGTGTAGTCTCTCCTGGCCTCCCCTGCCGCCTTGTGCATCCCTTCTCACAGTTGGATGTCTGGTGATCCTTTTACGAGATCCAGGCTGCTGTACCTTTCCCTTCTGGGACCGGGTATACGGTTTACTGGTCACTACGCTTGGGATGGTTGGTTAACCATGGCCGATGTTCTGACCGCACAGGCTCTGTATAACAGCTTCTTCCTTGGGCCCAGTTTGGTGGCCCTTTTTCCTTCCTGGGTCCTCATAGGCTTGTTGGTCTCTTGAGATTCTAACCTCTTGAGATTCTAACATCCCCCAGGTCACGTACCCGGTACCTAGTTTTTTATTGCTGCAATTAGCTTTTTACCTTGTAATGGTCGCTTCTGGGATGAAGCTTCCCTCGTTGGGAGAATGTTTCCCCCTTCGCTGTTTGGAGTCCTTTCCTTCTACTCCAATATCGTTCAGACCAGTGTGTCTCCGCTGGTATCCCCAGGCCCTGTGCCTGGTTCCCTTTCCCTGAGACTTCATGTGGCCAGGGATCTCCCTGGTCTTAGGTTTCTCAGAGATATTTTGTTTTCTTCAGAGGCGTGCTCCTCGCCTCCTCTGTCTAGGAAGCATGTGTTTACGTTCCCTTCTCCTGACCATTACCTAGGACCCCTCCTCCCCCAGGAGTTGGCTTCTTTCTCTGGCAGGATGGGGTTTCCACCTTCTCTTAGGGTGTTTCTCATTCCCTCCTGCCTTGCTATGAAAAGAGGTTTGCTTCTTTTCCATGTGGGTTTCTGCTATGATTTCTCTCAAGCGTTTATCCTCCAGGTCTTCCTTGTTTCCTCTCTATCCTGGCCTTTACATGAGTTGGCCGCGGACAAGCTATTCTTTTGGTCTGAGACAATTTACAGGTTTTCGTCCTTGATTAAGGACTGCTCCTGTCCTTTATTTCGAGGCATTTTTCTTATCTTGCCAGGCACCCTCATGGTCTATTGTATCTTTTTGGGTCTGTCCTGTTAGGGTTCTCCTCCTGGAGCATCCCTCTATATGCAGAGCCCTAGGTCGTTACCACCCGAGTCCCGACACTGCTCTGCTACTTTCCTGTTTCTTCAGGAAGAGCCCTGGTTCTTCTAGATCCTTCCTCGGGCTCTCAGTTGTTCAACTATTGGTTCTCGTGCAGGTCTCCTAGCCCTGCTCTTTCTCTTCTAGTGCTTTATTGTTCCCACCTTGGGTGGAGCTGGGTGTTTACCTTTGTTCCATTTGTAGGCCTTGTTTCCCAGGCACCTGTGCTTGGGATCCTGCTGGTCTCCCATACATTTCCTTTTTCTTGGGACAGTTTCATGTCTCTTTTGATCCTGTCGGGTCCCATGGTTCTTCTGCATCTGTGTAACCGACTTGAAGGTTTACTTCCCACCCTCATGGAACTGCTTTGGGACGTCCCATGGTGCTGTGTCCCCCAATGCCATTAACGAGAAAATTGGATTTTTGTACTTACCGTAAAATCCATTTCTCGTTCGATGCGATTGGGGACACAGATCCCACCCTCTGTTTGTTCTTCTCTGTGTCGTCAGGCTGTTCCCTTGTTCTTCCCCAGTCCAGGACATGTTGGTTCTTCGCTTTTGTTTCTCTCTCCTACTGCTTTTGGTACAAACTGAATAGCCTAGTGGCTGTGGAGAGGGTATAGCCCACTGGGCGGAGCCAACCTTTTTTATTATCTAGTGTCGCCTCCTAGTGGTAGCTGGGCATATACCCATGGTGCTGTGTCCCCCAATGCATCGAACGAGAAATGGATTTTACGGTAAGTACAAAAATCTAATTTTTCCCTGTTTTCCAATACAGTGGCCTCATTTAAATAAATAAAGCGAGACACTAAATACAAATAATAAATAACTTTATTGTGAACTACAGCTCCCAATTCAAGGCAAATACCCCCCACGAACACGGACGGGTTACACCAATTGTAGAAAGACCAGAAATGTGTCCCAAATGGTTCCCTGAACATTACACTAGACCAGTGCACCCTCGGTGTGTCAGGACAAAAAAAAAACTTGCGTGCCCTCCTGTATCCACACCCCCAGGTTAAATGTGAGGGGTGGGAGGTTCAGGAAATAAAAAATATGCAGGGGGTCTGAAGAGACAATGTAAGCACGTTAGGCGGCTAAACGGTGCCTGAAACCAACGCAGCCCTCTTTGATAAAGGCAGGGTTCCGTGTGGGTAGCCCATTTATTAGCCGGACACTGGCACGGAAAGGCCTCCCTAAACTGTCCCTATTTGTACAGCCCCTGTATTAACACAAGTTGTCGCTCGCTATACAGTATAACTTGTAATTTATTCATTTCAATTCTTGCTCATTCTGTGCTTTGAAGTCAAGGAGGCGGTCCTATCAGTGATTGACAGCTATATGCGTATACACACAGAGGGAAGGTTTTCAATCACTGATAGGTGTACCTCCTTGACTTCAAAGCAGGGATATAAAGGAATAAATTACAACTTATACTGAATCTTTTTCATAAAACCATGCACCAATCTGCTCAGCTCCTACATGCTGCCTGCAGCTCGACCCCATGCCCAACATGACAGGTTCCCTTTAAACCAGACCTTTATCCCTTACAGCTGCAATAACTGTGTACAGCCGCTGCATGATGGCACTTCGGCCTCAGACTTTTTCTTCTGGAACTTTCTTGCCTTGTAGGTTTTTGTAATGTTCCATCTTTTCTCCTCAGGTACTGGGCACTCTCTTCATCTACGTTCTGTTTATGATTGAGGAGTTCCGCAAGGAACCGGTGGAAAACATGGATGACGTCATTTACTACGTGAATGGCACTTATCGCCTGCTGGAGTTCCTCGTGGCTCTTTGTGTGGTGGCATATGGGGTCTCGGAGACTGTGTTTGGAGAGTGGACAGTAATGGGTTCCATGATCATCTTTATTCACTCATACTATAATGTCTGGCTGCGGGCACAGCTTGGATGGAAGAGTTTTCTTTTACGCAGGGATGCCGTGAATAAGATCAAGTCATTACCCATTGCCACCACTGAACAGCTGGAGCAGCACAATGACATCTGTTCTATATGCTACCAGGTGAGTACACTGACTGTAGACTGCTGTAATCTGTTGGGAGCTCGTGGAACGTTGCTGACGCTTGTGACCACGAGTCAGCAGGGAAAATAAGTATTACAGTGGGGAAAATAAGTATTTGATACACCCAGCGATTTCGAAAGTGTTCCCACCTACAAAGAATGGAGAGGTCTGTCGTTTTTATCGTAGGTACACTTCAACTGTGAGAGACAGAATCTAAAAAAAAATATCCAGGAGGTGGTGAAGGTGGAAGGAACCAGCCAAGAGGAAGTCTCTGTCTTTGCTTATGTAGCAGTGAAGGCTTTTCACTGTGTCAGGGTTGGCCCTCAAGAAAGGGCATCGGGTCCATGAATGTTCCTAGTTGAACTGCAATAGGGAACAAAAGTCTATGGGCCACATTAGTCATTTTAGTACGCCACTTTTGTGGCATGAAAGTTGTACACTGCACATTTGCTACTTTTTCAAAGGCACTTGCGCAGGTATATTTGTGCAAGTGTCATTTCTCAGCTGGCCTCGCCACTTTCCCGAAAAGGGGGGGGGGGGCGGGGGGATAGGTTCAGCAGCCCCACCACATTTATTATTTTCTACCACAGTTTTCTGGCATAGAAGAACGCTGGCTGGCGTAGAAATCTGTTCAGACGCACAGACTGACGCATGCTTCGCGTAATTTCTGATGAGGTGTCAGTTCTGTCGTGCACATGACTGCCCCTTGAGGAATGAGGTGCATTGTAGATTTGATATTTTATCCATCTGTTCAGAACCTTTAGGATTGGTTATTGTTCTGTAAGATCAGTTCGTTCCTTTGAACCCCTGAGGAATTGCGATCCCCTGCCCGCCTCCTCTGTAATGATCGTTGGCGGTATAGTGGTTTTAGCAGAGTGGCAGCACATTGCTGACATCTGTGCTGCAGATATCAGCAGTTTAACCCCTTCCATGCCACGGTCCATACAGACCGCTGTATGGAAGGGGTTAACAGGGAGGTCGCTCCCTCTCCTGTCGGGGGCTGCTGTGCCCTTGTAGCCCCCGATTCTTGATGGGATCGCAGAGGGAGGGAGCCCCCCTCCCTCCCCATCACCCGCTGCTCTGTTCTGGCAGCAGGATGCTTTCAGAGGCGTCCTGCTTGCCATGGTACTGTAAGTCTAATCAGACTTCTGCTAAAGGCAGAAGTCTGACCAGACTAATGAAAATGTAAAAAATACAGTACAGTACACTATATAGTAAAAAAAAACACATATCACTGAATAAAAATTAGAAAAATAACATACACTACACATTGGGTATCGCCGCGTCCGTAAAAACCTGCTCTATAAAAATATCACATGACCTAACCCCTCAAGTAAATACCGTAAAAAGCAAACAAAAAAAGTGTAAAAAAAGCAATTTTTTGTCACCTTACATCACAAAAAGTGCAATACCAAGCGATCAAAAAGGCGTATGCCACTCAAAATAGTACCAATCAAACCGCCATCTCATCCCGCAAAAAATGAGCCCCTACATAGGACAATCGCCCAAAATAAATTAAAAAAATATGTCTCAGACTATGGAGACATTAAAACATGATTTTTTATTTTTTTTTTTAGTTTCAAAAATGATATTATTGTGTAAAACTTGAATAAATAAACAAAAGTATACATATTAAGTATCGCCGTGTCCGTAACAACCTGCTCTATAAAACTAACACATGATCTAACCCCTCAGGTGAACACAGCAAAAAAATAATATAAATACCGTATCAAAAGCCATTTTTGTCACCTTACATCACAAAAAGTGTAATAGCAAGTAACCAAAATGTCATATGCACCCCAAGATAGTGCCAATCAAACCGTCATCTCATCCCGCAAAAAATGAGCCCCTACATAAGACAGTCACCCAAAAAGTAAAAAAATATATGGCTTTAGAATGTGGAGACACTAAAAAAAATCATTATGAAAAACTGAAACAAAAAGTAGTCACAACCTGCTCTGTAGAAATCGCACTCGATCTAACCTGTCAGATCAACTATGCAAATAACAAAAAATAAAAACTGTCCCAAAACAGCTATTTTTATTGCAAAAATTCAATTTTAATCTATTTTTCCAGTAACAAAGCAAGGGTTAACAGGCAAAGAAAACTCAATATTTATTACTCTGATTCTGTAGTTTGCAGAAAAACCCATATGTGGTTGTAAACTGCTGTATGGCTAAACGGCAGGGCATAGAAGGAAGGGATCACCATATGGGTTTTGGAAGGCGGATTTTGCTGGACTGGTTTTTTGACACCATGTCCCATTTGAAGACCCCCTGATGCACCCCTACAGTAGAAACTCCAAAAAAGTGACCCCATTTTGGAAACTACAGGATAAGATGGCAGTTTTGTTTGTATTATTTTAGGGTAAATAGGATTTTTGGTTGCTCTATATTACACTTTTTTTGAGGCAAGGTAACAGAAAATAGAAATTTAATCCCCATTTGCCAATAACTCTTGTGGAACACCTAAAGGGTTAACAGAGTTTGTAAAATTGGTTTTGAATACCTTGAGGGGTGTAGTTTCTTAGATGAAGTCACTTTTTTATGGGGTTTCTACTCTAGGGGTGTAGCTGGGGGGGGGGGGCTTCAAATGGGACATGGTGTTTGAAAAACCAGTCCAGCAAAATCCGCCTTCCAAAATCCATATGGCGTTCCCTTCATTCATTGCCCTGCCGTTTGGCCATACAGCATTTTACAACCACATATGGGGTGTTTCTGCAAACTACAGAATCAGGGCAATAAATATTGAGTTTTGTTTGGCTGTTAACCCTTGCTTTGTTACTGTAAAAAATGGATTAAAATGGAAAATGTTCCAAAAAAATAGAAATTCTGAAATTTTATCTCCATTTGCCATTAACTCTTGTGGAAAACCTAAAGAGTTAACAACGTTTGTAAAATCAGTTTTCAATACCTTGAGGTGTGTAGTTTCTAGAATGGGGTCATTTTTGGGTGGTTTCTATTATGTTAGGGTACTTTCACACTAGCGTTTTGGATTCCGTTTGTGAGATCTGTTTCAGGGCTCTCACAAACGGTCCAAAACGGATCAGTTAAGCCTCAATGCATCCTGAATGGATAAGGATCCGTTCAGAATGCATCAGTTAGGCTCCGTTCCGCTTCTATTCCGTTTTGGAGGCGGACACCAAAACGCAGCATGCAGCATTTTGGTGTCCGTCTGAAGAGGCGGAGCCTAACGGATCAGTTTTTAATTACAATGTAAGTCAATGGGGACGGATCCGTTTTCAATGACACAATATGGTGCATTTGAAAACAGATCCGTTCCCCATTGACTTTCAATGTAATTCAAAACGGATCCGTTTTGGACTTTATCATTTTTCTTTAAACCTAATGCAAACGGATCCGTTCTGAACGGATACAAACGTTTGCATTATAGGTGCAAATAAACAGACGGATCCGCACCAACGCAAGTGTGAAAGTACCCTAAGCCTCACAAAGTGACTTCAGACCTGAACTGGTTCCTAAAAAGTGGGTTTTTGAAAATTTAGGAAAAATTTCAAGATTTGCTTCTAAACTTTTAAGCCTTGTAACGTCCCCAAAAAATGAAATGGCATTCCCAAAATAAAAGACATGAAGTAGACATGTGGGGAATGTAAATGAATAACTTTTTTGGTGGTATTACTATGTATTATAGAAGTAGAGAAATTGAAACTTGGAAAATTGCAAATTTTTCCAAATTTTTGGTAAATTTGGTATCTTTATATAAATAAAAATGAAATTTTTCGACTCCATTTTACCACTGTCATGAAGTACAATATGTGAAGAAAAAACTGTTTCAGAATGGCCTGCATAAGTAAAAGCGTTTAAAAATTAGCACCACATAAAGTGACACTGGTCAGATTTGCAAAAAATGGCCGGGTCCTTAAGCTGAAATAGGGCCGAGTCCTTGAGGGGTTAACCGGAACAGTAGGGATGCCAGAGAACATGTAGAGTGAGCACACTTACTTGAGTCTGCACATGAGGCTTTGGGGAAGCAAGTTCTGGGCTTCCATGGCTACTGACAAGACTAAAAGCCTGTCTGCTGCCCTATAATCTGTTTTACCTGCCCACTGCTGTTATCAGTAAGCTCCTCCTTCTCTTCACCCGGGAATGAAATCCTCCTGGAGAGTTTCTCATGCAGGAAACATATCGGCGAACTCCACAACTCCATCGTTCCCCATGCAGTGCTGCTGCCGAAAGCCTCCTTCAGTTCCCAGCGTCTGCATTGGAAGTGACAACAGATGCCCCGGAGTGTTGCTATTCCGGAACCCCCACCATCTTTGGAGTACTAGAGGACGCTATGGCACTGTATACAGGAAGAGGTTACCGTATCCCAAAACCTAACTTAGGGATGCGGCTCTCTTTTTATCCCGACTTTGAGACACGGGTCCCCGCAGCGAAACATGAACTTTTTATGCAGCTGCCAACTACAGGTAACCGCAGGGTCTTAAAAAAGCAAAGGACTTTCTCCGTAGGGGCAGGAAGAACACTTGTGGGGTCTTTTAACATCTGTTTTCCTGTTCCTACAAAGAATTGTAGCACTGTGGTGCTGTCATGAAGGACGTCCTCTAAAGAGGATGTATTAAAAAGGGGACCAGTCTGTAGAGCAGATGCATTCCTCTATTCTGGTATTAACCTTTGCAGGTAGAATTTGAATAATAGTGTCTTCAGCATGTTCCTGAAACAGTCTTGTGGAAATGTCCCTGCTGTAGCCAGATGCAGAAACAAAATGGGATCTACGGAGAAGATAGAGTGGAGTAGGGTTGGACTGGGTATCGTAGTCTTGATACTTTTGATACCCAGTTCGATTTAATACCGGAATTACCCATTTTTGAATACTAAGTTGCACTATTGCACAGCTTAGTGTCAGCTCTTATCAGAGAACATGACTCTTCCTTTGCCAAAGCGATGAGGCTGACCACCAATGAAAAAACTAAGGGGGAATCGGCGGCGCCTGTGGGAGCCCAAGTTACCCCGCACAGCCTGACTATCCCCAGTTCTTGCAGCGTACCCCCGTACCTCTTCTGCTGTGCCCCTGCGCTCTAGTTGGCAGGAGAAAGCTGGCAGAATGGAGCACCAAGCAGACACTGTGTCGGAGGCCAAGTTTTCCCTCTACCACCTGTGCCAAGAGGAGCTGGAATGGACAAGGTGTCCACCACATTGGAATGGACAAGGTCGCCCAATAAATGAATTTCTTCTCTAGCAGTCCATGTGTCTGCTCCTAACCCATCTCACAGTCAGGTTGGGTGGAGAATGTTCCTGCTAAGGAGAGCTCTCTCATGCTATCCCGTACTACTAACATACCGCCCCAGTCCAAATTGGACAACCCTTCTAGGTCATTTTTAGTGAGTGTAACCTTTTCCTTCTGGATGAATTGTGTTCGTGTGTGAAATGTAAAAATGTAAAGGCTAGCTTATTCCTAAAGAACCTTTCACTTTGTTTTCTCTCTTTGCAGGACATGAATTCAGCTGTCATCACCCCTTGCAGTCATTTTTTCCATGCTGGTTGCCTTAAAAAGTGGTTGTACGTACAGGAAACTTGTCCTTTATGTCACTGCCAGTTAAAATCTCTTTCTCAGCAAGGAGGGGCAGAGTCTGGAATTATTGTCAACCCTGTACCTGATGCCAGTGTACCCAATCCACAACCCGAAAACATCTCTACGGGAGTAGAGGGCAACGTAGTCCCTGCAGAAAGACATCCTGAGCAGGGCAGTGCAGAGTCTGGGCAGAACAGAGACCCTAAGTCCACAGAACCTACAGAGACAAATCCAGAACCAATACAGGACAGTCTCCATAAAGACACGGGGGGGCTTGATGGTATAGAGGAGCCTGGGAGCCTTTTGGGTGCTGTGCAGGCCGAGGACTTAAGAGAGGAGTGTTTTTCCCAAGCCAGTGAGGTTTGTGGGGGGATCTGATGTTATCTTCTGCCTGCTGGAACGTGTCATTTCCAAGCCAAATTCCATCCTTGCCACATGCAGCATTCTGCATTTCCCAGAGAGGACGTGAGGACTTTAGCACTGACACTCATCAAAGCGTATGCAAAGTTTTTCCCAGTGCTGATTTTTATTTTATTTTTTATTTTTTTTTGTAACGTTTCAATATCAAAAGAAGATCAATAAAGCTAACAGAATAATCCCTTCCCACCGCTGCCAGCCACTGCCAATGGACAGAGTACTGCTAATGCTGGTGGGTGCTTTCTACGGTGGGGGAATTTTAATTTTTATTTTTTTTGTATTCTTTTTTTCATTCTAAAAATTCGGGAATATAACTTTTCCCACTCGGAAGAATTTCAGGCCATCAGAGTTTACACAGACTATAACAAATCAAATTCTTTTGCTTTTTGAGAAATGCCTAAAAGCATGGGGAAAGATTGACTCTGCTGGTGTGGAAAAAAAAAGGGAGGCTGCACGCTTGCATGCTCACTTGCTCGCACTAAAGATATACACAATCTGGCAAAATTCTAAAAAGAAAAAAATTGGGGGCGTCACTGGAATTTAAAATGATGGACCCTGAAAATGTGTTTGTTTTTTTTTTTGTTTTTTTTTTTAGCTAGTATTGCATTGCAGTTCTGCATTGCCCTTATATGAAGTATATTTGGAGCTCAAGTGATCATATGACTATGGGATGAGCTCCACTGCACAGAAAGGGGCGCGCAAAATCCTGTTTCTGCAGTCTTCTATTTATGAAAAAAATACAGTGTTAATGGCGATATTTGCACTTTTGGAAATGAGTACATACCTCTAGTGTACGATCAAATACAGCAAATGCCAGAGTTAGGTTATCAATAGATGATATATTTTTTGCTTTGCTTTTCTGTTTTTTGATTTTTTTTTTTTTCCCTGGCCAAAAATGTTATGTTAATTTTTACATTTTGATTATGGCTTTAGATGGAAGAAAAAAAAATGCTGAAAAAAAACCCTTTTTTATGTGAATTTTGATATAAAATAAAAACGAAGAAACCATTAATTTATACGAGTATACATCGGCTGTAAAGAGATTGCGACGTCAATCTCACTGATGTGACTTTATTTTAGAGAAGTGTTTAATTTGCTCTTTTTTTTAGTGGTACATTTGGATGTAGACTGACAGACATAGCTGAATGTCTTAATAAATTATATTTAAACATGGCACAGTGCTGGGGCATTGTGTATGGTCTCTTGTCTGTACATTGGAGTGTCCGGTATTCACCCACCCAGAAGTTTATGAAATCAGTTGACTAATTTGCCCTTCTTTTCCCTCTCTCCATGCCCCTTTAATGGGTGGCCCATGCTTTTTGCTCTGGGCCAGTCGGATGTCTCCCCCCTTCTGATCTTGCTCCAATCTCCCCCCCTTATGCTGTGTCACTGAACTACTGAGTAGGAAACTGCAGCTGCATCTCCCCTCCTCCATGTCTTCTGTTTATTGCATGTGCATTTTTTGGAAGCCTGAGGAGGTTTCTGAACTATGTGCAGACGTTTATATGTTCACATGTATGACTGATTTAAGAAAATAAAAAAATGACTGCATTACATTGATGCCATGTGAAACCACCTCTCTTTAAAGGAATGTTTTTGGTGCAATCACTCATTTCTTTGAATACGGAGAGTGCAAAACTAACAAACAGTGAGTACTCGCCTTACTGATCCTTTCCTTTAGCTGCTACTTCGGTGCACTTTCCTCTACACTTCCTCTTCTCTGGCTCGATGCACTAGAAACTGCATGGACTGCCCACAGGATCGTCACTGCTGCCGCCAATGATTGAATGACAAAACACACCAATAAGAAACAAAGGGCTGATATCTACAAACTATAACGTACTAGTAGGAAACTGCTATACTCGATAGACCAAAAAATTCTTGAACACCTCCATAGTGAATATAATACAAAAATGCTTTATTGAAATACAATACCATACAAAATTATAATATCAAAGATAAAACAATATAGTAGGCCGCAGAATAAAATCCGGGAGAGAGCTGATAGGCACAGAAGGTGGCTGCAGGGTCAGCCAACTGCAAAAGCACTCGGGAATAGAGATGAGCGAACATTAAAAAAAAGTCCGGTGTTCGGGTGGTGGTAAGTCGCGCATCCCGTTATGGATTCCACTATAGTGGCATATGGAATCCATAAGGGGCGGCTGCCACCAACCCGAACTGTTGAACAGCCGAAGGACCTGGGGTGATGTCACTATCATGTGATCAGTGCAGGGTGCGTGGCTCAGCACTGGATTTGATCTCATGCTGAGCCACGCCCCCTGCACTGATCACATGACGGTGACGTCACCCCAGGTCCTTCGGCTGTTCAACAGTTCGGGTTGGTGGCAGCCGCCCCTTATGGATTCCATATGCCACTATAGTGGAATCCATAACGGGATGCGCGACTTACCACCACCCGAACACCGGACTTTTTTTTAATGTTCGCTCATCTCTACTCGGGAATAGTAGTAGAAACAGGACAGTCATCCATAAAATAAAGTGCAAAATCCCTTACAAATTCAACAAATGACGAAGTACATTATAAAAAGAATGAGGTAAATACCAGGTGCTGTTGTGCCGATCCTGCAGCCGTCTCCTGCCCTTGTTTTCAACTTGATTCATGAGTTGGCTCTTGCCGGTGCTTTTGCAGTTGGCTGACCCTGTACCCACCTTCTGTGCCTATCAGTTCTCTCCTGGATTATAATTTGCTGCCTACTATATTGTTTTATCTTTGATATTGTAATTTTGTATGGTGTTGTATTTCAGTAAAGGATTTTTGTATTATATTCACTATGGAGGTGTTCAAGAATTTTTTGGTCAATGATTGAATGAGTGGGAAGGCCAATCTGTTTCCAGTGCGTCAAGCCTAATAAGAAGTAGAAAGAAGCAGAGGATCAGGTGAGTTTTTATTTTTGACCTCTCTGACCCCATTTGTTTTTTAAAATGATTGCATTGAAATACCCCTTTAAAAAGGAGCTACATTACAGTGATTACATTTAAAGGGTTTGTCACATCCTTACAGAACTTGCTACATACCTTTGCAGCCACATTTTCGGTGGCTCATCAGTGGGGATGCAGGGTGTTTGATATTATTGGCCTAACAGTAGGATTGGTCATGAATATTTAAGTCCTGGAAAACACTTTTAAAGGCTAGACCTGTGTCATACCGATGCTTATCTGACCCTTACATCATGCTGATCTGTGAAATGTGTGTTAGAAAAGGTAGAGACAGACGGGGGCATCTGGATGCACAGTCCGACAACGTACAGAATTTGTTGTCTGTTACCATATCGACTTTGAAGACAAAAGATGTCTAGCAACACCCTTCTAGTATCAGCACCCTGCGAGCAAGAGACCAATCGCATGACCACTGGAACAAATAGGGACAGTGGCAGTTATTCTATACACAATGCTCATTGAGCCCTCTGTATGTTACAATAGAGAAGTTGTGAAAACTGCTGCTGACCTTTCCCCAGGGTCACCATCAGTCTTTTTGACCTGACATTTAGCTGCCCTATTGTGTGACTGGTAAATGTATATTATAAATATTCTATGCTGTGGGTATTGGGGACCTGGACTACCCACAGTAAATACATACATAGATACATTTAATATCATGCCTCTGCGGTGGAGCCCATCTAATAGTCCATAGTTTGCGTTAATACACTGCAGAAATACCTATACGCCTTGTTTTATGCACTTACTAGGTCTGCAGAAAATGTGGATCCATCTTGGGGCTCATGCACACGTTGGGTGTTTTGAGGTCTGCAAAACATGGATGCTGGCTGTGTGCATTACGCATTTTGTGGATCGAAAGAGCCTGCCCCTAATAGAGCAGTCCTATCTTTGTCCCTAATGTGGACAATAATAGGACATGTTCATTTTTTCTCCACAACAGCACCACCTGGAGGGTAATCCGCCTCTGCAGGGGCAGGATACAACTAGACCAGTGCTTTAAAAGCCTCCTCCCCTCTTACCTTCTCCAGTTTTTTCCTGTCTCTTGGGATGCAGATGTGGAGGTTGTGGAAGCCTTTAGGTTTGTCAACCCCAGCATGTTCAGGGAGGGCTTCTGCAGGAGAAGGACTGCGGAGCTGCACGTTTAGGCTCTCCCTTCCTCTAGATGTAAGTCCGGCGGATGCCGGCATCCCCGGGCTTCCAAATGCTTCCTCAGTTTCATGGAGGCATTCAGCAGTGGATTGGGGGCGTTCTTAGGGCTGGGGAACACTCCGTTCAGTTTGCAGGAAGGGGGCCGGCAGTGAGGACGTCGGACACTTCAACAGGCCGTGTGTCTAACGTTTGCCTCAGAAGAGGCGCTACATTTTAAAAAGGAACTCTGCGTCCGCCGGGAGGTGTGCGCTTCCAAGATCATGTCCCTGCAGCCAGAGAGCAATTCCTCCCGCAAGTCCACTGATCCCTTTGGGTCCTCTATTCAGGATATTTTTTTTCTGTTTTAATTATGGCCCATTACTCTATCTTAGGGGAAGGAGAGTGTAAAGCCGGGTGGAGAGCAGTCACAAAAGCGGAGATGCCCCTTGTGCAAAACAGCCCTTTCTGCTTCATGTAAAAAAGCACTATGTGCAAAATGTACCGAAAAATTGGTGTCTGATGAATCCCCCCTCATTAGTGGAAAATATTAGATCAATAGTAAAGGAAGAAGGAGGGCGTGGCCTGACCGGGTATGTGAGCGGACGTGCGGCTCAGAGCTCCCGGCTAAATCTCAATTTATCCTAATTACCCGCTGCAGTACCTGCGCTACCGGCGAGTGGACGTGTTCCCCCTGTGATTTGCCATTTTTTCGTGGCAATATGACCTGCCAGAGGGCCAAGGAGAAGAACGGAAAGGAGTGTGGTTCTGCAACTCCGGTTAAACAAAATGGAGCCGCACACGCTGCAAGACTTTCAGATGTAGCGGCGCGGCTGGAGAAGTTTGCCCGCTCGTCAACTCCACCAGTGAATACACTGGAGCCGGAGGCAGTTTAAGAGGTGGACTCCCTGGGCGCATCTGAAACTGGTGCTCCTGGTCTGATGTCAGAAGTGGAGAAGGAGGTTAGTGTAACAGGACGGAAGGGGCAATTCTGGAGGCAGAGCCCACCATTAAGGAGAAGGACCTATGTGGCAACGCCTGAAAATATGGTGTATCTTTAAAAGTAACTGAAGGACGTCCAATTCATTGAGGACTGTGGAGCCCTATAGTCTTTTTCTCAAATATATATTGTTGCTGTGTTCATTTTGTTATATGCGGAGGGAGGGGGATTGGTGAAGGGGGGCTCTCTCTTCATCCTTATCTTGAATGGTTTGGGGTTTTTCTGCACTGTAGCGGGTTAAAAAAAATAAAAATTTAGGGAGGCCGGGCTTATAGTCGAGTAGTTCTACTGAGGGAGTTACATTGTTCGTCTTAGTGGTCTGTTCTTACAGCGCGGGTTTGGGTATTTTTTGTACCCCAGTTCCCTCGCCGTAGAGGGATATGTCTAATCTGTGTTTTAGTTTATGTGGGCGGGTTTGGGGGGAAGTTAAGACACAGTATACTTACTATTGGGCCATATGTTGCTCCCACGGGGGTGAGTGGCAGCAGGAGCCTACTTTTCTGGATTTGGTTTGATAATGGGTACCCTTAGGATCATTGCCTGGAATGTGAGGGGAATGGGCCAGACTTCTAAACGCCATGCAATCTTGCATGCTCTGCAAACATATCAACCAGCAATCCTTTGCCTATCTGAAACGCATCTTACAGCTGACAAAACTCATCTAATACACAGAGCGTGTATGGCGCATACATTTCATTCTACTTCTACTCATACGTGTGGTGTTAGTATTCTAATACATAGATCTGTTCCCTTTGAAGCTAGAGACATATGCATTGACAATAATGGAAGATTAATATGTGTAGACTGTTCTATTTTTCATTTTAGGTTGATTCTGGTGGCACTATACATTCCCCCACCTTACTCAAGCAAGGTTCTGACACTAATGTCCCTGTACTAATGGTGGGAGATTTTAATATGCACATGGACAGATCTTTGGAGAAGTTCACTCCAAATGCTGATGTACTAGGCCCCTCACCCTCAGCATTGGCTAGATTGATATCAGAGGTGGATATGTGTGATCTCTGGAGGGCCAGGTCATGTGAAGAAGAATAGCAAGAATATTGCCTTTCTTCCTAACTCCCTGTCCAGAATTGACCTGGTGCTGGGTTCCCCATCCTTGACCAAGACATCATTTACCTTCCCCGGAGTGTATCTGACCACTCTCCCATCCTGGCGCAATTGAAGATAGGAAACTGGGGGCAAAATTCAAGACCTGTTTGGCGTTTGAATCCACTCTGGCTTCAGCTAGTGGATACTGGCAGTACCATTCCTAATGCACTGGGGGAATTTTTTTAATTCTAACATTGGAACTGCCACTATACCAATAGTATGGTATACAATGAAGGCATATATAAGAGGTGTCTATATTAAAAGCATTAGTGCCCACAAGACCAAAAGTATGGCTCTCTCTATAGAGTTATCTAATAGAGTTTTGGCCACAGAATCCAAATATATACTAAACCCAACACAGGAAAATGCACAGCTAATTGGAAAGAGGCACAGGGGCTGTTGAAGGAACATCTTATAGAAAAAGCTGGGGATAAATGGTTCTTTAGAACCCAGAGGTATTTTATGGAAGGTCAAAGTGCTGGTCATTTATTAGCCACTGTTATTAAAGCACAATCTGGTCCCTCCTGTGTAACTTCTATTAGGGATGTACATGGGAACCTAATTACCGAGGTTAAAGATATTCTGGGGGTATTCCATGCGCGCTTTAAGGATGTGTATCGGTCTAGACTCAGTCAGTCCGGCAGATAGAGAGAGGTATCTGATGGACATTTCCTTGTCCATTTTATCTGGCGAGCATAGGGAGATGTTAGATGGAGATATCCGGCTGGAAGTACTTGAACTGGTGTTGAGATCTTTTCCTAATGACCTGGTCTCCTCCATAGACCCTATTATCTCACTCATCTCTGAATTTAGCAGGCAGTCTGGTTTGCTTATGAATTGGAATAAGTCGGTGATACTCCCATTGCCCCCGATCCCGGAAAGTCACTGTCTTAATCATACTAAACTTAGGGTAGTATCTTCATTTAAATATCTGCGAGTAGACGTCTCCATAAATACATGCCCGATAACATACTGCCTTTACTTACTACGTTTAAAAATAAAGCTGCATTGTGGCATAAATTGCCCTTATCCCTAGTGGGTAGGGGTAACCTGATTTTAAATGGTGCTGATGCCGCAACTCTTGTATATGCTCCTTAACTCTCCAGTATGGATCCCCACACATTATTTCAACAAAATCCAGCAAATATTTAGGTTCCTGTTGTGGAAGAATAAGAAAAGTAGAATTAAATACGAAACTTTACAGGGGGCCAAGGATGCGGGTGTTTTGGCGCTGCCTAACCCCTTATTATACTTTCTTTCAGCTCAGCTGCAACACTAGTTGCATGGGCTGCGGGTTGTATTTGCCACTAGCAGTCCTGAGGGGGATGTAAACCCTAGGTTTAAATCTGCTCTAATTTTGGGGCTTATGAGGAGGGTGTGGAGTAAGGTTAGAGAGATCTTGGGTATCTCAGGACTGTTGAATATTTCTCCCCTCTGGAATAATCCTCTTCTGTCTGAATTATCCCAATTAATGGGGTTCTTGGAATGGGATTTGGAATATTGGCCAGTTATACTGTTGGGGTATTCTAAAGCAGTTCCAGCAGCTGTGCTCTGAGTTTGGCCTCCCCTCCACGCATTTCTATAAACATTTGTCGCATGAGGCACTCGTTGGATGCGCAATCCAAACTCTCCTTACTACAATACACGACTAATCAGACGCTCGATGGTGTGGTGGCAACAGGGTCTGTAAAAGGTACCCTCTCAAAAATCTATCTTTCACTGCATGATGAATACTTGAAGAAATCCCCGATCCAGATTAAAGCAAAATGGGAAAAAGATGTGAATGATTACTGACAACTAGTGGGAAGACACGCTTGCATTAACCCCAAATCTATCTCTTAGTGAAGCAGCTAGACTATTGCAGCTGTTTATGCTACATAGAGTATATAAAAGCCTGACGTTCCTTGTTAAAATTGGGTATAGAACTGACTCCTGCTGTCCAAAGTGTGGGGAGGCAGGGGCTGACTTATTTCATATGTTGTGGAGCTGTGATAGTTTGAAATTATACTGGCATGATGTTGTACAATTAATAAATAGGATATACAAGTGCAAACTTTCCCGAATCCCAAAATGTGTCTGCTTGCTATCTTTGAAGCAGACAATTTACAGCCGCCGATTATTACAGGTATTAACAGAATGCTATATAAGGCACGTAAAACACTGGCAGCGAAGTCGATTCAGCCGCTTCCTTCAGTTATAGCAGAGTTTACTGCTAGTCTGAACGTAGTAATTCGATTGGAAAGGGGGGTGCATATCAAATGTAATTGTCTTTCCAAATTTGAGAGTATTTGGGGTCTCTGGATAGACAGATCCGGAGTATGTAGTCCTCTGCTGGCTCTTAATAGAGGCATAGTACGCACTATGGTATAACAATGCTCAAAATGTTAGGTGAGTGGAAGCTATTGATGGAATGCTGCCTCTAGAGTGTGCCACCGCCTGTATTCTCTCATTAACTGACAAAGAAATGTATGTTATTATTACCTTCTGCTATATATGTATGGGTTATATTGGCTACAGGCAGTTATGTTATCTGTCTCGGGGGGATTGTACTCATGGTTTATTCCTTGTCTAAATATGATTTGTATTATCTACGTGATGACCTGCATCTTGTGATCTGAAGTGCACTTGTTTTGTACATGTTTTCAAAAGAAATCTTTTAAACAATAAAAATTATCTGATTCAAAAACATAATAAAGGAAGAAGCGGGGGCTTGCTATAGAAGAAAACTGGCTGCAGGTCCGTCTAGACCTTGCTCATCTTAAGCTTTATCCTCTCTACCTGAAGAAAAGGATTTAAATCTAGATTTATTTTCCTCAGACTCTGGCTCCAGCTTTTCAGAGCACACGTCGGGTCGGCCGTTACGCTTCATTGAGGAAACAATCACTTTAAAAAAAATATTAGGACCACTATAAATCTGGAAAAATAAAGAACCTTTGTCTGTACAAGACCAAATGTATTTGGGTCTGGCAGATAGAAGGAAAAGTGTCTTTCCAGGCCACAATAATATTACAAAGCTTATTCTTAATGAGTGGAAAGATCCAGAAAAAAGTATTCAAGAGGAAATACCCATTTACGTAGAAAGACTCCTCTTCTTGGGATATGGCGCCTAAGGAAGATGCCCTGGTGGAGAAAATTTCAAAAAAGTCAGCTTTGCCATTTAAAGACTTAGGTCTTTTAAAAGAGCCAATGGACAAAAAGTGTGAGTCTCTGCCCAAAAAGCCTGGGAGTCCTCTACCGCTAACCTACGCACATGTATTGCTGCTGCATATATACGGCCCGAACCCTTTCTCTTTGGCTTTCCCAGTTGGAGGAAGATCAGGGGTCACTCCTAGGCAAGATATTTTAGCCTCTATCCTGATTCTTAAGCACACATGTAAGTTTCTGGCAGACACTTCTGTGGATGTGGTGAAGCTAGCATCCAGATCTGCAGCTCTATCCAATGCCTTCAGAAGAGCCGTCAGGTTTAGAACATGGTCAGGAGATGCTGCCTCAAAAACAGGCTGCTGATAGATTCTATAGGGAATCCTTTTTTTCCTAAGTATTTCCACCAAAGACAGTCATTTCAAAGCCAAAGACATCCTAGATTTGACTAAAAGAAAAAAGATGCATGGTCCCGGCAGCTTTCTAAAGGCAAAAGGTTTCTTATTCAACCAAGAAAAGCCTTCTCATCATTCCATCCAATGACGCCAGTAGTCCTGTGGGCTAAGAAGTTTTGTCAGGGCCTGGGAGAACATTCAGGCATCTCCTTGGGTGTTATCTGTAATAGAATCAGGTTTACAACTAGAGTTTGTAAAAGTTCCTCCAAACAGATATTTGATATACTGGAAAAGGGCTATAGTCACAGTCCCAATTCACAGGAGGACAGATTCTATTCTTCAATATTTCTGGTAGAGAAACCAAATGGAACCTTCAAGGCAATTATCAATTTAAAGACCCTCAACGAGTATATAGCATACAGAAAGTTCAAGATGGAAACCGTGAAATCCACAGTCAACTTGTTAACAAGAATCTGTTTTATGGCGACAATAGATTTAACCGACGCTTACTTCCATATTCCAATGCACAAACATTACCAAAAATATTTAACCCCTTAGTGACCAAGCCTGTTTGGGCCCTTATGACCAAGCGTTTTACTTCCTTTTTTCATGGTCTCGTTCCAAGAGCTATAACATTTTTAATTTTTTCGTCTATATACCTTTATGAGGGCTTGTTTTTTATGGGACAAGATGTAGTTTTTAATGGCACCATTTTGGGGTACATGTAACTTTCTGATTAGCTTTTGTTAACTCTTTCTGGGAGGGAGATGGGGAAAAATAGCAATACTGCCACTGTGTTTTTACATTATAAATTTTACGGCGTTCATTTTTCGGTACAAATAACATAATATCTTTATTCTCTGGGTCAGTACGATTACAGTGATTCTAAATACTTATAATTTTTTTTACGTTTTACTACTTTTTTTTGCAATAAAATATTAACCAAAAAAATGATTTTGCATTGCCACTTCCCAAGACCCATAACTTTTTTTTATTTTTTATTCTATGGAGTTGATTGAGGGCTTTATTTTTGAGGGAAGACTTTTACTTTTCATTGGTATCATTTTGGAGTGAATGCCACTTTTTGATCGCTTGTTATTAGGTTTTTTTTCGGTGGAAACTAAGAATAAATTAGATATTCTGTCTTTTTTTTATTTTTACGGCGTTCACTATAGGGGATAGTTTACGTAATATTTATGTAGTACGGGTCGTTACGGGCGCGGCAATACCAAACATATGGGGGATATTTTCTTTTTGCAATTTTTTTCATTGAAAAGCATATTTTCAATGGAAAAAAAAAGCATGTTTTTTATTTTATGGAATTTTTTTTATTTAATAAATGTGTATTTTTTTTCTATTTTTTTTTACTACTTAATAGTCCCACAAGGGGACTATAATATACAGTATTTTGATTGCTTTTAAAATGTAATGCATTATGTCTATAATGCATTACATTTTAATAGCAATGCTATAACAACTTTGACCAGCAGCCAGAGAGGCACAGTCTGCTGGAGATGCCAGAAGACAGGCTCGGGGCCCTGATCGGAAGCCAGGTAAGCTTCCCAGCACATCAGCACCCCGCGATCGCATTTGCGGGGTGCTGATGAAAGACAGAGGGAGTCCGCTCCCTCTGTTACCACTTTACATGCAGCGGGCGCCATTGCGCCATGCATGTAAAGGGTTAAACAGCCCGGATCGCCACTCCTGCCGGTTCGGGCTGTTAGAGCAAGGCCCCGGCTCTCATGTGAGAGCTGGGTCCGTGCTCCCCGGTGCACGGGGGAGCCGTGCAGCGCTTAGACTGGGCCGCCGTAAAAACGCTGCAGCCGAGCCTAAGGCCCCTTAGTGACCGCTGTAAAAACACGTATGGGTGGTCACTAAGGGGTTAAGGATGGCAGTGTTGTTTAGGAATTCTCTTCATCACTTCCAATTCCAGGTTCTGCCCTTTAGCCTCAGTTCGGCACTGAGAGTCTTCACAAAGGTAATGGCAGAAATTTCCGGGTTTCTTCACCAATCAAAAATCCTGTTAATCCCATATCTTGACGACCTCCCAATAGAAGCTCCAACAGTAGAAGCTCTCAGAGCTCAGCTACAGTTGGTAATAGACACTCTATCGGAACTGGGTTGGATACTCAATGTGCAAAAATCGAACCTGGTCCCTACTCAGGAAAGAATATTTTTAGGAATCCTCCTAAACTCACTTCATGTCATCCTTCCTTCCGAGCGGGAAACAAATCTGCCTGATGGAGAATGTGAGAAAATTTTGCCGGGCAGATTTCTGTATCTTTCAGACACATGACCATCCTTGGCCTCATGGCCAATACAATTCCAGCAGGAAAGGACACTTCAAGCATTCCTATTAAATTCTTGGGATAGAAGACAGACATCCTTAAACGAAAGTACCAGCTACAGTAAAACAATGGTGGTATAAGCAAAAGAATCTGTCTCAAGGAGTGAAATGGTGTCAGGCAGATCACATAATAATGACGGACGTTCGGGAGACTAGGATGAGGAGCTCATCTGGAAGAGTCAGTAGCTCAAGGAGATTGGGAGAAAGACCTATCAGAAGCATCTTCAAACATGAGGCAACTCTCCGCAGTATAGTAAGCCCTAAAAGCCCTTTCTCAGAGGATTCAAGCAAGACATATAAAAATCCTGTCAGACAACATTACGACAGTTGCATATATCAACAGACAGGGAGGAACAAGGAGTCGTTCCCTGGCCAGTGTCCCAAAAGATATTTTTGTGGGCCAAACAGAATTTCAGATCCCTAACGGCCATTCATGTAAAAGGGGAAGAGAATCTACTGGCGGAATTTTCTGAGCAGGGAGAGATTAAAAGAGGGAATATGGAGTCTAAATCAATCAGTGTTCAACACAATTTGCGCAAAATGGGGGATACCAATTGTGGATCTTTTTGCTTCCTGGAGAAAAGAGTACAGGAATTCGCTCTCTTATTTCAAGGTCATCCAAGTCGAGTAGGCTCTAGCAAGACCTTGCCCCCGAGGTCTATTATATGCCTTTCCTCCAATCTTTCTAATTCCCAGAGTGCTCATGAAGACCATGGAGGAACAGGCCAGAATAATCCGGATTAGCACCTTTTGGCCAAAAAGAGCATGGCTCCCCATCTTCCGGAGTCTAGCAGGAGAGAATTTTGTGAACCTGCCTCCCCGACCAGATCTTCTGTCCCAGGGTCCACTCCTACACCCGAACGTGCTTCATTTTTGCTTACTGGCCTGGATGTTTGAATGGGCCATCTTAAAACAAAAAGGCCTATTTGACACTGTATTCACTACACTATTAAGCAGGATGAAGCTGGTGACTTAAAAAATCGACCTAAGATCCTGGAAGGCCTTTCTTCTCACAGTAAGAGACCTTGGACGCGTCCATACCTCCCGATGTCAACCTGGTTTTAGGATTTTTGCAGTCTGGCCTTCAGAAGGATCTCAGTACAGGTGGCAGCTCTTAGTGCCTTTATAAGACTAGCTGAACTGGACTTGGTTAAGAGATTTCTGAAACGTGCCAGTAAATTACGTCCCTCTTTCAGATCCTTTGTGCCTCCATGGGATTTAAACTTGGCTCCATCTGTCTTAATGGAACCTCCTTTTCAAGCCTATCTCTGACATCTCCATAAAAATTTTAACTATAAAAACTGCTTTTTTTGTTAGCAATTACAACAGCTAGAAGGGTAGGAGAAATTCAAGCATTTTCCATTTTGCCTCCTTTTTTTTAACCATTTCAGGATAGGATTATTTTAAGGCACTCTCCTAAATTCCTCCCCAAAGTCGTGTCAAAATTCCATTGCCAACAGGAGATTTCTTTACCATCCTTTTGTCCACAGGCAGTATCAAAGAAAGAAAAACAGTTCCATAATTTAGATGTGAGAAGGAGTGCCTTACAGTATCTGGAAACCACAAAGCCCTTCAGGAAATTGAAACAGTTATTGATACAGTATTTGAGGGCAAACCAGGGAAAATCTGCTAGCAAGACTTCCATTGCCCGCTGGATCAAATCTTGTATTACCATGTGTTATGAAATTAAAGACGTCTCTCCTCCGATGGGGTTGAGGGCTCATTCCGCTCGTGTAGTGGCCACTTCTTGGGCATAGGGGGCTTCGGCTTTGCTTGAGGAGATTTGTCTGGCAGCCAGCTGGTCGAATCATTCGACCTTCTTCAGACATTGCAGACTCAATTGATGTATATGCTAACAGAGATCTGACCTTTGGTAGGAAGGTGCTATCTGCTGTTGTCCCTCCCTAAGGCCCCATTCACACATCCACAAGTGTTTTGCGGATCTGCAAAACACGGACATCGGCGATGTGCGTTCCGCAATTTGCGGACCGCACATCGCCAGCACTATATAGAAAATGCCTTTTCTTGTCCGCAAGTGCGGACAAGAATAGGACATGTTCTATTTTTTTCGGGAACGCGATTGCGGATTGCGGACCCGGTGGGACATCGTCTGTCCCCATAGGAATGAATGGGTCCTTAATTCCGTTCAGCAAAATGCGTAACAGAATTGCGGATGTGTGAATGGGGCCTAAATCGTTTTCCTGTTAGTCCTCCGGGTGGTGCTGTTGTGGAGGCGTGGAGAAAAGATAATTACTTACTGGTTTTTTTCCCAACCTTAAAGATACTCTGAGATGGTTTATTTTGACTATTATGTCCAATTGTCTTTAATTTGGAAAATGTTTTCCTTTTTTTGTTTAATATGATAAATATCTTTATTAAACTGTGTTCTGGCATCTATATTGAGTCCTAGGTTATTAACTGGAGAGCGTAAGAGGGAGGAGGCTTTTAAAGCGCTGGTCTCCTAGTTGTTTCCTGCCCCTAGGGAGGCAGCGTACCCTCCAAGTGGTGCCGTTGTGGAGGCTAAATACAATTACCGGTAAGTAATTATCATCTTTTTGCAGAATGGACATAGAGACACGGAATGCACATGGGGTTCTTGGTTTGGGTGGAGAGGAACATTTGTGTGCAAGAGCCCTTACATAGTTGCTGCATACAACCCTGACATTTGTACTGACGAGGATTTTGAGCTCTTCAATGGGTTAAAAAGGTTAGGCTTCATTGGTGAGCTGATCTATGATGCTGTAAGTTCAGACCATTACTGGGTGATCCTAAAGCTGGTGGTGTTGGGATTTGCAGCTGTGGTATGGACTCTAAAATGCGCCCACATTAGGACCTTCAGAATGAGGCCTAAGGCCGCTGGCAGGACAGGCCTATTTAGACTGTGACAACAAGGACAGAACATGCAGCAGAAATTCTTTTAGAGTAGCTATGGTAGTTACAGTCAGCAGCCACAGTAGCACTCACGGGGCTAATTTCTGTCACCAGGGGTTCCTAATTATCGGTCAGGTTCTTGTAGAAGTCAGTGACCTGCTTGAAGTGACATCACTGAGGGAGGCAGTACCTAGATCAGGGATCATCAACCTTTAGCACTCCAGCTGTTGTAAAACTACAGTTCCCAGGATACATACTCCCTCAGCTTTTCTTCTTAAACTCTCATGCTGGGAGTTGTAGCTTAACAACAGCTAGAGTGCCGAAAGTTGCTGCTCGATTACCTAGATTCTTGGCTTTACACCAGAATTCAATATTGTTGGTAGCCTGAGACTTGATGGAATGACTTGAACAGACATCGTTCATGGCCTGTATGTCCTCTTATCTTACAAACCATTTGACGTCTCATGGTATGGCTACATTCACACGACTATATAAGTGTTTTGCGGATCCGCAAAACATGGGTACCGGCAATGTGCATTTCGCCCAGCCCTATGATAGAAATACCTATTCTTGTCCATAATTGCGGACAAGAATAGGACATGCTGTATCTTTTTTTTTTTTTTGTAGAGCCAGGGAATGGAACTACGGATGTGGACGGCTCACGGTGGGCTGTCCACATCTTTTGTGGCCCAATTGAATTGGATAGGTCTGCCCCCTTTCCGCAAAATTGAGGAACGGGTGCCGATCCAGAAATACGGCCGTGTGAATGGACCCTATATCTGATCAGATTCCCAATCACTAACTTTTTTTTTTCTAGTTTCCAGTGAATCTAAAGTTAAAAAATAATGCAACTTTTCAAATTTTCAATTAATTTAAAATGTCCTGTCATATTGTGTGTCAACTTCTATACGTATCTCTATGGGATAAGAGTAGAAACAAAACAAAATGTAATTCGAAGTGTACAGCTTTTTGTTTTGGCATATAAGGGGAAAAAATCAGTTAAAAAAGGCTAGGGCTACACAGCGACGTCTCGCTGAAAAGTCGCACAGCATTTTTTTATAATGCATACTATATAGTACATAGTACTGTGAGTTTGTTTCTGTAAATCTGGTGGCCGGCATGTGGTGATAAGTAAGATGGGTCAGGGGATACCCCTTGAATTAGGGGTCCCAGAGATGGGTCTTTTAAAGGGGTTTTTGGTTGTAACAAGTTATCCTCTCTCCACAAGATAGGGGATAACTATTAGATTGGTCAGAATCCTAGTGTTGGCACACCCACCAATCACGTAAACTGGAGCCCCCCTGAAATGGAGCGGCTGGTTGGAATTGCGTGCCGCTGCTCTAGTCATTTCTTTGGGATCACCGGAGATAGGCAAACACTGTACTGCACTCCTACAGAAATTAATGGAGGGGTGGTGCAATTTTCTAACCATTTAAGGGGCCTCCTTTCTCTTGATGGATGGGGGTTTCAGCGGTCGGACCCCCACCAACCTGATAGTTATTCCTTGGATACAGAATAACTTGTTCTAACCGAATAGGTATTCCACCATAACACAAAATGAGAGTAGTTGGTATAATGCTGAGGATGTAATACCTAAAGAACGCCACTAGATGGTGGTGGCGTATTACAGAACTCTGACTACTACACTAGATGACAAAGTAATATAACTTAATGAGGCTTTCCAGTATTATTTAGATACATTCTGTGATTGTGGCACAACTGTTTCCCTGTAGGAAGACAATGATGCCACGATAATCCAGGATTCCACTATGACAATTACTTGACCAAAATCATCGTGCCCCAGCCTTTACTTTTTCTTCCATACCTTCAGCATTTAAAAACTGCCACAAGATGAACTGACTATTAAAAAAAATAAAAAAATCTTCATTATATAGCAATAAGTCATGGACCAGAACACTTAGTGGAATCCGACCAAGATTGCATGAATTCCAAAGGCTTTAATGGAAAGAGCTGCACAGACCTACGGCCACCCCTCTATTTGTTCTCCTCCTGTATGTGGCAATGGACCCCCATTCTGCTCTGGTTTCCAGGGGTTGGTCCTCCGCTCTTATGTGTTTATGGCATATCTTGTGGACGTGCCTTTAATGAATACTGCTGACTGCGCTATCCGTGTTTGTATCTTCAGGGGATAGGGTGGGCTATGAACCCCTTACAGACCTGTAACTTCAGAGGGAAGCTCTGCTTGGTTCATTAGTGCAGTCTCTTGCTCTGAAATCTTACATTTCATCTCAGCCAGGGATGCAGCTTTAGATGACCAGGATAGCGGTAATGAATGTAAATTACAAACTTGTTTATTTTACTACTTTCTGCTTCATATATAAAGCTGCTGAAATTTACGATTAAGCTTCAGAGCAAAATGCATGGGGACGATATTCACAGCTCCTGGTGCTACTAATACATATTATGGTTGAAAAAAGAAATATGTCTATCATATTTAACCAAGAAGAACTGTCAAGGGCTTGTTAACCCACCTTTTCCCAGATGAGGATAGAAGCATGACCCATGGGTCTCTTCCCCCTTTCTCTCATTTAGTAATGTTGCAGTGCCCACACTTTCCTTGGGAAAGTAGGGTTAAACTAGCCTCAGGTCCCCCTTTGCAGGGAAGTACATAGAAATCATAGGGCTTCAATCACAAAACAACTAATTACACCCTCCAAATCTCCTGCTTCCCTTCATATGGGAATAGATTCTAGAAATCTGCCTACCTTTAGCAACCACTAGAGGGAGCTATCTGCATACAAACTTATACACCTCCTATTTTAACTCATTGGGAGATGTATAATTCTGTAAGCATGAGCTCCCTCTAGTGGTAACTACAGGTAACCAGAATCTTACCTTTTAACTGTGGTAAAGTGATTGCTGTCCACTGCCAAGCCATCTTGTACCACAGTAACCATAGCAGTGGCATAGTTTGCCTCTAGCTGCCTTTATGATGTCCACACTGTAGACTGTCATTCACCTACAACTTAGGTGGTAGGAGGAGTGCAGTACAGATGTGACAATGAGATGGTTTTCTTCAATGTCAAGGTATCTTGATATCTCCATAGCTTTTATAGGTATCTGGTTCTCTTCTCATTTGTAGGTTGACAGAGACTGAACAGACACCGGTACCTTATCAGTCAGTATACGAAGATCTTTCATATCCTCAAGGGACATTTTAAAATTTTCATTTATGGAAGGGGGTAAGTGTCAGAAGGAATAGTACTTAGTACATAGCTGCTTACTCCTGCATGCAGAAATTTCTATACCTAAGATGAATGATGTGTAGGTGGATTCTAAAATAGTGACCTATCAATCAGCACTGGGTTGTATTGATGTGCTTGTAGTCCTGGTGGTTTAAATCAAGGATAGGATGATCTGCACTTAAGTCTGCCCTGTGTCCCAAGGTAGTGAAGATCACAGAAGACATAGCCAAGGGTAGACACCAATTAATCATCCATCACTACTGTTCACATTGCAATAGTGGTATACAAAGACATCAGACATCATCTGGCCTGCAGCATTCTTCTGTTGAAGACGTAGCTGTGACTGGTCAGTGTATCTCCAAACTTTAACAATTTGGCATGTCATCCCAGAAACCATATGTCACATTGCACTTTCTGACAGGACAGTGGCTTAGGGTTCAAATCCCACCACCCCAGCACTAAGGGCTACAGCATTTGTATGTTCTCCCTGTGTTTGTTTGGGTTCTGCAGTTTTTCCCAGTTTACTGATAGGTAAATTGACTTCCTGGGGATCGGTTCTAGTGTGTGTATGGGATATGAGAATTAGATTGTGAGTGATTACCATCTGGGTATGGTGAGGTGTGTCAGTCCACCGGGAAGTAGAGGTGCCAGTGGCTTCACACACAGCGGAGGTGCGTACCAGTGCTCTCTCCCATGAAAGCCTATGTAGTAGACTTTAATTTGAGTGAATGCTTACATATTAGCCACCGTGCATTAGCCAAATCATGAATTCCTAATGCAATGCATGATTTTGCTACGACACACTGCCATCAATGTGTTTTTCACACCATAATGCACACGACCGTCTCAGTTTTGCGATGCCCAAATCACATATCCACAAGATATAGATGTGGTCCATGTTGACTTCAATAGGTCCGTGGGCTGCATTTTGCATTTTCTATCTTTTTGCAGAACAGACATATGGATATGAAAAGCACACGGATGAGCTGCATGCTTTCCGCATCTTTATGTCTGTTCAGCAAAAAGAACATCTATACTTTGCCACAAAATGTAGACCACAGACTTATTGAAGTCAATGGATCCGTAAAAACTGCATATGCATCTTGGACGGTATCCACAATTTGTGGACTTCAAAATTACATATGGTTGTATGCATGAAGCCTAAATAACGCTGGACCACCAATGATTATTAGTGAGCCACAGCGCAGGCACCATTAAATTGGGCTGTATAGCCCTGTCAATCAAAAGTGAGGCGGAGTGTACTGAGCGGAGTAGCAGCAGCAGTGCTCCAAGAGCTGTGGTGGCCCCTCGGTGCTCCAGCTGCCTAGTTTGCATAAAGTAATGATAACTCCACAACACTGCAAGCTACAGAGAAAAGAATGATATCATTTTAACCAGCAATATGCCTGGTTTAAAAGGGTTTATCATGCTGACAGACATTCTTTAAAGGGGAATTCTATATGGGTAGGATCATTTTCCTTTGCATTGCCATCAAACGTTAAAGAATAATAATGGCTATTAACGTTGTAGTACATTGTTGGACAGAAATATTCCTAGAGTTATTTCCCCTCACACACTTAGCAGGGAGCAAAGAAGAAAGTTCTTCCCAAGAAACTGTGTGACTGCTGTTAGAGGTTATTCCATGATTAATGTGACAAAGGAAAAATAGACAACATATAGTACATGACGATCTCCTTGTAACAAAGCTAGAACCTGCCCTGTACCTCATGTATCTGAGATTTCCCCATTCATGTATCCAGTTGCTCTGCCTTTTTCCTGTAGCGCTCTCCCTATCACAGCTCGAGAGGCAGTTGAAGGATGAAACTGAGCATGTGCGGCCATCTCAGTGAGCAGGACAAAGAAATAAGAAAAAGAACAAACAGCAGGTGGCGCTATACAGATACATTTTATTGAATAACTCAGTGGTTATACAAATTTTTTAATTACAATTAATTACAAACGTATTCAGATCCAGGTGCTGATTTGAAAACTGTAGAATATTTTTCATGGCACAACCCCTTTAAGTCAGGAACAATTAGTGCACTTTATTTTGTCTACAGAGGGATAAGAGGGCAAAGCATGAAAGGAATCTCGTTGGTGTCCTTTAAACCTGTGTCATGCTCTGTCCCGTCAGGTCTGCCATTAGACATATTACAGTGTATAAACAGTAGTAACGTGCCTGGATACAGTATGTGATTGTGGCAGCCAATCACTGTCCTCAGTAGTAGACCGCTGAGGACAGTGATTGGCTGCAGCGGTCACATGCTGTATCTTGATACATATCTGCTGCTGTTTGTAAACCAACAGTGGTAGGAGGATCAGACCAGCGCTGCAGAGGATGGTGCTGGAGAAACCAGTGGGTATAACATGTGTGGTGATGTGTACTGTAAATTGCTAGAAGTGGTGTATATCTCACCCAGGTTCCTCAGCTGGGTGAGATAGCTGAAAGCCTGAGGTGATCCCAGGTGAGGCCTGTAGGGATCATCACTGGGAAAATAAAGCAGACCTCAGAATTCCAGTATGGGGAGAAAAAAGCCTGAGTGGCTTTGTGTGGTCACAGTCAGGAGGCCTGTTAGACGGAAAGGGGGATTGAAGACTGGAGAGAGGCATCATGTGGTCAGTCAGGAGGGCTGTTGGACCGTGATCCCCCACCAAGGAGTCACGTTAGTCATAGCCAGGAGGCTGCTGGACCGTATAGTTATGTGAAGCTGGTTCCCTGGTATGAACAGTGATCTATAGGTGAAACAGGAATCGCCTGTGTATCAGGTACAGCCCAGACGGGCAGGTATTTATTTTGCTTTATGTTATGCTGGTGCTCTAATTTCAAATCGCCAAGTGACGCTATGAATTGGATGCTACTCTGTTACGCTGAAGTGACCAAATAAAGCACAGTTTGGACTTTGAAACTCACTGTCTCTGTGAAAATCTGTCGTTGGCAACCCTACTGCGAGTACAGATCCCTACACATGTTTTTATTTAAAGGGGATCAGCTCTGAACCCAGACATATCCCCTTCTTCACCCAGGCAGGCCCTCTGAGTTGCGCATCGGAGCATTTCACGCTCCAATGCTCTTTCTTGCCCTGGGCTTTTTCAGCAGATTCTGTGACGTACTAGGTTTTACCATAGGAATGCTAGGTGGAGGCTTCCGCCTAGCAGTGTTCCCGATGACATCACTGGCACTAATGGGCTCATTAGTGCCGGTGAGGTCACCGGGAACCCTGCTAGATGGAAACCTCTGCTTAGCAGTATAAAAATATAAAACAGTGCAGGGCGAGGGGGAGCATTGGACCATTGGACCATGAAATGCTCAGATGGGTGAAAAAGGGGATATGTCCAGGTTCAGCTCTGAAGCGATTTTTAGTTATCTTGCACAACCCCTTTAAGTCTCAGAGGATTTGTATTCCCTGTAAACCAACACATGTCCTAAGCAGTACATTAATAAATAATTACAGGCCATGTGGATATTAGCATTATATCCATGAAGGTGCCTGTTTATAGGGGAGAAAGAGCTCACACAGCAATCTTCACTTTATGTCTTCATTAGAGCAGAGGAAAAACATTGATTGAAAGGTGGAATTGTATCCCAACCATGATCTCTCCGCCTAGAAAAGTGCGGGGGAATTAAATAGAGAGCACTAAACTGCTTCTATCCAAATACCCATGAACAATCTCATAATCCTACCTCATAAAATATTAAGGGAACACGTTTTCTGGCTTTCTTTGTACAATCAGCAATTTCGCGTAACTGTGCCGGTAATCAGGCGGGAATTGATGACATTAGTCAGGGGTTAGATCATTCTTGTACACAACACACAAAGACGCACATTCTGCTTTTTACAGGTCACTTTATGATTGTGCTATTTGCTGACTGGTGACAATCCGCCATGTGTGATGTAGTATTCACCAAGACTAGATTATCCAGGGAAGTCTGTATAACACTGATGGCAGGCTTGGACTGGGGTGCCTGGGGCCTACTAGAGGAACTGATTCTGGGGGCCCACCCTATAGCTGCATGGAAATATTAGGGTATGTACACATGGGGCAAAATGCTGCAGATATGCCTCACGTAAATCTATGGCGGCAATCCACTGTGTTTACGTACCAGCACATTGGATACAATTTTAAGAAATCTGATCCACGTGCTTTGAATAAAATTTGCATCATAAATTTGACTGCGGTGTGGATTTTTTTTATCAGTGGCACGATTCGGAGTGGACTTTGGTCCTGCAGATTTACATGTGGATGTACCATCGCCTGTTCTTTTTCAGGGCATGAAACACATTGCACCAAACAGAACTGTGTTGTGCACTGTCATACAGCAATATTGTAGGCCATCAATACTGATCAGGGGGGTCTGGACTCCAGGTCCCCCACCAGTCATCACAGTGAAAGGAGTTTCATGTTCCTGCAAGTCATACATGCCTGTTTTGTATACACAGATACAATGGCTCCTCCATAAGACGGCTGTGCATCATGTTTAAATGAAAAAGCTGAGATACAGCCATATGTACATGGATGAAGGGGATGCAGAACTCACAGGAGCGCCATGGCGCCTTTCGTGTGATAATCATCAAAGGCAGTGGGGCCCCCCACTTATCAAACAATTATGGCCTAAATTCCATCAGGAATCGATATGCTGTGGAGGCAGAAGAATAAATTGAGGGACATAGCAATGTAGAGGAAGCAGAAAAAGGGGGAGACGGTACCAGCTGTTGTATGTAACACCACAGATAACACAGTGATAACTTTCTAAGTGCAGATAATGTAATATATGTTACCTGCAGTCCTATTGTAACACCACAAATAACACAGTGATAACTTTCTGAGTGCAGATAATGTAATATATGTTACCTGCAGTCCTATGTAACACCACAGATAACACAGTGATAACTTTCTGAGTGTAGATAATGTAATATATATTACCTGCAGTCCTATGTAACACCACAGATAACACAGTGATAACTCTCTGAGTACAGATAATGTAGTAGATGTCACCTGCAGTCCTATGTAACACCACAGATAACACAGTGATAACTCTCTGAGTACAGATAATGTAGTAGATGTCACCTGCAGTCCTATGTAACACCACAGATAACAGTGATAACTCTCTGAGTACAGATAATGTAGTAGATGTCACCTGCAGTCCTATGTAACACCACAGATAACACAGTGATAACTCTCTGAGTGCAGATAATGTAGTAGATGTCACCTGCAGTCCTATGTAACACCACAGATAACACAGTGATAACTCTCTGAGTACAGATAATGTAATAGATGTCACCTGCAGTCCTATGTAACACCACAGATAACACAGTGATAACTCTCTGAGTACAGATAATGTAGTAGATGTCACCTGCAGTCCTATGTAACACCACAGATAACACAGTGATAACTCTCTGAGTGCAGATAATGTAGTAGATGTTACCTGCAGTCCTATGTAACACCACAGATAACACAGTGATAACTCTCTGAGTACAGATAATGTAGTAGATGTCACCTGCAGTCCTATGTAACACCACAGATAACACAGTGATAACTCTCTGAGTACAGATAATGTAGTAGATGTCACCTGCAGTCCTATGTAACACCACAGATAACACAGTGATAACTCTCTGAGTACAGATAATGTAGTAGATGTCACCTGCAGTCCTATGTAACACCACAGATAACACAGTGATAACTCTCTGAGTACAGATAATGTAGTAGATGTCACCTGCAGTCCTATGTAACACCACAGATAACACAGTGATAACTCTCTGAGTACAGATAATGTAGTAGATGTCACCTGCAGTCCTATGTAACACCACAGATAACACAGTGATAACTCTCTGAGTACAGATAATGTAGTAGATGTCACCTGCAGTCCTATGTAACACCACAGATAACACAGTGATACCTCTCTGAGTACAGATAATGTAGTAGATGTCACCTGCAGTCCTATGTAACACCACAGATAACACAGTGATAACTCTCTGAGTACAGATAATGTAGTAGATGTCACCTGCAGTCCTATGTAACACCACAGATAACACAGTGATAACTCTCTGAGTACAGATAATGTAGTAGATGTCACCTGCAGTCCTATGTAACACCACAGATAACACAGTGATAACTCTCTGAGTACAGATAATGTAGTAGATGTCACCTGCAGTCCTATGTAACACCACAGATAACACAGTGATAACTTTCTGAGTACAGATAATGTAGTAGATGTCACCTGCAGTCCTATGTAACACCACAGATAACACAGTGATAACTCTCTGAGTACAGATAATGTAGTAGATGTCACCTGCAGTCCTATGTAACACCACAGATAACACAGTGATAACTCTCTGAGTACAGATAATGTAGTAGATGTCACCTGCAGTCCTATGTAACACCACAGATAACACAGTGATAACTCTCTGAGTACAGATAATGTAGTAGATGTCACCTGCAGTCCTATGTAACACCACAGATAACACAGTGATAACTCTCTGAGTACAGATAATGTAGTAGATGTCACCTGCAGTCCTATGTAACACCACAGATAACACAGTGATAACTCTCTGAGTACAGATAATGTAGTAGATGTCACCTGCAGTCCTATGTAACACCACAGATAACACAGTGATAACTCTCTGAGTACAGATAATGTAGTAGATGTCACCTGCAGTCCTATGTAACACCACAGATAACACAGTGATAACTCTCTGAGTACAGATAATGTAGTAGATGTCACCTGCAGTCCTATGTAACACCACAGATAACACAGTGATAACTCTCTGAGTACAGATAATGTAGTAGATGTCACCTGCAGTCCTATGTAACACCACAGATAACACAGTGATAACTCTCTGAGTACAGATAATGTAGTAGATGTCACCTGCAGTCCTATGTAACACCACAGATAACACAGTGATAACTCTCTGAGTACAGATAATGTAGTAGATGTCACCTGCAGTCCTATGTAACACCACAGATAACACAGTGATAACTCTCTGAGTACAGATAATGTAGTAGATGTCACCTGCAGTCCTATGTAACACCACAGATAACACAGTGATAACTCTCTGAGTACAGATAATGTAGTAGATGTCACCTGCAGTCCTATGTAACACCACAGATAACACAGTGATAACTCTCTGAGTACAGATAATGTAGTAGATGTCACCTGCAGTCCTATGTAACACCACAGATAACACAGTGATAACTCTCTGAGTACAGATAATGTAGTAGATGTCACCTGCAGTCCTATGTAACACCACAGATAACACAGTGATAACTCTCTGAGTACAGATAATGTAGTAGATGTCACCTGCAGTCCTATGTAACACCACAGATAACACAGTGATAACTCTCTGAGTACAGATAATGTAGTAGATGTCACCTGCAGTCCTATGTAACACCACAGATAACACAGTGATAACTCTCTGAGTACAGATAATGTAGTAGATGTCACCTGCAGTCCTATGTAACACCACAGATAACACAGTGATAACTCTCTGAGTACAGATAATGTAGTAGATGTCACCTGCAGTCCTATGTAACACCACAGATAACACAGTGATAACTCTCTGAGTACAGATAATGTAGTAGATGTCACCTGCAGTCCTATGTAACACCACAGATAACACAGTGATAACTCTCTGAGTACAGATAATGTAGTAGATGTCACCTGCAGTCCTATGTAACACCACAGATAACACAGTGATAACTCTCTGAGTACAGATAATGTAGTAGATGTCACCTGCAGTCCTATGTAACACCACAGATAACACAGTGATAACTCTCTGAGTACAGATAATGTAGTAGATGTCACCTGCAGTCCTATGTAACACCACAGATAACACAGTGATAACTCTCTGAGTACAGATAATGTAGTAGATGTCACCTGCAGTCCTATGTAACACCACAGATAACACAGTGATAACTCTCTGAGTACAGATAATGTAGTAGATGTCACCTGCAGTCCTATGTAACACCACAGATAACACAGTGATAACTCTCTGAGTACAGATAATGTAGTAGATGTCACCTGCAGTCCTATGTAACACCACAGATAACACAGTGATAACTCTCTGAGTACAGATAATGTAGTAGATGTCACCTGCAGTCCTATGTAACACCACAGATAACACAGTGATAACTCTCTGAGTACAGATAATGTAGTAGATGTCACCTGCAGTCCTATGTAACACCACAGATAACACAGTGATAACTCTCTGAGTACAGATAATGTAGTAGATGTCACCTGCAGTCCTATGTAACACCACAGATAACACAGTGATAACTCTCTGAGTACAGATAATGTAGTAGATGTCACCTGCAGTCCTATGTAACACCACAGATAACACAGTGATAACTCTCTGAGTACAGATAATGTAGTAGATGTCACCTGCAGTCCTATGTAACACCACAGATAACACAGTGATAACTCTCTGAGTACAGATAATGTAGTAGATGTCACCTGCAGTCCTATGTAACACCACAGATAACACAGTGATAACTCTCTGAGTACAGATAATGTAGTAGATGTCACCTGCAGTCCTATGTAACACCACAGATAACACAGTGATAACTCTCTGAGTACAGATAATGTAGTAGATGTCACCTGCAGTCCTATGTAACACCACAGATAACACAGTGATAACTCTCTGAGTACAGATAATGTAGTAGATGTCACCTGCAGTCCTATGTAACACCACAGATAACACAGTGATAACTCTCTGAGTACAGATAATGTAGTAGATGTCACCTGCAGTCCTATGTAACACCACAGATAACACAGTGATAACTCTCTGAGTACAGATAATGTAGTAGATGTCACCTGCAGTCCTATGTAACACCACAGATAACACAGTGATAACTCTCTGAGTACAGATAATGTAGTAGATGTCACCTGCAGTCCTATGTAACACCACAGATAACACAGTGATAACTCTCTGAGTACAGATAATGTAGTAGATGTCACCTGCAGTCCTATGTAACACCACAGATAACACAGTGATAACTCTCTGAGTACAGATAATGTAGTAGATGTCACCTGCAGTCCTATGTAACACCACAGATAACACAGTGATAACTCTCTGAGTACAGATAATGTAGTAGATGTCACCTGCAGTCCTATGTAACACCACAGATAACACAGTGATAACTCTCTGAGTACAGATAATGTAGTAGATGTCACCTGCAGTCCTATGTAACACCACAGATAACACAGTGATAACTCTCTGAGTACAGATAATGTAGTAGATGTCACCTGCAGTCCTATGTAACACCACAGATAACACAGTGATAACTCTCTGAGTACAGATAATGTAGTAGATGTCACCTGCAGTCCTATGTAACACCACAGATAACACAGTGATAACTCTCTGAGTACAGATAATGTAGTAGATGTCACCTGCAGTCCTATGTAACACCACAGATAACACAGTGATAACTCTCTGAGTACAGATAATGTAGTAGATGTCACCTGCAGTCCTATGTAACACCACAGATAACACAGTGATAACTCTCTGAGTACAGATAATGTAGTAGATGTCACCTGCAGTCCTATGTAACACCACAGATAACACAGTGATAACTCTCTGAGTACAGATAATGTAGTAGATGTCACCTGCAGTCCTATGTAACACCACAGATAACACAGTGATAACTCTCTGAGTACAGATAATGTAGTAGATGTCACCTGCAGTCCTATGTAACACCACAGATAACACAGTGATAACTCTCTGAGTACAGATAATGTAGTAGATGTCACCTGCAGTCCTATGTAACACCACAGATAACACAGTGATAACTCTCTGAGTACAGATAATGTAGTAGATGTCACCTGCAGTCCTATGTAACACCACAGATAACACAGTGATAACTCTCTGAGTACAGATAATGTAGTAGATGTCACCTGCAGTCCTATGTAACACCACAGATAACACAGTGATAACTCTCTGAGTACAGATAATGTAGTAGATGTCACCTGCAGTCCTATGTAACACCACAGATAACACAGTGATAACTCTCTGAGTACAGATAATGTAGTAGATGTCACCTGCAGTCCTATGTAACACCACAGATAACACAGTGATAACTCTCTGAGTACAGATAATGTAGTAGATGTCACCTGCAGTCCTATGTAACACCACAGATAACACAGTGATAACTCTCTGAGTACAGATAATGTAGTAGATGTCACCTGCAGTCCTATGTAACACCACAGATAACACAGTGATAACTCTCTGAGTACAGATAATGTAGTAGATGTCACCTGCAGTCCTATGTAACACCACAGATAACACAGTGATAACTCTCTGAGTACAGATAATGTAGTAGATGTCACCTGCAGTCCTATGTAACACCACAGATAACACAGTGATAACTCTCTGAGTACAGATAATGTAGTAGATGTCACCTGCAGTCCTATGTAACACCACAGATAACACAGTGATAACTCTCTGAGTACAGATAATGTAGTAGATGTCACCTGCAGTCCTATGTAACACCACAGATAACACAGTGATAACTCTCTGAGTACAGATAATGTAGTAGATGTCACCTGCAGTCCTATGTAACACCACAGATAACACAGTGATAACTCTCTGAGTACAGATAATGTAGTAGATGTCACCTGCAGTCCTATGTAACACCACAGATAACACAGTGATAACTCTCTGAGTACAGATAATGTAGTAGATGTCACCTGCAGTCCTATGTAACACCACAGATAACACAGTGATAACTCTCTGAGTACAGATAATGTAGTAGATGTCACCTGCAGTCCTATGTAACACCACAGATAACACAGTGATAACTCTCTGAGTACAGATAATGTAGTAGATGTCACCTGCAGTCCTATGTAACACCACAGATAACACAGTGATAACTCTCTGAGTACAGATAATGTAGTAGATGTCACCTGCAGTCCTATGTAACACCACAGATAACACAGTGATAACTCTCTGAGTACAGATAATGTAGTAGATGTCACCTGCAGTCCTATGTAACACCACAGATAACACAGTGATAACTCTCTGAGTACAGATAATGTAGTAGATGTCACCTGCAGTCCTATGTAACACCACAGATAACACAGTGATAACTCTCTGAGTACAGATAATGTAGTAGATGTCACCTGCAGTCCTATGTAACACCACAGATAACACAGTGATAACTCTCTGAGTACAGATAATGTAGTAGATGTCACCTGCAGTCCTATGTAACACCACAGATAACACAGTGATAACTCTCTGAGTACAGATAATGTAGTAGATGTCACCTGCAGTCCTATGTAACACCACAGATAACACAGTGATAACTCTCTGAGTACAGATAATGTAGTAGATGTCACCTGCAGTCCTATGTAACACCACAGATAACACAGTGATAACTCTCTGAGTACAGATAATGTAGTAGATGTCACCTGCAGTCCTATGTAACACCACAGATAACACAGTGATAACTCTCTGAGTACAGATAATGTAGTAGATGTCACCTGCAGTCCTATGTAACACCACAGATAACACAGTGATAACTCTCTGAGTACAGATAATGTAGTAGATGTCACCTGCAGTCCTATGTAACACCACAGATAACACAGTGATAACTCTCTGAGTACAGATAATGTAGTAGATGTCACCTGCAGTCCTATGTAACACCACAGATAACACAGTGATAACTCTCTGAGTACAGATAATGTAGTAGATGTCACCTGCAGTCCTATGTAACACCACAGATAACACAGTGATAACTCTCTGAGTACAGATAATGTAGTAGATGTCACCTGCAGTCCTATGTAACACCACAGATAACACAGTGATAACTCTCTGAGTACAGATAATGTAGTAGATGTCACCTGCAGTCCTATGTAACACCACAGATAACACAGTGATAACTCTCTGAGTACAGATAATGTAGTAGATGTCACCTGCAGTCCTATGTAACACCACAGATAACACAGTGATAACTCTCTGAGTACAGATAATGTAGTAGATGTCACCTGCAGTCCTATGTAACACCACAGATAACACAGTGATAACTCTCTGAGTACAGATAATGTAGTAGATGTCACCTGCAGTCCTATGTAACACCACAGATAACACAGTGATAACTCTCTGAGTACAGATAATGTAGTAGATGTCACCTGCAGTCCTATGTAACACCACAGATAACACAGTGATAACTCTCTGAGTACAGATAATGTAGTAGATGTCACCTGCAGTCCTATGTAACACCACAGATAACACAGTGATAACTCTCTGAGTACAGATAATGTAGTAGATGTCACCTGCAGTCCTATGTAACACCACAGATAACACAGTGATAACTCTCTGAGTACAGATAATGTAGTAGATGTCACCTGCAGTCCTATGTAACACCACAGATAACACAGTGATAACTCTCTGAGTACAGATAATGTAGTAGATGTCACCTGCAGTCCTATGTAACACCACAGATAACACAGTGATAACTTTCTGAGTACAGATAATGTAGTAGATGTCACCTGCAGTCCTATGTAACACCACAGATAACACAGTGATAACTTTCTGAGTACAGATAATGTAGTAGATGTCACCTGCAGTCCTATGTAACACCACAGATAACACAGTGATAACTCTCTGAGTACAGATAATGTAGTAGATGTCACCTGCAGTCCTATGTAACACCACAGATAACACAGTGATAACTCTCTGAGTACAGATAATGTAGTAGATGTCACCTGCAGTCCTATGTAACACCACAGATAACACAGTGATAACTCTCTGAGTACAGATAATGTAGTAGATGTCACCTGCAGTCCTATGTAACACCACAGATAACACAGTGATAACTCTCTGAGTACAGATAATGTAGTAGATGTCACCTGCAGTCCTATGTAACACCACAGATAACACAGTGATAACTCTCTGAGTACAGATAATGTAGTAGATGTCACCTGCAGTCCTATGTAACACCACAGATAACACAGTGATAACTTTCTGAG
The DNA here is from genome assembly GCA_033119425.1 of Bufotes viridis. NCBI lineage: Eukaryota > Metazoa > Chordata > Amphibia > Anura > Bufonidae > Bufotes > Bufotes viridis. The sequence goes on along the minus strand of CM065590.1, from coordinate 415,574,744 downwards.
TACAGATAATGTAGTAGATGTCACCTGCAGTCCTATGTAACACCACAGATAACACAGTGATAACTCTCTGAGTACAGATAATGTAGTAGATGTCACCTGCAGTCCTATGTAACACCACAGATAACACAGTGATAACTTTCTGAGTACAGATAATGTAGTAGATGTCACCTGCAGTCCTATGTAACACCACAGATAACACAGTGATAACTCTCTGAGTACAGATAATGTAGTAGATGTCACCTGCAGTCCTATGTAACACCACAGATAACACAGTGATAACTCTCTGAGTACAGATAATGTAGTAGATGTCACCTGCAGTCCTATGTAACACCACAGATAACACAGTGATAACTCTCTGAGTACAGATAATGTAGTAGATGTCACCTGCAGTCCTATGTAACACCACAGATAACACAGTGATAACTCTCTGAGTACAGATAATGTAGTAGATGTCACCTGCAGTCCTATGTAACACCACAGATAACACAGTGATAACTCTCTGAGTACAGATAATGTAGTAGATGTCACCTGCAGTCCTATGTAACACCACAGATAACACAGTGATAACTCTCTGAGTACAGATAATGTAGTAGATGTCACCTGCAGTCCTATGTAACACCACAGATAACACAGTGATAACTCTCTGAGTACAGATAATGTAGTAGATGTCACCTGCAGTCCTATGTAACACCACAGATAACACAGTGATAACTCTCTGAGTACAGATAATGTAGTAGATGTCACCTGCAGTCCTATGTAACACCACAGATAACACAGTGATAACTCTCTGAGTACAGATAATGTAGTAGATGTCACCTGCAGTCCTATGTAACACCACAGATAACACAGTGATAACTTTCTGAGTGCAGATAATGTAGTAGATGTTACCTGCAGTCCTATGTAACACCACAGATAACACAGTGATAACTCTCTGAGTACAGATAATGTAGTAGATGTCACCTGCAGTCCTATGTAACACCACAGATAACACAGTGATAACTCTCTGAGTACAGATAATGTAGTAGATGTCACCTGCAGTCCTATGTAACACCACAGATAACACAGTGATAACTTTCTGAGTACAGATAATGTAGTAGATGTTACCTGCAGTCCTATGTAACACCACAGATAACACAGTGATAACTCTCTGAGTGCAGATAATGTAGTAGATGTCACCTGCAGTCCTATGTAACACCACAGATAACACAGTGATAACTCTCTGAGTACAGATAATGTAGTAGATGTCACCTGCAGTCCTATGTAACACCACAGATAACACAGTGATAACTTTCTGAGTACAGATAATGTAGTAGATGTTACCTGCAGTCCTATGTAACACCACAGATAACACAGTGATAACTCTCTGAGTACAGATAATGTAGTAGATGCCACCTGCAGTCCTATGTAACACCACAGATAACACAGTGATAACTTTCTGAGTGCAGATAATGTAGTAGATGTCACCTGCAGTCCTATGTAACACCACAGATAACACAGTGATAACTCTCTGAGTACAGATAATGTAGTAGATGTCACCTGCAGTCCTATGTAACACCACAGATAACACAGTGATAACTTTCTGAGTACAGATAATGTAGTAGATGTCACCTGCAGTCCTATGTAACACCACAGATAACACAGTGATAACTCTCTGAGTACAGATAATGTAGTAGATGTCACCTGCAGTCCTATGTAACACCACAGATAACACAGTGATAACTCTCTGAGTACAGATAATGTAGTAGATGTCACCTGCAGTCCTATGTAACACCACAGATAACACAGTGATAACTTTCTGAGTGCAGATAATGTAGTAGATGTTACCTGCAGTCCTATGTAACACCACAGATAACACAGTGATAACTCTCTGAGTACAGATAATGTAGTAGATGTTACCTGCAGTCCTATGTAACACCACAGATAACACAGTGATAACTCTCTGAGTACAGATAATGTAGTAGATGTCACCTGCAGTCCTATGTAACACCACAGATAACACAGTGATAACTCTCTGAGTACAGATAATGTAGTAGATGTCACCTGCAGTCCTATGTAACACCACAGATAACACAGTGATAACTCTCTGAGTACAGATAATGTAGTAGATGTCACCTGCAGTCCTATGTAACACCACAGATAACACAGTGATAACTTTCTGAGTACAGATAATGTAGTAGATGTCACCTGCAGTCCTATGTAACACCACAGATAACACAGTGATAACTTTCTGAGTACAGATAATGTAGTAGATGTCACCTGCAGTCCTATGTAACACCACAGATAACACAGTGATAACTCTCTGAGTGCAGATAATGTAGTAGATGTCACCTGCAGTCCTATGTAACACCACAGATAACACAGTGATAACTTTCTGAGTGCAGATAATGTAGTAGATGTCACCTGCAGTCCTATGTAACACCACAGATAACACAGTGATAACTCTCTGAGTACAGATAATGTAGTAGATGTCACCTGCAGTCCTATGTAACACCACAGATAACACAGTGATAACTTTCTGAGTACAGATAATGTAGTAGATGTCACCTGCAGTCCTATGTAACACCACAGATAACACAGTGATAACTCTCTGAGTACAGATAATGTAGTAGATGTCACCTGCAGTCCTATGTAACACCACAGATAACACAGTGATAACTCTCTGAGTACAGATAATGTAGTAGATGTCACCTGCAGTCCTATGTAACACCACAGATAACACAGTGATAACTTTCTGAGTACAGATAATGTAGTAGATGTCACCTGCAGTCCTATGTAACACCACAGATAACACAGTGATAACTTTCTGAGTACAGATAATGTAGTAGATGTTACCTGCAGTCCTATGTAACACCACAGATAACACAGTGATAACTTTCTGAGTGCAGATAATGTAATATATGTTACCTGCAGTCCTATGTAACACCACAGATAACACAGTTATAACTTTCTGAGTGCAGATAATGTAGTATATCTCACCTACTGTCCTATGTAACACCACAGATAACAGTGATAACTCTCTGAGTACAGATAATGTAGTAGTGCCACCTGCAGTCCTATGTAACACCACAGATAACACAGTGATAACTTTCTGAGTGCAGATAATGTAGTAGATGTCACCTGCAGTCCTATGTAACACCACAGATAACACAGTGATAACTCTCTGAGTACAGATAATGTAGTAGATGTCACCTGCAGTCCTATGTAACACCACAGATAACAGTAATAACTCTAAGTACAGATACTGTAGATGCCACCTGCAGTCCTATGTAACACCACAGATAACACAGTGATAACTTTCTGAGTACAGATAATGTAATATATGTTAGCTGCAGTCCTATGTAACACTACAGATAACACACTGATAACTTTCTGAGTACAGATAATGTAGTGGATGTTATCTAAAGTCCTATGTAACACTACAGATAACAGTGATAACTTTCTGAGTGCAGATAATGTAGTGGATGTTATCTAAAGTCCTATGTAACACTACAAATAACAGTGATAACTCTCAGTACAGATAATGTAGATGCCACCTGCAGTCCTATGTAACACCACAGATAACAGTGATAACTTTCTGTACAGATAATGTAGTAAATATCACCTGCAGTCCTATGTAACACTACAGATAACAGTGATAACTCTCAGTACAGATAATGTAGATGCCACCTGCAGTCCTATGTAACACTACAGATAACACATTGATAACTTTCTGAGTGCAGATAATGTAGTAGATTTTACCTGCAGTCCTATGTAACATGACAGATAACACAGTGATAACTTTCTGAGTACAGATAATGTAGTAGATATCACCTGCAGTCCTATGTAACACCACAGATAACACAGTGATAACTTTCTAAGTACAGATAATGTAATATATGTTACCTGCAGTCCTATGTAACACTACAGATAACACAGTGATAACTTTCTGAGTGCAGATAATGTAATATATGTTACCTGCAGTCCTATGTAACACCACAGATAACACAGTGATAACTTTCTGAGTACAGATAATGTAGTAGATGCCACCTGCAGTCCTATGTAACACCACAGATAACACAGTGATAACTTTCTGAGTACAGATAATGTAATATATGTTACCTGCAGTCCTATGTAACACTACAGATAACACAGTGATAACTTTCTGAGTGCAGATAATGTAGTAGATTTTACCTGCAGTCCTATGTAACACTACAGATAACACAGTGATAACTTTCTGAGTGCAGATAATGTAGTAGATATCACCTGCAGTCCTATGCAACACCACAGATAACACCGTGATAACACTCTGAGTGAAGATAATGTAGTAGATGTTACCTACAGTCCTATGTAACACTACAGATAACACATTGATAACTTTCTGAGTGCAGATAATGTAGTGGATGTTATCTAAAGTCCTATGTAACACGACATATAACACAGTGATAACTTTCTGAGTGCAGATAATGTAGTGGATGTTATCTAAAGTCCTATGTAACACCACAGATAACACAGTGATAACTTTCAGTACAGATAATGTAGCAGATTTCACCTGCAGTCCTATGTAACACGACAGATAACACAGTGATAACTTTGTGAGTGCAGATAATGTAGTAGATGTTACCTACAGTCCTATGTAACACCACAGATAACACAGTGATAACTCTCAGTACAGATAATTTAGATGTCACCTGCAGTCCTATGTAACACGACAGATAACACAGTGATAACTTTCTGAGTGTAGATAATGTAGTAAATATCACCTGCAGTCCTATGTAACACCACAGATAACACCGTGATAACTCTCAGTACAGATAATGTAGATGCCACCTGCAGTCCTATGTAACACCACAGATAACACAGTGATAACTTTCTGAGTACAGATAATGTAGTAGATATCACCTGCAGTCCTATGTAACACCACAGATAACACCGTGATAACACTCTGAGTGAAGATAATGTAGTAGATGTTACCTACAGTCCTATGTAACACCACAGATAACACAGTGGTAACTTTCTGATTAGAGATAATGTAGTAAATGTTACCTGCTGTCCTATGTAACACCACAGATAACACAGTGATAACTCTCAGTACAGATAATGTAGATGCCACCTGCAGTCCTATGTAACACCACAGATAACACAGTGATAACTTTCTGAGTGCAGATAATGTAGTAGATATCACCTACAGTCCTATGTAACACCACAGATAACACAGTGATAACTTTCTGAGTGTAGATAATGTAGTAGATATCACCTGCAGTCCTATGTAACACCACAGATAACAGTGATAACTCTCAGTACAGATAATGTAGATGCCACCTGCAGTCCTATGTAACACGACAGATAACACAGTGATAACTTTCAGTACAGATAATGTAGTAGATATCACCTACAGTCCTATGTAACACCACATATAACACAGTGATAACTCTCAGTACAGATAATTTAGATGTCACCTGTAGTCCTATGTAACACCACAGATAACACAGTGATAACTCTCAGTACAGATAATTTAGATGTCACCTGCAGTCCTATGTAACACCACAGATAACACAGTTATAACTCTCTGAGTGCAGATAATTTAGATGTCACCTGCAGTCCTATGTAACACCACAGATAACACAGTGATAACTTTCTGAGTGCAGATAATGTAGTAGATGTTACCTACAGTCCTATGTAACACCACAGATAACACAGTGATAACTCTCAGTACAGATAATTTAGATGTCATCTGCAGTCCTATGTAACACCACAGATAACACAGTGATAACTTTCAGTACAGATAATGTAGTAAATATCACCTTTAGTCCTATGTAACACCACAGATAACACAGTGATAAGGTTCTGAGTACAGATCATGTAGTAAAAGTCACCTGCAGTCCTATGTAACACCACAAATAACACGTTGATAACTCTCTGAGGCTCAGCCAATAAACATTAGGCTTGTACCACTTCCTGGAGTGTCTGCAGCTCTCCCAGGCCAGAAGAAGTTTAGTGTGCTGTCTCTGTGTGCCACTGTCACACACACACAGAAGTGTCCTGTCTGAGGCTGACCTAGCTCCACTACGTTCTACTTCTCACTCTCTTTCTCCGTTCCCGCTCAATGAGCAGAGTGGAGAGACAGCACACACACAATGGCAGTTCCTCTGTGGGTCCCAACATTACAACTAAGCAGCACTTTGCTCACAGTGTTGTGAATTGGCGGCAGGCAGGTGGTCATGTGACAGAGGGCCCATCGGAGAATTCTCCTGTGGACCATTCCAGTGCTGACCAAAGGTATCGATTCTACTACTTCCAAGCACCATCAGGGTGATACTGAACAGTACAGTCCATACAGCAGATACCATGACCATTATTCTTATAAGCCATCTAGTTGGGTTCATTACTGGCCATTGTGTTTATTTCCCATTGCTTACATAGCGCTAACAGGGCCGTCATCAGAAATATTTGGGCCTCATATTGGAAAATAGCTAGGCCATTGGACACACTATTAAAGGTGTTGATCTATCTGGGAAATTTATGGCATACTGATATCTGACATTTATGTCATATTATAAGTGTTGGTTCCACCTCTGGGACCCTCTGCTATTTTAAGAACTGGGGGACTGAAGTGAACAAAGAGCACATACTCTCTATTCACCGCTATGGGACTTCTGAAAGTAGCCAAACCAGCGGAAGCCCATCTTGTACTATATTACAGTGTGTACTCATGGTGGGCACCTGTGGAAAGTTGTTTTACTTTCTGTCTAGCACAGTGACACTTTTAGGTCCCTGCCCTATATTTAGTGGCCCCATACGGAGAAGGAACAGAATACTAGTTTGGATTTCCTGTTGTCCCATTCCTGTTGCCAAACACTGCCAACCATACCCCGTCTGCTGGTGAACAAGGTGTATAGCAGGACATTACATTACAAACCATTTACAATAGTAGGACCCCAGGTTAATGATCCGGATATACACTTTAATCCACTTCTACCCTTCTAGTCTATCAGGACAACCTGGTTTCCATTGAAAGCATCAAGCATGGGTACCTTTGTGAAGAATGCAAATCAATGTGAAGTTTCCTTGTTGTTATAGAGGCACCTCTGAATTCATTGTATAGGAATTAATCTCCAAAGCTCCCTCTAGTGGTGGTTACAGGCAGCCACAGTTCGTTTTCTTTGATTTGGAGCTCTGTAATGTATAATATAACTCTGACTGCTACAGAGATATATTAAAAGACCAACCACATATACGATTTTCAATGTTGGAGACTCATATTAAATCAGTGTTCCCTAACTTTCCTTGGGATGTGTGTGTGTTTCTTATGCAGTACATATGGGGTATTTTTAGAGGTCCTCCGTAGAACAAAGGTTAAGTATGGACAATTTACAATACATCTATACAGAGACTTGTCTACACAATGTGCTATTAATAACCATGCCTATATCTGTAAATGCAGTAGGTATGATTAAATGTTACATGATGTGCCAGTAGTTGGCCATTGTGGCGTCCCTCCACTATTGTAGCCCAAACAGTATTAAAGGAAGGTTACTTGCTTTCTCTATGGCAATCCACTGAAGAAGAATTTGTGCCACACAGATAAATTGTAGCGCCTGTACTTTATCAGTTGGAAGATATGACTTTAAAGGGGTTCTTCTAGACCAAGAACCCATGTTTAAAGGCCAGTTAGGGTGAAAAAGTTAAAACAAAAAAGACTCTCTGTTCAAGGGTACTCTGGGTCCAGCACCGAGCTCGCTTGCATTCCCTATAAAGTCATAATTTTTGAAAATATCTTCTTAAAACGGTGATCTAGCATTCCATTTGTGGATCAGACATGTCCCTACACCGTCCAACCCTGTACAGGGACATAGCTTATTGACATGGAAATGGTAACACCTAGTTTTCAATTTGGGAATACATTTTCAGGAGGAATAATAAGAGGAATGTTACAAGATTTCTAAGAAAAGATATTCCTGTATTGTTTTTTCCTACTTTAAGCAAGCATAAACTAATAGAGACATGCCGGGAGGTCTAACAGGTCCTCTTTAAATAACTTCTGAGTAAAGCAGACTTCATACATAAGCTCAGCCATTACCAGCCCATTGTTACCAGCTCATTTCCTAACATGGGAAAGCAGATTTGTCATCGTATTTGCTTATTATGACCTCTGATGACCTCCACTTCCTCTTTTTGCAACAATTATGACCATGGAGCTTCTTATTTCATTTTCTTAGGACTATATGGGGGCAGAAGGAAAACACAGCAGAGTAGTTGAGTTGTGACGCAGCCAAAAAACATGTACCCTGCTTTCTGATCCCTAAAGACTCCAATCCGCTGTTATCCAACATCCCGATCTTTACTGAACTAGCAAGGCTGTGACTGCAGAGACATAACAGAAATGGGAAATATCTTAGAATTTGGTCTTTTATGTAAAAATTGTATGGAATATGGAATTCTTTTCAATGTCCATATGGTTTTCATTGCTATGCAATGTGTCAGAAGGGGAAAAAATTGTATCTGACAGAGAACATGGACTTGTAGATTCACGCCAGCGACCCTGTGAGAGCTTTATACAGCTGCCAATAGATAATATAGCGCTTTCAGCACTTGGAGTCTTGGATTTGATTCTGATCAGGGACAACATCTGCAAGGAGTTAATGTGCTGTGTTTCTCAGAATAGACCATCAATATATTGATCTGTAGGGGTCCAACATCCAGCACCCCCACAGCAGTGATCAGAAGCTGGTGCTGTAATGGCACAGCTTTCTGTGCTTATTAATGTCTTACTATATCTTCATAGCGATCAGACCTCCAGTTTGCAGATACATAGCTGCAAATCTCCTTGGATAGATTTAAAAGATAATATGATGACATCCTACAGCCACCACTAGAGGGAGCACTGCATACCGTATTTCACATCTGTAGTTCACATCTGCGTCAGAGTCTCCAGTATTTTATTTAAATGACAGATAGCCCCACAGACCCCATTATAAGCCTGCAGGGATCGTCAGACACCATTGGTGTCCACCATGTGACTCGTACGGTGCTCTGTCATTTTTGGCTTCTGGCAATTATAGTGCAAATGTAAACCCAGCCTAGCAGTATGCAATAGGCTCAGCCTAGTGGGGGCTGTAAGTAAGCAAAATGTAGTTTTTTTATGACTGTGGAAAGGAAACAGGTTATTTGGAGACTGTATCAGAAAACACTAAGATATATATGTTAAAATCTGGACCTTCATAGTGTCCCTCTATGCTACCCACTTCACTGCATGTAAACTTTACAGTGTTCTGCCCCAAGGGTTACATTTCCAGGGGTAGGTTGTGCCTAAGCGTGCACATTTCTTAATCAGACGACCTATGAAAATGACTTAAACGTCTATGAATGACGCATCAGAGGCCTGGGCAGGAGGTGGAAGATAAATCACCGATTCCATACTGTCCATACTTGAATTTCTTCTCCCTTCAGCCGGGTGTAACATTAACCAATGTGCTTTGAAATACATCTAGTGTAAAGATCCCATTTGTGTTAAGGAGCGTTATATGATGCCTACCATCAGCTGGGTAATTGCACATATGCTGTCATTTTGTGTTTGCTTTGGATCTGTAGCTATTTTATCTACAATGTGCGATTTTTTTTCCCCCTCTATGCCGGGATCTCTTTCATTAGCACTTTGTGCCCATCTGATTTCATTAACATTTCGTTTTTTTAACAAGCCGCTGAAGAAGGAGGCCTCAATGGATGTTGCAGAGTTATTAAAGTGTATTGATTTTGAAGTCTCCATACAAAATAGAGCATTCCTGCTTTCTGGATGAAATCATCCAGTTAAATTGTGTGTAAATCCTTTCTCAGGTCCCTTCTGCAGATACATCATTCCTAATGGGCCTTTGGCAGCAGTCTTAGGATAAAGCTGCAATCTTCAGTATGACCTCCCCGGGGAATGCTTGTCAGGAGATTTTAGAATGGCCAACATCCCCCAACACAACAGAAAGCAGACCCCGCTGTCTATGACCTGTATTAAATATGCATTTTCTGAGGCCTGTCCTAAATATATTGGTCAAGGTCATTACAATATAGTAAATGTCCACCACTAAACACCGTTTTATTGTTTTTCATATGTCTGTATAGAGTTTGTAGCTTCATTTTTCTGACACACAGCTCCAAATCCTCTGCAATAAACATACAATTAAATGATATAATTCTGACTAGCTGCATCCACCACAAGGGGAGCTTAGGAGTTTATTTAATTTGTTTTTTCCATCAAACACAATAATGAATCAGTATGCAGTCAGTGCTTGAGCTCCCCCTTGTGGTGCTAAGAATTGTATCAGTTAACTCATTCAAGACAGTTTTTCCATCCTGCCTTCTAAGAGCCACAACTTATTTTTGCCATTAACATAACTATATAATTGCTTGTTTTTTTGTGTTTTGTTTTTCTGGACCAGTTGTATTTTTTTTTATTGGCAACATTTAATGTACCATATAACGTATTGCAAAAAAAAAAAAAAACAACGTGCGATGAAACACAGTTTCTCCATTTTAGGTTTTATTTTACAATTTATAATTACAAAAATAAAAAAAATTATATAATTTTATTGTTTTACTACTTTTCAAAAATTAAAGAGCTTTTTTTTTGGTGAGCTGTAATTTTTATTGGTATCATTTTGGGGTACATTCAGCTTTGAATGATTTTTGTATTCCTTTTTGTTGAGAACAATACACTGCAATACTACTGTATTACAGTGTATAGTGATTTTACCAGTAGCCTATCACATCTGGCCAGAAGTCATTACATGGCAGGCCTAAGGGTCTTCACAAGGCATTGGCTGCCATGACAACTGCTCAGCCTTGTGGGGGCAAGGACGATTGCATATGGCCGTAGCAGGTTCAGTGAACCTGATGGAGGGGCCCTTTCAGCTCTAAAATCCATTGTTCATCTATTTTCTGCAATAAAGAATATCTCTGATTACTTACCTGCTTCTGGCACATCTCATCCCTGCAGGGGGAAGAGCAGCCTTCTTCTACAGAGTACTACTGAGTATCTCCACATCATGACACTAGACAAAGCAGGCAACAAATTTACACCAGACTATAACATTTTACAATGCTTCCCCACTTTTACATCGATTTCCTAGAGGAAAAAATGTGAATGGGTTTCCCTAGCAGAGGACACATTATTCAGGGGTTATCGTAGAAGTGCTCAACAGTGCTGATCAGAATGGCTGTCAATCTGTACATTAATTTTCCATCAATGAAGGGCTATAATATATGATACATAATGTAACACTATTTGACTTATTAAAAATTGGTTAGCATTAGTGGTGCATTTAAATTTGACTTCCCTATTGATTATCTAGACTCTTATATTGATTAACTAGTCCCTAGCAAATTAAGCGTGGAAGGAGCAGATGGGCCATAATGTGCTCAAATGTAAGGTCCTGCACTTAAGTAATGCAAGTAATAACGGTGGAGAGATGTAGGATAGATAATTGTACTTATAGGGAGATGGGTGCAGGTGGTAAATGCATAGATTTCATATTACATAATAATAAGCTAGGTCACTGCCACCTGCAAGATCAAGACAATAATATCCTGCTGGTGTGATTGTAATGCCTTGGAGCAGGGATACTTTGAAGAGTGGACATTTGTTGGTTTCCCTTATGCATAGTCAGTTAACATGCAATGTTTATTACTGTGTAATTGCATTTTGTATGTTTGTCATTATATATATCCTGTTCATTTGCACTTTATTTGCACAGCACTGTGGAAAGGGTTAAAGAATACTGAGAGATGTTTGTGACTTTCTAGCTAATAATGAGACGCAGGTCATTTTCCACAGTTACCATAAGATTTAAAAAAGACTATGGGAGTTTTTCATTCTACTGAAATACACCTATAGGCGCGTTTTAGGTGAAGATGGCGGCGCTATCCACAACTTTTCCCCTCTTATGCCAGGTCTAAAATTGTGGACATGGTGTGGGCGTAGAAGGGTGTTTTAGGTGTAGAAAATAGTCTAAATGTAAGACAGCTAGGAAGCTGTCTTACCTTTAGAACTGGCGCTGGATGCACCGAAGTTATGGGGAGGCTTGTGCCTCTTCATAACTTCGGTGAACCTCCGCCATCTATGGGGCTTTATTAGACTGGCGTCTAAAATGAGAGACACAAGTTGTAACATTGTATTTGTTTGGGTTGTGTTTCTCCACTCCACCCCTCCCACTAGAAGGTTCTAGTTCAGCTAGAAACTAAATATAAGGAGAGCAGACAGAACCCCTACTGTTCTGCAATTAGGGTCCAGTGCTTAGAAGAGACTCATGCCAGACTGCATGGGTGACCAGAAGAAGACGAGATGAGGATGCTGAGCCACAGACCATGGGTCACCAGCCCTGTGACCAAGGAGCCAGCCAAACTACTGAGCCACAGACTGTGGGCCTCAAGCCCAGGGTACCAATCTTCTGAGAGAGAGAGGTACAGCTAGCTCAGGCCTTTCCTCAGCATCAAACCCTTCTGTCTGGGAGGAGACTAAGAAGCCAACCTAGTGCCTTGCCTGTATTGTTTTGCACTTGAGTTCCTCCAGTAAAGAAGCAGACTGGTTTACTGCAGACCCTGACTCTCTTGACATTGGGGTGCACCACACCTTACGATCTCTTCCAGAGAGCAGCAACACATAGTGCCCAGGGGGACCCAGCATAGCATCGGGGTCACCCCAAACCCAGCCACTGCATGATCACTACGGCGCAGCAAAAGTACTGCATGTCTGACTTTTTAGTCCGACGGCCTCTCGCCGTGCACTGCTGGGCTGCGCCGTAGCTCCGCCCCCATTATAGTCAATGGGAACGGAGCGGCAGTCCGTCGGCACGGCAAAATAGCGGCAGGAGGGATCCGACAGGGTGAACAGCTGGTCGGATCCGTCCTGCCGCAAGTGTGAAAGTATACTTAACTGCTACCTGTAGGAGACCCAGGGACACCAGATTGCTGTCAATGTCTGGTATTTTGAAGTCACCTTGCGTGGCGACCTGGTGAACACCCAAAAATCACTTGTGAATGAATAATGCATAAGTATATACACTTCATTTTTTACTCTTTTGAGCACACCCTATTTAGGCCATAGCCTTTCAACTTGACTCTGATACAAGAAACTCCAATATTGGCAGCCATTAGGCATTGTTTATTTTACTCATATTATAGTTACAGGATTTCTCAGGTTGTGATGCCCTTATGTGTGTCTCTTGACATCCTGGATGACAACCAATCTTCTTGCTCCCTTGCAACCTGAATTCCCCTTCTGGGGGAGCAAAATCTAATGTTTTGAGATCCAAAGGCTACTTGGATGACATTCTAGGCAAATGCCAGAGCAAAGGTGTCTTTTTCTTAGATTGAGTGAGCAAATGTCACTTGTCCCTAATCCAAGGCTTCAGACTTGGAGGGTTCGGAAATAGGCTAACGACACTTCTCCTATTGGAGAGGGCTTGAGAATAGATAGCTTGCACTTGGGTGACTTGGGTGAAAGCATAAACTTGGACCTGAAAAGGGAAAGAAGTGTTGTATTGACATGGGGGAATATATCACTTGAATCACCAAAATCCTGGAATGCTGTGATTTTTTTCATGTTTTATTGAGTTGGGACTCTGGATCAAGTTCACTGGCACCCTATCATGTTTGGCTGCCAAGGTGCTGCTGCACCTGGTGATAGATAGATAGATAGATAGATAGATAGATAGAGATAGATAGATAGATAGATAGATAGATAGATAGATAGATATGAGATAGATAGATATGAGATAGATAGATAGATAGATAGATATGAGATAGATAGATAATAGATAGATATTAGATAGATAGATATTAGATAGATAGATAGATAGATAGATAGATAGATATGAGATAGATAGATATGAGATAGATAGATAGATATGAGATAGATAGATAGATAGATAGATAGATAGATATGAAATAGATAGATAGGTAGATATGAGATAGATAGATAGATAGATAGATAGATAGATAGATAGATATGAGATAGATAGATAGATAGATATGAGATAGATAGATAGATAGATAGGATATAGATAGATATGAGATAGATAGATAGATATGAGATAGATAGATAGATAAATATGAGATAGATAGATAGATAGATAGATAGATAGATAGATAGATATGAGATAGATAGATAGATAGATAGGATATAGATAGATATGAGATAGATAGATAGATATGAGATAGATAGATAGATAGATAGATGTGATATAGATTCTTTATTGATGATTATAAATTGTATGAAACATCATTACATCTATTGTGGAATTATGCATTAGGATTCCCGCTGTTTTCTGATCTGTTATCTACTGATTTTATTTCACTGCAGTTTTTGAAGCTTCAAAAGAGTTTTCCATTTGACATGTGCACTTTACTGGTTTTACGGCTTCTGTGTGATCCAGAACATTTAATTTATAGATACACCCAGCTGCATACAAAATCTATCGTCATCTACTGGAGATTTACAGTTTTTTTCTTCTTTAATTTATAGGATTTTTTTTACACTTTTACAGGTCTCGAATTATGTGCTGCAGGAGTTAGGATGTGTTTGCAACAGCCTAGTGTCAGTTCCAGGTCGAAAGATATATGGCAAATCCATAGGAGAGATCCAATTTATAGAGCAGGCAGGGAAGAATTTGCTTTAAGCAAAGACTGAAACAAATATTGTCCCTGATTTCCTTAGACCTGTAGGGCATTTCTCCATGCAGTCTCAAGGCATCCTACTGCTCCCTGTCAGGGGTGGACATACCATATGTTCAACCTGTGCAGCTGCACAGGGGTCTGGTGGGTATGGGGGTGCCACTGCTAGCCTAAAAACATCTTCCTACTGTTCAATAAACTGCATGTAAGGGTCTGAATTATTGAGTAAATATGGCAGTTTAACACATTAAAGGGATCGTTTCATCAGAAATTATCTATCTATATATACTGTATATATATCTCTATATATATATATATATAATGAAAAAAGGTAGCAGCACCGGCCTTACAAACAAACTAGGTGCAAGCTCATAGGAATCGTCAGTTCCAATAATATAACAAAAGATTGAGCAGCACTCCGGTATACAGTGAAAAAATTGAAAAGTATTTATTTACCCATAGGTGCACAGGCAACGTTTCGGTCCCAACTGGAGCGCTTGAGAAAGGTTCCAGTTGGGACGAAACGTTGCCTGTGCACCTATGGGTAAATAAATACTTTTCAATTTTTTCACTGTATACCGGAGTGCTGCTCAATCTTTTGTTTTATATATATATATATATATATATATATATACATATACACAGTATATTTATGCCAATTCTTCCTGTTTTGTAGATATCATTTTTCAGCAGTCATCTCATTCTTATCACAGGCAGGATTACAATAAAAGATAATATCTCTGCACAAATAATACAGGTCCCATCATTCACAGTGGTTGATGGATAGAGCTGCAACACCAAGCGCAGCCACTATACAATATATGGCACTGTGCTTATATACTATGAAAAGGCAGCAGGGTCAAGCACGGGTCAGGCATCTAAATCCAAGACTGTATATGTTTTAAAATTCCATGTCTGTTATGGTGAATGTTAACTTTTTCAAAATACACAAATTAGCTGTTCCCTCCACCCTGACCCCAGTGGAGCTCCCAAGATAAGTTCCCTATCAGCATGTCTTTGGAGTGTTAGAGGACACCTGAGGAACCCCACGGAAACACGGGGAGAACATACAAACTCCATGCAGATGTTGTCCATGGTCAGATTTGAACCAAGGTCGCCAGTCACCACTGAGCCACCATGTTGACTGAAACCTACTTGTGATGTCACAGCAGCTTTCCTGTCAGAAACACAGCTGCGATGCATCTTTCATGAAGGCATGACAGCTTTGGGGCCCGATGCTGAATTCTTTTGTCTGTTACTAATATGAAAACGTTGCATTTTTAAACATTCACCACTAGGGGAAGCTCAGTGCAAAGAGATGTTTACAGCTTCCATTGCAGTCAACTGTAACTGTATAAATTCCTAAACACTGAACTCCCTCTAGTGGCTTCATGCAGCTAGTTTTATATTACATTCTGTGAGAAGCAACAGCCATGGAGCTGTATAGGGTTAATTTATCAATGTATTTATGCCAGTTCTGAGAAACATGGTGTTCAGAATAAGTGCCATAGAAGTCCGATAAAGTGGATGAGGCGGAAGGTTGACTTTTAATATAATGTTGTTTTTTTAAATTCATCAGAGATCTTCGTCTGATAGACACCTTAATGATAGACATTTATTCTGATCTCACAGAAGATAAGACACACTGTGATGTCACAATGACTGTAATGGAAGCTCCACTGTGAGGTCATGGTAGATTACATGATCAAAACCCAGTTGTGATGTCATAGCAATGCTAATATATATGTGATGTCATAGCATATTAACTGTGCGAACCCACTTGCGATGTCACAGCGACTTACCTTTCACACTCTTGTGGCATCACAGAAGTTTAAGTGATTGAAACCCACTTGGGACTTACTTGCCTGAAACCCATCTGTGATGTCACAGCAGCTGCCCTGACTTAAACTACAGGATCTAACCCAACAAAAGATAGGTCACATAATGCACATGCGCTACTCATACAGTGGACACAAACCTCACAGAATTGCATACAGCCTGCATGACTGCATATTGAATCTCTATGGCTCTGAAGTATTGTGTCCCGCCATATGGTTCCTCTCCATAGCACCGTATTTTCTCCACAAGAAGAAATACAAACTCTTTATGCGTCTGTATGAAATTGGAGGCATAAAGAGGCGCACGGTACAGTTCCTTAGACTTCTAATAGTGACATATTACAAAGCTTGTTGGAAGCAATACTATTGCCATGTACATAAACTCTCAATCTATATAACCTCATAGCGTGTGATGTGTGTGACAGTAAAATTCGGGTGTAATTGCCCTTTAATGCGGAATAGAATCGCAATGTTCTGCTTGTACATCCAAAAAGGAAACAAACTACAAACAGTTTTTTTCCTCTTTGTGGAAATTTCTGCTTATGCCATCCATTAGAGATGCTGAAGTTTATTGTCTCATAACATAGCAGATTATGTCTCACTGAATATATGTTTATGGATAATAAAAAGGAATATATAAAGATTAGTATGCAGGGAGCTTTGACTCTATTGTAATGGTATTCATAATTTTTAACTCCACAAACACAAAATCAGCATTTTTTGGACCCATTAATCCTAAAAATAATGCCAGTGAAGCCATTAATAATCTTTCTGTTTCTGTGTGAAAGGAAAACAGCTGACGGAGGGGCCGGTCCGCCACATTCACAAGAATGCTCTGTATGGATGTTTACATGGTGAGATAAATATTGTACTGCGTCTATTGGTACATCTGAATCAGAAACATACATATGACCCCGTTAATCAAATCCCTAAATGAATACAGATCCAGACGAAGCACCCTAAACAAATAAAGACCCCAGACCAAAGCTCCTAGATCAGGATAGACCCACAGACCACTCCGAATACAGACCCCAGATTAGGCTCCTAGTGTAATACAGACCACCTAATAAAGACTCTAGACCAGACCCTCTAAATAGATACAGTTTCCAGCCTCCATAAATAAAAACAGACCCCAGACCAGCAGCTTTATAAAATAATGGAAGGATGGTAAGTAAAGGGGAGCCCAATATATTTTCTACTTTAATTGTTTTTATTTTAGGTTTAAAGGGAACCTGTCACTTCTACTATTCTGCCCTAGGGCGGCATAGTATACTGCAGCAGCCAGGTTTGGGGTGGCCCCAACGTAGCTGGGTCCTCCGGACACCGTCGAGGTGTCACCACGTGTTGCTGATCTCCAGAAGGGGTGCTAAGGCGTTGTGCACCCCAATGGGAGAGTCAGGATCTGCAGTAACCAGGGTGCTTTTTTACCGGAGGGATTCAGCTGCAAAACAACACAGGCGCGAGGCATAGGGCTGGCTTCTCCGTCTCCTCCCTGGCAGAAGAAGGGTTTGATGCTGATGAAAGGTCTGAGCTAGTTATCCCTCTCTCTCTTTCAGAAGGCTGGTCAAGCCTGGTCAAGAGCCCACGGTCTGTAGCTCAGTAGTCCTGGTTGCTCCTTGGTCACAGGGCTAGTGACTCATGGTCTGTGGCTCAGTGTCCCCATCTCAGCATCTTCTTCTGGTCACTCATGCAGGCTGGCATGAGTCTTCCCTTCCAAGCACTAGTTCCTAACTGCAGAACACTAGGGGCTCTGACTGCTCTACTTATATACAGTTTTAGCTAGACTAGAACCTTCTAGTTGGAGGGGTGGAGTGGAGAAGCTCAGCACAAACAGATACATTGTAACACTTTTTGTCTCATGGAGTTACATTAGAGCTTCAATGATACTCAATGTCAATGACACAGCAGTTTTTCCAGACAAAAATAAGATTCCAGACATAACAACATAGCAGAAACCAGACATTCAAAAAGTCAGACTGTCTCGGCTTGGTTGTAAATAAGTCTGGATTTTTTCCTCCAAAACATGCTCTTCTTTAAACCTTATGGTTACTGTGGAAAATTATCAGCTTCTTATTCAAAGTCCTAACAGTCTCTCAGTTTTCATTAACCCTTTCCACAGAGCCTCGCAAATACAGTGAAAATGAACAGAATAAATGTTACAACACACATATAAAATGCAGTAACACAGTATAAGTTGATCCTTTAAAGAGAAATAAAGTAAGAAGTTTTAACTTTGCATAGGGGAAATAGGCAAATGTCCTAAAATGCAAGTACCCCTGCTCCAGGGCACTACAATAGGGACAGACATGCTGTGACTGTAAATTCTGGGCTAGTATTCACTACTTTTACAGTACTGGACCTCGCAACATGCACCAACAATGTGAGGGAGGTAAGTCAGATGAGACTTGTGCTTGGTCTCCTACACATGACTGGCAAGATTCCTTCCCATGCGTAACAGGAAAGAAACCTTCTAGTCATGGGCAGGAGGTAGGACAGGACAGGGTCAGATGTCTCATCAGACTCCTCTCCCTTGCAGCGTTGGCGCACACTGCAAAGAGCAGCATGATAGAGGTGACAGGTTCTCTTTAAAGGGGTTGTTCAACTAAAAATATTCTGTATCGAAATACTTTTGTAAGTATATGTAATTTTATATAGCCACTGTTTGTTCTCTTTCTGACTTCCCTGATCACCTTGCTGAAATGGATGCACATGCTTCAACTACCACCAATTGTATCTTCTGTTAGAAGCTGTGAGAAAGAGAGAGAGTTGAAGCAGGAAAGACATCTCCCCTGAGCTGTAGTAAAAGGGCACACCCCCTAAGAAGGGACCTGTCACCTGAGATGCCAGTTTGAACTAATTATAGCGGCGCAATTGGAGCAATGAACAAGGAGTTCTCTAGATCCATGTTAAGTATAAGGCTGATTCTAGATTTGTTAGAAAGAAATTGTCACGTACATTTGTTACATTAATTACCCCTTTAAATAGAAGCTTGACCAGGAAACAATGGCTCCCTCTAACTTCGTTAGCTTCTAGGCTAAACATTTGTCATGTAGCAGCCACTGCTAGGGATATGTAATTGTTACATGCTGGTATCCAAATTAATATCTGACCACATACTGTACGGATGTGTGAGCAGGGTTAAAAGCAGGCACGGGATGAGCTGAAAATAATGCTACAGACAGGGGCGTAGATAAAGGCTCATGGGCCCTGGTGCAAGAGTTCAGCTTGGGCCCACCTTCCCTCAGTGCTTTGTAGCAATGGGCAGGGGTGCACCTAGCCTTTCTGCCTGAGACAAAAATTAAAAACTGCAAATGCCAAATTCTCAACCTAACCCCTTCCCTCCAGCCCTACTGTTAGGCCAGACGCACAAGTGAGTTGAATGCGATAAACTCACAGCGTCTGTCAGTTAGAGTTCCTGTTCTGCTGACCTTCGATCCTCTGACAGTGACAGGATACCTGAGACTTTGTCTGGCCTTAAAGACATACTTCGAAAACGGTACACATAGGGCTTTAAAACATACATGGTAATACAGTGCAGACAGATGCCCTTTAACCTCATAAGGACCCGCGCCGTACATGTACGGCGTTAGTAGACAGGACTTAAGGACCAGCGCCGTACATGTATGGTGGGCTGATCAGCGGCAGGCGTCCGGCAGTCACTGATAGCCGGACCCCTGCTTTATGCGCCGATGCCGACACATTAACCCTCGCACTGCCTCGCTGACTGCTGCACGTGTGGGATCCTGCCGGGTGCAGGGTAGCCATCGGGTCTCCGCGCTGCTGTGGCGGGGACCTGATGGCAGGGAAGGCAGCCGATGCCTTGCTTAGGCATCGTGGCTGCCTTCCGTGACAGCCTGTGAGATCCAGGGGGCTGGATCTCACAGGCAGGGAGCTGTAAGTGTATTACACTGTGTAATACACTTACAGCCAATGCATTACAATACAGAAGTGTTGTAATGCATTGTAAAGGGGATCAGACCCCCAGAAGTTGAAGTCTCAGAAATGGGACAAAAATTAAGGGGAAAAAAGAAGTTAAAAAAATAAAGTTTTAAAAAAAATATTAACCCCTTAAGGACTCAGCCCTATTTCACCCTTAGGACTTGGCCATTTTTTGAAAATCTGACCAGTGTCACTTTATGTGTGAATAACTTTAACATGCCTTTACTTACCCAGGCTGTTCTGAGATTGTTTTTTCGTCACATATAGTACTTCATGACACTGCAAAAATTGGGTCAAAAAAGTAAATTTTTTTGCATAAAAAAATACAATTTTTACCAAAAATTTTAAAAAATTAGCAAATTTCAAAGTTTCATTTTCTCTACTTCTCTAATACGTAGTAATACCCCCAAAAATAGTTATTACTTCATATTCCCCATATGTCTACTTCATTTTTGGAGCATATTGGGAATGCCATTGTATTTTTTGGGGATGTTAAATAGCTTAGAAGTTTAGAAGCAAATTTTGAAATTTTTCAGAAATTTTCCAAATCCCACTTTTTAGGGACCAGTCCAGGTCTGAAGTCACTTTGTGAGGCTTACATAATAGAAACCACCCAAAAAATGACCCCATTCTAGAAACTACACCCCTCAAGGTATTCAAAACTGATTTTAAAAACTTTGTTAACCCTTTAGGTGTTCCACTAGAGTTAATGGCAAATGGACATAAAATTTAAGAAATTCAATTTTTTGGAAAATTTTCCAATATAATCCATGTTTTCCAGGAACAAAGCAAGGGTTAACAGCCAAACAAGACTCAATATGGGTTGCCCTGATTCTGTAGTTTGCAGAAACACCCTATATGTGGTCCTAAACTACTGTTTGGCCAAACGATAGGACATAGAAGGAGGGGAACGCCATATGGGTTTTGCAAGGCAGATTTTGCGGGACTGGTTTTGTTTATACCATGTCCCATTTCAAGCCCCCTGTTGCACCCCTAGAATAGAAATTCCAAAAAAGTGACTCCATCTAAGAAAGTACACCCCTCAAGGTATTCAAAACTGGGTTTACAAACTTTGTTAACCCTTTAGGTGTTTCACTAGAGTTAATGGCAGATGGAGAAACAATTTCAGAATTTCAATTTTTGGGAAAAATTTCCATTTTAATCCATTTTTTCAAGTAATAAAGTAAGGGTTAACTGCCAAACAAGACTCAATATGATCAAACATCGAGAAAAATAGTCCGCGGCACTCACCATCCGATGCTCAAGGTACATTTATTGCAGAGGTACTACAAGTACAGGGGTACAGACTCACATGGAGAGAGGACAAACAGCGACGGCCGTTTCGCGGGGCGACCGCTTCCTCCGGCTGTTCAGCATGTTCCACGCGTCACGTCAGCGCCTAATATGCGCGTCACCAGGAGGGAGGGGTCAAACCAACCCATCTCCTAGCAACTGGTAAGCGCAAAGTAGGTAGCGACCGTGCGCTCTAGAACTATATGGAACATAAATAAAAGCAAGTACAAAAGACATACATTGCTACATACATCAAATTATGAATTATAAATTTTAAGGCTGGGATTGTGTCACGCATAACTCCTATGCCTCCACTAGAGAGGCAATATTATCAATACAAAGATGCATATTCATACAAAGGAGCGAAACAAAGGCAGTTAAATGAAGACCGACATGTCATTACGTTCATTTAGGCCCAAATGGCCCGTGGCATCCGTCCTTATAATATGCCGGGCCTCCTTCTGGAGTAGTACGCGATGTCTATCGCCCCCCTGTGCTACCGGGGGTACATGCTCTAGACCCGCAAATTTCAAAACATTTGCGTCACCACCATGTTGGCATCTAACGTGCTCAATTAGCGTGTTCTTCCTTTACCTGTTTTAATTGAGTTACGGTGCTCGCGAATACGCTCCAGAAGGGGTCTTTTTGTCTTCCCTACATAAAAGGAGCCACATATGCAGATCAAGGCATAAACAACAAAGTCGGTTCTGCAAGTTATAAAATGGTTGATATAATACTCCACACCTCCAATGAAAACATGCTGACCTTGTAATATATATTTGCATACAGAGCAATTACCACAACGGTGGTTACCAATCGGTTTCCCTAAGGATAACCAATTCTTTCCTTTTGTTCACTATAACGGCTCCTAACTAAAATGTCCCTGAAAGTCCTGCACCTTTTAAATGCTATCATGGGTTTTTGTTCCGTGAGCCGACCTAAGCCTTCCTCCGACTTCAATATCTCCCAGTTGTTCAGAATAGATTTCTTTATGTTCTCAGCCATCGGGCTATGTTGGAACACAAAAATAAATCTATTCTGATCACCTTCTTCAATCTTCCTCCTATGGCCCCTAGACCTCAGTAGTTCTCTCTGTGTATGGTTACTGGCCTTTTCCAGGGCCCTATCCAGGTTCTCTTGTTGGTACCCACGTTGAATGAGTCTGTTTTTCAATTCATTTGCTTGTTTTTGAAAGACTTCAAAACAATTGTTGATTCGCCTTAATCTCAAAAACTGTCCATACGGGACAGATTCTCTTACGCTACGTGGATGATAGCTATCATAGTGCAGGAGGGTGTTGGACGCAGTGGGCTTACGATATCCTTCGGTGCGCAAAGACCCATCTATCACAGTGACGCGAACGTCCAGGAACTCAATGGTCAGTCCCCCAAAATTAAGGGTGAATCCCATGTTCATGTCGTTCGCGTCATTGAGATGGGATACAAATTGCTCACACTGCTCCTGTGTCCCAGCCCACACCATGAAGACATCATCCACGTAGCGCAAAAATAGGCGTATATACTTAAGGAAGGGATTAGACGTCGTGAAGACGTATTTATCCTCAAATCTCCCCAGAAATATGTTCGCAAAGTGCATGAGACAGGCGTCCCCATGGCAGTTCCAAAAATTTGCCTAAACCATTGGTTATTAAACTGGAAAACATTGTTCTCAAGAACGAATAGTAGGGATTCCTCCACAAACTGTCCGAACAAGGGGTTCCTCCCTGAGTGTTCGATAAGTTCGAGAACGGCGTCCACCCCAGCTCTCTGGGGGATACGCGTATATAGGCTCACAACATCCAGGGACACCAAACTCCAACCGTCCTGCCACTGGAAATTATCCAGTGCCAGTAGGAAGTCGTTAGTGTCACCTAGATATGTTGGGAACCTACATAGGATAGGACGTAGAAGCCAATCTAAATACCTCGACAAAGGTTCAGTCACTGACCCAACCCCGATACGATGGGCCGCCCAGGGGATGGGTCAGTGACTTATGCACCTTGGGGAGAAAATACCAAGTTGGTCTTTTAGGACAAGTAGGGACCAATTTTTCAATGGTCCTGCCATGGAGGACGCCTGCCCCCACAAACTTCTGCAGCAGTGCCACCAAATTGGCACTGATCCCTGGAATAGGATCCGCTGGGATTTTTCGTAGGTGGAGACGTCATTCAACTGTCTTCCTGCCTCCATAGTATAGAAGTCCCTCGACATCACAACTATATTGCCCCCCTTGTCCGCTGGCTTGATGACGAGATCAGAGTCGCGTAGCCATTGTATTGCGGCCAACTGCTTCTTATTCAGATTCCCTTTTTCCTTAGGGTAAATCAGAGCCTTTGTATCTCTCAAGACCCTGTTACTGAAAACGTCAATCAGCGAGCCAGCGGGCATAGGGGGACAAAGGATGAGGGCACTCCCCACAGAAATCTCTACCCGTATCCAAGGGCATCGAATCAGGGGTTAAATCAGTATCCGCAAGAAGTTCTAGGCATCTCACTTCCTGTGCACTAAAGGGTTCAGACACATTATATCCCATGGGGTTCAGGCTCACCGGCCTTTCTCCTTCTTTTTTGTCAGTCTGGTGTGTTGGAACACCACTATAGTGTTTCTTCAAATACAATTTGCGGACATTTCTGAAAAGGTCAATTTCAAACATTGTTCTGTCGAACTGCACCGTCGGACTGAACCCCAGTCCTAAATTCAGGACTGAGGTGCAGTCAGAAGGCAATTCGACGTTACTAATGTTGATCACAAGATTCTGAACGGCATGATCAGATTCATCTAGTCCCTCCACGAAACCAGTTTTTTTCTTCGCGTCGATCTGCGTATGTCGCCTCCTCCGCCTACGGCCCCCCCTCCTAGTTCTCCTCCTAAAGGGGGATTGCCTTGCGGCTTCGATGGTTGTTTACTGGAATCATCAGATGCACTCGATTCTGAGTCCGTTGTCCAGTAGTCACTTTTGGTTTCCTGAAAGGGCGTCGTCTTCTCTGCTTCTTTTTGCCAATCGAATACTCGACCTGAGTCGTAGTCCATCTTGTCCCGTAGGAACTTATCTTTCTTTTTTCTTTTATCTCTGCTTGAGTTATGGTCAGTTTTTTATTCATGCGTTTCTCAAAGGATACGAATTGAGTATCGGGCAAACGGATTTTCAATTCCTCCATTGCTCGCTGGAGACCCTCATTGATGAGGGCATACTCTTTCTCATTTCTGTCTGTTACCATCTGTAGAATCCTTAAGGAAAAGTCCATGTGTAGTTCTTTCCATTCCGCTGCAAATGTGGAATCCTCCTCGTACTGCGCCAATTCCTTGTAAATGCGGAGGCCTCGTGGGACACGCCCACTATCTTTGTATGATCTAAGTGAGTTTAATGTCCAAAATAAGCGGACTTCCTTTTCAGCCAATTGAAGGACTTTATTTTCTAAAGTCCTCGTACTGCAAGATTGTAATAAGTCTTTTGAATTACAGTCCATGAAGAACGAGTCTGCCCCTTCTCTGCCTGTAACCAAACTCGAGGTCTCATCTTCGGCCATGATGTCTCAAATACAATGTCAAGGGTCGTATATCCGAGCGTGCTCAGTCCGAGGTGAGACAAAACAATATAGAAGCAAGAGGGGAGAAATGGTGGCACTGCTCAAACCCAATACAGAGAGAGACTCTCAAATTCCGGCCTTAGCGACCTCACTGGACTGGGGTGCCTGGCGAGTGTAGATAAAGACATCAAACATCGAGAAAAATAGTCCGCGGCACTCACCATCCGATGCTCAAGGTACATTTATTGCAGAGGTACTACAAGTACAGGGGTACAGACTCACATGGAGAGAGGACAAACAGCGACGGCCGTTTCGCGGGGCGACCGCTTCTTCCGGCTGTTCAGCATGTTCCACGCGTCACGTCAGCGCCTAATATGCGCGTCACCAGGAGGGAGGGGTCAAACCAACCCATCTCCTAGCAACTGGTAAGCGCAATATGGGTTGCCCTGATTCTGTCCCATTTCAAGCCCCCTGTTGCACCCCTAGAATAGAAATTCCAAAAAAGTGACTCCATCTAAGAAAGTACACCCCTCAAGGTATTCAAAACTGGGTTTACAAACTTTGTTAACCCTTTAGGTGTTCCACTAGAGTTAATGGCAGATGGAGAAACAATTTCAGAATTTCAATTTTTGGGAAAAATTTCCATTTTAACCCTTACTTTATTACTGGACAAAATGGGTTAACTGCCAAACAAGACTCAATATGGGTTGCCCTGATTCTGTAGTTTGCAGAAACACTACCTATGTGGTCCTAAACTACTATTTGGCTAAACGGCAGGACATAGAAGAAGGGAACGCCATATGGTTTTTGGAAGGCAGATTTTGCGGGACTGGTTTATTTACACCATGTACCCTTTCAAGCCCCTGCTGCACCCCTTGAGTAGAAACTCCATAAAAGTGACCCCATCTAGGAAACTACAGGATATGGTGGTTGTTGTTTTGGTACTATTTTAGGATAAATATGATTTTTGGTTGCTCTATATTACACTTTTTGAGGAAAGATAACAAAAATTTTAATTTTAAAATTGTTTCTACATTCGCCATTAAGTTTTGTGGAACACCTAAAGGGTTAATACAGTTTGTAAAGTATTTTTGAATACCTTGAGGGGTGTAGTTTCTTATATGGGGTCACTTTTTTGGAGTTTCTAGTCTAGGCTACATCAGGGGGAGCTTCTAATGGGACATGGTGTAAATAAACCAATCCATCAAAATCTGCCTTCAAGAAACCATATGGCGTTCCCTTCGTTCTATGCCCTGCCTTGTGGCTATATATCCATTTACGACCACATATGGGGTGTTTCTGCAAACTACAGAATCAGGGCAATACATTTTTAGTTTTGTTTGGCTGTTAACCCTTGCTTTATTACCGGAAAAATGGATTGAAATGGAAATTTTGCCCAAAAAATTGTGTTTTTCCACTTTTTTTTTTTGTATGCTGTTCATCCGGGGGTTGGGTTAAATGTTATTTTTATAGGGCAGATTGTTACGGACGTGGAGATACCTAATATGTCTACTTTTTATAATTTGTTTAGATTTTACACTATATTATCAGTTGAGGAACACAAATTAAATAATTTTAGTATCTCAATATCCTGGGAGCTACATTTTTTTTGGTTGGGTGACTGTCTAATATAGGGGCTCATTTTTTGCGGGATGAGATGGTGGTTTTATTGGCACTATTTGGGGGTGCATATGACTTTTTGATCGCTCGCTATAACACTTTTTGATGTTAGGTGACAAAAATGGCTTTTTTACACAGTTTTTATTTTATTTTTAACCCTGTTCATCCGGGGGTTGGGTTAAATGTTATTTTTATAGGGCAGATTGTTACGGACGCGGCGATACCTAATATGTCTACTTCATGTAAAATCTAAACAAATTATACTATATCATCATTTGAGGAACAAAAAAATTATTTTAGTATCTCCATAGCCTGGGAGCTAAATTTTTATTTTTTGGTTGGGCGACTATCTAATTTGGGGCTCATTTTTGCGGGATGAGATGGCGGTTTGATTGGCACTATTTGGGGGTGCATATGACTTTTTAATGGCTTTTATTACACTTTTGGGATCCAAGGTGAAAATAAAAATGGCTTTTTTACATAGTTTTTATTAGATTTTTTGGACGGCATTTATCGAAGGGCTAGTTTATGGGGTATATTTATAGACAAGTTTTTACGTACGCGGCGATGCCCAATATGTATGGCTCTCATACTTTGGAGACACTAAGCAGGCATCCTCAAACTGCGGCCCTCAGATGTTGTAAAAATACAATTCCCACTGTAGGTTGTCTGGGCATGCTGGGAGTTGTAGTTTTACAACATCTGGAGAGCCACAGTTTGAGGATGCCTGCACTAAAACTAATATTTTTGTGACAAAAATTTGTTCCAGTGTCTACAAAGTCTGAGAGCCATAGTTTTATGTTCTCTAGGGGACTGTCGGGAATTATAAAAATTTAGTACTCCATGGAAGTGTGATACTCCCTGAAGCAATTGATAATGCAGAGGCCCGGATGATCGGGGCAAGTGTCACACTGAGTGGTGGTGTCTTTCCGTATCCCCCTCCTGTGACACACTCTGCATCTTTTTTGGGTTCGTCCCTTCTTTCCAGTATGGGGGACCACACCTGGAAAATGTTGGCCAGGGACGATGCGGGCCCCTCCAATTCCCGAGGTACTCCGACCTGCTCTTTCCCGGTCTGAAAAGATCAGGTCCTTGAGGACTGCCTCATAGAACTGGAGGAAAGTCTCTGTGCTGCCAGCACTTCGAGATAGTACAAAAGCGTTGTTCATGGCAACCTGTACCATGTAGACCGCAACCTTTTTGTACCATGCCCGGGTTTTCCGCATGGCATTATATGGTTTGAGGACTTGATCAGATAGATCAACTCCTCCCATATACCGATTGTAGTCGACGATACAATCAGGCTTGAGGACCGTTGCCGTGGTACCTCGCACAGAGACTGGGGTGGTGCCGTTACCATGGATTGTGGTCAGGATAAGGACATCCCTCTTGTCCTTATACCTGACCAACAACAGGTTGTCGCTGGTTAGGGCACGGGTCTCACCCCTGGGGATAGGTACCTGGAGGAGCAAGGTTGGGAGGCCGCGCTGATTTTTCCGCACGGTCCCACAAGCGAATGTGGATCTGGCGGCAAGGGACCTGAACAAGGGAATACTGGTATAAAAGTTATCCACGTACAGGTGGTAACCCTTATCCAGCAGTGGGTGCACAAGGTCCCACACGAGTTTCCCGCTAACACCCAGAGTGGGGGGACATTCTGGGGGTTGAATACGGGAATCTCGTCCCTCGTAAACACGAAATTTGTAAGTGTACCCTGAGGTACTCTCACAAATTTTTTTCACGCCATACCTCGCTCGCTTAGTGGGAATGTATTGGCGGAAACTGAGTCTCCCCTTGAACGCAACGAGAGACTCATCAACCGCGAACTCCCTTTCAGGTACGTAGGCCTGTGCAAACTTGGCCCCGAAATGATCGATGATCGGCCGTATCTTATACAGCCGGTCATAGGCAGAATCACTTTGGGGGGGACATGCTGCATTATCTGCATAATGCAGGCATTTCCGGATGGCCTCGAATCTGGGACGCGTCATGGCCATACTGTACTTTGGGGTCTGATAGAGGACGTCCCCACTCCAGTAATGCCTGACACTGGGTTTTTGCACTAGACCCATGTGCAGCACGAGCCCCAAAACGTCCTCATCTCGGCTGCACTGACTGGCGTCCAGCCACCGGGTCTAGCCAAAAAGGAGCCTGGGTGCTGAGCAACGAACTGTTGGGCATACAGATTTGTCTTCTCCACCATCAGATTTACCAGTGGGTCACTGAAAAAAAAACTAAAAAAGTCTATTTCAGTGAACCCCACTGTGGGAATCTGGATTCCAGGATTGCCAACAAAATCCGGAATCGCAGGCTCATAGTCCACTGGGGGACACCAGCTAAGTTCACCGGTGGGGGGCTCCGGTGCGCTTATTTGGTGGGCCGGGAAACCAGTACGAACCCCAGGGCTGCTCGTACTGGTGTGGGCCACGGGTTCCCTAGCATGTGGGGGCCCTGGCTCTGCCTGGCGGCGTCTCCGCCGCCTTGGGGGCTCATCATCATCAGATGATGATGAGGAGGATGCGGATGAAAGGAGGAACGTGGGGTCATCCTCATCCTCACTGGCGCTCTCGGTGTCGGAGAGCATCTGGGCATATGCCTCCTCCGCCGAGAACATCCGGCGGGCCATGAGTATGTGTGTGCGTGTATGTGCGTGTGTGACAAACTTTATTGTATGTGCGTGTGTGTGGGGGCGGGTGTTCACGTACTAATAATAAGAAAAAAATTGACAAGTGTTAGAAAAAAAAAAAATGTATTTCAAACTAGCTGATCAGCCGTCCGGCACTGATCAGCGGTGGGGTGGGCTAAGTGCTAAGTGCTGTGGACCCCAACCACCACAAGCAGCACTGAAATAAAAAAAAAACTTTTTTACTAACACTAACACTAACTATCCCTTCTAGCCCTGCCTAAGATACCTCTCCCTCGCTGACCCTAACCTACCTGATGGCGGAGGGTGATGGGAGCCAGTCGGGGGGGTGACAGGAACGGTGCTGGAGCGGTGCTGGAGCTGTGCGGGTGCGATCCTCACTCGGCAGCAGCAGCAGGAAGAGGAGGGAAGAGAGGAGCGCCGGGAGTTTGAATCTCCCGCCTCTCTCCCCGGACCAATCGGATCCCAGCACCGCCACAACCGTCCCCAATTCAAGAACGGTGATTGGTGGTGTGATATCACACCACCTATCACCATTCTTTTCCGGTTCATCGGGTCACCGGAGACCCGAATGGACCGAAGCGCAGTAAACCGCAGGTCTGAATTGACCTGCGGTTTTCTGCGATCGCCCGATACTGGGGGTCAAATGACCCCCTCGGCGTTGTGACAGGATGCCCGCTGAATGATTTCAGCGGACATCCTGTTACTATGCTAACCCGCTGCCGCGCCGCGACTTGCATTTTGAAGATATGAGCGTTACGCGGTAGCTGTCATTGGGTCCACTAAGGACTCGGAAACCATGACGTACCGGTACGTCATGCGTCCTTAAGGGGTTAAAAGTTTCGAGTAATAAAAAAAAAAAGCATCCTTTTCCTAAAATAAAGTTAAAAAAAATTGTAAAAAAAAGATAAGTAGACATATTAGGTATCACCACGTCCGTATCAACCGGCTCTATAAAAATATAACATGACCAAACTGTGCTAAAAAAAAACATTTTTTGTCACCTTACATCACTAAAAGTGCAACACCAAGCGATCAAAATATTACTAATCTAACCATCACCTCATCCCGCAAAAAATGAGCCCCTACCTAAGACAATCACCCAAAAAATAAAAAACTATGGCTCTCAGACTATGGAGACACTAAAACATGATTTCTTTTGTTTCAAATTTGATTTTATTGTGTTAAATGTAAAAAAATAAATAAAAAAGTATACATATTAGGTATTGCCGCATTCCTAACAAACTGCTCTATAAAAATACCACATGACCTCACACCTCAGGTGCACACCGTAAATTTTTTTTTAATAAAAACAGTGTAAAAAAAGCCATTTTTTGTCACCTTACATTACAAAAAATGTAATAGCAAGCGATCAAAAAGTCATATGCACCCCAAAATAATGCCAATCAAACCGTCATCTCATCCTGCAAAAATGATACCCTACCTAAGATGATCGCCCAAAAAATAAATAAAACTATGGCTCTCAGACTATGGAGAAACTAAAACATGATTTTTTATTTGTTTCAAAAATTATATTATTGTGTAAAACTTAAATAAAAAATAAAAAAGTATACATATTGGGTATTGCCACGTCCGTAACTACCTGCTCTATAAAAATATCACATGACCTAACCCTTCAGATGAACAAGTAAAAAAGTAAAATAAAAACGGTGTCAAAAAAGCCATTTTTTGTCACCTTACATTAAAAAGTGTAATACCAAGCGATCAAAAAGTCATACGAACCCCAAAATCATACCAATCAAACCATCATCTCATCCCGCAAAAAATAAGATGCTATCTAGGACAATCGCCCAAAAAATTTAAAAAACTACAGAATCAGGGTAATAAATATTGAGTTATGTTTGGCTGTTAAGCCTTGCTTTGTTAGCGGAAAAAAATGGATTAAAATGGAAAATCTGCCAAAAAAGTAAAATTCTGAACTGTCATCTACATTTTCCTTTAATTCTTGTGGAACACCTAAAGGGTTAACAAAGTTTGTAAAATTAGTTTTGAGTACCTTGAGGGGTGTAGTTTCCAAAATGGGGTCACTTTTTTAGAGTTTCTACTCGAGGGGTACATCAGGGAGTCTTCAAATGCGACATGGCAACTTAAAATTATCCCAGTGAAATCTGCCTTCTAAAAACCATATGGCGTTCCCTTCCTTCTACGACCTGCCATGTACCCGTACAGCAGTTTACGACCACATGTCGGGTGTTTCTGTAAACTACAGAATCAGGGCAATAAATATTGAGTTTTGTTTGGCTGTTAACCCTTACTTTGTTACTGGAAAAAATTTATTAAAATGGAAACTATGCCAAAAAAGTAAAATTCGAAAATTTTATCTACGTTTTCCTTTATCCCTTGTGGAACATCTAAAGGGTTACCACAGTTTGTAAAATCAGTTTTGAATACCTTGAGGTGTGTATTTTCCAAAATGGGGTCACTTTTTGGAGTTTCTACTCTAGGGGTGCATCTTCAAATGTGACATGGCAACTTAAAATTATACCAGTGAAATCTGCCTTCCAAAAACCATATGGCGTTCCTTTCCTTCTGTGCCCTGCCGTGTTTACAGCAGTTTACGACCACATATGGGGTGTTTCTGTAAACTACAGAATCAGGGCAATAAATATAGATTTTTGTTTGACTGTTAATCCTTGCTTTTTTACTAGTAAAAATTGATTAAAATGGAAAATCTGGCAAAAAAGGGAATTTCTGAAATTTCATCTACATTTTCCTTTAATTCTTGTGGAATACCTAAAGGGTTAAGAAAGTTTGTATGATCAGTTTAGTTTCTAAAATGGGGCCCTTCATGGGTGGTTTCTGCGGTGTACCAGATCGACAGGGTAATTGTATGCGAGGTCACAGTATGAGCACTAGGCCGAGATAAATACAGTTCTGGTTACTTACGGTTATATCGTCCCTGGGCAGGCTTGCATAAGTGATAAGGAGAACGGCACAACGATTCTCTGGGGCACGCTCTGATAAGGGACACAGGCTAGATGGTGTTTCGAGGTGCCCTTGGTGGTCTGTATTAACCACTTCAGCCCCCCTAGCTTAAACACCCTTAATGACCAGGCCACTTTTTACAATTCCGCACTACACTACTTTCACCGTTTATTGCTCCGTCATGCAACTTACCACCCAAATGAATTTTACCTCCTTTTCTTCTCACTAATAGAGCTTTCATTTGGTGGTATTTCATTGCTGCTGACATTTTTACTTTTTTTGCTATTAATCAAAAATTACCGAAATTTTTGCAAAAAAATGACATTTTCACTTTCTGTTGTAAAATTTTTCAAAAAAACTACATTTCTATATAAATTTTTCTCTAAATTTATTGTTCTACATGTCTTTGATAAAAAAAATCCAATAAGTGTATATTTATTGGTTTGGGTAAAAGTTATAGCGTTTACAAACTATGGTGCAAAAAGTGAATTTCTGCATTTTGAAGCAGCTCTGACTTTCTGAGCGCCTGTCATGTTTCTTCAGGTGCTAGAATGTCAGGAAAGTATAAATACCCCCAAATTACACCATTTTAGAAAGAAGACACCCCAAAGTATTCGCGGAGGGGCTTGGTGAGTTCATGTATCATTTCATTTTTTTCACAAGTTAGCGGAAAATGACACTTTCTGAGAAAAAAAAAAAAAAAAGTTTCAATTTCTGATAACTTCTGGCAAAAAAAAAAAAAATCTCAGACGGACTCACTATGCCCCTCAGTGAATACCTTGGGTGTCTACTTTCCGAAATGGGGTCATTTGTGGGGTGTGTTTACTGTTCTGGCATTTTGGGCGGGGCTAAATTGTGAGCCGCCATGTAAAACCTAAAGGTACTCGTTGGAATTTGGGCCCCTTTGCGCACCCAGGCTGCAAAAAGTGTCACTCATGTGGTATCGCCGTACTCAGGAGAAGTAGGGCAATGTGTTTTAGGGTGTATTTTTACATACACCCATGTTGGAGTGAGAGAAATATCTCTGTAAATTGTCAACTTTGTATAAAAATTTTTTAAAAGTTGTCGTTTACAGAGATATTTTTCACACAAAGTAATGGGTATATATAAAAATACACCCCAAAGCACATGCCCTACTTCTCCTGAGTACAGCGATACCATGTGTGCCACTTTTTGCAGCTTGAGTGCGCAAAGGCCCTAAACCAATGAGTACCTTTAGAGATTTCACAGGGCATTTTTACGCATTTGGATTCCAGACTTCTTCTCACGCTTTAGGGGCCCCTAAAATGCCAGGGCAGTATAAATACCCCACATGTGACCCCATTTTGGAAAGAAGACACCCCAAGGTATTCTGTGAGGGTATGGTGAGTTCATGTAAAATTTTATTTTTGTCACAAGTTAGTGGAATATGAGACTTTGTAAAAAACAAAATTAAAAAAACAAAAAAACAATTTCCGCTGACTTGTGCCAAAAATAAAAATTCTGTGGACTCACCATGCCCCTCACAGAATACCTACGGGTGTCTTCTTTCCAAAATGGGGTCACATGTGGGGTATTTATACTCACCTGGCATTTTAGGGGCCCCTAAAGTGTGAGAATCCAAATGCATAAAAATGGCCTGTGAAATCCTAAAGGTACTCATTGGTTTTAGGGCCCCTTTGCGCATCTTGGCTGCAAAGAAATGTCACACATGTGGTATCGCCGTACTCAGGAGAAGTAGGGCAATGTGTTTTGTGGTGTATTTTTACATATACCCATGCTGCGTGTGAGAAATATCGCTGTAGCGACAACTTTTTAAATTTTTTTATTCAAAGTTGTCAATTTACAGAGATATTTCTCTCACCAATATGGGTATATGTAAATACACCAAGCTACTGCCTACTCTCCGATACAGCATCCATGATGTTACTTGCAGCCAAGATCGCAAAGGCCTAATTAATGAGTACCTTTAGGAGAGCATTTTTACGCATTTTCTTCTCACGCTTTAGGGCCCTAAAATGCCAGGGCATATAAATACCCACATGTGACCCATTTGGAAGAAGACACTCCAAGGTAATCCGTGAGGGGCATGGCGAGTTCATAGAAGATTTTTTTGGCACAAGTTAGTGGAAATTGATTTTTATTGTTTTTCTCACAAAGTCTCCCTTTCCGCTAACTTTTGACAAAAAGTTTAATTTTCATGGACTCATTATGCCCCTCAGCGAATACCTTGAGGTGTCTTCTTTCCAAAATGGGGTCACATGTGGGGTATTTATACTGCCCTGGCATTTTAGGGGCCCTAAAGCGTGAGAAGAAAAATGCGTAAAAATGCCCTCCTAAAAGGTACTCATTGGTTTTAGGGCCCCTTTGCGCATCTTGGCTGCAAAAAGTGTCACTCATGTGGTATCGCCGTACTCAGGAGAAGTAGGGCAATGTGTTTTGGGGTGTATTTTTATATATACCCATGCTGGGTGAGAGAAATATCTCTGTAAATTGACAACTTTGAATAAAAAATTTAAAAAGTTGTCGTTTACAGCGATATTTCTCACACACAGCATGGTATATATAAAATACACCCCAAAGCACATTGCCCTACTTCTCCTGATGCGGCGATACCACATGGTGACACTTTGCAGCCAAATCGCAAGGCCTAAAACCAATGAGTACCTTTAAGATTTCATAGGACATTTTTACGCATTTGGATTTTCACGCTTTAGGACCCCTAAAATGCCAGGGCAGTATAAATACCCCACAAGTGACCCCATTGTGGAAAGAAGACACCCCAAGGTATTCCGTGAAGGGCATGGCGAGTTCACAGAAAAAAAATTTGGCACAAGTTAGCGGAAATGGTATTTTTTTTTTTTTTTTTTACAGTCTCACATTCCACTAACTTGTGACAAAAATAAAATTTTGCATGAACTCACCATACCCCTCACGGAATACCTTGGGGTGTCTTCTTTCTAAAATGGGGTCACATGTGAGGTGTTTGTACTGCCCTGGCATTTGAGGGTCTCCGTAATCATTACACGTATGGCCAGAATTAGGAGTTTTGCGATTCTCCTTATATTGACCATACGGGTAATGAGAATTTTTCCGTTCAGCCTCTGCGCTGAAAGAAAAAAATGAACGTCTGAATTTTTCCATTCACATTGATCAATGTGGATGAAAAAATCTCTAAAAAATATGCAAAAAAAAGAGGGAAAAGCTATAAAGCTGCGATCGCTAAGGGACCCTAAGGCCTCATTCAAGCGTCCGCAATTCTGTTCCATAAAATTTTGTGGAACAGAAATGTGGATACATTCAATTCTATAGGGTTGTGTGGTGATTGGTGCACTTTGATATTTTTCTCTGGTGGTCCCAAGCAAAGGGACCACCAGAGAAGCGGGCAGCAAGCAGATCAGGCGCTGTTCACAGAACAACGTCTGATCTGCGATTTTTCTGCCATATACAGCCTGCCAGCGCACGATCGGCGCTGGCAGGCTGTAGTATAACTACATGCGAGCGCGCCGATGGCGCGCATTGCGCATGTGCGGGCGCGTCCTCGCGTCATCTCGCGTCTCGCGAGATGACGCGCCGATGCGTCCGATCAGAGCTACAGGGCCGCCGCCAGGACGCAATCCTGCGTGCGGCGGTCCTGTAGCGGTTAATGTGCCTATGGCAAGGTCCCTGATTGTCGTGATGCTAGTACCTTTTGTGGTGGTACAACCATTTATAGTAGTAGTAATTGAGGAATTGGAAACTGAGACAGCAGTGAAATCCAACTTATGACTTTTACGGAACGTTGCTCCTGGTAACAGTTACATCCAAGTATAAAACAGTTTCTAGGACATTCAGATATGAAATACAGTCTCTCATGCATACAGAGTTAGGGAAAATGTAAGTCCTCAGGGAAAAACAGGCTCTTTGTCTTAGGCTGGTATTAACTCTTGCCTTATTCTAACCTTGATTAAAGGTGGTTTTCAGAATCCTTGAACCTCTATTTCCAGTGCTTTTCTGACAGTTGGCCTAACTGTCCTCAGGATTTAAACTGGAGGTGTGGATGTCGGAAGCTAAATTGCAAAGGTGCCTGGGAAGCCTTTGAGTATGGCCGTTATGCTATCCTTTGACTTGAATACTTGTAAATATATATATTAGTCCCCTTGAAACTTGCTGTTTGCAACTTTGTCATTGGTCAACCCCAAGGGGCAAGCTATAGAAGTAGATTTCCCACCTCTAGGCTGAATCTTAAAGGCTTTAACCCTGGAGCCATCAGGGAGAGAGCAGAGAGGCAGGAGGCCTCCCTCCAGCAGGCAGATACATGACCGCACACTGACTAAGCTTCTGGAAAGAACTCCTAGACTGCCTTCATAGGCCTGAGCTAAGCTATAAATACACTGTTACACTGCCCCCATCTAGTGGTCAGACTAGTGTGGTGCAATCTAACTGGCCTGAATGAAAGGATCTTACATAGAATTACATAGTGACATGGGAGAATATGACATGAGATGAAGTATGACATTCAGACATAATATATGGCAATAAAACACAGTAAAACCAGTTTGCTGTGCCCACAATCACGAGTAGGACACTGCATTTCTATTATGTAAGCCTCACAAAGTGACTTCAGACCGGAACTGGTCCTTAACCCCTTTAGGACACATGACGTACCGGTACGGCATGTTTCCCGAGTCCTTAAGGACACATGACGTACCGGTAAGTCATGAGTAGTTCCGATCACTGCTGCTCAGCCGGCAGTGATCGGAACATGGTACCTGCTGAAATCATTCAGCAGGTACCTTGTTACAATGCCCAGGGGGTCCTGTGACCCCCCCGTATGGGCGATCGCTGCAAACCGCAGGTCAATTCAGACCTGCGGTTTGCAGCTCTTTTCGCTATCTCTGATCCCCACAGTCTGTGACCGCGGGGATCAAAGAGTTAATGCCCCCAAAGTTGTACATTTTAACCCCCCCTGCAGCCCCCAATCATATTATGGCGGCGGGGGGAGGTGGTGCGGGAGGCGGGATCGCGATTGCGATCCCCCGCCCGTCTCCTCTGTCTATTCCCTGTTGTCTAGTGGATCTATCAGAGTGTCAGCACATTGCTGACACTCTGATAGAAACGGCTGGCATCTGTGCTTGATCAGATGCCAGCCGTTTAACCCCTTCTATACCGCGGTCCGTCGGGGGGCTGCTGTGCCTTTGCAGCCCCCCAACAGGATGTGATCGCAGAGGGAGGGAGCTCCCCTCCCTCCCTATCGATCACCCGTTGCTCTCTTATGGCAGCAGGTGATGGTTGCCATGGAGACAGGACGCTTTCAGAAGCGTCCTGCTCTCCATGGTGCTGAAAGTCTGAATAGACCTGCTAAAGGTCTATTCAAACTTTGTAAAGTAAAAAATACAGCACAGTGCACTATATAGTGTACTGTACTGTATTATACAGACACCAGATCCACTGGATCTTTCAGAACCAAGTGGGTCTGGGTCAAATTTTTTTTTAAAAAAGTGAAAAAAAAGTTAAAATGAAAAAAACACATATCACTGAATAAAAATGAAAAAAAAAAATTAAATACACTACACATATTATGTATCGCCGCGTCCGTAAAAACCTGCTCTATAAAAATATCACATGACTGAACTTCTCAGGTGAACGCCATAAAAAAAAAACCCAAAAAATGGTGTAAATAAGCCATTTTTTGTCACCTTACATCACAAAAAGTGTAATAGTAAGCGATCAAAAAGTCATATGCACCCCAAGATAGTACCATTCAAACCGCCATCTCATCCTGCAAAAAATGAGCCCCTACGTAGGACAATCGCCCCCCCCCCAAAAAAAAAAAAATATGGCTCTCAAACTATGGAGACACTAAAACATGATATTTTTTTTTGTTTTAAAAAATATTATTGTGTAAAACTTATATAAATAAATTAAAAGCATACATATTATGTATTGCCGCGTCCGTCACAACCTGATCTATAAAAATAACACATGACCTAACCCCTCAGCTGAACACAGCAGAAAAAAATAAATAAATACGGTGTCAAAAGCCATTTTTGTCACCTTACATCACAAAAAGTGCAATAGCAAGCGACCAAAATGTCATATGCACCCCAAGATAGTGCCAATCAAACCGCCATCTCATCCCGCAAAAAATGAGCCCCTACATAAGACAGTCGCCCAAAAAAAAAAAAAAAAACTATGGCTTTCAGAATGTGGAGACACTAAAAAATAATTTTTTTCAAAAATGCTTTATTATGTAAAACTGAAACAAAAAACCCAAAAAAGTAGTCATATTTGGTATTGTCGCGTCCATAACAACCTGCTCTATAGAAATAGCACACAATCTAACCTGTCAGTTCAACGATGTAAATAACAAAAAATAAAAACTGTCCCAAAACAGCTATTTTTTTGCAAATTTTCCATTTTAATCCATTTTTCCAGTAACAAAGCAAGGGTTAACAGCCAAAAAAAAAACCTCAATATTTATTGCCCTGATTCTCTTGTTTGCAGAAACACCCCATATGTGGTCGTAAACTGCTGTATGGCCAAACGGCAGGGCACAGAAGGAAGGGAACGCCATATAGTTTTTGGAAGGCAGATTTTGCTGTACTGGTTTTTATCACCATGTCCCATTTGAAGCCCCCCTGATGCACCCCTACAGTAGAAACTCCAAAAAAGTGACCCCATTTTGGAAACTACGGGATAAGGTGTCAGTTTTGTTGGTACTATTTTAGGGTAAATATGATTTTTGGTTGCTTTAAATTCTGAAATTTCATCTCCATTTGCCAATAACCCTTGTGGAACACCTAAAGGGTTAACAAAGTTTGTA
This sequence comes from Bufotes viridis, assembly GCA_033119425.1. Taxonomy (NCBI): domain Eukaryota; kingdom Metazoa; phylum Chordata; class Amphibia; order Anura; family Bufonidae; genus Bufotes; species Bufotes viridis. Next base: position 415,535,520 of record CM065590.1, on the reverse strand, counting down.
AAACTGGTTTTGAATACCTTGAGGGGTGTAGTTTCTAGATGGAGTCACTTTAATGGAGTTTCTACTCTAGGGGTGCATCGGGGGCTTCAAATGGGACATGGTGTCAAAAATCCAGGTTTTTGGAAGGCAGCAAAATCTGCCTTCCAAAAACCATATGGCGTTCCTTTCCTTCTGCGCCCTGCCGTTTGGCCATACAGCAGTTTACGACCACATATTGTACGACCACAAACTACAGAATCAGGGGAATAAATATTAAGTTTTGTTTGGCTGTTAACCCGTGCTACTTACTAGACTTCAGCGATTTTCATGCAATGATTAGTCTCATTCGTAGATATTTAAAAGGACGTTTAAATTTCCGATATAGACCTCAACGATTTGCATGCAGTGATTAGTCTCATTGGTAGATTTTCAAAATAATCGACGTTTAAAATTTTCGATACTGAAAGACAATAAAACTCCGCTGGTGCAGCAATCCTTTAAAATCGAATTCCCACTGTTTATTTTATACTCACAGAAACATCGATATAAAAAGTCCAAAATATGTCTCAAACAGTCTGCCCGACCCGGGTTTCACTCGGAGAGCTTCATCAGAGGCATCTGCACCAGCGGAGTTTTATTGTCTTTCAGTATCGAAAATTTTAAACGTCGATTATTTTGAAAATCTACCAATGAGACTAATCACTGCATGCAAATCGTTGAGGTCTATATCGGAAATTTAAACGTCCTTTTAAATATCTACGAATGAGACTAATCATTGCATGAAAATCGCTGAAGTCTAGTAAGTAGACTGATACAACTAGCAGGTGAATGGTCTCAATGGTACTTCACTATCTGCACATATGTATTTCGATTTCCACAGAGTCCTTTTGAGGTTAAGGCATCTGGGAAACCTTTTGGTTCTTGGAATTTCTAGTATCTTGAAGGAGTGTTGGATTCGGGAGAAGAATATCGCGCGGTCTTAACTTCTACCCTCATTTGCATAGTGTGAACTGATCCCCACACGTACATAGGACCTGCAGCGAAGTCCCTTTTGTATCTTCCCGGTGACTATATCTTTGCTTATTTAAAAATATGCCTGCATCCACATAAAAAAAGCTGTAAAGTCATGACCACTAGGGGACTCACTTCCACCTAACTTGAAGCCCACTGCCTGTTGTCACGCAAGATCTGTCTCTAGTAACAGAGACGCAGAAGAAAGGGAGGAAGTGAGGGATTGTCAGAACTAGCTGAGATACAGAGTCTGATAAAAGAACTGCTTCTACACTTTTTCTGAAAATCACAGGAATGTCCTGCCCCTCTGTAAGGCTACATTCACACGAACGTATTTTGTTTCTGCATCCGTTCCATTTTTTTTGCGGATTGGATTAGGACCAATTCATTTCAATGGGTCCACAAAAAATGAGGACAGCACACTGTGTGCTGTCCGCATCCGTATGTCCGTTCCGTAGCCCCGCAAAAAAAATAAAGCGTGTCCTATTCTTGTCTGTTTTGCGGACAAGGATAGGTACTGTTACAATGGATCTGAAAAAAAAAAAAAACGGATGCAATACGGATGCCAAAAGGACATCATCCATATTTTTTGCGGATCAGTGTTTTGCGGACCGCAAACCACATATGGTCGTATAAATGTAGCCTAAGTGTGATTTCCCCCTCCCTATCTCTTCTGTGAGCTCATGAGCTGAAAACAAACATAGTGGGAGGTAAGAGGAAGAATGTCACAGCAAAAAAGTGCTGTGTGAGAGAAATGCATCTAGCTGTGCAGCAGAACAGGGGAATATTTAAGCTAAAAAATACATTATGGAAGACCAAAAAATACCTATTCCTTAGCAGTTATGACTGTACAAAGAAGCACAACCATTATACAAATTTTTTGGAAAACTGGTGTAAATACAATGAGAAATATCGTTTTTAGAATGAGTGATATATTCATGGAGCATCTGTTCCACTTTTTACGACACAGAAGTAGGATAAAGTGGATGAGGAGGAGCACTACTTTTTTTTATTTATTATTGTTTCACAGTCTAAAGTTGGGTTGTCTGGAAGTGTTTGATGTACCCATACTGGGGAGGACCCATACTAAGTTTTGCTATAGGGCCATATGAGCACTGTGTATGCCCCTGGCTAGCCCCATATGCTCTCAGGAGGGGTGGAGATCCCAGGGGTCAGACTTCCACTGATGATAAACTGATGGCAAATCATAGCAATATGTGAACCCTTAAATGCAGAATCCCTTTAATAAAAAAATAATAATCTGAAGTATTGAAAGCTTTGCCAGATCATATATCACGGTGTATAATAGCGCCAAGCAGGGGTGTGGAACATATTTCATGTTATATTTGATTATTTCATATAATTCGCTGCTTATGTACTGTATCTTATTGGCAATCACTAGGCAATCTAGCTAAACCATGGATTCTTACAAGAAATAGTCAAGGAACACGAAAGAAGCAATTCATCCAGGAGAGATTTATAGGAAGGATAAAAGCAGCTGCATGCATACAGGAACACATCCAGAGACAATAGAAGGCGCATAGAATAGGCCCTCTAATCAGTGGGGTAACTAGATGTCTATGGGCCCCCAGGGCAAACTTTGGATTGGGGCCCCCCACCTCCATTAACCCGAAACCCCATTACCCCGCCCCCTCCCCTCGCTCTGTATATATATTATTTGGTCCCCACCCAGACTATATACATTTCAATTGGACCCCACCCAGACTGTATATATTTCACTTGGCCCCCACCCAGACTGTATATATTCCACTTGGCCCCCACCCAGACTGTATATATTTATTTGGCCCCCAGACTATATATATTTCATTTGGCCCCCAGACTGTATATATTTCATTTTGACCCCTGTATATAATTGAATGATTGGCTGCCCCTGCCCCCCTCTCACTCTGTATAAATTACATTTTTTTGTGGCCCCCTCTTATATTGCTGGTGCGGGCCCCCCTTTCTAAGTTCAGTTCATAGGGCCACTGCCAGGTGCCCCCCATATGGCACAGCCCCTGTCAGGCTGCCACCTTCTCTGTATAGATTCTCTTTTCTTTTTGTGCACCCCCCCTGGCCCTTTCTGAATTCAATTCATAGAGTGTCGGGTGCCCCCAGTATGGTGCGCAGCGTGTGCATACCTAAAAAAAAAAAATACTTACCTCTGCTCTGCTCTGTTCCGCGTTCGGTCGTCCCGTCTCACTGGCTGCACCACGTCTTCCCGCGATACCCGTTACCTCCTCCAGCACCATGTCTCACCGACAGTGAGCAGAGAGGGTGAATGTATGGGGATCCCCATACATATTTTTAAATAGATAAAGCGGAGGGAGACTGAGCTGGTAAAAAGCACTTGCGGAGCCCCCCTCCCGCCGGGCTCGGTCACGGTCGCACTCTCTGCGACCGTGATCATTACGCCCCTGCCCCAAATAGCAGTGGCTACATTTGCTGAACGTTTAAACCAATTTATGTTAATCTGTCTATATATATCTATCTACCTGTCTATCTATTATCTATTTATCTATCTATTCCTGTTTCTCTGCAGGCATATTTGTATACTGGCTATGCACAGAAACCCTCAGTGAAAATGATCATATATTGTACTAAGGGCTGAGATGTGTGGGATGGTTGTTACATGGATAACTGCCTTTTCCTCATTGCAATACTATGTGTTACGTAGTATAGAATTAACCATTTTACATTACCCTCACATTACTACTTTATCTATTTTTGTCTATCTATTTACTGTATCAATCTATCTATCTCATATCTATCTATCTAATATCTATCTATCTATCTATCTATCTATCTATCTATTTATCTATTTATTCCTGGTACTTTGCAGGCAAATTTGTATACTGGCTATGCACAGAAGTCATCAGTAAAAATTATCATATCAGTGAAATGTGTGGGAAGGTTGTTACAATAACTGCCTTTTCCTCATTGCAATACTATGTGTTACTTAGTAAAGAATTGCAAATTTTACATTACCCTCATATCTATCTATCTATCTATCTATCTATCTATCTATCTATCTATCGTGGTAAGGTGAACGGAAAAGTGTATGGTAAAGTCCTGGAAGGGGTGTATATCCCACCCAGATTCCTCTACTGGGTGAGGTAAAATAAAGTCCAGATAGATAAAATGGTCTCAGCAATGTGTAGGTGGCTGAAATACTTTATTAAAATTCATGGGCTGGATTTTATTGGATTGGGATGGTAGGAGGCAGTGGGACCTCCCAATCCACCCCCCCCCCCTCCCCATTCCAGGACAGGTTTTTTCCCTAACCTGAGGGATCCCGAGCTGAAGTCAGCTGGGATCGTTAAGGGGAAATACAACTCATCCCAGAAGGTCAGTCTGGAAGAGCTGTGCCTGGAACAAGGCTGGAGAAGCCAGACTCACTGTGTGTCTTACATTCAAAAGGTGAGATAGAAACTGCTCTGTATTAGTTAGGCCCAGACGGGCAGGTGTTTATTTTGTTTTGTTTGGATTCCGAGGCACTGGAACCTCACCTTACCTGCATGTGCTGGAGTGGCATTAAAATAAAGCGCCATTTTGATTTGAACTCTACAGTCTGCAAAGGACTTTGTCAGCGCCGCCCTGCTGGAGAGAAACAAACCCCTACACTATCTATCTATCTTATATTTATCTATCTCATATGTATCTGTCTATCTATCTATCTATCTATCTATCTATCTATCTATCTATCTATCTATCGGACTGGCCCACAGGGGTACAAGGGAATCCCCTGGTGGGTTCCTGAGGAAGGTGGGCCCCTAGTCTCCCACCCCCTGCACAAGTGGCACATAACACAGTAGACTTACTGCAATACATACATATATTCAATATACAGCACCTCAACCAGCTTATGTTCATATACAAAACTTGATAGATTATTCAAGAAACTCCCCAGTTTATTATTATAGACTCGATCAGAGCTGAGATGACTTCTGGGTGTAGAGGAAAGCTACCAGTGTCCTCTTTTCCCCAGGACCTACCTTCTCAAAGTTGCTGCAGGGACCCCTATAATCAATCATCTGGTAGCATCTTACTGCTGTGTGAGATGGTGATATTTGAATGTATCTGTACGGTCAGTCCCCAAAATACATTTTACTAGTGGGCCCTAGGCACCCTAGTCTGACACTGTATGTTTGTATCTATCTATCTATCTATCTATCTATCTATCTATCTATCTATTTAGCTCTATCTATCTATCCCTGTTTCTCAGCAGGCAGATTTGTATACTGGCTATGCACAGAAATCCTAAGGGTTGAAATGTGTGGGCTGGTAGTTACATGGATGAGTGCCCTTTCCTTATTGCAATACTATGTGTTACTTTGAGGAGAATTGCACATTTCACATTATCCTCATATTACTAGAGGTGTCATCTCAGTTATGATAATGTAGTTGCTCTAAGGAATATTGGTCCTGGAGGAAATGACTCCATCCTGGTGTAAATCCTGCTATAGGAAACTGAGAAATGTCTCCTTTTAGATAGGAGCTCTGAACACAGACTCCTGTACACCCCTCCCAGCAGTCTCCAGACCGGGTCGCTGACAGGGAGCATCCTCTTGCTGTTTGGCCAAGGAGGGTTTGTTTTACTGGCTCATTGTTTCCCCAAAAAATTATGGTAAGGGCTCATGCACATAACTCACGGAAAAAAGATGCACCACATGGATAAGCACCTGACAACACTGGCTAATCCCTCACTCTGGATGTTAAAAGCTGAGAGATTCGCCAATATTTCCAATCAGGAACATATCGGAGCCCCTTCAAACACCACGTCACGGTCTCTCAGCATGACATGGGGTCCTACCACTAGACTACCTATGGTGTGTGAACAAGGTCTGAAAAGGTATTAAGCAGCCTACAGCCCCCTCCCACTCACCTGCATTGCAGGACCAACAATGCAATGAGGAACAAATGAGGCCGCAAGCTACACCTAAGGGCTCATGCACACGTACATATTTTTTGTCCGTTTCGTTTTTTTGCAGCCCATATGCGGAACTATTCTCTTAAATGGGGCCCGCAAAAAAACAGAAATAACTTAGTGTGCGTTCCGTTTCCGTATGTCTGTTTTGCAAAAAAAAAGGACATGTCCTATTATTGTCCTGACATGGATAAGACACTTCTTTTATGTGCCGGCCGTTCTGTTCCGCAAAATGCACGCAACTGGTATCCGTGTTTTGCGGATCTGCAATTTTGCCCTAAGTGTCTGTTAACATCACATTGAGGATCTACATTCAGTGTCTATGCCAGGAAAAGCTCCCAGTGTATACATCAAACATATCCATAGGGTCTTAATCTCCCGACTGAGACAGGAAGATCATCCTTTTGGCCTCTGTCTATGTTGGTGTATATGGTGCTGAATAGTATAGGAGACTATACTATTTCATGCAAAGATATACAGTATATATAATTATAGCATTAAAGCATGATTAGGTAAAAAATTAAAATCATACATAGTCTAGTACATGACAACCTCTTTGTAACAAAGCTAGAACCAGACCTATACCTCTTATGGATCCAGAGATCTCCCCGTTCATTGCTCCAATTGTTCTGCCAGATTTATTTCAAGATGGCAGGTCATGGGGTGTGTCCTTTCTCAGAGGGTGTGTTCTGTATGGAGCAGCTAGTGGCAGCTAAAAGATAGAACTGAGCATGTGCTTCCATCTCAGTGAGCAGGACAAAGAAAGTAGAAAAGAAGCAAACAGCAGGTGGCGCTATACAGATAGATTTCATCGAATAACTTAGTGGCTATAATAAATTTTGAATTACATGCAATTACAAAACTGTAGAATATTATTCATAAGACAACCCCTTTAACAGCCAACATGCCTCCAATAGGATGCAGGCAGAATGACCTAATTACTAACCTCAGCACAGTACCCCCTATACACAGTGCCGGCAGACATTTACCTCATATAGAAGTGTCAACAAGACACATTAACAAAGCCTCAAAACACCCCAAATAAATAATACTGCCAGCAGTGCCCAGCATCAATAGTACTGGCAGAATGTCTACTCGTAAACAATTCGAAAATAGTGCTTCAAACACATAGAATTATCAGATTAAAGGGATATTCCACCTTTTTTTTATATGGATGACCTATCCTTAAGCTACATTATCAATATCATATCAGTGGGGTCCAATGTCGCCAATGTTGGAAACTAAACATTGGATGATGTTGGAAGGATAAGGCTCCATTCATTGTGTAGTCGCCATGCTGGTGTACTAAATCTCAGCTGCCATTTCATTAGTTTTTTTGCAGGACGAGTTTTAGTTGCTTGCTTTTTATTTTTGGGAGGTGGTATTAACATAAAGAAAGCATTTTTTTGGCCTAATTTTTGTCTAGTTTATTTTACATTGAAGTCAATGATAAGCTGTTGATGTCATTTTGCATGTGGATTACGCAGGGGAAAACACTAATTTTTCACTGTAAAAACTCAGCCAAAAGTAGGACTGCATGGGTATCTGTACATGGCAAGCCAAAGACTGTTAGGCCACCACTTAGCACCCCACGATTGCATTACTGGGGAAGGAGGTAATGATTGCTTAAATTGCACGGTCAGCATTGCCTGCGGCATCTAAGGGGTTAAACATTCAGGCATGGATCCTGGCAGTGAGACTGAAAATGACAGCTGACATCCACACGCAATAGCACTAGCATTGTTCCTGAGCCCACGCCATGACAGCGATGTACTATACTTAGTTAATGTGGCTTCACATTAACTACCACCTTGTAGTGTTGTAATAGACAGGGTGGCAAGGGGTTTAATAATGCAATTCTGCTACCACTAGAGGGAGTCTGGAGCTTACCGCATACCGTATTATTATAACGATATGCAGTAAGCTCCCTCTAGTGGTAGCAGAATTTTAACATTTAACTCTATTGCTATGGAAGAGCATGGTCAGAGATGCCTCCCATTGTTTCTGAATTATAGCACTGATTTTCCCGAATGCGAACTTTAGATCCGAATCATGGAAACAAACAAGTTGACAGAAAAACGTCTGAAACTGTGGCAGTGCAAACTGAAAATTTGTGGGAGAAATCCATGGTTCAGCCTTGAATTTCTGGTGCCAATTTTTTCTCAAATCAGCATTTTTCAGCATTAAAAAAAAAATTAATCCTAATATTTTATCTCTGTAAAGAAAAAAAACAGAACTCCAACAGCTATGACTATAGCTCTGTTACTACAGAGCTGTTCCCATTAGAGTTGAGCGAACACCTGGATGTTCGGGTTCGAGAAGTTTGGCCGAACTTCACGAAAATGTTCAGGTTCGGGATCCGAACTCGACCCCGAACCCCATTGAAGTCAATGAGGACCCGAACTTTTGGGCACTAAAAAGGCTGTAAAATAGCCCTGGAAAGGGCTAGAGGGCTGCAAAAGGCATCAAAATATAGGTAAATCCCCTGCAAACAAATGTGGATAGGGAAATGACTTAAAAATAAAATAAATAAAAATTAACCAATATCAATTGGCAACTTGGAGGAGCAGGTGGAATAGGAGGTTGGGGTGGCGTCAGGTGGGAATGCTATGGGAGTTGAAGTTCTCATCACAGCCAAAAAGGATTCATGTCTGCCTGCAGTGCCACAGGCCTCATTCACAGACTCAGGGCCATGGCAACCATACATGGGAGTTGGAGTTCACATCACAGTCAAGAAGGATTCATGTCTGCCAGCAATGTCACAGGCCTCACTCACAGACTCAGGCCAATGGCATCCATACATGGGAGTTGAACTTGTCATCACAGCCAAGAAGGAATCATGTCTGCCTGCAGGGCCACAGGCCTTATTCAAACATTCAGGCCCAAGGGACCCACAAAGAGGAGACTTAAATCACGCCAAGACAGTATTGATTTCACCCAGAAATGCCACAGGCCTCATTCACAGATTCAGACTCATGGCACCCACAAAGAGGAGAGTTACAATCATGCCAAAACAGTATTGATTTCACCCAGTAGTGCCACAGACCTCATTCACTAATTCAGGACTATGGCACCCGCAAAGAGGAGAGCGGTCCCGTAACAGCAACACAGGCCTCAGGTCAACCTGCAATGGAACAGGCGATTATCATTTATGTAGGCCCCTGACACCCAGACAGAGAAGAGGTCATTTGACAGTAGAAAGAGGTTAATGTCTCCCACAAATACAGCAGGCGATGAAACAAAATATAGGCCCCTGACAACCAGACAATAGGGCGGTCATTCGACAGTAAAAAGAGGTTAATGTCTCCCACCAATAGAGCAGGCGATGAAACAAAATATAGGCCCCTGACAACCAGACAATGTAGAGGTCATTTGACAGTCTAAAGAATTTAATGTCTCCCACCAATGCAGCAAGTGATAAAACAAAATATAGGCCCCTGACAACCAGACAATGGGGCAGTCATTTGACAGTAAAAAGAGTTTAATGTCTCTCACCAATGCAGCAAGGTATGAAACAAAATATAGGCCCCTGACAACCAGACAATGGGGAGGTCATTTGACAGTCTAAATAGATTAATGTCTCCCACCAATGCAGCAAGGTATGAAACAAAATATAGGCCCCTGACAACCAGACAATGGGGCGGTCATTTGACAGTCTAAATAGATTAATGTCTCCCACCAATGCAGCAAGCGATGAAACAAAATATAGGCCCCTGACAACCAGACAATGGGGCGGTCATTTGACAGTCTAAAGAGTTTAATGTCTCCCACCAATGCAGCAAGGGATGAAACAAAATATAGGCCCCTGACAACCAGACAATGTAGAGGTCATTTGACAGTCTAAAGAGTTTAATGTCTCCCACCAATGCAGCAAGCGATGAAACTAAATATAGGCCCCTGACAACCAGACAATGGGGCGGTCATTTGACAGTTAAAAGAGTTTAATGTCTCCCACCAATGCAGCAAGGTATGAAACAAAATATAGGCCCCTGACAACCAGACAATGTAGAGGTCATTTGACAGTCTAAAGAGTTTAATGTCTCCCACCAATGCAGCAAGCGATGAAACAAAATATAGGCCCCTAACAACCAGAAAATGGGGCGGTCATTTGACAGTCTAAAGAGTTTAATGTCTCCCACCAATGCAGCAAGCGATGAAACAAAATATAGTCCCCTGACAACCAGACAATGTAGAGGTCATTTGACAGTCTAAAAGAGTTTAATGTCTCCCACCAATGCAGCAAGCGTTGAAACGAAATATAGGCCCCTGACAACCAGACAATGGGGCGGTCATTTGACAGTAAAAAGAGGTTAATGTCTCCCACCAATACAGCAGGCGATGAAACAAAATATAGGACCCTGACAACCAGACACTGGAGTGGTCATTTGACAGTCTAAAGAGTTTAATGTCTCCCATCAATGCAGCAAGCGATGAAACAAAATATAGGCCCCTGACAACTAGACAATGTAGAGGTCATTTGACAGTCTTAAGCAGGCATCCTCAAACTTCGGCCCTCTAGCTGTTGTAAAACTACAACTCCCACAATGCCCTGCTGTAGGCTGATACCTGTAGGCTGTTCGGGCATGCTGGGAGTTGTAGTTTTACAACAGCTAGAGGGCCGCAGTTTGAGGATGCCTGGTCTAAAGAGTTTATTGTCTCCCACCAATGCAGCAAGCGTTGAAACGAAATATAGGCTCCTGACAACCAGACAATGGGGCGGTCATTTGACAGTAAAAAGAGGTTAATGTCTCCCACCAATACAGCAAGCGATTTAACAAAATATAGGCCCCTGACAACCAAACAATGTAGAGGTCATTTGACAGTCTAAAGCAGGCATCCTCAAACTGCGGCCCTCCAGCTGTTGCAAAACTACAACTCCCAGCATGCCCGAACAGCCTACAGGTATCAGCCTACAGCAGGGCATTGTGGGAGTTGTAGTTTTACAACAGCTGGAGGGCCGCAGTTTGAGGAGGGCTGTTCTAAAGAGTTTAATGTCTCCCACCAATGCAGCAAGCGATGAAACAACATATAGGCCCCTGAAAACCAGACAATGTAGAGGTCATTTGACTGTAAAAAGAGGTTAATGTCTCCCACCAATACAGCAGGCGATAAAACAAAATATAGGCCCCTGACAACCAGACAATGTAGAGGTTATTTGACAGTAAAAAGAGTTTAATGTCTCCCACCAATGCAGCAAGCGATGAAACGAAATATAGGCCCCTGACAACCAGACAATGGGGCGGTCATTTGACAGTCTAAAGAGTTTAATGTCTCCCACCAATGCATCAAGTGATGAAACAAAATATTAAGTGCCACAGTGACGCCAGAGGTGGAAGGAGAGGCCGAGCCAGCAGCAGAAGAGGGAGTAGGAGGAGCATGAGAGAGGCTGGATCTCCTAGGCACTCGTAGAAGGTAGGTCCCGATGCTGTGCAGTGCTTTGGGCAGCCTCTGCACGGCATCGGGCTGCCTTGTCACACATCGGGTCCCCATTAAAGCAGCTTAAGTGTTAATGCGCCGGCATCAGTGTTTTCACCAATGCCGGCGCATACAACAGGGGTCCGGCTATCAGTGACTGCCGGACCCCTGCTGCGAATTGGGAGTGCGCAGCTCCTGCACTTGCCCGATCAGCATGACGTAAATGTACGTCACTGGTCCTTAGGTTACCGCCAGATATGACGTACATGTACATCATGGGTCCTTAAGGGGTTAAAGGCATAGTAATCTTAGTGTATATAAACTTTTGACATTGCAGAAAGTAATAAAAATGCCTTAAAACATTCTCTCTCTCTCATTATTCTGGCATTTGGCAAATAATAATAATTATAGTAATCCTAACTGACTAAAAACAGAAAAGGTTTATTCTGATTTAATGTCAGATATAAAAAAAAAGCAAAGCATATGTGTCTTATTATATAGTGTATGTAAACTACTGGTTTCAAATGTATATACTGTATATATATAATGTATATATATACACACACACAGTATCTAAAACAATTGAGTACTCGCCTCACATTTTTATAAGTACTTTATTCTATCTTTTCCTGGGAGAACACTGAAGATATGACACTTTGATACAATGTAAAGTATAATCACAGAGTACCTCCACCAGTGTAAAACGTAACCTTTACTGATGATCATTAAAAATCACCCAATTTGTGCCCTTAAAAAGCAATTAACAATAAGGCTGGGCAGGACAAGGAAAGGAAAATTGACTGACCCTCACACTTGCCCTATAAACTATATGCCCTGCCCAGCAAAACGGAATGGCGCCCCAATAGGGGTGATCCCGTGTCAGGAACCTTGATTTTATTCAAAGCCATACTTTGATTATCAGTATTTAAATGGTGTGTAGTAGATTTTTTAAAGGGTCTCAGTAGTAGCAGCACTGTGGACATTTGGTATGTGATGCAGATGCATTACATTTGGTCCCAAATATGTGGGAATTGTCTTTCTTTATGGCCATGAGATTTACCATTATCATTTAGTATTACTACAAGAATATAATCTGATTCGCACACATATTATTGCCTCCTTTTCTGTATCATTTGTTTTTTGGATTCTTTTTGTTATATATGTTCCCCTGATGAACTGACCCCAGAGAATGGTTCAGAGAAACGCGGTGGGACAAAGTTTATATTACTGGGACATATGGTATGCGCTCCTTTCTTTTTCACTGGTGATCAAAACCTGGATGCCACTGGTTTATTTTGGAGCATATACAGTTGAAACCAGAAGTTTACATACACTATATAAAAAGACACATATGCATGTTTTTCTCAATATCTGACATGAAATCAGAATAACCCATTCCTGTTTTTGGTCGTTAGGATTACCATAATTATTATTATTTGCCAAATGCCAGAATAATGAGAGAGAGAATGTTTTAAGGCATTTTTATTACTTTCTGCAATGTCAAAAGTTTACGTACACTAAGATTACTATGCCTTTAAACAATTCTGGACTGCACATATGATGATGTCATGTGTTTGTAACCTTCTGTTAGGTTTGTTGGCAACATCTGAGTTAATTAGACACACTTGTGGATGTATTTAAAAGCACACCTGAAACACACTGCTTCTTTGTGTAGCATCATGGTAAAGTCTAAAGAAATCAGCCAAGATATCAGGAAGAGAATTGTAGACTTGCTCAAGTCTGGCTCAACCTTAGGTGCAATTTTAAGATACCTGAAGGTGCCTCGTTCATCTGTACAAACAATTATATGCAAGTACAAACAAGATGGGAATGTCCAGCCATCCGCTCAGGAAGCAGACGGGTTGTGTGTCCCAGAGATGAACGTGCTTTGGTCCGACATGTGCATATCAACCCAAGAACAAAAGCAAAAGACCTTGTGAAGATGATGGTGGAAGCTGGTAGGATTGTGTCAATATCCACAGTGAAACGAGTACTGTATCAACATGGGCTGAAAGGCCACTCTGCCAGGAAGAAGCCCTTACTCCAAAAGAAACATAAAAAAGCCAGATTAATGATTGCAAATGCACACAGGAACAAAGACCTACATTTTTGGAGACATGTCCTGTGGTCTGACGAAACTAAAACTGAACTTTTTGGCCATAATGACCATTGTTACATTTGGAGGAAAAAGGGAGAAGCTTGGAAGCCTAAGAACCCCATCCCAACTGTGAAACACGTGGGTGGCAGCATCATGTTGTGGGGTTGTTTTGCTGCAGGAGGGACTGGTGCAGTTCACAAAATAGATGGCATCATAAGGAAAGAAGATTATGTGGAAATACTGAAGCAACATCTCAAGACATCAGTCAGGAAGTTAAAGCTTGGACAGAAATGGGTCTTCCAAATGAACAATGACCCGAAGCATACTGTCAAACTGGTTACAAAGTGGCTTAAGGATAACAAAGTCAGTGTTTTGGAGTGGCCATCACAAAGCCCTGATCTCAATCCTATTGAAAATGTATGGGCAAAGCTGAAAAGGCAGGTGCAAGCAAGGCGACCAACAAACATGGCTCAGTTACACCAGTTTTGTCAGGAGGAAGGGGCCCAAATTCTGACCAATTATTGTGAGAAGCTTGTGGAAGGATATCCAAAACGTTTGACCCAAGTCATACAGTTTAAGGGCAATGGTACCAACTATTAATGAAATGTATGTAAACTTTTGACTTTGCAGAAAGTAATACAAATGCCTTAAAACATTCTCTCTCTCTCTCTCTCATTATTCTGGCTTTGGCGAATGATTTTAATTATAGTAATCTTAATTTACCAAAAACAGGAAAGGTTTATTCTGATTTCATGTCAGATATTGAGAAAAACATGCATATGTGTCTTTTTATATAGTGTATGTAAACTTCTGATTTCAACTGTATGTATTATGTGCGATTATTTTTGTTGTAACTTTATTATTTTTTTAAACATTCATTGACTTATGACATTACTATTGGACTGTAGGGGGTGAGACGTACAGTATGTATTAAGTTATACATTACTTTTTTTTATCTATTGTATGTATGCAAATAACATTTCTTTAACCCCTTAGTAACCACTAATACGCCATTTTACTGACGTAAACAAAGGGGGCTTTAGCTAAACAGCTTGCTTTAATCAATCATGTACTTAAAATGATGCATTTAAAGCTATAACTTGTCCTGCAAAACATGACAAGACCTCATACAAGTACATTGATGAAAAAACAAAAAAGGGTATAGCTCTTGGAATGCAATTTTTAAAAAATGCACGGGGTCACTAAGGGGTTAAAAAAGAACTGAGCTTATTCTTTAGTTTTTTTTTTTTTTATTCAACAATTGTCTTACCTTTGAATTCTGTATTTTGCAATGCATATTATTATATGTGTGTACTGAGATTAATAAAATGTGCCACAGTTTCTCATCAGCAAAATTAGGACTTGCACCATATTTATGACATACTTACTGATACAGGTGATTTTTTTCACCTTTAGAACACTCTCTATAAGAGACAAATGCCTTTAAAAAAAAATGTGAGCAATTTACAAAATAAAATATATATATAATTTTACTGTCAGTGTGGAGCATTTTTTATCAAATTTTTTAAAGAAATGATACCATAGCTACACATGCATTTCAAAACTATATTTTTACTAGAGCTTTGGCCTCCTGGTGGACATAGCAAGTATTTTACTGTGTATGAGTAAACCAGTAAAACACTAGTTCATTATCATTGCTATACTGGTGTTATGCACCTTTTTGCAATATTCTTTAATGGGGTTGTCTTAGATAATAAAAAAATCTTGGAGAAGCCTCCAATAGCCTAAGCCTAATAGATGTTATACCCAGTGGCGCATTATAATTGGTGCGTTTGGGTCGGTCGCCCCGGGCCCGGCATCGCTGGGGGGGCACAGCGCCGACCCGATCGCCCACATACTGCGGCGGGGCATGGGAGCGTATAGTTCCCTGCCATGCTGCCTATCACCGCCATAAGCTTCAGGCCTAGTAGGCCTGAGGCCTATGTGGTGGTAGAAGCCCGGCGTGCGTGATGTTAGAGGAGACCGCGATCTTCGAGTGAGCGCCGCAGCCTCTTTGCTCCTTACCAAGCACAGCGCTGTCCATTTGATAGCACTGTGCTTGGTATTGCATCTCAGCCCCAATCACTCTGATGGGACAAAGCTGCACCTCGGCCATGTGAACAATGAATGTGATGTCATATGGCCGAGGAAGAGATTCACGAAGCACCGCAGCCTCTTCATAGAGAAAAAAAACTAAAACTTAAAATGGGGGGGGGGGGGGGAGCAAGTTGGGTGGACAGCTACAGGCCGATCATGCACTTAATCTGCCCCTGGTTATACCCATTCCTTTCTTCAGTGCCATTCTCTGCTGTGCTGGTCCCATTTCCTTGCTGCTGCTTTTTTACAAATTGCAGTGGTGACATCCTGGTATATAGCACACACCCTCTGTATGCAATCACTGCCCTCAGCGTTAGACCACTGAGGGCAGTGACTGGTTGCAGCAGTCATGTAACAGTTTGTAAACAGCAGGAGGAGGACTGGACCATCGCTGTCAAGAATGGCACTGGAAAAAGGGGTATAACATCATTTTATATTGTAGGATATTGAGGGGATTCTTTGAGATTTTTAACTTTTTTTCTTGGTACTTACATACATTTCTAGTCAAGAAGAGGTTTCATTGGTTACCAAAGCTGATGAATATATTGCATTCTATATGGCACATCTTGCGTGGTCAGATTTGCGCATGCAGGTTTTGAAGCGAAAACCAGGAGTCTCCTTTTATGATCCACTCCTGCATCAAACCTGACCGTGTGGCTGTAACCTTAGACCCACCTCTTGGATGACTTTGTTCACTATTATTTTGCACCCAAATATCGCACACACTATTAATAAATCTGACATATTTCTTGACTCCTCTTAACCACATCCCCTTTTCTAAATGGACTAGTGAGGTGTAGAAAGTGTCTAAAACACCCTATAAATCTGGTGCACAACATGTACGCCAGCTTTTCGCCATAATTTATATAACAACTCTCCCCAACTCTGTTAAACTTAGTACATGGCTTTAAAGCGGACCTGTAACCTGCCCTAATATGTTTGTTTTAGGAACTACTTGAATTCCTAATGTACTAACAATTCTGAAGAATCTTTTCATAAAACTTTATGTTATGCTATTCCTCTGTTATTCCTGTTAGTAGTTTATGGATAAAATAGCAACATTCTGCGATAAATGACCAGCTGTGTGTTGCCTGGGGGTGATTTACTGGGTAAACTTCTAGTAGGAATAATAGAAGAATAGATGCCCCAGAAAAATTAGTGCAAGGAGAATGCAAGTAGTTACTAAAACAGACATGTCAGGAGAGGTTACAGGTCCTCTTTTATTGGCTGTGCTTCAAACAGTTGATCAGCTGGGGTTCCCCTGGGAGTCAGACCCCACCAATGTAACATTCCTGACCTATCCTTAGGATAGGGCATTAATATAAAGAAACCGGAAAACAAATTTAATCCACGCCCCTTTCTGACAAGCCACGCTCTTCCCATTAAGGCTGGGGATACACATAGGTCACAACTACACTGCAACATGTGTTGCGCAACATTTTGTCGCACCGATGTCGCTCCACAACTTTTAGAATGATAGTCTATGGAGTCGCATTGCGACATGCGACATGCTGCTAATGCGACACGGCAGTAGCAAAAACTCCATCCAAGATGGATTTTTCTGCGACTGTCGCGTCACAGTCGCAGCATGTCACATGTCACAGTGAGACACCATAGACTATCATTATAAAATGTTGCGCTACACATGTTGTAGTGTAGTTGTGCCCTCTGTCGCACGACACATGTCCTCGTGTAGCCCTAGCCTAAGCCATGCCCTTGTTAGGTGGGGCAAAACATGCATGCCAGTTTTGCACTAGAATTCTGATGCATTTTGATTAGTAAATCTACCCCAATTTATCTATTTTCCTGCAGTGTTCTTTTAAGCGTATCTTGGATGTACTCATCTCTTTTTTTTAACATACAAGCCATATTAGCCATTCCAATACAAGAGGGTGTTCCAGTTTTACAGGAATGTACCACTCTAACCTTTAGTAGCAAAAGGATTTAACATTACATTTTTAGGCATTTTGGTATTGTATTAACCCCTTTCCTGATGCCAATTTCTATCTATGCATCCTAGCTGCTGACGCCCGTCCTACCTTTAATGGCAGATAACTCATGGCAAAATAAAAAAAATATATATATAATAAATGTAAATAAAAAATCCAATAAAAAAAATATAAATACAAAAAATTCAAATTCAAATAATGAAACACCCCTAAATAAAAAAAATCCATCATCATAACTGTAGCATCAGGAGCATCTTCTATGACACGGAAGCACCTAAAATGGGCATCTTGTACGCACTCATGCAAAATATGTTACCCCAAATCCACACAAATAATTAACCATTAATAATAATTTTTTGTCCCCAGTCTGTCTGTATCTGCTATTAAAACACCTAAAATAAGCATTTTTTGTACACAGCTACTTTGCATCTATTTCCAGATCCCATATACCAGCTATGTGTAGGGAACAAGCTAGAATAAATATGGAGACCTTTATCCAGGGTGTTATAGCAAATAGGTATTTTGGGCAAAGTACACATACTTAGCGTCACTATACACGTGAGGGTAAAAGGATTATATTGTGCTATAAAGGTGTTTTTGGTTAAAATAAAGAAATTATAAAGGGGAAAAAATAAAGAGATTAGTGTTTTCTACATTATTGCGATTTTTCCTATATAAAACAAAGAAAAAAAGAAAAATACTGATGCAGAATTTTCATCTCACTGCTGTGTAATCTCCACTTTCACATCTCCTTCAACTATATTTTAGCTTGACAAAACTCAGAAATCTCCGTACAGTATTCGTGTTCTGGCCCAGTCTTTTTCCATTAAAATGCCATTTTGTATTAGATCTGAGATCGTCCCAGCACTTTGATTTGTGTCCTTGTAGCCTGGCATCACTGATGCCAGAAAACACATTAAATAACTCATGCACCACATAGCAGCAATAGCATATACTTGATGTATAGACCCTGTAGGCGATGGTCATAAGAAAGTAAAGACACTTTATGGTTGTAACGCCCAATTACCCAGTGGGTAATGACCATTCCTGACTTCACTGTTACATCACTCAAAGTATTTTCCTTATTACGCTGCAAATGTGACAAAGGTGTCAAATTATAAAATGGCAGCATAATGTAGATTGAGTTATTGGAGTCAGTGACCCATAGAGTTGCCTGCTGGTAATTGGGTAAAGTTATAGTTACAAGTCAATGGCAGTCCTGTGATTCCATGAATGGCCTCAATACATAATCCCCTGTGACTATGACACATTCATGTTGTGATTATCGCTGATAAATGCATGACATTAACAACTGTGTTCTTCAAAGTGAATGCTTTATGCTTTACCATTTTCTGAAACCGCTGGTCATACCAATACCAAATAATCAACATACAGTCATTACGGGAGCATCCCTATTTATAGCAGGTGTATATCTGGTCATGGGCGTAGCTATAGGGGGTTCAGAGGTAGCAGTCGCTACCGGGCCCAGGAGCCTGAGGGGGCCCAAAGAGCCTTGGGCCACATAAAAAGACACACAAAGCACTGAGGGAAGGGGTGGCCCAAGCTGAACACTTGCACCAGGGCCCATGAGCCGTTAGCTACGCCCCTGTATCTGGTTATAATTCAATGAGTGGAATGAGTAGAGCAAAAAGAACTAAAATTCAGTTCGATGACCAAGCCATGTGTTTAAAGTGGCCAAAGCGGTGTGGTTTGTTAGTGTCTCTCTGGCACCCAGGATGAATGTTCTGGCTTCCTGCTACGCCCCTGCTACCGATAATCTATGATGTCCAATGAGGATGCCAGTCCTTTATATGATGTCAGAATAAACATTAAATGGATTGGATAACTCAATCTTCCCAAAATAAGCGTGCTGGAGGTGTCACCTCGGATCCCACTTATTTAGTACCATAGGACTTAGATTATGAGAGGGGCGTAGTGCTTTTTCCCGTACTCACTAATGCAAAAAATTAGTGTTCAGATATACTATCAGATTCAAGCTGAATGCATAGATATGGTGACAGAATTACATGTGGTACATAAATACAGCACCAGAACCAAACATCAAACAGAACAGAATATAATCAGACACACACGGTCACAATCGGGTACTTGCGCTGTTGCTGGTTCTGTAGGTGTTGTGGGTTAAAACACTTTCAAGTTCACAAGTTTAAAAGAAGAACCGCGCTGCTGTCTTCCGGGATCCCCAAATGCACATGAAGAGATATCCAATAATGCAGGTTATAACACTCCACCAACGGGCACAATCACCAGTCCCCCTGGAAATGCTAAAAAGACCACACGATAGTGTAACACCTTTGAGACTTAGAAACTATACAAATTTATTGCACTTACAGACGTTCATAAAATCAAGCGTTTCGTAAAACATGAAGCTGCATGTACGGTGTCCTCATGGCCCGACCCGGGTTTCGCTCTCAAAAGCTTGGGATTTCACCCCTGACGAAGCTTTTGAGAGCAGGGGGACCGGTGATTGTGCCCGTTGGTGGAGTGTTATAACCTGCATTATTGGATATCTCTCCATGTGGATTTGAGGATCCCTGAGCACCAGAACCAAGCTCAGTACATAAATGAAGCACTATAACCATGCTCAGTACATAAATACAGCACCATAACCAAGCTCAGTACATAAATACAGCACCAGAACCAAGCTCAGTACATAAATACAGCACCAGAACCAAGCTCAGTACATAAATACAGCACCAGAACCAAGCTCAGTACATAAATACAGCACCAGAACCAAGCTCAGTACATAAATACAGCACCAGAACCAAGCTCAGTACATAAATACAGCACCAGAACTAAGCTCAGTACATAAATACAGCACTAGAACCAAGCACAGTACATAAATACAGCACTAGAACCAAGCTCAGTACATAAATACAGCACCAGAACCAAGCTCAGTACATAAATACAGCACCAGAACCAAGCTCAGTACATAAATACAGCACCAGAACCAAGGTCAGTACATAAATACAGCACCAAAACCAAGGTCAGTACATAAATACAGCACCAGAACTAAGCTCAGTACATAAATACAGAACCAGAACCAAGCTCAGCACATAAATACAGCACTAGAACCAAGCACAGTATAAATACAGCACCAGAGCCAAGCTCAGTACATAAATACAGCACCAGAACTAAGCTCAGTACATGACTACAGCACTAGAACCAAGCACAGTACATAAATACAGCACTAGAACCAAGCTCAGTACATAAATACAGCACCAGAACCAAGCTCAGTGCATGAATACAGCACCAGAACTAAGCTCATTACATGACTACAGCACCAGAACCAAGCTCAGTACATAAATACAGCACTAGAACCAAGGTCAGTACATAAATACAGCACCAGAATCAAGCACAGTACATAAATACAGCACTAGAACCAAGCTCAGTACATAAATACAGCACCAGAACCAAGCTCAGTGCATGAATACAACACCAGAACTAAGCTCATTACATTACTACAGTACCAGAACCAAGCTCAGTACATAAATACAGCACTAGAACCAAGCACAGTACATAAATACAGCACTAGAACCAAGCTCAGTACATAAATACAGCACCAGAACCAAGCTCAGTGCATGAATACAGCACCAGAACTAAGCTCATTACATGACTACAGCACCAGAACCAAGCGCAGTACATAAATACAGCACCAGAACCAAGCTCATTACATAAATACAACACCAGAACCAAGCTCATTACATGAATACAGCACCAGAACCAAGCTTATTACATAATTACCACACCAGGGCCAAGCTCATTACATAAATACAACACCAGAACCAAGTGCAACTGGCGCCTCCCCCCAGGGCCCTTTAAGAGGAAAAAAGCACTTGTCTCGTGACGCCAGTTGCAGTTAAGCAACAAGGGCACGGGGCCCCTTTTAGTGATACTGTGGATGGTACCCAGGTGTAGCAATGCCAGAGTGGTCTAGGGTGGGCCAAATGTCCCTTTAGGTGTTGTGCACGTGTCACAGTGCTCCTACCTGGATACACTGGACCCTAGATGTTGACTCCGAAGCAATGAAAAGGGGGGTTGTTGGTGAAGGGGATGACTCCAGATCTTGTGATAAAGTTTAGTAACAGCTTTACTCTGCATAAACATTTCTCCAGCAGTTTTGGGCTTTGTCTTGGTTCCCAGCATGCTTTGGCATTCACTGTGGCAGGCTAACTCCTCTCTGCTACATCTGTTTCTCTCTGATTCTGCTCTGCTGACAGGCTGTCTATAGAACTCAGCTTTTGCTGTATGCTGCAACTTCTCTCTCAGTAGTCTGGTTCTAGCTTTGTCCAGGGAAAACTTTATCCTCCTGGCTTCTAAGGCTTTAAACTCACTTCTAACTAGAACTTCACCCTCCCTGCAGCAAGTGGGGAATGTCTGCCACACCACAGAGGGGGATGTTAGAATGAAATGGAAAGCTCCATTCTCTGTATCTGTTGCTCTGCCATTTATGCTGCCACCTGCTGGTGAACCAGGCATATTACACGTGAACATAACAGTTACATGGAAATAGATATGTACATTATTCAGGACCTGGAAATAAATAAACAGGATGACATTAGGTAAACCATAGGAGAAAGTAGCAAGGTGCAAAGGTGGTAATGCCACTCTGTTGCGTTACACAAGCTCATTACATAAATACAGCACCAGAACCAAGCGAATTACATAAATACAGTACCAGGAAAAAGCTAATTACATAATTACAACACCAGGACCAAGCTCATTATATGAATACAGCTCCAGAACCAAGCTAATTACATGAATACAGCACCAGAACCAAGCTCATTACATGAATACAGCACCAGAACCAAGCTCATTACATAAATACAGCACCAGAACCAAGCTAATTACATGAATACAGCACCAGGACTAAGCTAATTACATAATTACAGCACCAGGACCAAGCTCATTACATGGATACAGCACCAGAACCAAGCTTATTACATGAATAGAGCACCAGAACCAAGCTCATTACATAAATACAGCACCAGAACCAAGCTCAGTACATAAATACAGTACAAAAACCAAACTCATTATATAAATACACCAGAACAAATGTTAGTACATAAATACAGCATCACACCCAAGCTCAGTACATATGTACAGCACCAGAACCAAACTTAGTACATAAATAGTGATGAGCAGCATAGGCAATCATCGAATTCGCGATATTTCGCATATTTTTGGCCACATATTCGCCATAAATTCGCAAATTCAAGAATTCGTGATCTCCAGTCATTATTTACTTGATTGTGAAAATCGGCAATGTAATATATTCGCAATAAAAATTCGTGATTAGAATATTCACAATCAACACTAAACGGTAGGCAACTTTCCTATTGGTTGCTAGGAATGTTGCTAAGTGCCAATATTCACGATAAATTCGCGATTAGAATATTCGTGATCAACACTATTCGCGAATACGAATATATAGCACTATATTCTAAATATTCTCGAATTCTCGAAGTGGAGATATTAAATAAAATTTGCGATTCGAATATTCACGCTCAACACTATACATAAATACAGCACCAGCACAAACATAGCTCAGTACAGAGACCATTTGCAAATCCAGCATAAACCCCTGAGTGTACCACCAGAATAGCCATGTACGGTGCAGGTGGATGGGTGACAAAGTAAACTGGACTGATTGAGATGATCTCATCTTTACTGAAGAGGGTGTGATAAACAGATTTAAATTGCGACAACTGTAACAGGATAAATGTAACTTTTAGATACATATAGAACAGTCTTTACGTAGCTGAGAGTCAGGGCCGGCTCTTCATTTGGGCCATTGGGCGATAAATCTCAGTGGGCCCCCTTTTTTACATTTTCATGTTCCCCTGTGTCTTCCACACGGTATAATGACCCCAGTGGCCCCACACATAGTATAATCACCACTAGTGGCCCTTCAAACAGTATAATGACCCCCCACACAGTATAATGACCCTCAATGCCCCCCCCCCCCCACAGTTTAATGACCCCACAGTGGCCCTCCATTCAGAATAATAACCTCCAGTCATCCCCCATTTAGAATAATGACCACCAGTGGTCCCCACACTGGGGGTTATACTGTATAGAGGGAGCACTGGGGGTCATTATACTGTATAGTGGCCACTGCGGTCATTATATTGAATGGGGGCTCTGGGGGTCAATATACTGTGTAAGGTAAGGGGCCCTAGCAGTATAATGACCCCCAGTGCCCCCACACAGTATATTGACCCCACAGTGGCCCTCCATTCAGAATAATAACCCCCAGTGCCCCCCACATAGTATAATGACACCGCCATACTGTGACCGGATAAAAGAGTATAAGAGGGCACAGTAAGGGGAATGACTAGGGGCACTGCACAGGGTGTGGTAAGAGGGCACAATGCAGGGTATAAGGGGGCACAATACGGGGTGAGGGGCACAGTACAGGGTGGGGGGCACAGTAAAGGGAATGACTAGGGGCACTGTACAGGGTGTGGTAAGAGGGCACAATGCAGGGTTTAAGGGAGCACAATATGGGGTGAGGGGCGCAGTACGGGTGACCCTGTGACGTTAGAAGGTCCTTATGGTGAATGTGGTTTAGACACCACCATAATGAGAGGCAGAGGAGTGACTCAGGGGCCCAGGGCCATGGATGGACAGGAGGGGTGAACACAGAAAGTAGGTGGAAGGGGCTGAGGGGGATTCATATAACAAGTAGTGGCAGGAGGTCCGTGCAGGGCAGCAATAGGAGACAGGAGCTCTGGATACATGAGGGAGGAAAGGAGAAAGCAGGATATGAGGGGGGAAGGTGTCACGGAGGCAAACTGCTTCATGAAGCAGTAAAACAAATAGCATGAAGCTGCTTGTCTACTACAACATCCAGCAGCACCTGGAGGAGTTCCCTGTCCCAGAGGCAGTCACAGTGCGGACTCACTACTCACAGCCCTGCCATCTTGATCTTCTCTCTTCTTCACTGTGCTCAGGCAGCACCTGTAGAGGGGGCGTGTCTGAGTCTCTGCAGCAGCTTCATTTGACTATCAGAGGGCCCTCCACGAGGGGTACTGCGTAAGTTAAATGACAGCAGCTCCAGCAAAGAGTTCTTCCATCAGTATTGATGGAAGTGCTCATAGCAGCTCAGTGGGCCCCCCCAGAAGCAGTGGGCCCCGGCACTTGCCCTTGTATGCCGGGTTCTAGCGCCGGGCATGCTGAAAGTGACCATATAATGCTTGAACAGTCTGTGCAACAGCCATCATTTGTACAAAGTATTCCCTGCCCACTTCCTGTCCAATCTAAATCTCCTTCCCTGTCTGTCCTGACCAAGTATCTTGCACCCTCTGCTGGAGAAAAATGTTACAGCAGCATCTCTGCATTTTAAAGCCTGAACATGATGACTGGCCATGACCAGCGGAATTTGCCACCCTGATATATTTTGTACCTTGCTTTTCCAACACATCCGCACCCTAATACAAAGTTCTACTAATACAAAGTCCTCATGGTGCCACATCTAGTGCCCCTGAACTTTTCTGTATCCCCTGAAAATGATGCACCACATACCATGCCTCATAAAAATAGTGTTACACAATGCCCCCCTGAAAATAGTGCCATAGACCATGCCTAATGAAAAGAAAGCATTATGCACACAGTGCCTGCTACAAATAGTGTCACACACTTTGGCCCTTGAAAACAGTGCCACGTGCTGTGCTCCATAAAAAAATTGTGCCACAGGCTGGGCCAATAAAGTACCACCAGCACAATTCCCTGTAAAAATAGTGCCACATCCCATGCCACCTGAAAATAAAGAGGCACACGCACAGTGCCTTGAAAACATAGTATCACACGTGGTACCGGATCATAGTACTTGAAAAGTCTGTGACCCTGAAAATGAAGAACCACACAGTGCCTCCTAAAACAGGTCTACAGACAAACATGCCCACCTGTCCCAGTTCCGATTTTGTCATCTGGTCATGCAAGAGTGGCCTTTTCTGGCTTTGCTGCCTTCTATGGATGACATCATTGCACTGTTTGAATGACAGAAATTAATAGCTTTCTTACACCCATATGTAGAAAACACACCTGTTTAAATTGAATCCATTTTTTGTATATATATTACGATACAAAAAGTGGTAGTGGCCTTAATGAAGTGTTGTGTGACGTTGTACTCTCTCAGGCTGTTGCTCCTTGGGGATCGGTGCAGTGGAAATATAGTGCTGAAGAATAAGGCCAGAATTGAACGTTTAAAAGTCTCTTTTACGAAGAGCAATATAGAACTTCAAATACATCCAATTTCTTCTGGCACCAGTAAGAATGATGACACAGGTTGGTCTGCTGCAGTTTAGCACTAGTATTACGCTGGCCTAGTAGTCTGGTTGATGGGTGTCTTAGTCTTAGTCCCTCACCTTAGCTCGGTGTCTTTGATGCTGGATATAGCTGTTCACTCTGCTGTCTGTCGCTCATGGATTTACTTGAGTAATTGATCAAGTTAATTCTCTCTGGAGAACCTCTTTATGAGCAGGAGCTCTAAACGGTGCATCCTTTTACCTCCGTCTCTAGAGAGGAACTCCCCCTACAGACAGGAAGCAGGACCAGCCCACCACTATCAAGAGGGAAGGAACAGGACTTTTAGCCCTGCTCCTAGCCAACTTTTGCCAATCATTTCTTACTGGTACAAACAAATAACATACAAAAATACAATATAAAAAAATAACTATGTACAATTGTAGTACCCCCATGTCTGGGGTACTACACATAGCGGTGCTGCCAAGGTCAGAGAAGAAGTGACAAGACAACCACACTAACCACTGAGCCACCATACAGCGACAGAAGCACAGATGTTACTGCAACATGCCGCCAAGGGCCAATCGCGTCCCAGGTTTATAGGAATGACAAGTGGTGTGGTGCGGCCCTTAATAGTCTCTGTGTGTGTCATGGTGCTCCTACCTGGATACCATCGCTCCCAAGGGTTAGGCTCCAAAGCAATAAATAGGATGAGTAATTGTAGAAGATGGAGAATTAATCGAGTCCAGACCTTGATAAAGTTCAACAGCTTTACTTGCATCAACTTGCATCCAGACAATTTTCAGGCTTTCTCTTTGTTCCAGCAGGCTTTGGAATAAACTGGCAGGCACACTTGATAGCTCTGCTTTCTCTCTCTCTTCTGTGCTAAACTCCGCTTTAGTCTGGTAGCTGGACTTTAGGACTGTTCAAATATCTCTGGCGTGGGATGCCTTTGGCTGTTGACCCCTAGTGACACTCTGTCTGTAGATCTGTAAGGACTCAGGATGCTCTATGAGCTACTTCCCTTTTGAGACTTCTGCTACAGGAGGTGGAACTTTCCACTCGCTGCTACATCTTTCATGTCCTCTTAACTCCAGTTTAGACTACATAGTCTAAACTGGAACAAACTAGAACAGCCACCACTCCTTCTGGTAGGAAACAGGAATGGCCCACTTCTGCCCAAAGGGGGAGAATGGAATGGCGAGTTCCATTCTGTCTAGAGATCTCTCACTCTGTCAGATATACATCGCCACCTGCTGGTGAACCAGACATATTACATGTACGCAACAGTTGCATAACAATAATATCAATGCACAATGGTGAAGGACCTGGAAATAAATACAAAGATTACATTGATGTTTAGAGACAGTAGCAGGGTGAAGGAATGGTAATACCACTCTGAGGTATTACAGTACCAATACTACCTGTACTAATTAAGGGGGGTTTTCAAGATGGGGGGCCCTACCTTAACCCTTTCAGGACTGGGCTATTTTTTTTATTCTTGGTCTTCCTGAAGTTCCCGACCTTTTTTGTTCCATTTACATAGCTGATTGAGGGTTTGTTTTTTGTGGGACAAGCTGTAATTTCTAAAGGCACCATTTAATATTGCATAAGATATAGTGGGAAACAGGAAAAAAAATCCAAATGGAGTAGAATTGGAAAAAAAAATCAATTCCGTCACAGTTTTATGGGTTTTGTTTTTATGACATTTCCTATGTGGTAAACCTGACCTGTTCCTTTATTCTCTGGGTCAGTATAATTACGGCAATTTGTATAGGTTTTCTTGTGTTTTCATACTGAAAATGAAAACCTTTGGAAAAAAAGGTATTTATTCTGGCCCCAATAACTTTTTTACTTAGGTTTGATGAGTCGCATGGGCTCATTTTTTGTGGGACAATCTGTAGTTTTTATTGATAATATATTGGGGTATGTAGAACTTCTTGGTCATTTTTTAATTGTTTCAATTGTTTGGGAGTATAAGCGAAGAAAAAAATGGTGTATCTGCCATTTAGATTTTTCCCATTATGCCATTCACTGTATGGGATAAATATGCTTATATTTTAATAGTATAGGCTTTTTTGGACACGGCGATGCCCATGATGTTTATTTTTTATATTGTTTATTTATTTTTATGTACATTTTGGGAAAGGGGGGGTGATTTGAATTTTTATATATGTTCTACATTTTTTTTATATTTTTAAAAACTTTTTTCTTCTTTTCTTTTTACGCTTTTTAAAAGTGCCAATGAGGAACCAGAACATGTGATCATTAGAACACTTCATTAGCATTGGAGTCTATGAGATTTTCACTGTGTTCCTATGGAACTCAGGAACACATAGAAATGTAATGACCCAAAGTACCATTACCACCTCTTTTGTACCCCCACTATCTGTAATGTGTGATTCTCTGTCATCATAGATATATTTATTGCCATATCCTGCAATGTGTGTATGTATTTCCTTATAAACTACTGTTTTACATGTAATGTGCCTGGTTCACCAGCAGGTGGCGACAGGTCTGTGCAGAGCTAGTTTCTCTGGAGAGGAACCTTCTAGTTCCACTTCAGTCCTCTCTAGAGAGGGAGGAGTTTAGTTAGTAGGTCAGTCTAGTCTACCCCTTCCTAGGGGAAGGTTGTGTGTCGGCCAGCAGAGCGCTGTCTGCTCTGCTAGGCTCAGAGGCTCTGACTCTGAAGCCTACATGGTTGCTTGTCCCCTCCTGGGTTGCACTGCCTCCCAAGCTAACAGAGCTTGATTCCAGGAAGAGAGATTCCTAGGATTAAAGTAAGAGACAGACTACAGACAGCCAAATTCCAGCAGAAGAGGAAAAGGTTACTATTTACCCAGCCAGAATAGCAGGGCTGAGAGAGCTATAGCTGAGATGAGATTGTTGCAGAAGTGTTTGCCTGCCAGAATAAGCCAATACCTGCTGATGACCAAGATAAAGTTTGGAAACTGTTTGGATTATCGTTTATGCCAAGTAAAGCTGTGTTCAATGTTACCACAAAGTCTGGACTCCATTTATTCTGCCTATTCATCACCCAAGTTCAACAAACCCTTTTTTGCGCTTGTTTCGGACAACACCACGTCTGGGATCCAAGGATATCCAGGTAGGAGCACCGTGACACGTGTCTATAACATCTACAGAGACATTGTAGACCACTCTACACCACTCTGGCAATCCTAACCCTGGGTACCAACACTACCATCTACAAAGGGGACTCCAAGTCCTTGTTGCGTAACTGCAACTGGCGTCACGACTACTTGCTCTAAAAGAGGGACATATAATCGTAATTAGCTCTTAAGAGGCAAGGGATCCCCAGGCGCTTGCAATAGGCTGCTGCAGAAACTTTGCTGCAGCAGCTTTAGATCATTCAGGAGAAGTGAGGCTACAGCACACGGTATCTGATTCCCCCGATCGCTCCTAGGTGGAGCTGTTGCAGCACCGGGATTGCATGCTCCCAGGTTTTTTACTTTTCTGATGCTGTGGTCACATTTGACCATGGCATATCAGCATAGGTGAATTGGGTATAAACCCTACAGGGAAATTCCCTGGTGGGCCACTGCACAGGGGACTGCCCAAGTCCTCCTCTTAGCCGCCAGGTGGTTCTTAAAGATCTGTCTCTCAGCATTAATGTAGGAGCATTAGGTACTTATGCACTTGGCCAGTGTCCACAGGTGCCTTTCTGAATTCAACTGTATTGCCAGACTCAGGAGGATGACAGTTTGTACTGTGGTGCAGGCAGCAGTATTTTGTGCTGCACTGGGGTATTTGGTTCTGCTGGACAGTATTTTTCTCTGCACTATGGTATTTCTGGCCCCGCCTACTTCTGTTTTCCCACCTTCTGTAAATTTAGACTCACCTAAAACATGGGGCCAATTTTAGTTTTTTCCCAGGGCCACTTTAAGTTCCCAGTCTGCCCCTGCATATGATGGGTTAAATGTCTGTGATCGGCATTATTGCCGATCGCAGACATTAGCCATGGATGTCTGCTGTTTAAAACAGCTGGGCTCAGGAATGGGCGCCATCTTTAAACCCCAAACTTCTGCTGTACAAGTATGGTGGCGGTCCTAAAGGGGTTAATTAAATGTATAAATCTGCAAAGATCATAGGTAGCAATAAATATAAACGTTACCCTCCCCCTATGAGTAGGCACAATTATTTACTCTCACCCACAGAGCCCTCCATGGTGCTGCACCCCCTACATCTCCTCCCTCATCTCTGTATACCATCCTGTCTGTGTTCTAAATTCAGCCAATGACCTAAGATTAACATCAGGGGCATAGCTATAGGGGGTGCAAAGGTAGCAGTCCCTACCGGACCCAGGACCCTGTGCCATACAGGAAGCCCTTGTGCCACACAAGAAGACACTAGTATTATAGAACGTGCATGCTGGTCCAGTTATACGTCTGGCTGGAGGGAAGGGGTTAGGTCAAGAATTTGGTATGGTGGTGGGAAGGTTCCGTTTCATTATTTGCCTCAGGAAGAACGAAAGGCTATGTGCTTTCCTGTCCCTGGCCACAAAGCACTGAGGGAAGGGGGCCTAAGCTGAAGTCTTGCACCAGGGCCCATGAGCCTTTAGCTGCGCCCCTGATTAACACCCTTCATAATCTGAACTTCACACTCCTATTTTTAAGACTTTTCCTGAGCTACACCAGTTCTCTAGATCTGCTCTACCCCAAACAATAAAGTTAATTCCCCACATACTCTGATTTAAAGAAAATATGTCACATCCCTTTACTTAGAGTAGCAAAAAACAATGAAAGACATGCTGATTTCAGCGGCCTGTCGCTCATCCGCTAATATAGAGTAGTTACCGAGAAATTACAGACTAATGCTGGCAGCATGTGCCCGAGCAGAGTGAGTAGTGATTATTCATGAGTTTCCTCTGTGCCCGCCCACCAACTGATGATTGACAGTTTTCTCCTGGGGGAAACTATGGATAGAACTGCCAATCATCAGGGGGGTGGGCAAGGAGAGGGGAAACTCATAAATAAGGCTGGGGCTACAAAGCGACATTTTGCTTGATATGAAAATCGTGATGTTGCACTGCAATATTGCATCTAATGATAGTCAGTGGGTCAAAATTGCAACATGACAGTCTCAACACTTGGATTTTTGGCTGCAAGTCACACACGACTTTGCCAGCATAGACCACAGTGCAAGTTGCATGCTACAACTGTTCCTGAGTTGGCTGGGGTTTTTTATAGCCAAATCAGAGCTCTAAAATCGGAGTGCAACAGTAAGTTGCAGACAGGTCACACAAATGTTTTTGGTGGTATGATTTTTCTGAGCGTTGCTGTCGCACAACACATATCCTTGTACAGCCCCAACCTAAGCCTGACTCTTGTCTCAGGCACATGCTGCTACCGTTAACCTGTAAATTATTGGTAACCATTCAAAATTAGTGGATGAGTGACAGACCGCTGAAATCAGTATGTTTGTCACTACTGTATACTGCCCTCAATGTGACATTCTCTGGGAATGATTTAAGATGTGGGCGAGCAACCTGTCTTACAATGTGAGCAGGACTTGTTGCGCCTCCACCTGCACAGCTGCCTAGGGGGTGAAGAGGTGAGACCTCACTACACGCTATGCTCTGACACTTGCATTTATTACATATTGGTCAGTTTTCCTGTCAGGCTGCTCAGCCATGATGGCATATCGTAGGCAGGATCTTATCATTACCATCTATTGTAGGGCAGTGCAGTGTCTAGAAGTCCCAGCCCCCTAAGCAGCTCTCTAAGTGGTGGCCACCATTCCTTCTTGGATTCTGGGACAGGGTGCTGGTGGCCATTTTAAATCATTTCCAGAGAACCCCTTAAAGCATGCCCTAAAAACATCTTCTAGGGTAGCCTATTATGTTCTTCAATTTAAGGCAGTCATACACATTCAGTAGCTCCCTGTAACTTATCTCCCAGGAGAACAAAATGATAGGGCAAGAACATTTACTTTTCCCGATCTTTCCTTTTTCCAATATTATCAGTAGAGAGTCGGGAACTCCCCACACACATTAGACTGTCGGTCAAACCAGAATTCTCAGCAAGAGAAAAGCTGAGAGAATGCAGCAGCGCTACTACGAGTGCCTCTGTATTTTCAAACAGCTGATCGCTGGGGGTTCCGGATGTCAGACCCCACTGATCAGATACTGATGACCTATACAGAGAATAGGTCATGAGTATTAAAGTCTCCGAAAACCCCTTTAAATCTTCTCTGTTCACCCCTTGTTACATTATTCCTCTTCATCCAGCAGCAAATCCCCACACTCAAATGGACTTCACATCTTTCCATACACAGATACTGACTGTTCTCATCCAGCTATACTGGTACTCTCCTACCTGACCATTGACCAAAACAAGCACTGCTACCTCTCGTCTCACCCCTACAGATTGTAAGCTCTTGGGAGCAGGGCTCTCACTCCTGATGTTTGAATTGTACATTAGTTTGTTGCCATGTAATGTCTGATTTTGGTTGTACGTGTCCCTCTGATGGTAATATGCTGCGGAATATGTTGGCACTATTATTATTCAATATCTGATTGTTTGCCTAACACAAAACACATAAAACGTGGAATGTTGCCACCTGCTCTTTTCACCTTATTAGCCCCATAAGAATCATGATTATTGCTCCAACCTTTAGGTCAGTGGCCACCACCACTACAAGTCCTAATATAACCAGATGTGAAGAGACATAAAGGGTTCTTAGTGGTCACATCTTCATCCTTTGCCAGTTAGAAAGGTCCTGGAACCTCGAAAACATTTGCATCTTCTCATTCTGCACCTTCTGTGAGGGCTTCCTCATCTGCCACAATCCTGGTTGACCTCAGTGGCACACATGCTTGGGTCTCACCTAGATCATATTCATGAGCATGCTAATTACCCTCATTCACAGCAGACATAATCTCCTACATGGACTTCTCTACTTGACCAAAAAACCTCCCTTAGGGGCTCCTCAATACATATGTCAAATGCCCTGATTCCAAACTAATTGATGAAGTCTAGCTAACAATAGACATTAGTGAGATGTCCCCTTGCAAAGCATCTTGCCAGAAGCAACTTTCTCAGCCTCCCCTAGAAGAAAAAGGGAAAGTGGGCGTACTGAAGGAGGGATGGGGGCAGGCAGCAAGGTGGAAGGAAGAATAGCGGTATGCAAATGAGCGGGCGTGGCCAGGGCAGCATGCAACTCCCTCTCCCTATGGGGGCTGGTTGGGAGCGTGTGTAGCTTTGGGGATAGTTACTCAGGATTCCACAGGGAAGCAGAGACAGAGCCAGGCAGGGGGCAGCTAGAACAAGAAGCACAGCATCCTCTTCTGTAAGAGGGCACACTCTACAACTACGACCCCCCTCCTCCACTCTCATCCTCCCCCTGTCTCCATCTGCAGGACAGGAGAACACAGGACTACAGTTTGTGGTGTATCCTTGAGACTTCTTGGAGGAATAACAGATTTTGGATCCATCCCTTGGCTCTTGGAAGATGACACTTGGTGTTGCAGAGCTGCCGTCTCAAGTTCATTGCATTGTGTCCTGAACTGTCACCAAGGAAGTGTCCATCAGTGGTGCTTCTCGCCCTATTGATGTGGTAGTGGAGTGTGGACCTCCAGCAGCCTGCTCTCCTCCTTGCCTGCATCTCCTCTTCTTCTTCTTCTTCTTGGTGGACTCCTCCTGCCTTGGAATAATAAGACTAGCAGCGGCAGCAGCTCCAGTGCTGTGATCTGGGGGGATCGGTGTAGTGCTAGGGCTGGAACCGGGGCAGCACCAGGCTGTGTTCATGTTTGGCATTCAGGAAAGCATACAGAGGAGTGGGAGCAGTATGAAGGAGGAGCCCCTCAGCAGCGGGATGAATGCTGTCCGGACCTGGATGCAGGGAGCCGGGGTGCTGGATGCAAACACAGCCGCCCAGAGGTAGGACACTGCCGGCCGAGAGCCTGCAGGGGGCCCTACACTACGGGCACCTCCTGGCTGCAGGGGTCTGCCTGCAGATCCGTCAGGCTCAATCACATCTCCATCTCATCACATCTATCAAATCTATCTATCTATCTATCTATCGATCTATCGATCTATCGATCTATCTATCTCATATCTATCTATTAAATCTATCTATCTATCTATCTATCTATCTATCTATCTATCTATCTATCTATCTCATATCTATCTATCAAATCTATCTATCTATCTATCTATCTATCTATCCATCTATCTATCCATTTATCTATCCATGTATCTCATATCTATCTATCTATCTATCTATCTATCTCATATCTATCTATCTATCCATTTATCTATCTATGTATCTCATATCTATCTATCTATCCATCCATCCATCCCTCTATCTATCTATCTATCTATCTATCTCCTATCTATCTATCTATCTATCTATCTATCTATCTATCCATCTCATATATATCTATCCATCCCTCTATCTATCTATCTATCATATCATATCTATCTATCTATCTATCTATCTATCTATCTATCTATCTATCTATCTATCTATCTATCTCATATCTATCTATCTATCTATATCTATCTATCTATCTATCTATCTATCTATCTTTCTATGATTTCCCCTTCTCCCCATCATATAATGGAGTACACTTATAGTAGTATAGAAATAGACTTACTAGTTTAGTCAGTGTAGTATAGGTTCGTTTAAGAATATATAGTGTTATTTGTACCTACCAATATTATCAAACATAAAATATAGTAACAAGTCTAGTAATATAATTAGTATTATAAAGTTATCTATAATAATATAGTAAACATAATATTAAATTTTAGGTTACCCACTACATTCTTAATCATTTTGCACCCTGACCCTTACCTGAGTTCAGGCTTATTAATTAAACTACCACATCAACCTATTATCTATCTATCTATCTATCTATCTATCTATCTATCTATCTACCTATCAATTATTTACCTGTCATTCATCTATCTATCCTATAACCTTCCCATTTCATTTCTAACACTTTCTTCTGGCAGTCATATATAACAGGTATTACCCCTTTCAGATACTGCTCAATTAAGATAACCCCTTGTGCCTTGCAACTAATCTCTGCATCTATCATCCTTCTTGTGTTTTGTACATTATCTTGACATGGCCTGATCTATAGGAACTGAGATAAGATTTATATAAGGGGGAGGCATTTAAAGAGACAGGCCCACTGAAGTAGACCTTGGAAGTGGCTCCTTGCATTGTCTGAGCAATGTGTTTCCAATCAGTTCTTCAACCACAATCCACAAATAAATAAACTTTTCATAGACTTGGACGAAAATGAATTAAGTGGGAGATTAACTCCATGTGAACTAAAGCAGTCTTAAGTGGGAAGTTTTCTCCAACTTTCTCAAGGGTCACATAATGAATAAGGATCAAGAATTACATATATAGGTGTAGTTGAGCAGAGCTGATCTTGTTAGGACAGCAATAAGTTTGTCAATGAGTCATAGGTATCTATCTGTCTGTCTGTCTATCTATCTATCTATCTGTCTGTTTGTCTGTCTATCTATCTATCTATCATCTATCTATCTATCTATCTATATCTATCTAACTATCTATCTAATATCTATCTATCTATCTACTATCTGTCTATCTATCTATCTATCTATCTATCTATCAATCTCCTATCTATCTATCTATCTATCTATCTATCTATCTATCTATCTATCTATCTATCTATCTATCTATCTATTATCTATATCTCTGTATAGTTTCTATATTTATAGTTTCTATCTATCAAGTTTCTTTTCTTTCATTCATTTTTTCTTTCTTTCTTTCTTTCTTTCTTTTTCTTTCTTTCTTTCTTTCTTTCTTTCTTTTTCTTTCTTTCTTTCTTTCTTTCTTTCTTTCTTTCCTTCCTTCTTCTATCTGTCCATGTATCTGTACAATGTCTATCTATCTATTTATCCATCTTTATATTACCTATATACTATCTATCTATCTATCTATCTATCTATCTAGGACAGGTAAATTCTTCATCATTAAAAAAAGGCCCCCAACAGAATATTTCATTTCCGTTTGTGTTGCCCTTTATAATCCCATACACAGTATACAAGCCCCTTTGCCCACAATACCTCGCTTTTCCTAGACCATAATAACTTTTATTTAGCCACCAGGCTCACACATCCCCAAACTGTGACCCTATTCTTCACCTCTCCCCAATATAACTACCCTCCTGTATTCTGCAGCTGACCCCATAGCCCTGTAATTTATACCCCTGTGTACTCATTCCTAGTCATATAACATAACTCTCATCCCTTCTCTTCTTGGAGCTGATTTAAAGGGATTCATAAAATACTTTACACTTTACCTTGTAAACACTCATAAAACATCATGTAGAGTGCCTACATACAAAGTGTCTGCATGTGCTGTCACCTGTGTGTGTATATATACTCTCAAATTAATATATATATATATATATATATATATATATATATATATATATATATATATAAGGTAGATATAAAGGTAAATAATAGATAGCAACGACATTGATATATGGATAAATGGATAGATAGATAATAGATAGATAGATAGATAGATATTAGATAGATAGATATAGATAGACAGATATGAGATAGATAGATAGATAGATAGATATGAGATAGATAGATAGATAGATAGATAAATACTGGTGGTAACATACTTCCCTGTGCTCAAATCAAGTTAGGGTTCTCCTTTAGCCGCCCATGTAAAACCTCCTTTCTGCCCGCAGTGGTGTGGGTCTGGCCCGGGCACACTTTGAGAAGCAGCCCCCCTCTAACCTGAGAAAATCCAACTTCTTCCACTTTGTCCTGGCTCTGTACGACCGGCAGGGGCAGCCCGTGGAGATTGAGAGGACAGCCTTTGTGGGCTTCGTGGAGAAAGACAAGGTAAGAAAAGTCACATCAATCATTATTACTGATACTGTGTACCTACCTCAACCCACCATCATCGTCACCCCCTGCACCTCTGAGCAATAATGTCTTCTTGAAATATCATTATAATATGCAATCTTGTCTATCCTAGAAATATTATCATCTGCCCAATTTCAAACGCACGATTTGATCGGCTCGATCTATGAATCCGATCTCCTCTATTTATATATGCTCTTATTTATTTCAATAGAATTAATTCCAAATGCAGACCTTATATTAATCTTAAACTTATGACTTTCATTAAAGCAAGCGTTTTCATTATACTTTATACATACATTATGCTTTATTTCATTACAAATGATTATATTATATTTATTCATCCCATTAAATTTGTATTTTTAATTTATATTTATATATATATATATTTTTTTTAAATTTTATTTAATTTTTACATTCTGTTACAAATATATCTAAATATAATTTTTTTTTTACTTTTATGTTTATGTGTTCTTCCTCCGTTTTGTTTCTTCATCGCTTTATCTTTTATCTTGAAATTCATTTTATTAGACACTTATAATGATAGTCTTATATACTTTACTACATCGGACTGTAGCCATCTCTCTACAACTCCCAGCATGTCCTGATAGCCACATGTTGGGGGTTGTAGTTTTACAGCAGATGGCGATCCACAGGTTGCAGATTCACTAGGTTACTAATATAATATTTCTTGAATGTCTTCTTGTAATCAGGAAACGAGCAGTGAGAAGACGAATAATGGCATCCATTACCGGCTGCAGCTTCTCTATAGTAATGGTAAGTGTCCGGGGCCGGCACCTCTCCATACTGCAGAATGTTCTATGGAAAGAAACTTTTCTGTGTTACCTGTGGCGGGAGGACTGGATGCAGGCAACATCAGGCTGCTGCAATACACTGTGTTCTAAGGATAGCAGAGCTGAGTTTGTTGTCATTTGGTGATGTGTAATTTCAAGTTTTACCCAGAACTGCTGAGAAATCGTCTTTACAAGTATTAATAGGAGTAATAATTTAATAGGAATTATAGCTGGATAAACACACGTTTGTTAAAAATATCTATCTATCTATCCATCTATCTATCTATCTAATATCTATCTCATATCTATCTATCTATCTATCTATCTATCTATCTATCTATCTATCTATCTATCTATCTATCTATCTATCTATCTATCTATCTATCTATCTATCTATCTATCTATCTATCTATCTATCTATCTATCTATCTATCTATCTATCTATCTATCTATCTATCTATCTAATATCTATCTATCTCATATCTATCTATATATCATATCTATCTTTCTCATGGTATCTTATTGACAATTTATATAATGGATTACAATTGGAGAAGGGGCAGGTTCATTTACCCAGAGTGTAAAAAACGGAATCATCTGTAGGGTGTACTATTATTGTCCGGGTGACCCATTAGTCGGGTGTTTTATCCTTTTAGTCCCACTATTATAGAGATCAGCATGTCTGCTCTGCCTGGTGACCTGCAGTTATATTATTTCCAGGGATATTAGAGCGGTTCTCCTCACTGAAATTGTGTTGACTATTGGTATACTAGTCTTGTAAAATAGGTTAATTGATTATCCCCATCACTGTATGCATTTATC
This sequence comes from Bufotes viridis, assembly GCA_033119425.1. Classification (NCBI taxonomy): domain Eukaryota; kingdom Metazoa; phylum Chordata; class Amphibia; order Anura; family Bufonidae; genus Bufotes; species Bufotes viridis. Next base: position 415,497,274 of record CM065590.1, on the reverse strand, counting down.
GGGGTCACATTATAATATCAGTAAGAATTAAAACCCAGAAATATTATGTAAAACCTCCAGAAAATCAATCTATCTATTATCTATCTATCTATTATCTATCTATCTATCTATCTATCTATCTCTCTCATCTATCTATCTATCTATCTATCTATCTATCTATCTATCTTCTATCTTTCTATTACATCTATCTATCTTCTATCTTTCTATTATATCTATCTATCTATCTATCTATCTATCTATCTTCCTTCTATCTTTCTATTACATCTATCTATCTTCTATCTTTCTATTATATCTATCTATCTATCTATTATCTATCTATCTATCTCATATCTATCTATCTATCTATCTATCTATCTATCTATCTATCTAATGTTCCAGAAACCTTGAATGACACCTTTCCCTCTTGTGTCCAGGCATTAGAACAGAGCAGGATTTCTATGTGCGGTTAATAGACTCCATGACTAAGCAGGTAAGTGTCCCAGCTTACAGTGCATCTCACTAATACTATATTACTGTTACTAACCATGTATTAGTTGTCGGGAGATTTCCTTCAGAAAAGTAGCTATGAAATATGTCAATGTGTATGATCATGTGCCCTGAATATAAAAGCTATAATAATCTGAGTGCTGCATGGACAATGGACCTGTGTGTTCAGTGTAATGTGGAACTTGGGAAGCTGTGGATTGTGTTTGTTTCTCTAATGTGGCTCAGTGAGTAAGGGGTCAGGCTGGCTGATGACAGATGGGAAGGTCAGCAAAACAAGATCGTGCACACTGGAGCACAGGCTGACATTCAGTAGTGATGTGTGTAGGCTGTCACATAAAGATATCTGGGGGAGGGGGGTAATAACTGATGGGGAACTACAGGCCCCCAAATATCCTACTCCTCATATGTCTTCAAGAGGCCTCACCATTACAACTCATTATTAACCACTTCCTCCCCCTCAGGTTATAAACCTTTAAGAGCTAGCCTTCCTGAAGAAGGGCCTTTATTTTTGTTAGAATTGTCCCACCCAGGGGATTTAGGATACTTAGAACCTGATCCAAATGGCTGTTTCTTGATTTCCTGCTCAATAAACTATGGCTATATGCTGTATTATTATATTATATGTTTAGTACATTACATGTGTTTATATGTGTATATTTATTGGCTATATGTGAGCTATAGAAGTCAGTATGTCTGATAAATTATAGAGCTTGTGTTTATGTGTGTACCAATGAGAGTATGCATATGTATGTATGTATGTGTAGTAGTATGAGTGTGTGTGTGTATATATATATATATGTATAGAGAGAGATACAGATGTAGCAATCCTCATCTTGTCATCTTGTAACCAATGGCAATAAACTATGGCTATATGCTGTATTATTATATTATATGTTTAGTACATTACATGTGTTTATATGTGTATATTTATTGGCTATATGTGAGTTATAGAAGTCAGTATGTCTGGTAAATTATAGAGCTTGTGTTTATGTGTGTACCAATGAGAGTATGCATATGTATGTATGTATGTATGTATGTATGTGTAGTAGTATGAGTGTCTGTGTGTATATATAGAGAGAGATATACAGATGTAGCAATCCTCATCTTGTCATCTTGTAACCAATGGCAATAAACTATGGCTATATGCTGTATTATTATATTATATGTTGTGTATGTGTACATGTGTTTATATGTGTAAATTTATTGGCTATATGTGAGCTATAGAAGTCAGTATGTCTGGTAAATTATAGAGCTTGTGTTTATGTGTGTACCAATGAGAGTATGCATATTTATGTATGTATGTATGTATGCATGTATGTGTAGTAGTATGAGTGTCTGTGTGTATATATAGAGAGAGATATACAGATGTAGCAATCCTCATCTTGTCATCTTGTAAACAGTGCCAATAAACTATGGCTATATGCTGTATTATTATATTATATGTTTAGTATGTGTATATTGTGTACTTGTGTTTATATGTGTATATTTATTGGCTATATGTGAGTTATAGAAGTCAGTATGTCTGGTAAATTATAGAGCTTGTGTTTATGTGTGTACCAATGAGAGTATGCATATGTATGTATGTGTAGTAGTATGAGTGTGTGTGTATATATATAGAGAGAGAGATACAGATGTAGCAATCCTCATCTTGTCATCTTGTAACCAATGCCAATAAACTTTTAGTTGACTTTTTCAATGGCTTTAGTGAAGCGACTCACCTTTAGTACTGCTTCTTCTGGGTGTATCTGTGTTTGTGTAAATATTCATATGTTTTTTTTCTGTGTGCTCCCTTTCTCCCATGTCTATAGTTGTGATGTATTTGTGTTTATATAGATTTACTCACACACGCACTTTTATGCCTGTGTGTGAAAATTTGGGTCTATATGTGTATTTTTTCCATGTGTACTCCTATTTGGATCTTTCTGTTTATATGTGTATAGGAATCAGTGTGTGTGGATATGTTTTTGGAGATTGTCAGAAAACACACCAGTCTCATTGTAACCTCCTTCCTTCCTGGCAATGTTATGCAGTGCACATATTATTTTTGGACCTTTTTGCAGACACTCCAGGCATTTCCTTTTTTCTTTTTTTTTTTAATCTTCTTGTAATATCACATAGATGTTTTTATCCTGTTCTCAGATCCACTGTCATTGCAGTACATTTATATCACTATATCCCTACATGTTTGCTATCATCTTAAAGATACAGGAAACCAATAATAACTGTAATGTAGAGTATTCTAGAGTTTCAATATTGAAATTCATTTTTTATCCAAAACATAACTTCACGATGATGGTTGCTATAGTTGATATTTTATGGACATATAGTCATTAAACCTGGATTGGCCCTGGTTGGTACATTCACTTTATTATACAGTACTCCATAGTGGTTCATGATAACAAGTGAAATTGCTTATGCTGCTCTCAGTTAACGAGAGTTTTATACCAATTTTTTAATGTTTTTATTGTTTTTAAGAAGCTGATAAAACGTTAAGCTGTTTTGTGTGTATTTCCACACTTTTTATTGCTATTGTTTACAACCCCTTTTTTCATTTATTCTTTGAACTAGTTTTAGTTGAACAATATGGCAGTCTGGGTTTTATTTTTATCTGCATTAAAACTATAAAATTCTAAAAATCTATCTATCTATCTATCTATCTATCTATCTATCTATCTATCTATCTATTTATCAATCATCTGTCTCACTGTCTGTGGGGGCTTCCAGCGTAAATGCTTGGCAATTTATAAATTGGTGACTACTAAATTCAGCCAGTTCTCATGTTCTTCAGTGGAGCAGCCGTTGTTTTGTGTTTGCCTTTTTCTGAAATGAGTGCCTCACAGACTTGACAGATGTGACTAGAGCAGAATCCTGTGAAAAGCTGAGGCCTCTGATGCATTTTACATGAACTAGTAACCTGGAAAGCTATCTGTGTAGAAGCCAAAGGAACCACTAAGAACCAAAGTCAGCTACTCATAGAGTATACTACTCTGACATGAAAAAAGAATGATAGATAAAAAGATAGATAGATAGATAGATAGATGAGATATACAGATTGGATAGATAGATATGAGATAGATAGATAGATAGATAGATAGATTAGATAGATGATACATAGATAGATAGATAGATTTTACATAGATAGATTAGATATAGAGATTAGATCGGTGATAGATAGATAGATACATAGATAGATAGATAATGTCCAAGATGGGAGCACTTCCAATAGATGAAACAGGCGTGTACCCGAGACAATCACTTTGCATTTTGGAGTGCTGAGATTTTTTTTTAGATAGATAATTAAATCAGTGGACAGACAGACAGATAGAAAGAAAGATACCCGTGACTATGTTTCCGACTGTGTCAGAAAGTATGTGACTTTTGAACAGTCACTTTTTGGCTTTTAGGGAATAATTGCAGTCATACAGAAGCCATTTTTACATGATTCACACACTAATATTAATAATGATAATAATCTTTATTTCTATAGCACCAACATTTTCTTAAGCACCTTACAATTCAAAGGGTACATGTACAACCAAATTAAACATCACAGTTACACGCCCCCTTCACATAGGTCCCGTGATCCGGTTCAGTTCCATCTGACGTGAAGCAGAGAACGCCTAAGGGGAACTGAGCCGGAAGGATCCCATACTTTTCTATAAGATCATTCTCATACTTCTGGCACGTCAGTTGTGATGCCGGTGTTCCGTTAAATTTCCCTACCGCTGTCTCCATACATATCTATGGAGTCAGGGATGTCACCGTTGTCTCCATACACATCTATGGAGTCAGGGATGTCACCGCTGTCTCCATACACATCACCACTGACATGCCAGGATAATTCCCATAGAGAGAGAGAGTGCTGTATATGGTGACCACCTCCTCATTCATTCTCTGCCCAGAAATAGTGGCCAAGAAAACTCATACCTCAACCCCAGAGTTAGGATTCATGAACACTGGCAGGACCTCTGATTGCTGTCAGTGAAAACAGAGGTTAAAACATCAGCAGAGGGTTTGCTACAATGTATCCTGTGTAAACACCCCATCCTGTGTTAAAGAGTGCAGTAAAAAGGGACACATGCCCCAGGCTACAAGCAGCCATATGTTTCCCTCGCACCAGCCCTCCCTTGTCTCCTTATCCAGCTTTACTTTGGACAGCACCATGTTGTATTCGCGCCTGCGCACTGGGCTGTAACTTTTTAATACCCGTGGCGCATGTGCCTGATCACTGAAGTTCAGTTCACATATATCAGTTGTGTCTGACTCCCTGCATAAAACAACCCACCAGACACAACATAAAGAAATGAGGTGCGCCTCATGCTATGAGTGAGGGCTCTGCTCACAAGAGCTTACGATCTAAGAGAAATAGTTGTTTATCATCTTCAAGTCTTGGTCTCATTCATACTAAAAAAAAAAAAAGTTATATATCTCTCTATCTATCTATCTATCATCTACCCATCTATTCAATAAATAGGAAGATTAGATAAATAGATACATGATAGATAATAGATAGATAGATAGATAGATATGATAGATAGATATATAGATAGATAGATAGATAGATAGATAGATAGATAGATAGATAGATAGATAGATATGAGATAGATAGATAGATAGATAGATATGAGGTAGATAGATAGATAGATAGATAGATAGATACATAGATAGATAGATAGATAGATAGATATGATAGAAAGATAGATAGATATGAGATAGATAGATAGATGCATAGATAGATAGATAGATAGATAGATAGATAGATTTTTTCACAATCCATTTATTTCCCTCTCTCACTTTTTATCACTGGCTTAGGGAACTTTCACACTAGCGTTATTCATTTCCGGTATTGAAAGGGGGTCAGTAACGGAAAAAAACGCATCAGTTTTGTCGTAATGCATTCTGAATGGAAAGCAATCCGTTCAGTATGCATCAGGATGTCTTCAGTTCCGTCCCTTGTACGGTATTTGTCTGGCCAAAATCCCGGAACACTACCGCACTTACCGAATCCAGCATTTATTTCCATAGAGATGTATTAATGCCGGATCAAGTACCAAGTGTTCTGGAAATTGCCGTGTTGCCGGATACGGTTTTCCGGTCTGCGCCTGCTCCGGGATATAAGATGAGCTAGTTTCGCCTTTGATCTTTGAAAAAATTTAAATACCGGACCCGTTATTCCGTTTGAAACCGGATGAGACGGATCCGGTATATCACCGCATCCGTCTTACAAGATATCCATTTGTATACGGTTTGCCTGATCCATCAGGCAGTTCCGGCAACGGAACTGCCTGCCGGATTCTAACAATGCTAGTGTGAAAGTACCCTTATAAATTTTTTTTTTTGGTAATAAAATACTTGTTAGAATGAGTGTGGGTTATTTGATACATACATTCTTCCAAATGTGACATTATAATTCATGACTCATGATAAGTAGATGGATTTCTATTTCACATATGTATAATGCTAAGTCTTGAAGGCAATTAAGAGCTCTAGAGTCTGCCTGAGTTCTGTCATTATTAGGTTATACAAGAGAATATTCCGGTTATTGGTATGAAGATATCACGACTTAACAGTAACAAGGCCGCTAATTCTATTAATATCAATCCAATCAATTCCCATTGGCCCTTTTTCCTTTTTTTGTAAAGCGATACTGTGATGTAGTTATCATCCCATTATACCACTTATAAGAAATGTGTACAAGCTAGGCCTATCAGACAGGCCTTCTCTAGTTCAAGTTGCAGGGCGGTATAAATATGTAGGAACTGTGTCTAACGTGTCTTCAAATATATTATACCATGTGTGTCACTCTGATACATTTTGAACAATTTGCAACTTTTTGACAACTTATGTACTGTTCAAGTTAATGCCAGTACAGGAGGCATAATCAGTTAATGGTATACTGAAAAGATCCTATATATATATACATATGTTATTTATTATACTCACTTATATAGCGCTGACATATTCCGCAGCGCTTTACAGACATTAAGCATCAAGCTGTCCCTAATGGGGCTCACAATCTAAGGTCGCTAACAGTATGTCTTTGGAGTGAGGGAGGAAACCGGAATACCTAAGAGAAGACTCAAGGAGAACATACAAACTCCATGGAGATGTTGTCTTTGGCCGGATTCGAACCCAGGGCCCCAGCGCAGCAAGGCACTAGTGCTAATCACCGAACCACCATGCTGCCTCTATATATATATATATATATATATAATGAATGCAAGGTATACTAGTGAATGATGTCTCAGCAGGAGGCCTGGATATTGATGTGAGGTGGGGCGATTTAAAAATAATCCAGGCTCCAGCATCCATTTACCAGTCTTGGATCTATCTATCTATCTATCTATCTATCTATCTATCTATCTATCCATCCATCCATCCATCTATCTATCTTTTTATCTATCTATCTATCTATCTATCTATCTATCTATCTATCTATCCATCCATCCATCCATCTATCTATCTTTTTATCTATCTATCTATCTATCTATCTATCTATCTATCTATCTATCTATCTTTCTATCTATCTATCTATCTATCTATCTATCTATCTATTAATCAGTCTGTCTGTCTGTCTGTCTATCTATCTATCTCATTACTATCTATCTTCTATCTATCTATCTATCTATCTATCTATCTATTACTCCTAAAAGTCTGTAGCTGTAACATTATCTAGAAATGCATTAAGGAGTACAGAAATGTCCTGTGGCTCATAATATATATATATATATATATATATATATATATATATATATATTTATATAGATATATATATATATATATATATATATACATATATATATATATATATATATATATATATATTTGCATGAATTCCATATAAATACAATAATATTTAGCCTTTATTTGTTTATTTATTTTCTAATGGCAGCACATTAATTACCATATTTATGTAAACAGAAAGCCTGGAATTTGCATGCATGATCAGGGCTGTTTTGGGGAAAATGTATACTCATCATAGTGGAAAATGTGTTGTTTTGAGTCAGGGTGAACACAAAGCTGAGGATTTTGGATAGGCTGCCTCAGCCAGATGGCCTAATGTATTTTTCAGTCTGGCATCCCAACTGCTCCCTCCTGTATTACATACTGCCATTTGTTCTGGGATATTTACGCTAGAGCTGCTTCAAAAGTGAATGTTTGAACTACCTTAAAAATGAACATATTAGCAGAGATGTATTTTATTAATCCCATGATGATATTTTGATTTTACACAACCAATGACTTCCTGACCATGCTGGCAACGTGCCAGCACCAAATTGCATGGTAATTCAGAGTATAGATTAGAGGATTTGTCGTCTCTAGCTTGGAATAGAGAAGGCCAGGTTGTACTACTCTACCACTCCCTCAAAATATGTCAATTATGTACTTTATATTTTTAATATATACTGTATAAATATATATATATATATATATATATATATATATATATATATATATACTGTATATATATATAATTTATCCCAAATTGTATTCTCTGGAATACATTTTTTATTTTTAAATCAAAATTAATGCAAATATCTTTGCCTCCACCCCCTAAAAAAAGTAGGTAAAGTTGAAAAGAATACAATATCTAAACTTCAAAACTATATTGGCACACACACACCCAGTACAATTGTTTTTCATGGCACTATTGTAGTTACTGTAGTATATAGTAGTATATAGGTTTTAAATTGAGCTATTATCACTTGTTGATAAAGATTATTTGATGATGCTAATAAAAGGGGTGTGGCTGTGACAACTTCATATTTAAATCCGAAACATAAAAAATTATTATGATGGTATCTGATAATGGTTGGGTTCTCATGATCTAAATGTACAATGCCTATACAGTTTAGTCAAGGGTTAACAAACAATGGTGTGAAGAGTATATTTTGGGATATGCATAAGCATCACAAAAAGCACAAAGTAACATAGGCTCATCAGCATCTCCATACATGCTGATACTTTGGATACATATATACACCTTCATTTTTCTTTAGTTAAATATTGTTGTCCAGTTCCAATAAATTGGAAATTAATTTGAACACTTAATTTTTTTTCTTGTTTAATATATTTTCTTTCTTTATTTATTTTACTTATTTACATGATTAGTTTTTTTTAATCAGTTTATTTTTTAGTATTTGGCAATTAATTTGAAAAAGAAAAAAGGTCTTCATCAGAAAGTAAGCAGATACTGAAATGTTTTTATTTTACTAGATTCCCCTGGTTATATAGTCCTGCAGAATAGTTTGACAGTGCACATATATTTATTATTTACTGACATACATTTTTAAGGCACAATGCAACGTAAGTTGTTTTTTATGTGAAGCTTTAAGACCACTTTTGGCCCACTGCCCTATAGCGAACACTGCTATAAACATCAGTAAGGTATCCACATGTAATATACAAGAGGTATGTGAAAGTAGCACTAAGAGCTGTGCTGATTCACATGTATTTTAATCTGCTCCTAATTTTCAATCTCTTGGGTCCTGTTTTCCACACTGGCTGCAATTCTGTTTTCCAGCTGGTAATTTGACCCCTTGTATTTTCTTGCCAGGGATGCTGTCTGATAATGCAGAGTGTGGTTTGTTTCTCTTACAATGGATGATGTCATTTCATTCTGCACTAGCTACAGTATGACATCATCCTACTAGGGTATTGCAGAATGGTCCTCAGGGGAGACCGGGCCGCAAAAACTGTGAGCTGCACGCTTTCAAGATAATCATTGCTATTTAATGTGACTCTAATGAAAACCATTGCTGTTTAGGATTAAAGGTCCATTGGGTTTGCATGGCTTTTCATGCCTTACTTTTTAATTTGACATATGTTAGTAGTTAGTTAGTAGTTCTACATTCTCAACACTTTGGATATTTTTATTTTTCCGAATACTTTTGTTTTACTCTTTTATTTAAACTTTAAAATAAATACAACACTTCAAATCAAATACCAGGCCTGATTTTTTTTCTCCATTTATTCATATGGATTATTTTTGAATTGCAATAAAGATTTGCTATGTTTCCAGAAGCGTTCATTTTACATTATCATATGCTGTATTGCTTTAGAAATATTATTTCCCCCCCAAAAATATAAAAATGTAAGAAATCGAATGACAGCAATTATGGCTTCAGTTAATGTTCCGTCAGGGGTTGTCACCTAGCTATTCAAATTAAAGGACCCATTCATTATATTTGTTGGGTGCCATATGATTGCCTCAGCAACTATACCACCCAGGAGAAATTCTCTATGCCCAATTTTAAATTAGGCAGGAGAGCTTGAGTGGAGGTACACTCCAGGCATGTGTATTGTATTTTTCTTGAAATAAGAATTTTGGAGTATCTTTTGTTTGTGTTCTTCCGTTGTGTTACTTCTCTGTTATTCCTCTTAAAAATATATGCCTAAATTGACAACTGGATATTACTATTGCTTTATCAAGGGGGTGTCTCCATACACAGTCATAACATAATTACTGTAATGTAGATTATACCAATACCTTAAAGGAGTTTCTTGGATTTATAATATTTAGGCCCATCTATCAATATCAGATCAGTGGGGGTCTGACTCTTGGAACTTCTGCCAATCCATTGTTTCAAGGCACTGTGTTGCTCATATGAATGCTAACGTCTTCTCATTTTTATGGGACTACGCTGTAATACCTTGCACTGCCAGTAGAAGGTGCTCAGGAACATGGACCAGAATAAATGATAAAGAGATAACAGCGCTCGCACAAACAGCTGTTTAGTAGGGGTGCCAGACCCCACCATTCTGATATTGATGGCCTATCCAGATGGACCGACCATCAGTATTCAGAACCTGGAAAAACACTTTAATATTATAATTCACTAGTCAACCATAAGCCTCAATATTAAGCAATTTTATTATACAATGTAGGCAATGCTAAAAATCATAACACCTGGAAATGCAAAGGCCAAAAGTATTAAAATATAAAATTTGTGATAAAAAAATCATAACATTTTTGTATGAATAGAATAATAGGTAGTGTTTGTTTGAACGTTACTGTCCTTTTCTTATTTTCCCTGTGTCTCATTAACAGGAGACTTTGTACCCACTAATTAGCTAAAAGACGTGTCCATAGGTTACAAAGCCTGAATCAAGCTAATTGAGAAGCTTGAGCCAAACAACAGACACATGTCTTGCAATTAAACTCACACATGACTAATCTTATTGGCCTGCAGCTGTATGTTCTTCCATTCTTCTGTAGCCACCGGTTATGTCCTGATGAGAGGTACCTATGAACCAAAGGACTAAAAAACACATAAGGAGAGTCATTTTGCTGCATAAGCATTGTGGGGTGATCATAATATTGTAGCTGTATACCCCCTGCACCCAAACTCCAACCATTACAATGCATCTTAGGCTTTATTGAGGTGGAGGAAGTGGCTACCAGACCTCTCCCACCACCACTTTTCTCTAGTAGGGGGTTAACAGTAGAATCACCAGTCACAATTGCAACATGACTCTTCAAACAGAGATGCCATGTATAGGGGCTTATCTGTTTCCCATTCCCATTCCAAACAGTGTTCCTAATTATTAGACTTGTTGTCCAAATGGCAGGAAATGTGCCAGATGTGGCCATCAGTAGACTATGTTGGATGACATTATGGCTCACTGTCAACACAGTGAGAAGATTAGATTATCCTTCTTGATGGTAACTCTTTGACTATGCATTGAACTACTTTACCTGTTGCCTCACTCTGAAGGAGTCCCCTTTAAGAGACATCTAAAGAAAATATATTCCTCTGGTAGAAACTGTGAGTGTCGAACTGTTTTTGTTGTGTGTGGGTTTATTTTTGTAGTTACCCTTTGCCCAAAGCACAAATGTCAAGCCCAAAGGGGCCCAGGAACCTGAGATACAGGGAGCTGTTTGATGAATGCTCACCCTTTAAAGCTGTCCCTGCTGGTGAAGAATGTGATTGAACAGAGTTTCTTCCCTTGCAAATAAAAATACAGCTCTGTGTGGTCAAATAAATTGAGGATCCTTGACCTTTGTTACCTGGAGTAATAAAATCTCTGTTGATGACAGCCATACACATTCAATAGCTGTCAGCCAAATGATCGTCCGGTGGACAGCTATCTCTCCCAACTCACTCCCAGATCCACCATACACATACATATTCGGCTCAGCCTAACATTTATATGTATTCGATGGGGAGAGGGGAGAAATCTGCTGCAAGCCACTTTTTACAGCAAATTATCTCCAGGGAGAACCAAAAAATAGTGCAAAAATATTCACTTTGCCAGATTCATATGTCGGGGGAGGGTCAGGAGCTCCCCACGCATATTGGACTATGGGCTGACAATACAATAATGCGTATGGTGGCCTTTAGGGTTAACTTTAGTTGCACCTGAACTTCCAAGCTACTTGGAGATATAATAAAATAAAATGCCCTTTACCACAGTGGATCCTTCATATCACAGACAAGGGAGAGTTAGAACTGCTGTAGAGTATGAGGACACCACCAAACAATTCCTCATATCTCATGTCCTTGGATCTTAGGTGAGAAATTGGGGTGATACTGTAGGATATTCGGGTTGCCTGCAGTTACATCTTAACTTTCAAGCTTAAATTTGAGTTAAATTTTAACTCCTTTCATGCTAGTGTTTTGCTCCATGTGGAAATCCAGAACAGGAGAAGTAGCGAGATGTATGGGGAGGAAGGCTCCCTAGAGAGAACTGAACAGAGCAGAGGGGTTACAGTTCTCTGTGGTTGAGAAGTATCATTGGGCGCTTTGAAGATCAGATATACGAAGTTTATTCTGGCAGATATAACCATAATGCTTTTCAAAATGTCTTTCTGGGGATTTCAGTATTTTATGGCTGGAAATGTAGCGATGGAGTTATCACAGAATAATACACTGTGAAAACAAGTCGGATGAAGAGGAGCTGATTGTATCATGTGCACAAAATGCAGCCTGATGGAAGAAGAAACAGATTACAATGGAAAGAGCCCCTCATTAGTCATAGCAGGATTGATGTCATATCTATGACAGACTGGAGTTTTAAGGCCTGGATTACAGTAACCAACCTATAATAGCATTTGTACACTACTGTCAGAAGCATGGGCCGATACAGCTGAATGGCTTTACCATACACAATGATGTTACCCCCGTCCTACATTATAGCAATGTTAATGGAAACAATGCATTAACACCTAAAGACCGAAACTTATAGCAATTCACATGTATGTAAAGAAATATGCCTTTTCTTTAAAAAGAACACAGTTTGTAATGCTTCTCATGTGTCAGTACTGTCCTAGAGAAATGTAATAGTCACCCATATCAACCAGACTCTAGTGCTACTTCACTGGAGAATGAACCATGGATTCTGTTTGAGTACAATAAGAATGAATATACTTTTGATACATGAGACCTATTAAAGCGGTTTTCCGAGATTTATTAACTGATGACCTATCCTCAGGATAGGTCATCAGACTGGGGACTTCCCCGATCAGCTGCTTGAGAAGTAGTGTCACAGGCTTCTTTCAGCTTTGCCTAGGCCATGTGACATCACGTTCATTGGTCGCCTGGCCTAGGCGAAGCCTAGCCGCTATACAATGTACGGCACTATGCTAAGTGAGCTGAGAGAAGGCCGTGGCGCTACTGTGAGGCATTTCCAAACAGCTGATCAGCAGGAGTTACTGGTGTAGGACCCCACCGATCAGATTAAAAAATCTTGAAAAACCTCTTTAAAAATGAAACTGCTCTCCTATCTATTCATCCAGCCATCTAGGACAGCCCTAGGTTGGTGCGCTGTGCAGTACGTTCTAATAATGAACCCCACTTACCTTATGGCTTCTTTTATATAGTGCCCAAATAATATAATCATATAATGCTCAAATAATATTACTTTCAGAAACCCAAGAACACTTCCTTTCAATAAACAAGGGAATTGTATACAGTGTCAGACTGGGGTACCAGAGAAAATTATACTGTATAATATGTATACAGTACCAGATTTGGGTCCACCAGAGGAAATTATTCTCAGGGGCCAACCCCCATATCATCAATAAAGTCTAATAGGTTTTGATGCAAAGAAATAGAACCTAGTGGCAATTGTTTGGTTCCAAAGGCAAGTCAAAATGATTTCTTTTCTCCTGGACCTTCTAGGCCTACTATGCTATCAGAGCTGGTGTCCAGTATGGCATAGACGCCTGGGCTCACTGGAGGATCCTCTGGTTGGCCAGTCCGATGCTATATGTATAGCTTTTTTTAATCTATTATCTATCTAGTAACTACCTCTGTATCAAGTTTTTTTTAATCTCTTTAAATTTGTTATCTTAAAATTTGTTGTTATATTTGTTTGTGGTAAATTTGCCTTTTAACCTGGTTAATAGCAGGCAATGGGGCACTCTATACTTAGCTTTTTCAATAACCCCGACTTGAAGCTGACTTGATGTCTCCTTGTGAGTCTGTCTGACACTGTAATTCCATGATTTACCATCATATAGCAAACATCAGACTAAAAAGACACATGTGCCAGTCTGCAGTGGATTGGGTCTCCAGACGTGTTACAGGTTCATGTTTTCACCATGCTCTGATGTCTGAATTGAAAGGAAAATTGCACATGTCTTGTCGGTAGTCTGACTCGGCTCTGGGATCAGGAGGTGTGAGCTACGATGAGAAGCCATAACAGGAATGTCAGCGCTTTCACTCTCTGTCTTCTCCAGGTGCATTGTTCTCTCATAACAAATGTTTAATAAGATGCTTGCTGGGAATGTAAGCTTAACATAGCGATCAAATGCCACTTGCTTGAAAGAGAAATACCAATTATTACCGCCATCCTCTCGTAAAATGTTCAGATCTACCTAGAACATTGAGGATGTTTCACTGTCAACCAATCTAAGAGGATGGTCCGGCTGACAATGTCCCACTAGTTACTAAACCTTTTTTATACCTTGTATGCTTAGGCTGAGTTCACATCACTGTTTAGGTTTCCGTTCTTCTCATCCGTCAGAAGAAGAGAAAGAGATCCTGTAAAAAAACAAAACGATCAGTTATGCATAGGATCTGTCTTTTTACAGGATTCTGTCAAAAAAAAAACCTGATCCGTTTGAGCCATTTCCATCTTAGATCCGTTTTTTAGATGGAAAAGAAAGTACTGCATGCAGGACTTTTTTTCTTCTGTCTAAAAAAACGGATCTACAACTAAGGGTGGGTTCACACTAGCGTTATGGTTTCTGTTATGGCTTTCCGTTATAACATGGAAAATAACTAAATCCATAAGACGGAAGGACGGATCCATTTTGCTGCCCATAGACTTGCATTATGACGGAATGCAAAACAGAAGCCTTTAAAAGGCATTCCGTTTGCTTTCCGTCATAATAGAGGTCTATGGGAGAACATAACGGATCCGTCTGGTTCCCGTTATGCAAGACGGAAAACAAAGTCCGGACTTTGTTTTCCGTCTTGCATAACGGAACCTAGCCGGATCTGTTATGCTTTCCCATAGCCTTCTATTAGGACGGAGCAAAACAGAATGCCTCATAAAGGCTTCCGTTTTGCATTCTGTCTTATGGATTCCGTTATTTTCCATTATAACCATGTTATAATGGAAAGCCATAACGGAAACCATAACGCTAGTGTGAACCCATCCTAATGCAACAGGATCCGTTTTTTTTACAGGATCCTGTTTTTTGGTTTTCTCTCTCTTCTTCTGACGGATCAGAACTGAAAGCTAAACTTTGATGTGAAGTCATCCTTACTTAAGTAATACGGACAGCGTAGCCCTATTCAATGCAATTCTAGAATAGAATAGTTAGCTTCTGGTGTGTCAAACATTGAGCAACAGTAAGCCACACCCATTTTATATGAAGCCCTCCTAAAAATCTGTGACACTCCTTTAAGGCCTGATCAGATTTCAAAAGAATTCAAAGCTGATGAATGTATCTATTTCTTTATACTTCTGTAGTAGTAGAAGTCATAGAGGACATATGCGACCGTATAAAAACACAAGAGTTGGGGTCAAGTGCCCCTCTAAAAGTTATGGAGATCCAAGTTGACTCCTAATATAAAAAAAAAGACTGTTGTCAGTGAAATATATTTTTTAGCTGAACACATCAGATATAAGCAATGACATCAAAGTTAACCATTTAGTTTCTAAAGACGACATTTCCCCAGTTTTCCCGTTGACAGCCGCACTTCTGGGGTCTAGCATGTCATAAGGGAATTTGTGCGGATCCAAATTACAATAATCAATATTCACATACGTATTAGCATGAATAGTGGCATTTAGGATGCGGACACTGATTTGCTTTGGGATTTGGACTCAGTCCAGTAGAGGTCACATTTAATGTATAGTAGGAGGACTAACATTATGTTTTTGGAATGTCTCTCTATATCCCAAGGCCTTAGCCGTAATACGTGTTTACTATTCATTTTAAATGGGCTCTATGGGCTCTATTACAATATGACATGCCAGCGGAGGGGGAAAAGTACGGCTAGGAGAAGGTCTATTTAAAATAAGGGGTTGTCATGGTGTGACAACCCCATTTAAAAATAATTTCCACCAACGACGTGAAAATGAATATTTGGCAGGAAGTTGAAAATGAGAGCAATCGCTAAATAATGTATATATTCTTTACTTAAATATTTTTTTTTCTCGATTCTGTTAATCTGACCATTTTTGCAAATGGGACTACAGGATCCACCACCATATTGGTTGTTACTTTTAAAGGGCTTGTCCAGGATTAGAAAAACATGGCTTCATTCATCCAAAAACAGCACCGACCCTTCCCCCGCCCGTGGGTTGTGTCTGGTATTGCAGTTCAGATTTGGCGTCAATGGGGCAAAGCTGCAATACTCCAAAGAACCTGTGGAGAGGGTTGGTGCAGTTTTGGAACCTGATGACATGCTGGACCTTTGTTATTAATACATGATACAAGAAATTGATAGTTTATCAATTTCTGAGAAACAAATGGAGGAAATTTAACCCATATGGTGCTGGATTCTGAAACAGACCACCAAAATATTCTCTAGAAGTAAAGGAACAGAATCATCAACTCTGGCCACTGTCTAACTTCTGACATACTAATATTTGTCCATTAGGTATGAGTGGAACTGCCCTTTAGGTATAGGTTCAAACCGAACCCAAACTTCAAGGTCATCCTGAAGGCCATTTATTTTTTGTCTTTTGTGAAGTCATACTGAATATCACTATGTGTGAAAAGTTTTAGTTTCCTATTTACCAAACCAATGATTATTTCACAGTTTTACAATTGTTTATTAGAACTTCGAATTTACTTTTTGATTAATGCTCGTCTACAGCGACCCAGGTAATAATTGGCAATAGAATTTCATTCCCCCACTTCAAAGACACAATACGTTGCCCTTCCTGGGCTGAGGGCTGTGTAGAGCCGTCCATATAGAGTCCGATTTCTTTTGACTTTACTGTGTTTGTTATACACTTTGATATATAACCACAATTGTTAGATTTTTCCTTACCAGTCACTGATAACAATGAAAGAGGTTAAACTTCAGGCATGTCTATTTCTGGATCCACCATTAAACCCATTTTTGATTGTAACAATAACTGTTTCTTTTGAAACCCCCAACAAGGTTACAAAAATATATTTTTATGGCGTGGTGCTACAATTATACGACTTGCTATTATACTGCAGCAAAATGAAGCTGAGGAGGTATATATGCGGTTTCCTGTACTGCTCACAATTTCACCTTTAGAAACTGTTTTGTACAATAATAAAATTAAACAAGGGGTTGTATCATCTTAGACATTGGGGGCATATTGCTTGGATATGCCACCAATGTCACATAGGTTCAGATCCAACTTCTTTGACTCACCTATCTCCAGATACACCCTCCACACATTTCTATGGGATTACTAAAAACCGCCGAGCACAATCTCCAAAATGGGCCCCAAAAATGAAAGAGAGTGCTACACGCATCAATGATGCATCAATGAAGCACTTTGTGCATGTGCGGTGCGCTCTCCTTCAGTTTCAGGGGCCCATTCTGGAGACAGGTGTGGGTCCCATCCCTGGCATCCTAGTGGATCCTAGCGATATGCCTCCAATATCTAAATTGAGACAACCCCTTTAAGGCATCAATTTGTTTTCCGCCTGGCATAAGGAAACCATTTAGAGGAAAAAGGCAAAGCGGTGAAGCTGACCATAGCAACCAATCAGGATGCTGCTTTCATTTCACACCACTAACATTGTTGTCTTAGCGACCCTAGCAATTAGACTTCAGTTATAGAGTACTGTTCAACTCTTAAAAGGGCTATCCAAACCTGTACCCCAACACACACACAATGCCCGGGTCTCTCATACAGAGAATACTTACCTGGTCCCCAACGCCGGTGTCCTCCCAGATTCCTTTCACGGCCATCACTGCATCTCCCTGCCGTGAAGATCACAACATCTGACAATGGGGGTGGGGATGCAAGAGGAGCAGGTAAGCTGCGCAGTCTGCTACACCCACATCACCGATGCTGTGATCTGCCCGACGGAAAGATGCAGTGACGGCAGTGGAGGGATCCGGAAGGAAAAAGGTTTCGGGGACCAGGTAAGTATTCTCTATTAGAGGTCCCGGCATTGTGGTGGTGGTGGTGGGGGAATTTACAGGTTTGGATAACCCCTTTAAAGAATTTTATTCTCTGACCTGCTAGAAAGGTACATATTGTAACCTTTAGTGAATGTAATTTTCTTACCAGTGGCTGTATTTGCGAGTTATCACCTCCCTTCTGCTTCTCAGCTGTGTCATGTGACCAGCAATCAGACTCACCAAATAACACAGCATCTTATGTGTGGACAGGAAGTCGGTTTCTCTATGTATTCCTATGGAAGCCTCACTCTGTGTCATAGGAATGAATACAGAAGTAACTGACTTCCTGTCCTGTGTCAGTTGGAGATCAGAGAGTTGGTCACATGACATCACTTTCTAGCGGGTCAGAGAATAAAATGTTATCGGGAGTTCTACTTTAACATGTCTGTTTTAGGAAATACTTCTATTCCCCATAGAATGTCAATTAGAACTTTGCGTTGTGCTGTTCCTCTTTAATTAGGAGTACATTGAGTGCATGATATTATTATTCATATAATTATGCTTAAAAATTGTCTTTTTTTCAAATATGTGGGTAAATAGGTAAATTCAATGTACAAAAACATGATTTAAGCTGTGGGTAGGTTCACTTATTTTCCTATTTTATCTTTCTGTACAGGCTATCGTCTATGAAGGGCAAGATAAGAACCCCGAAATGTGCCGCGTTCTGCTCACACATGAGATCATGTGCAGGTAACAATAACATTACATGATATACTCTCTCTCTATATATATACTGTGTGTGTATATATATATATATATATATATATATATATATATTAGTAGAGTTATAATATATATAGTGCATTTGGAAAGTCAGCTATTACACCCTCCAGTCTTCTTGGGTGTGATACCACAAGGTTTGCACACCTGGGTCTGGGGATTTTATGCCATTCCTCTCTGTAGATCCTCTCAAGCTCTGTCAGGTTGGATGGGGACCGTCAGTGGACAGCCATTTTCAGGTTTTCCCAGAGATGTTCAATTGGGTTCAAGTCAGGGCTCTGACTCAGCCATTCAATGACATGCTCAGAGTTGTCCCTGAGGAGCCCCTGTGTTGTCTTGGCTGTGTGGCTAGGGTCACTGTCTTGTTAGAAAATAAACCTTTGGCCCAGTCTGAGGTCCAGTCTGAGATTTTCATTAATATCTCTGTACTTTGCTGCATTCAGCATTCCTCCACCCTGCCCCAGCTGCTGAAAACACCCCCGCAGCATGAGGTTGCTACCACCATGCTTCACTGTAGGGATCGTTTGGGCAGGTGATGAGCAGTGCCTGGTTTCCTCCAAACACAACACTTAGAATTGAGGCCAGTCAATCTTGGTTTCATTGGTTTCATCAGACTAGATAATCTTGTTTCTCACAGTCTAAGAGTCCTTTAGGTTCTTTTTTTGCAAACTCCAGATGGTCTTTAATGTGTCATTTACTGGGGACAGGCTTATTACGGGCTACCCTGCCTAAAGCCCAGATTGATCGAGTGCTGCAGTGATGGATCTTTAGGATCATAGGATCTTTGGAGCTCAGCCAAAGTGTAGCAAAAATGTTTCAACCTTTCTCAAGATCAGTAACTCCACACAATCCTGTCTCTGAGCTCTACAGGCAGTTCTTACTTTCTCAGGGTTTGGCATTTGCTCTGATATAAATTGTCAGCTGTAAGACCTTCCATGAACAGGGGCGTGTCTTTCCAAATCATGTCCAATCAACTGAATTTACTCCAGGTGGACTCTAGTCAAGGTGAAGATACATTTCAATGATGATGAATGGAAAGTTTTATTAGGTTTTATCATAATATCATAAAATTGTACAGTCAGCACAACAAATATAGCAATAACACAACACGGATCTTATAATCTTAGCATTACATAATCGGGATCATACATTAACAATATCATCAGCAGCGTCGACATGCATTATCCCTTGTTTGCAAGATAATAGTAGATTCTGTCAAAGTAACAAGTCAAAACCAAAATAATAACCTAAACAGTAACTACAGCCTGCGGTATTCATATATCAGGAGGATGTAAAAGAAGTGAGGGTGCAATACCTAAAGTGAGGTGCTTCGGGAAGAATCGTAGAAGGTATCCCATTTTGCCCAAATCCTAGAACACTTGGAAGTATTACCCTGTCCTTCTGATCCTAATTGCTCCAGGGATCTGTAGAGATGGGTGACATTGGTGATCTCAGGAATAGAAGGTAGAGTAGAGCTTTTCTAGTTCCGGCAATATTCGATCTGATCACAGTAAGAATCTCTAATTTGGAATTTCTCTAACCCTAAAGACACTTACATGATGGCAGGGGACCATATCAAGGTCATAGCCTATAATGACTTGAAGTAAGTTGTGTAAATTGAATACAAATTCCCATTGGGAATCAGAAAATAGCATTTCTTTTTTAAGGAATTTGCAAAATCTACAGTACCTAAAATGCCGTTATCACTTTCCATTATGGGGTATTAAATGTAGAATGATGGCAAAAACTTGTGTTCTTTTATTTTAGCATAAGGCAGCAGCATAAAAAGTGAAAGGGTCTGAAGAATGAATTCTATATATGCAACTGTATATCTATGAGCAGTATTTATCTGTGACATTTTAATATATTAGGATCTGTCAACACATGCCCTCCAGGACATATTAACCCTCCTTTCACCTGTAGTTTCAAGAATCCTTTCTGTAAGTGTAAATTGGTGCTAATTATGCGTTTGCACTAAAAATATCATTACTTAGTCCAGATCAACTGGATGATTGTTAAAAAATTATGTATGTATGCATCTAGGTATCTATCTATCTATCTATCTATCTATCTATCTATCTATCTATCTATCTATCTATCTATCTTCTATCCTATCTATCTATCTATCTATCTATCTATCTATCTATCTATCTATCTATCTATCTATCTATCTATCTATCTATCTATCTATCTACTCCTTCTATCTATCTACTCTATCTGTCTATCTATCTGTCTATCTATCTATCTATCTATCTATCTATCTATCTATCTACTTCAGGGATAGCCAACCTGAGGTTCTCCTGCTGTTGCTACAACTCCCAGCATGGCCAGACCCACTATCATTATCTATCTATCTATCTATCTATCTATCTGTCTATCCATACATACTGTATCTATCTATCTATCCATCTATCTATCTCTCTATCTATCTATACATACATACTGTATCTATCTATCTATCTATCTATCTATCTATCTATCCATACATACATACTGTATCTATCTATCTATCTTTCTATCTATCCATACATACATACATACTGTATCTATCTATCTATCTATCTATCTATCTATCTATCCATACATACATACTGTATCTATCTGTCTATCTATCTATCTATCTATCTATCTATCTATCTATCTATCCATACATACTCTATCTATCTATCTATCTATCTATCTATCCATCTATCTACTGTATCTATCCATACATACTGTATCTATCTATCTTATATCTATCTATCTATCTATCTATCTATCTATCCATACATACTGTATCTATCTATCTATCTATCTATCTATCTATCTATCTATCTATCTACTGTATCTATCCATACATACTGTATCTATCTATCTACTCTATCTATCCATACTCTATCTATCTATCTATCTATCTATCTATCTATCTATCTTTTCACAGGCAGGATGTACACACTTCTGCATATGTATATGGATGGACCATAACAGTTTGATTGGCAGGCACTTAGCGCCCACTCCTGCTCGCACTCTTGGACGCCCACACTGATGCATACTTTACTTTTCCTACTGGTGTGGTTGGCTGTGTTTATCATCTTGTTGGGTTACTTTACTGATGGTATGGATTTTCCTTTGATAAATACAAAGGAGAGAAAAGAAAAATCCACAGCTCACAGCAGGGGAATCATGAAGCTGTTGAAGGCAAATTATGCTATTTGTACAGTATACTTTAGACAGAAAAGCCATATTTAAAATGTCAGGCAGCTAATACCAGAGATTACCATTTTCCTCGCTGCCTACAGACGGGTAAGAGATGCTGTTTATTTACTTGGCGGGCAGGCATTAAACAAAGCTGCCACTTCTGTGCGGGCAATGTTATTTGTTTAACCTTTTCAGTGCTGTAAAATGCCAATCAGCCATAGTAATAATTTAACCCAGAGCATTATCGAGGCATTTTGTTTTGACTACAGATTAAGATAAAACTGCAATTTAAAGGGTACAATAAGAATTTTGTTACATAATTATTATCATCCTCAATTATATAGAGGTGGCTTATTATGCAGCATGATACAAAGGGCCTGTCCCAGAGGCGTAACTGATGTAACATCTCTTCCAGTACCCTACTAACTATGTTCCATTTATAATACTGGGATTATACTTATTATGTAGCAAAGGGGCCCCCGGGCCTGAGTGGGGCCGCTACTCCTGCACCTTCCTTAGCTGTGCTCCTTGTCTTCATTCAGTCTATGTAATTTTATTTCCATTTTTTTGGCTGCATACAGTTCATTTCTTTCGATCCTATATGTCACATGTATTAGGGCATAGGCTGACTAGAGATGACAGAATCAATTCCAACCAAATCAAATTTGTCCCAAATTTTGTAAAAATTTGAGTTGCACCCGAATCTGAATTATTGGTGATTTGATTTGGATACATTTTTGGAGAGAGCGTGAAACATCAATAAAAGAATATAGATAAAAAAATGCGAGACTAGAGAGAAAAATATGAGTCCTAGGAGACCTCAGAATGTCATATACAAATTTTAGGAGTACCTTCAGTTCGGGTAAAATCAATTCGGATCCCAAATGAATCGGTTAAATCAAACCCAAATCAAATTTTGAGAGATTTGCTCGCCTCTAATGCTGGCAATTAAGGGGTGTCTCTTAATTCCCCAATATTATCTAACCTGAAGGTGCTGGCCAAAAGCTAATCCGGCTGATGGTCATCTCTACCTGTATACGCAAAAGGATTGGATGTTCTCAGGTCATACTGGGGGAGAGTTGGCGCTCCCTATGCACAGTGAATTGTTGGCTGCCCCCTGTAAATGGGGGGATTGTGCCAAAAATAACATTTGTCCTGCTTTTCTCTACATTTGCATAGAAGGCCAATGTCAATAAAATAATTGCTTCAAAATGTAATTAAATTTGAAAACTGTAAATTGATCCATATTTTTGGATGCAACTTGCATATATTTCCTATCTACCTGTGCTCATATTGACTGATTGACTCTTAATTGGTCGTTAATGAAGGCAGCATTCTGCAGTTACAATATATTCCAATTTGATATGGGTCAGAAATCTTCCCCCCTACCTTCAGAGAAGGTAAAACGCATTAGTACGAAATCAGAGGATCAGGGGAAGTGCTGATTTTGCACAAGAGGTGCAAATGGAGCTTTGGTTATGACCATAAAATTAGAGTCTGCTCACCATTAATCAGCCCAGCTAATTGCTATGCACGGCCATTTGCCATATGGTGTGAGAGACAGCCTGCTTCCCCTAAGATGAAATTCTCTGTAACCAGACATGAAATAGTGAAAGCCCTCTGTTTGGAAATGGCTTGTTTTAGAGATTTAATCCCTAAACAACTTTCTGCAGGGCTTTCTGTCAAGACTAACAGCACAATAAAGCTTTGCATTTATGTGACAAAGGGAGCAAATTTATGGGCTATTAAAACATTCCTATGGGTAGCGCCTTGAATTCAGATCTGGAGTCGGTTTTCGGGTGCGAGATGATTGGTTTGTTAACTAACAGGTAAGGAGGATCGAAGATTCAAGTAGATTCAAGAGTTCGAGTCTTCTGGCAAGCTCTTCGATGATTTCTGAGTGGTTTCCGTTTCTCGGAAAGATGGGTGAATATATGACTTCTATTACAGCTCTTTGGGGTTGTCATTTAGCTTAGCCTTTAAGAGTTTAAGCTTAAAGGGGTTGTCTTGACTAAACAAATGGCATTTATCATGTAGAGGAAGTTAATACAAGGCGCTTACTAATGTATTGTGATTCTCCATATTGTCTCCTTTGCTGGCTGGATTCATTTTTCATCACATTATACACTGGTCATATCCAGGGGTTACGACCACTGCTGCAGAGCAGATACAAGGTGGTCGGGACAGTATCTGCTGCGCATGCGTGCCTATGCATGCTCTCACGTTCCCGGTCATCATAGAGGCTGGCGGTTTTTCCTATAGAGTGGAAGCACAGCCACCGCTGCTGGAAACGAGCAGTGTATAATGCGATGGAAAAATGAATGAAACCAAAAAAGGAAGCAATATGGACAATCACAATACATTAGTAAGTGCCTTGTATTAACTTTCTCTACATAATAAATCCTATTTGCAGAAGTGAGACAACCCCTTTAAAGGGGGTGATCAGGCATTTATATTGATGACCTATCATCAGTATAGGTCATCAATATCTGATTGGCTGAGGTCAGGGACGTAGCTAACGGCTCATGGGCCCTGGTGCAAGAGTTCAGCTTGGGCCCCCCTTCCCTCAGGGCTTTGTGTGTCTTCTTATGCAGCACAAGGGTCTTTGGGCCCCCTCAGGCTCCTGGGCCTGGTAGCGACTGCTACCTCTGCACCCCCTATAGCTACGCCCATGCCTGGCACCTCCGCTGATCACCTGTGAGATGAGGAGGCAGCGTCCATGTGAACGCTGCTTGCTCTTCATTACACTACGCATCATCTTCTGCGAACGAACGAAGAAGAAGCTATGCTTGCATGGATCGCTCCCTCTTGGATAGCGCAGGGCAAGGGCTCTTTTATTTACAATTTATTTACAAAAGCCCGCCCATCAGTGCCGGTGACATCACCGGGCTAACTTCTGGGCGGAAGCCTCCGACTGGCAGCCCTATGGAGAGCCCGGTTTGTCACCGGAACAGAAAATGCCTTTGCAATGCGCGATTCAGTGCAGGGCAAAGGAGAGCATCGGAGCATAAGCTGCTCTGATGCTCAAGTCAGGGGGGCTGCCCGGGTGAAAATAGGGATATGTCCGGCTTCAGCTCTGAACCCGGACAACCCCTTTAAAGTTGTAGTCACCCTTAGAAGCAATGCTTCTATAGCAGAACATCTTTGTAATAATGGAATTCATATCTAAGGCATTATGGCCTCAACATTACTCCTCTATGAGGGCACATTACGGCTCTGTGCAACTCAGAAGTTGTATGGATCCGTAATATGCCTAGGTACATAACATTTAAGGCATGTCTGGCCTCAATTTTCCAAAGTTGGAATCCTGTTGCTCCTTAATGGCAGGCGCCAACTCTATCTGCCTTATCCCCTGGACAAACATCTCCGTCCCTGCAAGGATGTGGCCATCTACAAACTCCGTGTGTCACATATGGCACAGCCTTGTAGAAATTGTCTACATTGTGTGAGAGATCAAGGAAAGCCATAGAGATGACTTTGTTGTACCCTGCAGGTCACAAAGTGGCATTAGTCCAGCTGGCAGGGGGTACCTTAGGTTAGAAGCAGGAGTGCCTGTGCAGCGCCTGGGTAAAACTCACAGAGGCTGGAACTTGAATCATTATTTATTACAAGTCAAAACCTTTCCACTGTTCTAGTCACCGGGACAAATGACTTTCCTAAATGAGTCGTCTAGTAAAGTACACTGTGTGTATAGTTTTATTTCACTGTAAAGATTAATGAAATATGCAATTGTCCCGGTGGCGGAAGGCTGAATTACCATGTTATACGGAAAATGTGGAAGAGATGAATGCAAAAGGCTTCTACTATACAACGGTCATAAATCTCTGTTTCCTGTTTTAGCTTTTATTGTAATTATCGATTATGCATTTTTGTTTTTGATTTAAAATTTTGTAATGATTTTTTTTCTTACATTTACAAGGACTGGAATACTTGCATGATTTGCAGGGCGCTCTTTTCAGTAGGCCCCCACAGATATATACTATAGGGCGAATTTATCATGAGGGTACTATTTGAAGTCTTTTTCTTTAGTCTGCACTGGTGTACTTTGCTATGGAAAGCTAAAAAGGGAACACAAAAGTGGCACAATCTTACAATTGTACACTGTATGTCTGTGTAGTCCTAGCCCGGGGTTGTGCACATGTCCATATTATAGCTCAAGTTCTCAGTTGTATGCAGCTGTAAGACAGCACCCATAGAGGTCTTTGTATTATACTATATCACCATATACCTATCATTTCATAAAAAGGTATCAGTCTAGTAAAAATCGTGCCATGTTCCTTCCAATGGCATATTTTAGATATATTCTCCCCTAGAAGTATAGGTTTAAGGGGAGAATACTTTAAATCAGAGGAATCATATACATATGTGTAGTGACAAGGTTTGTGATGGTCCCAATGCTACGCTTTGTCCCCCAGACATCGTTGAGGTGTCACCACTTGTTACTGCTCTCTGGAGAGAATTATAGAGTATGGTGCCCCCCAATGGGAAATAAGTCCAGTGAGTCAGGATTCGCAGTAAGCCAGTCGCTTCTTTAATGGAGGAACTCAAGTACAAAACAATACAAGCAATGCACTGAACTGTTTTCTCAGTCTTCTCCCTGGCAGAAGGTGCTTCTGTTCTGAGGAAAGGCCTGAGGCCCATTTCACACTAGCGTTTTATCTTTCCGTCCTAGAGTTCTGTCCTCGGGGCTCTAGGACGGAAAGATACTGATCAGGATTATCCTAATGCATCCTGAATGGAGAGCAATCCGTTCAGGATGCATCAGGATGTCTTCCGTTCAGTATGTGAACGTTTTTTGGACGTTGACAAAAGCGCAGCATGCTGCGGATTTGTCTCCGTCCAAAAATCCGGAAGACATGCGGTAACGCCGGATCCGGAATTAATGCCCATTGAAGTGCATTAATCCAGATCCGGCCTTAAGCTAAACGTCGTTTCGGCGCATCGCCGGATCCGACGTTTAGATTTTTCTCAATTATTACCATGGTAGCCAGGACGCTAAAGTCCTGGTTGCCATGGTAAAATGTAGTGGGGAGCGGGGGAGCAGTATACTTACCATCTGTGCGGCTCCCGGGGCGCTCCAGAGTGACGTCAGGGCGCTCCACACGCATGGATCACGTGATTGCATGGATCACGTGATCCATGGGCATGGGGCGCTCTGACGTCATTTAGGATTGCCCCGGGAGCCGCACGGACTGTAAGTATACCGCTCCCCCGCTCCCCGCTCCTACTATGGCAACCAGGACTTTAATAGCGTCCTGGCTGCCATAGTAACCTGAAAGCATTAGAAGACTGATCAGGATCCTGATCAGTCTTCTAATGCTTTCAGGCGACTTGCGTTCTGATGGATCCGGCGGGACGGAAGTGCCCGCCGGATCCTCAGAACGCAAGTGTAAAAGAGGCCTGAGCTGTCTGTCCCTCTCTCTCAGAAGGCTGGTACCTTGGCCAAAGGGCTGGTGGCTCAGTTGTCTGGCTGGTCCTCTAGTCAAAGGGCTAGTGACTCAGGGTCTGTGGAGCATCTTTGTCTCAGCGTCTTCTTCTGGGCACTCATGCAGTATGGCAGAGTATCTTCTACTAAACACTGATCCCTATCTGCAGACCAGCAGACTCTTTTCTACTAAACATCTCTATCTGCAGACAACTAGGGGCCCTTACTGCTCTCTTTATATACAATTTGTAACTGAACTAGAACCTTCTAGTGGGAGAGGTGGAGTGGAGAATCATGGCCTAAATAGAAACAATGTTGCAATCTCAGTCTGCTGTGGACTTATACAGAGTTTCAACACAAGTCCATGGGAATGACTAAGCAGTTTTTCCGGACATGAACAAGTCTTTAGACGTAAACAACAGAGCTAAACCAGACAGTCAGAAGGTCAATGTATCTATATTTTTCCTCTAAACATGGTCCCTTAGGCTAAATACACACGATCAGGATTGTGTGCAGATTCTCTGCATGGATTTGCGTATCATGTAGTTTGTATTATATGAGGATTTGAAATTCTCATGCACAGAATGAGGATTCTTTAAGTAACACATGCAGATTATTCTGCAAAGTCATTGCAGATTTTTCTGTGAAAATGTGGTAAAATTGCCAATGGTAATTTCATTCCATATAGCGTAAATGTTGTGTGCATGCAGAAAATCCACAGTGTTTACTATCCATAGGAATAGGAGCGATTCACTTGTATGGAAACATCAGCTGCAGTACCTGAGAACGGTCACTACACCAGGCAGGGAGCTGTGGTGTTTCGGCTCTATATACTGTTCAGTTTTGGAACCTACAACTGCTGTTAAAAGCTGGTTGGAAGCGGTGCTGGGCATCAGTCCTCCATCAATCTCAAACTGATGACCTATCCCATGTTGGTTCCAGAAAAACCCTTTAATCTTCCAGCTACCAAAAATGTGCATATCCTTTCACTAGGATTAACAGTTTTTGTATTGTTCTCCTATAAATTGGGGTTCAGATGTGAATTCCATTTTAGAAAACTATAAAAAAGACATAAAATCGGTATTTAGGGGGCAATTTACTCATTTCTCTGTGTTGCTTCTAGGCCTATTAAGCCGGTGGCTGTGCTGGACGAGGTAAAATGGAGTAATTAGCCCCCATGTGGCCTTAACATGTTTTCTGACACCGCTTCCAGGTAGTTAGGATGCCGTTAATGTCAGTGCAATCTGAAACTGCTATCTCAATGAGGCTGAATTTGAAGTACAACTATAATACTGAAACCTCCTCTTGTTTTTTTTTACTCCGCAGTCGCTGTTGTGATAAGAAGAGCTGTGGGAATCGGAATGAGACACCCTCCGATCCGGTGATTATTGACAGGTTGGAGCTGCCTTTATTTCTTCTCCATTGCTGAACCTCATTACAATGAAACACCTGCCCCATGCCGCTTCTCTGAGCGGGTGTTGGGCAGATGAAAGCAGCAGTGACGGTTGGGTATAGCACACTGCAGTGGCATTAGATGAGCGAGCACTCAACCATGTAACACCTTCCCTGCCCTTTATAACATCTCTTCCATAATGTAGCACATTCTCTAATTGCTTTTCAAACTTAATAAAGGTTCTTAGACCGATCATTGGAATTACTGTAAATGGGAGACGCCAAATGCACGTTGGCTTTCATGAAACTACCGGGCCTTGTACTAATAAAGCTAGATGTCAAAAACCTTAAATACAGCTATATCTATGGCATACTATTATATCCACATTAGGCTTCACAATGGTGACTCTCAGTAACTTTAAGATCAGATCTATTTAATTGCTATACCTACCTATATATACGGTATTTAAAGGAGAATCTCGAAGAGGGTCACCATTGTAATAGAGGGGACATACATCAAAACTGTCTATGACCATAAATAAGCTGTTGCTTTTAGTCAGGTTGCTCTACATAAATGCATCCCTCCCCTAGTCCTAATGACAATTCTTCTGGCCTGGCCCTGTGCCCTGGTCAGTCAGCATTGTCCTATAAAACACTGATGAATCATGGATGAAGATACTGATCCATGTTATAGAGGTCTTACCTGCGTTCCTCACATGTCTACTTTAGTCATTACATGTTTATTAATATTAATGCAAATTTTTTGCAACTATGCCTTGTGCCATTCCTCTGTTTTTCTTCCTGGAAATGTAGGAAGAAAATAACTCTGGGCATTACCAACCCTCAATAAGAGGTTCAGTAGAGTGTGGCCATCCAATGCTATTAGCACTGATTGGAAAGTGCCAGAGCATTTAGGGACAAGGGGCATGGTCACACTCAGTTGTCGATTTATATACTGTATTTT
Organism: Bufotes viridis; assembly: GCA_033119425.1. Taxonomy (NCBI): domain Eukaryota; kingdom Metazoa; phylum Chordata; class Amphibia; order Anura; family Bufonidae; genus Bufotes; species Bufotes viridis. The sequence goes on along the minus strand of CM065590.1, from coordinate 415,467,534 downwards.
CTTGAGGAATAACAGAGGATAAGAACAACATGGAGTTCTAAAAAAGGCCGGTTAAGATTATTTTAATATACATGTATTTATGAAAGCAGACATGTCAGGAGAGTTTCAGGTCCTCCCGAGGATTATGTTTTTTATCCACATCAATGTTCCCTAGGAGAAAGCTGTCTGGTCAGGGCAGGGACCAGAAGTATTGTAATTAGGACTGAGGGGGAGATGGTGTTTCCTAAGGTAGTCTGGGTCAGCAAAATAGGATGTCTCTGGGGACAGGGGAAAAAATAGAAAGAAGGTGAAATTCTTTTGGGAATTCTTCTTTATCTATGCACAACATTACATTTGAAAATAAAATGAAAAATCACTGCTGCTTTCATTGTGACGGTAACATCCACCCATTGCCAAGACACAGTCATTTTGTGGCCTCACCAATTTTTCATGAGAATACATCCTTTGAACCCACCATGACCAGTAGGATTTTGAGTACTGACTATGGGCCATGACTCCTGAACCAAGCCCACTCAACATATTTTGGGACTTTAATTGGCCAACAAAATGGCCATCTTGTTGGCAATGGGTGGTAGATACTATCATGTGACCTACCATACTGTATGTATTAAGATTTGGTTTATGTGGATTTGATCTCAATTAGCTTTGTGTATATCATATCCATGTCCTATGTACCTGATAGATGGATGTCTGGTGTTGGAGACCAGGTCTGTCTAGCTCATTTTCTAGAGTGTGAGGAGAGGTGGTTTTACACTACACCCTTCACCAAGAGAAGTTCTTGTAAAATGTGCTCAACCATCTTCTTTGTTGGTCTTGTCTTCTTTTTTGAAATAAAACATATAATCGGTCCTACCTAGCTGATTACTTTTTTAGATGCCTGGTTAAGTAGGATCCATGGACTTTGGTGTCCTTGTAGTCTGGTTTTGGAACATAGACTACAGTATATGTGAGTGTATGAAGTGTAATGAAGTGTAGTGGAGTGAAATGGAGTGTATTCATCTTCATTGTTGGTCTTGTCTTCTGTTTCTAAATAAAACATATAACTCCTACATTGCTCATTAGGTTTTTTAGATGCCTGGTTAAGTAGGATCCATGGACTTTGGTGTCCTTGTATTCTGGTTTTGGAATATGGACAACAGTGTATGTGAGTGTATGAAGTTGTCTATAACGCTTGATGGTGGAATCTTTGTCCTTCCAACTCAAGTCCTCATTTGATGATGCAGTTGAAGTATACAAAATGCAATATTCTTTTCTGTCTTACTCACTATCCATGGGCTGAATTATGACAAAATAGTTACATGAATGTCATCTATATATGCGTCTCATCACTGATAATGCTAGACAGAAAAACTGAGCATGCAACGTTTTTTCTGCCCGGAGCTATTTGGCGTCCGGCATCAAAACTGATGTGCCGGATATATGTGCATGATCTCATAGAAAGCTATGGGATCAGTTCTGGCTTTGGTTCCTTTCTGGTGTTTTCCACTTCACACCAGAAGGAACTGAATTAGATTGCTGGACATAGGTGAAAGGGGCCTAAAGGTGCTCTTTTTGTAAGTGTTGAAATAAGTAGCCATTGGTTTTCTACTAGGCGGAAAATGTTCCTCTTTAATGTACAGTTAGTATGTTTTAAATTGATATTTTGTTTAGCCACTTTACGCATTTTTTAAAGGGGTTGGCCACTTTCTGGTCTTTGTAAGATGAGTATATGGCACTTACTAATATAGTCTTTGTTAATATTGTGTGCCATTTTCTATATTTCATAAGGTATTTCCCTTGTTTGCCAAGTCTTTTGTGCTGTCCACACAGGGGTCCCATCTATAAAATGGCTGCTGATAGAGGGTCATGGTACCAGGCAAATCACCTCTCATGTGATGCCTCCTGCATTCAAATACATTGTTTTAGAATGGAGGAGGCGGGGTTATGTGTCTGGTCACATGACCCTCCATCAGCAGCCATCTTATAGCATGGCTTATGATATATAGCAAACGGCACAGAGCATTAACAAAGGTCATATTATTAAGTGCCATATGGTCATCTTATGAACACATTGGTCACAAGTATCCAGAAAGTGATCAACCACTTTAAATTTATATGTGTTTATCCAAAAAGAATTTGAAATGAGATTGTTTGCTTATGACAAGAAGATAAAACAAAGACAAGATGATAAAGTCTTTGATTAACGGGGTTTGTATGAGATAAGCACCAGAAACAGCACCACTTTTGTCCATAGGCTGTATCTGGTGTCGCAGTTTAGCCCCATTCCACTGACTTCTGCAGCTGATTTGAAAATCATGTGTGAACAAAGCTGATTCATCTTATGGAAAATATTTTATAAATGTTCATATTTCAGTATAATATGTGCTTCTGTACAAGGGTCACTTTACCCCCAAAACTGATGCCAGTATGGGGCCAATAGAGAGAGGAGGTCCCAACCTAGGTTTGCCACCTTCTGGTTCCTAATGGGCAGTGGTTCAAATGTCTGTGGTCACTGTAAAAGAAAGAAATGTTGGTCATGCTGGGATGGTGAAAAAAGCTCCAAAGTGGGGCCCCTTTAAAAAATTAGCTAAAGGACCCTCTCATTTTCTCTTTACTTCTGTGTTGAAAATAGGCCAATATGTTGATTTTAATTCCCTCAATAAATGTTCTCATAGATACACATGAATATGGATCAATATTATATAACTAGGATTACCGGTAGTTTATTAGACTATTACTTTTCTGTTTACATTTTCCAAAAATGAATTAAAAAGAATGTAATGAACTTAATATGTAATTTTCACCCAGTACGGGGGTAGCTACCCTGATCCATTCATGTAAGTGCACACAATATATTATAGGTTAACTTGCTAGAATGTGAAATATCACAGTCCAAAGTTGTTGTGTTATTTTTTTCCCCCAAATGGCCTTTGCTGGTTTATGGAATGTGTCTGTCAACGAGTAGGAATGGTCTGGGTAAGGAACTAATCTGTGAAAAAATCCCTGGAGGAAATGGCCTCAGCTCTAAGCAAATCCACTGTATCCCCATTTAACGATAAAATCTGAATTATGTCAGTATGGCAGTTTGTGAAATATAGTAAAAAACTTTGCTTTTTTTTAAATTTTTATATTTAAGTAGATCACTTTGTATGCTCTAAAATATAAAATACGCTAAAATATCCCTTAAAGTATTCTGTGAAAGCAGTTATCTTCTATTGTTAGTCTTCTGGTTTTAAACTAGAGAATACAAAAGACTGGAAATGTAATAGTAAGCAAATCACTGTATAGATAGATAGATAATATATAGATAGATGGATAGATAGACTGAAGTAGATAGATGTAGATAGGTATTTATTAATTTTAATTAAATAGAAAATGTCTCTACTTATCTTCTACTTAATATTATCAACCTATGTATCTATTTACTTAACAAACTCATATCTATCTCCTATCTATCTATCTATCTATCTATCTATCTATCTATCTATCGTATTTATCTATTGTCTATTTCACTATCTGTGTTTTTAATATCTATTTATACCTATCTTGCTGCTGTGTATCTATTATATTATATTTTAACATATACAATTATGTATTTGTCATCATAGTTTACTGTTACTAAACCTCTTATCACAACTTTCTTTTTCTACACTGCAGCTCGTTTTGCACCTATTATTTCTGTTCCTGGCTTGTTTATTATTTTTTCCTCTCTCCTTTCCCTTGTTTTACTCTGGGTGGTTATTAGTTCCTGTATCAGGCTTTTCCCTTCTTTTTAGTTAGGCCTTATGTAATTGGATATATCGTCGCACTGTCCTGTTCTCATTACTGGTCTCTGTGTATTAACCCTCCTTTGAGTATAGAAAGTGTACAGTGCATTAACAAGGACTGACAGTAAAGAGGCCTGGATCAGTAGGGCGTGAAATTGTTGCTGTTTAAGATATGCGGCCTTTTTTACAACTAGCAAACTGAATCAGCTTGTTAATTTTGTTCTGTTTTATGTAAGATTTTGAGGATTTCTGTAAAATATTATACAACATATTGTTGATTTTTGGGGGATTTTGGTTAATTAGAATTTTTTTTAACATTTGTACTGTATGTTTCTTAAAATAAATTTATGAATAAATAAATGTATAGCGTAGCATGAGCAAAAACTTATCTTATCGGCAGTAAGGTAAATTACATGACAAGTCTCAATTAAAAAGAAAAATAAACATTATTTCAATTTGGATTTTCAAATGGGTTTTGATTTTTGGGGAAAGCATTTGCTTTTCTAAAGTTTTTGGAATTACAAAATGCTAAATTTATATAGCTGGATTTTCTAAAAGGTTGAAATTATCAACAAGCGGTCAGAGGGATGACAGCTCGTAGCACCTTAGATGCTCTTTTATTTCCTGTGCTTAAAGGGGTTGTCTACTTTGGACAATTCCTTTATGTATGAAGAGTTCTCAATATCAGGCTGATCACAGGGTGTACCTCTAATGGTACCTCACAGCAAGTATTCAATTTCCTTGCAGTGCCACCACAGGAGAAACAACGCATTACACTTTGTCCATTGAAATGAATGAACTTACTATGTAATGCACAGGCATCTCAGGCCCTCCATAGTGAGAGATGTTCTTTATTGTGGCTTTTCACTCTGGATCCTTGTCCATAGGTTGCGCCTGGTATTGCAACGCATCTCCATTGAAGTAAACAGAGCTGAGATGTAGTACCCCTGCACTCTCAGGCTGATGCAGCCTATGGACAAGGTTGTGCTGTTTCTGAAAAAAAAAGTAGGCCTTCTTTTCTAATTGTGTGTTGCATTTTTAATGCCGTATTTGTACTTGAATGTTGGTTGCAATCATATATGAATATGTAATTGCACTGTAAAGAGTATACGCTTTGCTGGTTGACTGCCAACTTTGTGTAATGAATGAGTCACTTCTACACACGGTGGTGTGGCTGTAAAAATTATTTTCTTTTCAAGACCACTTGATAATGGTTACTTATGAACTAAAGTAAATGTGATAACAGCAGCATTAGTCAGTGATTTATTTTAGTCATAATGGTAAGAATGATTAATCAAGAATGGTTAGAAGATTTATACATATGCATTATATGTACTGTATTATGGTGTTATTATATTTCCTTATTATTGGATCAATCCTTATCCTATTAGATAATATTATGTATTAATATGCATAGTTAATATGGTTCATGATATGGTAATGTGGACAGTCGATGACCTGTGGCCCTAATAATCCCTCCCAAACAAAGGATAAAAAAGAACAGCATCTAAGTCTGTTTGCCAGATTCCTAATTTCTAAGTCTGCTCTCTTTCAGCATGCAAATCTTAGCACATCCTGAACAATTCCGTGTTTGCTTTTGTGTAGACCTTTATTGATTCAGACAGAATAGAAAATATTTTAAGCTGTCTTCTGAAAATGTGATTTTTTTTCCTACAAATTTGTCATGATCACAGAGGGAGTGAGAGTGTTTAAAAAAAAGAATGGAAAACCTGTTTTCATCCCAATTAAATTTCTTTAATCCAGCATCCAATAATTGGTTGGCCCTTTTATCCAGGATGAAGCTGCCTGCTTTTCTGTAAATTCTCAGGTCTAAATGTGAAATAATTAGTGGAGATAACCAATTATACCTAGATATACATAGAGCAGGCCCCATTACATTGTGCCCCTTACTGATTCTTGTCACAACGTAGCAAGGATTTCCTAACCAATCATTTTACTGTCCTAGCCGTACATCTAAATTTCATGGCCTAGGTAGTGTGGCTTGTTGTGGCCATCCTTATCAGCCAACACCTGCTCCTTGGTACACCCATTTTTCACTATCCAAGAGGACCCTCTGCTTTTTTATCTTTTGTTTTATTGTTGGAAAGTAGGGCAATGGGCCCCTTGCTGCTGCTTTAGCCGTCCATTGTTTGCTTATGTGGAGAATGAGAGCCCTTTTGCTTGTTTGTGTCACCAATGGGAAAGGGGAATTTTGCCAACCTAAGCTATGGCCCCTTCTCCAATGCAACAGAGTCTTATTCAGTCACACATATGTCCCTACCATTACAAGACACTCCTATTTTGTAAATCTGAGCCCCTTCATAAGTGATTAGCCAAGAAATGTGTCACCTTTCCTTTGGGTTCTTTAAGAAGAACCCTAATTTAAAATGTTTTACCTGCCTATTAATGCTTTTTGTACTGTATAAACCCACAGTGAAGAGGTCAATAATAATCGCCTTGGGTCAATGATGTGTCTAATAGAGAGATCTAGTACACTGATATATGTTCAAGCCTGCTTTTTCCATATTCTGTATGTGCTATGGGTGGATTGTAGCATAAACAGTAATACTTTGTGTAATTGTCAGTAATATTTTGTATACAATTTTGTTTAAATATACTTTGTGCATATAATACATATTTCTTATATTTGCTGCTTTTTAGTTGATACCTTCATTACTGGAATCACTTCTTTTGCATTCAGGGGGTATTCAGAACTGGGCAGTCCTTTCTAGAAAACATGAATTTCCCATGATGTAAAATGCATATTTAAAGAAAGAAAACATAGGGCAATTTACATAAGATTCTTACACCCTCCTACAGTATAAGGGAATTAGTCATACTCACTTACAAATATAGTTTGAATGACTTATGATGCATCATTTATGCATGGCAAGCCAGATATATTACATAGATAGGTGGATCGATAAGTAGATAGATATAGATAGGCTGATAGATAAAAGATCCCTGGAGGAAATGGCCTCAGCTCTAAGAAAATCCACTGTATCCCCATTTAACGGTAAAATCTGAATTATATCAGAATGGCAGTTTGTGAAATATAGTAAAAAGTTAAGTGTTTATTTGAATTTATATCTTTAAGTAGAGCACTTTGTATGCTCTAAAATATAAAATATACTAAAATATCCTTCAAGGGATTTGGGAACATAATAGTAAGCAAATCAGCGAATAGACAGATAGATAGATAGTAAAAGATAAATAGATTCGTTATGTGTAAAGGTAAAGGAATATCTCAGTGTTGGTTTGTGACGACATTGGGAAGGGTTGCACAGGATGTCGTATAGAAGCTCCTGGGTGTACTCTCGAAACTGCAACTCTTATTGTGGTGTAAAAGGAGGAACAGATACTATACAAGCCTAGGTATGGGGAGACATCATGTAAACAAGGTCATTGTGTTTTACAGGTTTTTGATCTGGCACAATGAAGTGACTTTATAAAATAATATACTGTAATATAAATATGGATGAAAGGAAATTTTTCTTGTATTTTTGCCTTTACAATGTGAGAAGGTCCTGTAGTTTTTTAATAGCCATGATGCCCCCTTTCAGTCAGGTTTCATATGGTGGAAACATCACCTTTTCCTTGTAAGAGTAGGTTCCCATGTAACAAGCAAAATTTTCTTACCAACTGTGGAAATCCCCTCTGTACTTAGAATAAACCTAGTGGTCTATTTAAGACTCGTCCCATAGATTATTAAACTCATAGATGATCTCAGTTTGGCCGACAAACTTTTTTTTTTTTTTAAATAATAAATAGTTTACCTATGTACAATGTGATATATTGTCAGCTGGCTTCCACTTTATAGACAATATCCTTCAGAAGGTTGGGTTTTGGGCATTAATCTCCATCCTTGATTACTAGCTGAGGAACACAATGTCTTGGCTGATCCTATGGAATAACATCGCCATACTTTTTATAGCATTTATGACATTCCAACTACTCCATGACTCACCCTACCATATAACTTCTTGATACGATTATCCCCAATATCTTGTTTCCTAATGCCAAACTTGGGGTTTGACTGCCCACAACAGTATTGACCCTTTGGCAGGCTTTCACACAAATATGGGTCTCTAATAAAATAGGGCCCCAAAGGTTCACAGAGACAATGCCATCCAGACATGTTTTTGGAGTCAATCACATGCCACTAAAGTCTAGCTTTTTTGTGGCTACCTTATTTCCATCATGTCACAGGAAGAAAAAGTGGTAGGAATAAAATGTGAGGACCCACCAAACAACAACTAATATCTCAGCTTTCTTGGTTCTGGTGAGTTCAACATGAGTGAAGAGGGATATTAATGGGATTGTCCATTTTCAGCAAAAAATAATGATGCGGATTAGCCTAAAATAACTAAATGAGAAACATTTACAGTCACCGGTCTTTGTTTACCCGGCTGCAGTAGGGACATCATGTAATGCAGGCATGTCCAAACTCCGGCCCTCCAGATGTTGCCAAACTACAACTCCCATCATTCCTGGACAACCTACAGCTATTAACCTACAGAAGAGCATGATGGGAGTTGTAGTTCTGCAACACCTGGAGGGCCAGAGTTTGGACATGCCTGATGTAATGTGATTGCCGAAGTCAATCATTGGCTTAGTGCTGCAGCGATCATGTGTTGTCAGCATGACATCGCAGGTAAACAAAGCCTGGCCTAGAGATCTGGAACTGCTAGGTACCGAAAGTACTTCTCAGTTCCTTATTTTAGGTTATCCCACAGTGTTCACTTTCTTGTTGAAACCAGACAACCCCTTTAAGGTTAACTGCTGTCACACCTGAATGTATATCCTTTAAGGGGAATACACCTTTAAAAATAGTCTTCTTTTATTCATGAGCTTTACATGGAACACAACAATCATGATAATCCCGCTCACATAAAAATATTAATTATCTATACCCAAACCTTCTACTCTATCAGATCTTATGTTCCATTCTTGGGATGTCCTTGTGTCATTGCCAAGTATATTAAAGGTGTGATTTTTCTAGGCACCTTTTAAGTGTATGTAACGTCTTGAGCTCTCTTGGCCAGCGCACAGATTTTCGTCGACTCCTGTGAACCCCCGTTTGTGTTTCTGTAGTTTGTAAGGTGCCGTGAATATGCCCAAAGACTCTGATTTCTCAGAAACGAAATGCCGTCTAATGATCCAATGATGTCATTTGAAAGGAGCTATTTCCGTGACACAAATTCACTACCCCCATTAAAAGCGAGAAGTTATTCCGAGCAGCAAATCATGGCTGGAAGAGGGGGGAGGAGAGTTTCTTCTTTTAAATTAAGTTCAGGATTGATTTAACATCCGAATTGTAACTCATATTTGAATTTAAAAGCGCAGCTATAAAATTCCTGTGCTGGAATGGAATAAATTGTAGTTTTATTACCACAATGGGTATCCCTGTGTCCTAACCTTTTTCCTTACCGTTATTTTAGTTCAATAAATAAAACCTCATTAGTCTATCCCTATTTCAAAGAGTTTATTAAATTTTACTGGAGTAATTAGCATAAGCTGTGCTAATTTTTCTAGAAGACTAATGAGTGAGTTTGCTAATTAGGTTTGCTGTGCAAGAATCAGAAAAAGATGGCATTGCAGAAAGTAGATCAGCTTAAATTCGCCTTCTAAGACTTCTCATAATCACGGATACAAAGATCTTGATAGAGCCTTGAGGTTTATATGTGCAGGAGATAGCCAGAGATGCCGACGGCTTACGGTAACCACCACTGTTTGTGTTCTCTTTCATTGTTTCTCATGATTGGGGCCAGACGATTCGTTTTGACCATGTTGACCATATAATCATAATTCCTGACTTAATTGAAATCATAACATCATCGTTTTCCCATGGATGAGTTAAAAATGGCTGCCAAATTTCAAAGCAATCATAGATGGAAAAGTTCCAGGATTGGAAGCCCATACTGATTCACTGGAATGTGTTAGTCTCCATAGGATTAAGTGAAAACCAAGAATGAAAACATATATGTATTTGTAATTCAGTATGTGTTTTCTGCTTATTTTTTAGGTCAGCTTTTTGTAGGAGTTAGTACATTTTTTTTTTATTAACGACCTGTACAAAATAAAGAATCCAAGTCCAGACTTACATTGAGATATTGCTGGAGAATACACATACGTATGTACTATGTAATGCAGGTAAATTGTAATTGGGGGAAACCAAAGACACCGCAAGGATATGAAGGGATGGAAGTTGGGGGTAGGGCATTTTGGAGGAGGTACATAGGACATTTCCTGGTGAGTGCTTTAGCTGATGTAAACATTCAAAAATTATCTATATGTAGTTGAATTTATGAAAGCCTAACTTCTACTCATACCATCAGGTCAGGAAAAGATCTAAGTTGAGACCATGACAAAAAGATTTTAAGGAAAGCTTTTTGTCCTCAGTCCTAAGTTACTCCATCTTCATGATCTGGTTGAGAGCGTCTACCCATTGTGAGTGGTTGGGAGGAGTGGAGGACTTCAACAAGCTGCAAGGTATAATCTGTTGAGTAGCGAGAATAAAAAAAAACGTAAAAGAACTAGAAATCAAACCTGGAAACATGGATAATAGGGTTGCCTCTGAGGTTAGGGAAAACAAGTCCACAGAAAGGGTAGAGGGTGGTTACATCGTGCCATAAATGGGTAAGCATAGGACAGCTTGGTACCTAGGGCTGCACCACACCCCCACATACCACCCCCACCTTCTTCCCGAGAACTGCATCAAAACGATGTATGAATCTAGTCTTACCGGAGCATTGACTTTTCTAGTTTGTTAGCAGACAAGCTGCCTCAAGCCTGATTTAATTACTATTGGAAGTTTATAAGACTAATTCAGCTACTATAATGTGATACACCGGAGAGGATCTAGAACTACAACCCCTCCCCCCCCCCCCCCCAGTAAATTTTCTGAATTTTTGGGTAGCTCAGCTGTCAGTCACTGTTTCTATTGTGTGACCCTCTCAGGCTCCACATACAGCACCAATACAAGGACAGAATTTTGCTTAACAGGTGACTGTACCATCAGTTCATCAGGCTCACTAATAGAGATATAACTACATATTCTGGTTTTCTGTATCATTGTCACATTTTTCACCCCAAGAGTTCAAGTCAAGACTTTTTCCTTCTATTATGTAGCAATTTGGAAAAAGAATTTCTTCTTAGTCCTTCTTTTTGAAAACTTTTTTTTTCTGTGTCAGTAGCACCTAGAGGTTGGTGAATGGCTGGTTTTATAATGTCTAACGGAGGTAATGGTGCTAGGGCAAACATCCCTAATAAGATATTGTCCAGGCTGTTGCCATATGCTTCGGAGGCTGCCTTGTCTCTCTGGTTCTTTTGATTCTCCTCAATAAGATTATTTCAAACACTCTAATCCTGAATCATTGACATGGATACAAAAGCCCAGTGACATCTAATAGATTCTTCTTAGCTTTGCTTTGCCTCTTGTTCCGTTTCTTTTTCTTCTCTCTTTTTTTCCCCTGACAAAAAGCTGACAGACACTCGGGTCCCGTCCCCCAGCAGCAGCATGGGGGGCGATACACAGAGTATAAAAGAGGAAAGGGAAGCTGACATTGGGCTGATAAGCTACAGAGTAAAAGCACCATAGATTAAAAGTAAACGCCAGTAAATCCTACCCATTCTCCCATTCCCCTGTGCCTTTAGAATGCTCTGACATGATCAGTACAGCAAAAAGCATTTTGAAATCCCCTTAATATAATATAATATCTTTTGCTCACCTTTATGAGGAATGTATCCCATTGCACTCAGTAGAGGCAGCCATGTTTGCAGTCTGGTATGATACCCTCTTTACAGGTAATGTCATTGAGCCATGCAATACTTTCTATATGGCTCTACAGATGCAGCAGGGTTAGCACTCCCGCTGTTAACTCAAATTTCTTAACTCATTTCATTATCTTGAGAAAAAAGCCATTGAAAAGCAATTGAAGGTGTTTGCTTAGATTAGATAACCAAACTCAGAAATCTCAGAAAAAAGGAGTGCTAACCATGCTACATCTGTATCTTGATTGTGATAAGTGGGACTAATACTACTGCTAATAAAAATAATAATTAAATATTCGCTTGGGGCATCAATGGATTTTACCAGACAGAGAGCTTGACACTATACTATCGGTATGGTACCGAGTGGCCCATATATCCTTATGTGCCATCAAAGACCTTTCTACCATTGGAGACCCCAATTGATCTCAATGATGCTCAAGCAGAGACACTTTAACGTGTCAGTGAAAAACAGCCGTCTGGCGCCGTCAATAGGGCTATGCAAATGACAGTTTTTTTTTTAAATGGTCAGTGAACAGCGGCCTTCAGAAAATAGGACATTTCCTATTTTTGTCCCCACATTCTTAATAATGAGGGGAGGGCACTAATGGGGGAATTATTTGTACTAGGGGCCACTAATGGGGGCAGTCATATTTCTGGGGGGCACTAATGAGGGCATTTTTATACTAGAGGGGCACTCTGGGGGCCATTATTCACACTGGAGGCACTATGGGGCCATTATTTATACTTTAAAAAAAAAAATCATCCATTTTTAATGGCCATTTTTAATGACCATTAAAATAGATGCAAAATGGCCATTAAAAATGAAAAAAAAAGGCCAGAAAATGGATGCAAATATGGATGCAAAATGGCCATAAAAAACTGATAGTGTGTCTGTTTTTAATGATTGCTTTTTATTTTCATTGTTATGTGAATGTAGCCTTCCACCCTGTGCCATCAGTGGCTGCAAAGGTAATTAAGGAGGGAAAACCTTTGGGTCTGCACTGATTTCTTGTCCCTCCTTGCTCTCAAATATAATAAATTAAACTGGTTTTCCAGGTGAATTTTTTTTTTTTTATAAAAAGAGGTTAAAAATAGAATGAAATCATTACCCACCTCATTAATCCTTTGTCACTGCCATTCTGATGCTGCTCCGATCTCTGCTGCTCCTCACTTCCTGGTCCCAGGAGGTCATACAGGCAATGGCTTGGATTGCTCCCTTAGCCAATCACTGGCTTTAGAGGTGACCTGCAGTGATTGTCTGAGTGGGCAGTCCAAGCCATTTCGTGTGTGTCGAGCCTGGGACCAAGAAATTGTAGACTTTGGGGACTGATGTAGTGCCAGTGTGGCACTGGTAGGTGATCAGATAAGTAAGTAATGATTTTTATTTTTTATTTTTAGAACCTTCTTCCCTTTTTACATTTTAAAATAATTTCCCTGAAATAATAGAATCTGCATCTCCATTGGTTTTCCAGGTCTCATGAGAGCCCATCCTTGGGCTGTAATATAAGTGATGAGCCCGAGTTGGGGATTCCCTTTTGGTACTTGTTAACACCACTACCGAGTTGGGGATTCCCTTCTGGTACTGGTTAACACCACCACCTGAGACAAAAGAACTTGGTGCTTGTTTGCACCATCTCCTTCCAGGTTTCAGGAGGTAATTTCTTGCACCCTTGTTTACTAGTGGCTATGTATGGGAATTTCTTTACAGAATATCCCCATAAATTAAAATAAGGAGAGCATCCAACCTGGACTGGGCCCAATGTTTTCGGGGTCACATGGGCTGCCTCAATGGTACATATACCCTTAGCTGTAATAATTTTTAAAAAGTAAATAGCATGTTCTTAAAACACAGCTAAATGTGCAAGCTGCACAATTGTGGCTTGCATAGATTATATAGACAGATGGTCCTGTAATAGGAACTATAAAGTAATGAAAAGCAGATTGTGATGGCAGCTAAGTGTCAGAAATGTGTCTGTACCATGACAACTTTCCTACAGAAAAGTCAGTGCAGATCACAAAACAGGCAAACATTTTGTGACCATATAAAGGCAGTAGACTGCACAAAAAGACACCAGATATAAAGCTATAGTTCATAGGAATTGACGTGTGTAATTAACATTGTCATAGACACGCATAGAGTCCTAATGCCCTAAATCTAGAACACAAGCTAAAAGCAACACTGGCTAAATATATAAAGAGTGGGATATATAGAGTGTGTGTGAATAATCACGGCAGGTGACAGGTTAATAGAATCCTAGGCATTAAGGTGACATGCGTATGAGTCAACCAAATGATCAGAATTGCCACCTAAAGCTATAGATATTATCACTGTGTAATGAAAAGTTATGTAGCTTTCTAACATTATGATTCAGTTTCTCATTTTCAATATGTCTTCTTTTTGGGTGCGAATTGGAACATTCTTGTTTACACCTGGAGCTCCTTGCAAGACAAAGCTTTGATGCTTTGTGAATGTGTCATCTGAACTTGATCGAGACAAGTTTTTACCATTTCTATGTAAATAAAAGTGTTTCTGTTTCCTAGCAGGAAGCAGTGACCAATCAGACACGTGTCCTCTATGCTACCTCAAAAGAGGTTTAAGCCAACAAAAACTTACTGTGGTTGGAAACTCTTTTTAATCGAATTTTTTTTTTTTCAGATTTCTGATATTTTGCCTTTTTTTTCGAAGCGCATTAACAAAATTACCATTCTAAATTATGCTGCTAAGTGGGACCTTGAAAACAATTTGTTTTCCTGGAACTTCACAGGAGAGAATTGCTTGGAGATCCACATCCAGCAGAGAGATCTTCTCTTCTAAAGATGAAGAGGAAACAAAGATTGAGGACGCATTTGAAGTTAAGCTTCTCTGATGCATTTTGTCCCTAATCCTTCCTCTGTGCGTGTATCTTATTGATCTTCCATCTTCATGACAAGGGCTCACTTGGGTTTTCAAACTCAGCGCTCCATTTTTATTAAGTGTGTATTGCTGACTGTTACAGTTTAGGAGATGGAAGTCTGATACAGTTTCGAAGAACTAAATCACATGGAAGTCAAACTTTTTGTCAAGATTCGAATTCCTGAATTGCTATTCAATAAACAGTGTTAGAATATTTTCTTACATCTTCTGGTCAGTAAATGCAATAATCAATCTTATGTCTCAAAGTGCCTTAAGGTAGTGTGCATGTGTTGTCAGTGCTTTTCTCCCCTGAGAACAAAAGGATCAGGCACTGAACTTCAACATGTCTGATCCTTCTCCCCCTACACAGTAAGGAATGGAACAACATAGTCATATGTACAGTTGCTCCAGAATTGTTTTTGCTTGGGGAATAAAATTATTTAGTAAAACAGACATGTCAGGAAAGGTGACAGGTTCTCTTTAAATTTGCTGTGACCTGAACAATACATGCATTGCATAGATGACATGTATTGTCTCCTCTTAAAAAGATAAGATGCAGAACTCTGACCCTTATCACCATCCTAAGGACAATAGAACTTGACATGTAAGCTGTCAGGTCCTACTGAGAGACCAAAAATTTGAGACCACTGCATTAGTTTAAACTCATGTGTCAAAGAGGCCCAAAAAACCCTAGCTCAATGTAAGCCATATTCTACTTTTCTATGTATGATGAAAATGTATACATGATCCCCCACTCCACAGGGCCCAAGAACATAAAACATGAAGTGAAAAACTGTTTGCAAGTAGAAATTTCAAACCCTCCATAGGATAGAGGTTGGTATTTTAAATAAGGCCTCATTAAAGTACACCCTTTTTTAGTCTCCTAATATCCATATTTTTACAGTGGCAGCCTGTGGCAACCGCTGCTCTACTCACTGGTCCCGGATTTCTGTTTCTTCGCAGGTTGCACATTCCCTTAACGAAGTCTGTGGCCTGCTTGCTGGCTTATTTTTCTGGCCTATTGGGGATGGTTGCGCTCCCTTCAGCTCTTAAAGGGCCACTGCATACATGCTAATCTGCTTCAGCTCTTAAAGGACCAGTGCACACATTCTAATCTTCTCCAGCCTATGGATACTTTGGGGTACTTAAGGCACCTTCTCCTATGGGAGAGTGTCTGAGAAATAGGTTTCTAACCTGCTAATATCCTGCAAAAGTGTTCTATATTTGACTTCTGCCCGTGGAACGATTTTCTGCCTGTTTTGTGGGTTTTGATTCACCATTGACCTTACCTTTGTCTGACCTCTGTATTGACCCTTTTTTACCCACCCTTACCTTAGACCATTTATTGCACTGCATGTACACTGCCTGTTCTGACCTTGGCTTTTTCCTGAAGATGATTTTTGCTTGACCATTCTGTGCCCTCCATCAGTTTCTCTTGAGCTCCATGGGTCAGCAGTTAATCATACAAAGACTTCTCCAGGAGGTAGCAGCCTGCTGGTTTCCCTGCAGCGAACTCCAGATCCCTGTACACGGGTTAAAGGGTGAAAACTAAGGGACTACCAGAATAACCTTCTTTGGAGTAGCCTAAAGTCAAATCTGTTGGTTGACACAATGGTTCCACATCCACTTCTGTAACACATGTGCCAAGATATGACTGCGAAACTTGGCATCCCCTATACCTGCATCCCAGCTTTTTATGGCCGATCAGTTTTCTGTTACATTTTCCACACTCATCACAACGTCCTTACATAGTGACTCACACCATTCATTATACAGGTTCCTTCTTTACCTCTTTACACCTCGTTCCCCAGTGCATGCTCCCCATTCATCATTACCTTTGTGCAAGTCGGTCCTACTAAATAGTGAAGGACGAACATCGGCGCGTTCGCGATCAAATGTTCGCAAACCACGTGTTTGCAGCGTTCCCCATTCAATTTAATGGCAGGTCATATTTGCAGCCACCAAATACTTACTAGAAGTGCACAAATAGTCCCACAACATGGACAGTGACATACCAGAAGGGGATTAATGGCAAAAATTCCCTTAAAAAAAAGTATTTTAATCAGGGGCCATTTTTATGCGTCTTAAAGGGAAAGTCTCGAAAATGTGCCCTGCTGGAGCCTAAACATTTTTTATTTTAGGCGACGAGAGTACAGGCCCCAAAAGTTAGGCATTCACCGGACAGAAAAGAACAAGTGATTATGTGGCTGGAGGTATATAATATATGTATGAGGTATATAATATTTGGTGGAAGCAGGTATATCAATCCCCTTAATCAGTATTTTGTGAAAGCAGGTATATCGCAGCCCTCAATCAATATTTGGTGGAAGAAGGTATATCAAACCCTCCAATCAGTATTTTGTGGAAGCAGGTGTATCGCAGGCCTCAATCAATATTTTGTGGAAGCAGGTATATCAATCCCCTTAATCAGTATTTGGTGGAAGCAGGTATATCAAACCCCTTAATCAGTATTTTGTGGCAGCAGGTGTATCGCAGGTCTTGATCAGTATTTGGTGGAAACAGGTATATCAATCCCCTTAATCAGTATTTTGTGGAAGCAGGTATATCACACCACTTAATGATTTTTTTCCCCACAACAGTTATATCTCACAACCCTGTTGATTTGTGGCAGCAGGTTACAGGTATATCGCAGCCATCAATCAGTATTTTGTGGAAGCAGGTATATCGCACCCCTCAATCTGTATATTTTTTTTTGGGCAACAGGTATATCACACCAGTTGCAATTAGTTATTCCAATAGCGTTTGTCCCTCTATATACTTGCGGTATCACAGCAGAACCGCACACAACTGCTGCACAATACAAATGCACTATAATATACTTTCTATCTTAGAAAGTATATTATAAGTATATCACACCCCTCAGTATGTCACACCTATCAATAGCACACCTATACCAGTCCTTAAAAGGACTGTTGTGGCCCTATTAGCTAGCATTTGGTGTCCCTAACAGTCTGTCCCTGCTCCACAAGGCAACCTCTCCCTACTCTGGCAAAACACAGAATGTAAAATGGCTGTTAGAAAATATATTGTAGAAAGTGTATTATAGGTATATCACACCCCTCAATCACTATTTTTTGGGCCAACAGGTATATCACACCCATTGCAATTAGTTATTCCAATAGCATTTGTCTCTCTATATAGCTGCGGTATCGGAGCAGGACCGCACACAACTGCTGCACAATACAAATGCACTATAATATACTTTCTATGTTGGAAAGTATATTATAGGTATATCACACCCCTCAATCACTTTTTTTTGGGGCAATAGGTATATCACACCAGTTTCAATTAGTTATTCCAATAGCGCTTGTCCCTCTATATAGGTGCGGTATCGCAGCAGAACCGCACACAACTGCTGCACAATACAAATGCACTATAATATACTTTCTACGTTAGAAAGTATATTATAAGTATATTACACCCCTCAGTATGTCACACCTATTGATAGCACACCTATACCAATACTTAAAAGGACTTTTGTGGCCCTATTAGCTAGCATTTGGTGTCCCTAACAGCCTGTCCCTGCTCCACAAGGCAACCTCTCCCTACTCTGGCAAAACACAGAATGTAAAATGGCTGCCAGATCTGGTTCATTTATAGGGTGGGGGTGTGTCCGTGTGCTGAGATGTCTCAATTGGCTGTCCTGTCCCACCTACTGGATGTGTCATGGGTCAAAGTTCGGCGCAATGCAATAGAATATAGCGCATGCGAATATCGCCATATGTTTGCATGCTCGGCGAATCGCGAACACGCAAAGTTCGCCACAAAACGACAGACGGGCGAACCGCAAGGCCATCTCTACTACTAAACTTACCACAGATGCATTCTGCGA
This sequence comes from Bufotes viridis, assembly GCA_033119425.1. NCBI lineage: Eukaryota > Metazoa > Chordata > Amphibia > Anura > Bufonidae > Bufotes > Bufotes viridis. The sequence goes on along the minus strand of CM065590.1, from coordinate 415,449,269 downwards.
CCTTTCCAACATAAACAAGCCTTCAACTCCTCTATAGAGGACTTTTCTTTTACCATGCCCTCACATAACTCTTCTTAACTCTTCTTGTTTAAGTATGTAGATGGCACTGTTGCAGTTACATTACACACACACTGGAAACAATATGCTGGTTTCTTTTTTTTATCTTTTCCTCCAGACTTCATGTATTCCGATAAATAATGTTCTCAGCTTCTCCAGATGCATTCAGGCAACGCGGGAGGCAGCAATAAGATCATTTGCTTATGTCTTAAGTGCTTCTTATTTACAGAAGATCTGATACATTACACACCCCATCATTATGCCAGCAAAAACCTTCATGATCCACATTAGCACGTAACTAAGGGAAAAACTGCGGCACATTAAGAGATGATTACACTAATTTTCACAATTGAAAAACATTTCAGATTGAATTTACCCAAACTTTTTTTTGTGGCTGCTGATTTGCACTTGAGTTGCTCGAGTCTAAATTGCTGAGTTGAAAACAGACAACACAAGATCCGCACCGCTCCCATACTCCTGGTTACCAGAAGTGCTTTTTATGTGATTTTCTTTGACTTGCTGCACGTAAGTTTTATGGAAATGATCATGAACACCACGTACAAGGGAAGACAGTCGTCTCCCAGACTGAAACTATATGTCTTGTTATTTTGTGTTATCAAAAAGTAAAACAAGACAACTGCTTTTTTTAGGTTTAGAAATTATATTGTAATTCCTTTAGCATTGGAACAGAACATAACGGAGGTCTGCTGGAGAGAAATGTGCAATGGATGATGCAATACGCTGCTTAGTTAGATAGGCTAGGAAGATCTCAGTGGACCTCATGTATTAAAACTAATACAGACAAGAACTGGAGGTGTTGCCCATAGTCACAGTGGTTGGTCTGTTGATTGGAGGCATATCTTAACAATACATTATATTAATCTTATGTATAGATTACATTTGATATGAATCAATAATATACATTTGAAGATGTATTGCTCTTATCAAATAAAAATACAAAGGGAAAGAAATAAATCTAAAGGACTGTCCCATAAAATAGAGACTTTATTCCGAAATATTAAAATCCAGACAGCAGATTTTACATTTCAGTCCTCTGTAGTACTAAGGCTGGCTGTATACTTTAGATAGTCCTCAGCCAAATGCTTGTTCAGTATAACTCAATATACGCATAAGATGGTGAGGCAGGTTCCCCCAAAATCAGCACATTCAGTCAAAATACATCCAACATGTATAGTCTTCAAGTTGGCCATAGATATTCTATTCGTTTTAGTACTGGAAGGACGCCGGATCACAGGAGTCAAGCGTGTGGACAACAAAGGGCGCACTTTCACAACCAATTGTTAACAAGTTTCAGTTGTATTCAATGACAGCCATTGAATAAAACTGAAATTTGTTAACAACTGGTTGTGAAAGTGTGCCCTTTGTTGTCCAAACGCTTGACTCCTATGGCCTGCGTCCTTCCAGTACTATTGTTTACCCGATCGGCGGTGTGGCTCCCGCCCAAGGTGATTGGACAAGTTCAGGCTGCATAAATCGTTAACCATTTCCATTTTTCCTTCATTGTGGTTGCGTCCAATTTGGTGCAACCCTAATAGGTAAGCAAACCATTTTCCCTTACCTGTGGATATAGTGGTCACTTGACATACTCTATGAGAACCTTTCTCTCCTCATTGCCACTGCTTTTCTATTCCCTTTGGCAGCTGCTATTGATACCAGTCATATCTGTGAACAATCTAATGTCTATGGGGACTGACCGACAATTCTTCAACATCTACTACAGGAGATGTTTGGACCATTGTAATTTTACTGGTCCCATCCCCTTGTTTCCTCCTTGAGGTGAGCAACACCAGGAAAACCTGTCCATGCCAGATCCATTGCTAGACTTTCCTTCAAAGAAATATGTATAGTGGGTATGAGAGTGCCAAACCCCATGCAGCACAGACTGATGATATCAATACGTTTCATGGTACGCAGTCACATATCTAAGACCCTCAATTGATTGAGCACTCATCAAGAAATTCATTGGATCCGATAATTTCTAGGGTACTAGGATGATCTACATTTTATTTAGTAGGACCACAGTGGCCTGCAGCCGTAACACAGAAATTAGGAAGTTGTCACTATACACCCCTCTGAAAATGACCAAAGCATCATATTTAGAAATTTCTTAAATGTTAATTTTTGTATTTTGTTATGATTCCAAATAAGCTCATGCGCACCAATGAGTTAAAATGTCCCAATTAAATATTCGATTTACAGACACATATTATGGATGTTATGGGAAGAATAGCGGCTTCTCATAAAAAAATTAGAATGCTTTTAGGATTAAAAGTTGCTGGTAATGGATAGCTACTGCTATTATAAAACGGCTTTCTGGAAATCATGTTATTCTAGTTCTAGAAATCCCATTTCCCTCTCAGTAATCCAGTTGATGTAATGCAAAAGTGGCAGTGCAGCCATCCACATCTTCTAGGAAGTGCAGGCTCCATTTGTAGTTCCCAACCATGTTCAAGGCCACGAATCCTTAAGTCAGCAGCTTATAAAAGTACTGTCTGTATAGTACACCTTACTGTCAGTGTGTCTGGCGGGTCTCAGATCTGAGGATATGGCCATCGAGGCATGGATTTTTCTGGACTTCCTAATCTAATTAAAGATCACTGTAGTCAGACCTGGCTCATAACAGCATATAATAGAGTTAATTCAGTTGCATCTATGTTGCCTACATAAGGATATTTTATATTCACTTTATATTTGATTTTGTAGAATAGTGCTGAGATCGGGATTGCGAAGTTTAGCATCAAATCTTTATGTTCCTGTCTATCTCTAATTTTTATCACCACTCGTACCATAGGAAAGACAATATAAACATTGCAGTGCACATATAGCTATTAAATATCTAATTTATGTATGTAATATATATATATATATATATATATATATATATAGTGCCCAAAATGTTGTGCCCAGTTGTTGGGTACCATTACAATTTTTTCCTTGGTCCAAATCCATACAGCAGGCTACTGTGCTCCCAAAGCCATAGGAGTCTGACTGATAATCTGGAATTAATAACTTAAAGAACATAAGATATAGCCGAAATAATGCCAAAGTATCACATATTTTAGGTTTGAATTCTTTTATTCTTCATACATTTATTCCGTTTGATAATCTGGCACCTGTTTTGATGCTAGATTCAAGGAATTCTACTATAACTTTGTAAACTTCCTATTTTATGTCTAGATACCATATACCTTTATTAAAGGGGACCTGTCACGTTGAACATGGTGTCTGAGCTGCAGGCCGCATGTTATAGAGCAGGAGGAGCTGAGCAGATTGATATATAGTTTTGTGGGAAAAGATTTAGAATAACTTGTAATTTATTAATTTAAATTCCTGCCCATTCTGGGCTTTGAAGGAGATGGCAACATTCCCTCAATGACTGTGTATATAGAGATCTATCACTCACTGATAGGACCGTCTTCTTGACCTCAAAGCCCAGAATGAGCATAGATTTAAATGTATGAATGACGAGTATTACTGAATCTTTTCAATCTGCTCAGCTCCTCCTGCTCTATACTATGCTGCCTACAGATTACTTTTTATTTTCAAGATTCCTTTTATATCCAAATTCATCTGTTACATTATATATGTGTTTGTATCCTTTAATAGCTATTAGCTGTGAGCACTGTGATATGTTACCGCTTATCTTCTGCCACTATTGTAAGTGGAAAGAATTCCTAAACATTTGCCTTGATTAATTTCTGACAAGGACCCTCAAGCCTCTCTTCTCGAATAGCGAGAATATGGATAATTGCGCAGGTCGGTGTCGGCATTGGCCCTCGCTGCCAGATGTGCACCGTCAAATGCTTATAAGGCCGCATTTCCATTGAATCCTTCCAAGTGGCAGCATGTCTGATTGTAAGTGTCAGGCCAGGACCTTGCCTGCTCTCTCTATCGCTACAAGGGAAGCAGTTTTGTCTTTATTCTCTGATAAGCTGCCTCCCATAAGCACTAATCAGTTTAATGGAGAGGCCTCCCAAATAGCGCTCAGCAGGCCGATTCCTCCTTCCTGGCAAAAGCAGATAGCGCCGACAGGAAAAATTACACACATTATTAACCCTTTGTCAAGGCGCTCCTGACAGAGACACGCTACAGATGAATGGAGCTGTTAATAAGAGGGAGATATCATTACAGCGGTTTAACACAGAGAGCGGATTCATAACATTGTATCGCCGTGACCGCCTCATTGAGTCAAAAAGGAGAGTGTCATTTATAAGTGGCTGAGCCGTCAAAGGCGCTCACATATAGGCTACAAGGAAAGCAACGAGTTCTTCACAGTCCTTCAGTGGGGCGTACAAATTATTCCACATTAGCATCACTTGTCTTCCCAGTCTATTTCTTAAGTCTTTTACTGGGTTCGAACTATCGCTGTATTTTATTGCATTACATAGGTTAAGACCCAGGGTAAAATATGTACCTGGTCCCCCCTAGCGCCACATTACTTTAAATGAAATTACTACCCAAGGGTTTTTCATAAGATTATGTTAACCTCTTCCTTGAATAGACCCTCAATGTGTGGCCCTCAGGACCCACTCTATGCAGCTGAATGTAGGGACCAATGTACTGCTCCAGTTCTCACCTTTTTCCACTATTCTTTGCATCTCTCACCAGCTTCAGACATTTATGACATAGCCTATGGATAAGTCATAATTGTCTTTCATCAGTTTACTGCTTCAAGGAATAGTCCAAGGAACTAGCAGGCACCTCAACCACCTGATGCATCTATAATAATAAACTGGGTAGTTTATTAAATAATCTACAATTTTTTTTACATGAACATAGACTGGTTGAGGTGCTGCCTATGTGCCCATCTATAGGTAGTGTGGTCAGTCTGCAGTGCCATTGTGCAGGGGGTGGGGGACTAGAGGCCCACCTTGTTCAGGGCCAACCAAGGGATTCACCTGTTCCCAGCCTGCATGTGTACATTTTGTCTGGAGTATTCATTTAAGATTATGAGAAAGCTGGATAAAATCCAGGAGAGTAATGATCGGGGTCGCAGAGGGTACACTGTCACTGTACTTGTCAGAGCGCTTGTCAGGCCCCGTCAGAGCGCTCATCTCAGCTGCATCACATCAGCTAACATAGGTTAGGCTCCACCAACCTGCCTTATTTGGGAATAACACTAGAAGGGCAGCGCCGGGGCCTGATAGATGCTGGACCAACCGCCTCTGATGCAGCTGAGATGGGCACAGAATAACAGTGAAAGTGCCAAGCCCTGTTATATGTCAGTGAAGACTGGGGGCAGTGGGGGACATGACTTTCGGGCAGTGGGGGACATTACTGGGGGCAGTGAGGGACATTACTGGGGGCAGTGAGGGACATTACTGGTGACAGTAAGGGACATTACTGAGGGCAGTGGGGGACATTACTGGGGGCAGTGGGGGACATTACTGGGGGCAGTGGGGGACATTACTTGGGCAGTGGGGGACATTACTGGGGCAGTGGAAGGATATTACTGAGGGCAGTGAGGGACATTACTGGGAACAGTGGGGGACATTACTGGGGGCAGTGGAAGGATATTACTGGGGGCAGTGAGGGACATTACTGGGGGCAGTCAGGGACACTACTGGGGGCAGTAAGGGACATTACTGGGGGCAGTCAGGGACATTACTGGGGGCAATGGGGGACATTACTGGTGCAGTGGAAGGATATTACTGGGGGCAGTGAGGGACATTACTGGGGAAAATAGGGGACATTACTGGGGGCAGTAAGGGACATTACTGGGGGCAGTCAGGGACATTACTGGAGGCAGTGGGGGACATTACTGGGGCAGTGGAAGGATATTACTGGGGGCAGTGAGGGACATTACTGGGAACAATGGGAGACATTACTCGGGGCAGTGGGGGACATTACTGGGGCAGTGGAAGGATATTACTTGGGGCAGTGAGGGGCATTACTGGGGACAGTGGGGGACATTACTGGGGGCAGTAGAAGGACACTACCAGGGCCACTATAGGGATATTACTGTGAGCGCTATAGGTAGATTAGTAGGGGTATATTATTATTATTAGAGAACAGGGGGGTAACAATCGCGGCCGCAGTGGGTGCAGCCAGGTCCGGCGGGAAGAGTTGGGGACCCGATCCAAAGTTTGCACTAGGGCCCATAGAACTCTAGTTACATCAGTAATAACAACCAACATGGCATCAATTCCTGAATATAATAAATTGTATATAGGATACCGTCTCAAACGAAACAGCAATATACCCAGTGTGAAATTTTTGAGAGGAGTATATCTCACTTGTGTTCATTTCTGTAAGGGAAAGCATGGCAGTGATTCATGGATCAATAGTAAAGGGTTCTTTGCTAAAGTGGATTCTGCAGGAGAGGGAAGATAATCTGGCCGTATCTCTGTGTCAGCCTTAGACGAATCATACTTTAATAAGGTATATCCAGCCTATCTTGCTGTACTGTTCTAAAACCATCTTAATCCTCTATTGCCGTGACTTTGACATCTCACTGCATCACAGGCCCGTTCAGACAGTGACGGGTTAACTTATTATCCTCATGTTTTTAGGCTGTTTATGTTCCTCAGCGTCCCATCTGAAATGGCGGCACCTCACAATTTCCTTTATGAATCTTCTCCCCACTCCAGCTTGTTATTTGTTATTTAAGCAATAACAACGGGGGGACATATTTATTTGTTTTCCCTCCGTTTAGCCCCCAGAATATGGAGGAATGAATTCAATTATCTCTTCGCGACTTCCCCCCATGCCACAAATCCCAGTGAAAAGCATCTACTCAGGGAGAATTGAGATTATTTTCTTTTGCACTTGCGGGGATAGAGAAACTAGAGAAACTGGTCATTTCAAAATGAGAAGCAGCTGTCTGCTCAAAGCTGTCATATAGCAGAACCGCTTTCTCACACAGGCCAAGTTCTACAATAAACTGTGAGAACCTGGTGGCTTTTCTTTTTGGTCTCACATCTCAACCCCTGCTGAAGGAAGTGTCATCTTCTAAGCATGAGGCCCCATCAAACAATAAACTAAAAATGTAAGAAGATCTAATATTACTTCCACTTAACCAGCTAGCTTTGAAGTATGTAGCCAACATGGAGAAACAAGGCTGAATTTTCTTTTTATACATCCATAGATGTCTTGAAGAACATCAAAAATATATATTTTTGAAGAACATCAAAAATATATATTTTGGAGATGTTTGTAGCTAGGCTGATATGAGGAGATTTTGCTCCCCCTTATTCCAAGGCTATCTTGTTGACTATGATTGTTCCCCAAAAATCCATGACAATGACCATTGAAAAGAACAGGAGGGAGTGAGAAAGCTTAGCAAAAAGGGCGCCATCCCCACTTGACCTCCAACACCGTTAGATTTCCCCAGCAGGACCATGGTCTACATAATTCTGATGCCTGTAGTCTCTGGATCGTTGGCCTATAGATCCACAATATATGCCTTTATAAGTCCTCTTTAATAAACCTTGTCCATATTTCATGTTAGGAACCCATGGCTGATGGTTGTGGTATGTCCGTATGGGTAATGTGGGTGTAAAGCTGTTCTTTTTGGACTTTAAGCAGAAGTGAATACCTGAGAACAGCTCTTTGTATAGCTACCAAGATCACTTGGGCTCCTCTGTGCACTGGATTGGCTTACCACAAACACCTTCATTAATGTCCTTTTCATGATGCAATATATTTATGGATGCAACAACGTTTCAGATTGCACCAAGATCTCCTGCGTGTGGTAACTCTATCACATAGCCGCACACATAGCTTGTGTTGCAGCTCAGAGTCTACGTGACACTGCTGAAACCCGTTCAGAATGAGACGTTTCTCTGTGAAATCTGCTTTCCTGTCTGTGTGTGGCCCAATGTCAGTCCTTCCTACTGTCCTGTTGCTTCTACAAGAATCCTGCCTACCTTCAAATTGAGGGGGCTAAGTCTTTCACAAAAGACCCTTTGTTGTCATCTGTGGCCTTTGCTCAGCATTTGCTTGGTGGACATTCCTATCTAGTGGTGGGCAGGTAAAGAGAAAAATTGACAGCATCTGCAGCTTTCCATGTCCTAACTGATTTCAGATGTTCCTGAGACTTCTTTCTCCTTCCAGATGTATCTCATTGTAGGAACATTGCCATTATAAATTAGACTGACAATTCTAAATGGGTCTAGCAGGCTCCTAAACACAGATTTGCAAAATTTACGATTGTAGCAGCTGTCGGAGATGATAAACATTGTCGCAAAATCATAATTTGTGGAAGAATGTATATTTTTCTCAATTACAACTGAGCTGACATTTAAAACAAAGAGAATGGTTAATTTGCAGGCCGACTGTAATGTCTGGCTTCGTATTTAACATTTAACCAAGTTATATCAATGTTTTGGATGGCTAATGCATAAAAATGTTGAATGTGGGTCCAAATCATGAATATACTTACATAGTAATAAAATATAAAACATATATATATATATATATATATATATATATATATATATATGCAAAGAGAGAGAGAGAGAGAGAAGTATACTATATACAATAGATAGAGGATAGATAGATAGATAGATAGATAGATGATAGATAGATAGATAGATAGATAGATAGATAGATAGATAGATAGATAGATAGATAGATAGATAGATAGATGATAGATAGATAGATAGATAGATATGAAATAGATAGATAGATAGATAGATAGATACAGAAGCAAATGTGCAGTACCACAGAAGAAATCAGCAGTAAAGTGCCAGCGGTTGTGGGGCCCATCCAATATACCAATACTCGATATACAAAAGGCAAAGTCCACAGCACTTCCAGTGAATTGTGTCCTTTATTCACACCAACGCAACGTTTCGGTCCACACAATGGAACCTTTTTCAAGCAGTGCTGAAAAAGGTTCCATTGTGTGGACCGAAACGTCATGTTGGTGTAAATAAAGGACACAATTCACTGGAAGTGCCGTGGACTTTGCCTTTTGTAGATAGATAGATGTGAAATGTTATAAATTAAGGGCTCGTTCACACGACTGTGGTTTTGTCCGCATCCGAGCTGCATTTTTGAGGCTCGGGTGCAGACCCATTTACTTCAATGGGGCCGCAAAGGATGCTAGCAGCACTCTGTGTGCTGTCCGCATCGGTTGCTCCGTTCTGCGGCCCCGCAAAAATTATGAGTCATGCCCCATTCTTGTCCATTTTGCAGACAAGAATAGGCATTTCTATAAAGGGCCTTCCATTCCGTAAATTGCGGAAGGCACAAGGGCAGCATCCGTGTTTTGTGGATCTGCAATTTGCGGGCCGGCACGGTCGTGTGAACAAGCCATAATGAAGAGTAGAATAGAATACAAAGCAAAAGCCACGCTGAGATTAGTTTCTGTTATACAAAAAATCCACAGTGGATCTGCCTGAAATCTGCAGCAGCAAAACCTCTATTGAATAGTGTGTAATGATGAGCGGCAGGGGCAATATTCGAATTTGCGATATTTCGCAAATATTTGGTAGAATATTAGTCATATATTCACGAATTTGTGAATTTGCGCAATGTAATATGCGCGTATTGCGCACGCAATACAGGCGTGGGTCACTATAGGTACATTTTTCAAGCTGCTAGAAGTTTCCTGAGACTGGAGAAAATGGTTTGCACGGCAGAACATTACAATAGCTTTATATGCAGATAGAGTGCTCCAATATATTCGCGATTGCGCAAATCTGCAATTAATGATGTGCATATTTTGGCGCAATACGTGCAACTTCACATTTTAGCAGGTCTGACTACATATTAGTGATTAGTGCACTAAGTTTTGTTGTGAACTTGTGACATCACACTATCTAACACCCTGCACAGCTACACTATATCAAAAAGGGGGGTTACTGATGAAAAAAAATGTAGAATATTTGAAAATACGAATATATATCACTATATTCTAAATATTCGTGAATTCTTGAAGTTGCGATATTCGCGATTAAAATTCTATTCTATTCGAATATTCGCGCCCAACACTAATCGTGTGGATTGTGCTGCAGATTTCGCTGCAGAAATACTGCAGATTTGTAGCAAATTTCACCATCTGCACTGCAAAGGGTGAAATCCTCGGAAGATATTCACAATATAAATTGACTTAAAATCGATTAAACAATTTTGCAATTCTCCCCCAATCTTCAAACTATTGTAAAGATTAGGAAACCAATAACAGAACCACATTTTTCACAATGCATTTTTGTCTTTCCAATCATGATCAGTAGCAGATATCTTGCAGTTCTTTGGCCACGTGCACTGTGAACATCTGCTTCCAACAACTGTCTGTCTGGATGACTTTCCAAACTGTTGGCAAATAAAGTCAACAGGCGTCTACAGGTATAATTGGTGGAAAACAGTAGTACTTTTATATACATCTGATGGAGATCACTTCACGGTGTGTGACCAGTCATGGGGACAATTCCAAATATTTCCTTTTATTGTTATGTACTTGCAATCTAATTTTACTTTCCATACGTGCAACATATTGGCCCATGGCTGTCTGGAGATCCTGGGAGATACAATTTTACATAAACATTTTTTTTTACCAAGCAATACTAATATTATTCTTTTACATATATGGACTTTTATATGTTAGAGTTGGCCAACTCACATTATATATTATCCTAAATAAATTTAAATATTTTGATATCGTTAATAAATTGTCAATATTAAACCTTAGTTCATATTGTTATCAATCTACACTACCCCAAGTACACTGTGTGCCTCCCAAACCTATACATACTTCAATTCATCTTCCTATGCGGTATTAGGGTGAAGCGCAGGGCAGAGCACCTAACCAAAAGTCTCCAGTTTGATGGCCACTGATCCAATATATTAAACAATTTTACATTACCATACATGAATGAAGCCAAAAACTCTAAAATCTTTATTTGCCACTTTGTAAAAAAGTCAAATTACAATAAAGTAAAAATGTAGTAGTCTTAAAAACACGTCTCAGTAGTCACAGTCATCCAAATAAGCCTAGTTTGATATGTCTATGAAGAAAGACAAGCAAACTCTTTGATTCAGAAAATACATGGTCACTACAGATTCCAATGGCTTGTGAACTCTCACAGTATCAAATACTCGGTGGCATGCGGCATTAAAGGGGAGGTCTGGTCACCTTGGTATAATCGCATTTCAAGAGGTCTCTTGTCAAATTCCCATTACCTCATTTAACCCAAGAGAAGACCTCTGTGATTGAATTCATTAACCTACTCGAAGGTAGTAAAAATACTACTACTAATAATAATATCGCGCACTATCTCATATAATTATTCCAGCTCGTGGTAAATGACACAAGCAAGACTGACAACGAGGGTTTAGACATAAAGCCTAAGAGGATTCCAGCTTTCTGCAACACTAACACATTACCTCTTCCATCATTTGCATAATGCTCATAGAGTCAGCCATTAAAGTGAGATGTGTTGTCTCTGGGTGAAGGGAAAAAGTTTATTTTCTTTTGTTTGCATATTTTTTAAGTGCAATGTAATTTTGATATGTTTATATAGTTATTTTCTGCTTATGCAATATAATGTGTATGAACAGGCTGGAATATTGAGTTGTATGGTTTGGGATTTAACAAGTATAGTTTTAGCAATAACATAGTGAAAAAAAAAAGTAAATGTTAGAATAAAAAGTAAAAACTGAGTCTGAAAGAAAATAAATAATTTCTGTATATAAATATAGATAAAAAAAATCCCAGAAGAAATATATTTATATATTTCATCCGCACAATGCTCCGTTTTGTGTAGGGGGCCTTTGTGGTGCATGTGGTCCGCGCCGGCATCCTCCATTGTACGCATTTTTGCTGGGGATGGCCGTTTGCTGCGGTCCACATGCGTTGGGACTGCTCCCCCAATGAGAAACACACTACAGTGTTTGGGGTCTGAGCAGTTCCCCCATATTGGCCACTATATTTCTGTGATTTTTGTTATATAAATATGGATACTAATAAATAATAGAATATAAACTATACTATACTGTAACTATAGCAATAGCAGCCATAACGCTTGCTATGGGACCCTATGAATTATAGTTACGCCACTGATTATATATATATATATATATGTGTGTGTGTGTGTGTGTAAAGTAGAACTGGCTTAGTTGCCCATAGCAACCAATCAGATGCCTCCTCTCATTTTCCAATGAAGCTGTCCAAAATGAAAGGTGGAATCTGATTGGTTGCTACGGGCAACTAAGCCAGTTGTACTTTACACCAGTTTGATAAATGACCCCCGTTATGTTTATTAGATATATTTAAAAAAATATATGTGATTTATCTAATTTTGCTAGTTAACAAATGCTTAATACAGATCTGCTTTTGAATTTGAAACAGTGACACCTATAGGATTTAAAATTATATATAATAATAAGCATGAAGTATAATATTTGGCCCTAACATAACACAATAATTGGCACATTGTTTCTTTTAGTTTTAGGTGTATTTTATAGTTTTATTGACTTATAGTTGGTACATAGCTGAGCTTTGTAGTTGTATGTGTAGTATATGTGGAAATGATCATTTATATTTCTGTAAACACATGAAGCTGTATTAAAAAATATATATAAAACTGAAGATTTTAGCGTCTATTTGTAAGTTTTCCAACAAATGACAATCATATTGCCACTCGGTAAAATTTGGGCCGAATTTTACTTCCTGTTTCAAAGGTCAAGGAAAACTGACCCCGGCAGCAGCGTGAAGGCTGCTGCATTATTCATATCATTGACTTTGTGTCAGCTTCCACATTTGTGCAAAAGGATGTTTTATTCATTCATCTCATTTAGGGTCCTTCTCTGCACCTGTTCTACCATTAAGTACCCTGTAATTTGCATTTGATGCTAATTTAGTTTCATATCAGTCTGCTCCCCCTTGTTAATTTAATTTTCCGAGACCCTTTTCATTACTCCAGAAATGTTTTTGCTCTTTAGAACTCACATCTACACAAAGTAATTGTATAAACTGCCTTTTTTGCATAGTCTTTTAGAAGATTCCGCTGTTTAGTTTCTTAATTCATGTAATTAGTAAGGGTTTTGATTAATGCTTCAAAGGGTTAAATTAAAATGAAGGGAATCGGTTTCATCAGTGCAGGCTGGATCCTGGAGCTTGCTGCTATGCATGTGTATGAATGTATATGACTTTTAATGAACAGAGTTTGTATGCACATGTGGTTTGGTAATATTATATATTCACAATACAGGATACTATTAAATACAGTGCAGGATTGATTCCATTTAAAGGGCTTATCTGGGGTACTTTACCCCCAGACTGTAGGCTGGCTTCCAGAAGTCCCTGCAAACCAGAATTGACGGGGACCCATTCTTGGTCACAAGACCACTGCACTCAGTCAATGGCCTCGGCGGATACACATATAGTCCTGCCTACAGTCTAAATTTGAATTATACCGGGCAATCCCTTCAACATATCTATATTTCATGCTCATTTCATCACATAATTTGTCTATCTATCTATTATCTATCTATCTATCTATCTATCTATCTATCTATCTATCCATCAGTCAATGAATCTTCTATCTCTTTATCTATATATCTGTTCCATATCTATCTATGCAACTATTATCTATCATCTATCTATCTATCTATCTATCTATCTATCTATCTTTCTATCTATCTATCTATCTATCTATCTATCTATCATCTCTTCTATCTATCTATCTATCTATCTATCTACCTATCTATCTATCATCTCTCCTATCTATCTATCTATCTATCTATCTACCTATCTCCTATCATCTCTCTCTATCTATCTATCTATCTATCTATCTCCTATCTCTCATATCTATCTGTCTATGGTGACAATGAATATCAGTCACACAGTAGATATTATCGCCCGATATCATCACCCAGGTGTAGTATATATGGTATTGGCAGTGACTGCTGCACTCTGTAGTGGTTTACCTTGCAGACGGTATTTGTTAAATACCTGTAAGCGCTCTTTGTCTTGCTATCACATTAAATCGCGCTATTTTTTGTGGTAATCACTGATTACACGGACACTCAGAATCAATTAACATTCCCATCTGTATGTCGGTATTTCTTAGAAGTCATAAAGTTGCGGTAGAATCAGACAGTTTAAGATACTCCTATTAATGGATTTTACCAGAACACTAACAGTAAAAATAAAAACGCACAAAGTAATGTGGGTACATAAAATTGGCGTTCTGGCCTTTCTCGAGCACCCGTTGGAAGGCTCTGCAGTTCCCCGTGGCACAGAATGGGTTAAGGTTTACATCTCTAAATATATTTGTTAGTTTTAATCATGCCGGGATGGCCTTTCTGCTTTAAATAACATTTACAGCTTTCCTCAGCATCAACCAAAGAGTCAGCGCAGGCCTGACCTGTGCCACGGGTCACACTGAAATAATATGCCTGTGTAATTTTTGAGTCTCTCATATTTCATTCCCCTAACCCCCACCACCCCCACCCCATGTAATTTGGAATACCAGAACGGATCAAGAAACGAGAGGGAGAGTTGGGCAACTTCATGCCCATGGGTTATTGAGGCTGAATTGTGTGAATAATGTACACCTGAACCGTATTCCCCTGTAGCACAGTTCCAAGCATCTGTCCTTCCTTGGCCCTATAGCACTATATATGAAGATGTTTTTGGTTCGTGATTGCAATGCCAAACTTAGGTATCCAAGTAGGTATCCAAGAACTTTAAATGCAAATCTCCTACCCATCCAGTCAGTATAAAATGCCTATTATCCTCATAAAATATTGATTTTGGTACCTCTTGTTTATCTAAATGCTTGAATGCAGGGACACCAGCAGGGACCTAAATATCCCAACCTTAAAGGGGTTGTGTTACTTCAACAAAAAGCATTTATTATGTAGAGAAAGTTAATACAAGGAACTTACTATTGTATTGTGATTGTCCATATTGCTTCCTTTGCTGGCTGGATTCAGTTTTCCATCACATTATACACTGCTCATTTTCATGGTTACGACCACCCGCTATCCAGCAATGGTGGCTGTTCTTGCACACTATAGGAAAAAGGAGCAGCCAATGTGAGCTCCAATGTTCCTGGCCACCAGAGAGGCCTTTTTCTATAGTGTGCAAGCACGACCACCGCTGAGGGATTGCAGGATGGTCGTAACCATAAAAACGAGCAGTGTATAATGTGGTGGAAAAATGAATCCAGCCAGCAAAGAAAGCAATATGGACAATCACAATGCATTAGTAAGTGCCTTGTATTAAAGGGGTTGTCCGGGTTCAGAGCTGAACCTGGACATATCCATAATTTCACCCGGAAGCCCCCCTGATGTTAGCATCGGAGCATCTCATGCTCCAATGCGCTCCCTTGCCCTGTGTTAGATCGTCCATGCGCTAGGGCTCTTTTGTTTACAATAACACACTGCCTGGCTAAAGCCCACCCCTCAGTGCCGGTGACGTCACCGGGCTTCCTGGGAGCCCCATGGAGAGCCAGTTTTTTCACCTGAACTCCGGAAAATGCCTTTGCCCTGTGCGATTTAGCGCAGGGCAAAGGAGAGCATCGGAGCATGAACTACTTCGATGCTCTAGTCAGGGGGGCTGCCCGGGTGAAAATGGAGGTATCTCTTGGTTCAGCTCTGAACCCGGACAACCCCTTTAACCTTCTCTACATGATATATGCCACTTGCTGAAGTGAGACAACCCCTTTAACAGGACAGCGCATGCTGGTGTTTGATAGCAGTAGAAAAAGGACACCTGAACGGTAAAAGGGGCCTCTAAAACTAATGAGGAATTGGGATTCCAATCATATATGTTTTGTCCTACAGCTTAGGTTATGCATAATAGTCATTAGAATGGACTAGGAAACTGGAAATAGTTTAGGGTTCCTACTGTGATGTATTCCTCCACCATTGTAATGATTGACATTTTTGCCCCCGTCCAGCTAGACTGGCAGGATTAAAGGGGTTAATGTGCGACAGGCTCACCCTTGCTGCAGGACTAGTATCTCCATTTGTGTCTCCATAGTGACAAGGAGCGATGAGACCTCTTTATCTGCTGATATGTGCACCAAATCAATGGCCCATCTCTTTATAGCAGAAGCCGCTAAGGGTTATACTCTCTGGCTTTTTAATGAACCCAGCCAAATCGTCCAATCTCCTCTCCCCACCACGGCCCCCGCTCATCAGTTGCTCAGAATCTTTTTAATTAGATGTTCCCTGGGATTCTGGCAGGTTGTGCTCATTCTGAACTTACTCTGGTGTATCATTTTATCCCTGTATGGCAGAGGCATATTACAGTGCGCGATTCAATGAGTTGTTTATTGAGACAACTGGCAAAACGGAGCATTCATGTAAAATTATTCAAAAACTACTACCGAAACATAAATAATATATTGCCAATTCTTTCCTACCCTCTAAACCAGTGGTGGTCAACCTAATTTTTTGTGAGAGTTCAAATGCAGGCCTTGACTTCATCCAAGGGCAACACATTACATTGAAAGTCATGTGTTCCTGTCGGAGTCCGACCACTGGTAACCCTCACTGATACTGGGAAGAGGGGTGGACAGCAGAAGGGTGGACACACAGTGAAGTTAACCGCATTGATCACTGTTCTTGAAACTGGTAGGATCAGGGACCGATTGGCCATAGACCCTACAGGAAAATTCCTGGTGGACCAATGCTCAGGAGGCTGGCAGAGCAGGTTAGTAACATAGTAACATTGTTTAAAAGGCTGAAAAAGACATCCGTCTATCCAGTTCAGCCTGTTATCCTGCAAGGTGATCCAGAGGAAGGCAAAAAAAACTGTGAGGTAGAAGCCAATTTTCCTCACTTTAATGGATAAAATTCCTCCAATCAGGCAGTCAGAATAACCCCATGAATCAACGACCCCTCTCTAGTAGCTATAACCTGTAATATTATTACACTCCAGAAATACATCCAGTCCCCTCTTGAATTCCTTTATTGTACTCACCATCACCACCTCATCAGGCAGAGAGTTCCATAGTCTCACTGCTCTTACCGTGAAGAATCCTTTTCTATGTTTGTGTACAAACCTTCTTTCCTCCAGACGCAGAGGATGTCCCTCGTCACAGTCCTGGAGATAAATAGATGATGGGAAAGATCTCAATCTGATGCCCTCAGCATCTCATCGGCCCTGGATGTCCTCCTGAATTCAACTGTATCGCTGCCCTCAGGACAGAGATGCAGTTGAATACTCTTTCTAGGGCCACTTTAAGTTCCTATTCCAACTCTGGATAGGACTACTACCCAACAAGCATTTGGCAGAAGATGTGTGTAGTTATAGTGTTCATTATGCCCACACTGTACAGTACAAACATAAAGAGGGAAGAAATGTATCCACCACTACTTTAAACCATGCTGCATTGGCATGTGCCCAATGGACTCTATGGACAGTACTAGAAAACAACCTCTCTGACCCTGATCAGAACTTGCTTGCTTCTAGGGAAGCAGTATATGGTGGCAAACAGAGAGCCTAGAATTCTGAAATACAAAAATGCAACTCTTGTGCCTTCATAAGGGATCAATGTAGACACTTTTGGCAGATGCATGAACCTTAAGGACCTGAATGCCAGACCAGACCCCTGGTCTAAATAAACTACCCCTTCGCCAGGACAATCTTTTTCTTGACTTTTACTGCATTCTATCCTAAGAAGACTCTAAAAAACTGTCCCAACCACAGAGAATCCATGGAAAACAAAACTCATGTGTAGAGAGGAGCCAGCCGCTAACCATGTTAATCTACCCTGAGGTTTGGCAATGTTTTTAACAATACGTTATACAGGAGAAGTATGTATACAGCCCTTCAGATTGGCCATTAAACACATTCCTTCAGCAACCAATCTGTACTGCTCGCTTAGGAACACAAATCTATCACTCGTTAAAACTGCGCTACTCAGATCCTGGTTTTAGATATAGTTATGCTATTTAACCTTGCTAACACGCCAAGCCACAGAATCCAAGCCTGGAGTTAAGATCATTTTAGGTACAGGACATTAAATATGGAATTATCTAGAAAGAGAAAAGCACAGGCATTATCTGTTGTGAGACAGAACATTCATAAATCGATATCACAAGATTACCTTATGTTCTTAAATAAATTAAATTTGTTTTTCCTTATTATTTACCCTAAAAGGATTCAAGTGTTACAAGGCGGCCCATGTCCCCTATTTAAAGGGGGTGTGTCACCTGAAACACTAGTGACATGTTGTTAGGATATGGTACCAATGTCAGATAGGTGCAGGTCCCACCTCTGGGACCCACACCTATCTCTAGAACGGCTCTCTCAAACTGAACAAGAACGCAGCGTGCATGCATGGCCGACCTCCATTCATTTTTATGGTAGTGCCGAAAATAGCTAGCTTGGCTATTTCCGGCAGTTCCATAGAAGTGAATAAAGCTATAGCTGTTCTTGCGTGGTGCAAAAAGCATGCCACTTGGCTATTTTAGGCACTCCTATAGAAATGAATGGAGGGCAGCCGCTCTTTGTTCTAGAGATAGGTGGGGGTCTCAGAGGTGTGACCTGCACCTATCTGATATTGTTGGAAGATCCTAGCGATATGCCACCAATGTTTGAGATGAGACAACCCCTTTAAGACTTTTACAATACATGCTGACTCTATTTTTAAGTTTGATTAAACTATTAAAGGGATTGGCTACTTTCTTGCTACTGTTGACCAGTGTGTAAGATGATTATAAGACACTTAGTAAGATTTCATATGGTATGTCCCCTTGTTAGCCAAGTCTTTTGTGCAGTCCACAGTGAGATCCTATCCATAAAATGGCTGCTGAAGGAAAGTCATGTGACCGGACAAAAATAACTCCCAACATAACGCTCAGCTTTCTCCATTCAAATACACTGCACCTACCATCTGCACTTGTTCCACTTGTTGGGAGTTTATTGCCGATGCAGTGCGTGTGAATGGAGGAGGCGGAGTGACGTGTCTGGTCACATGACCCTCCATTAGAGGCCATCTTATGGACAGGCCTCAATATGGACAGCACAGAAGATTTGGCCAACAAGGGGACATGGCTTATGAAATGTAGAAAATGGCTCTTTTAGTGCATATCATCATCTTACATACACATAGATCAACTGTAGCCAAGAACTGGACAACCCCTTTAAATATATAAGAGACATTTAGAAAACATGCCTAGACAGATACAGTAAGGTAAGGAGAGACATCCTGGAGATGTGAGAGAGCACTCTTGGGAACATCTGATGCGGCGGTGATTGACAGCTCTCCTGTTTTCTCAGCCAACCTATGGTAAAGTTCCCCACAGGCCTCTAACTGATTAAATCAGGAGCAGCTCCTGATCAATACTATTAGAGATCGTTGTCGTTAACTCTCCAGGAGTCAGGGCACGTACCAGCCGCCTCAGTTGTTGCTGATTAGTCACTACATGGTTTTGCGCATTGGGAAGGAATAAAAAGAGGGGGTCCAGCTGTTTAATTTAACTGCTTCAGCACCATTTATAGCCAAGATTGATTCCATTACTGGTAATCTATAAGCCAATTCTTCTTACACTTCCATACCTTTGTGCTGTTTTTGAGCACTGGGACCTACATATTAATACCAAAAGTATCAGTATCCCTAGATAGAAAGTGTATTTTTATGCATTGTATGGTGGGGTTATTTGGACACTGGATGGTGGTTTTATTTTGAAACTGAATGGCAGTACATTGGTTGGCCAAAGCTTTATGGGGGCATAATTTAGGAATTACAGTATTTTATATATAAAAATGACGACCAAAGGGACCTACTTTGCTTGTTGCCCAGGGCTGCATTTTGCATAAAAAAAGCCATTACCCCTTTTCACTGTAGATGGGGTCAGACTGATGTAGCATTACAGGGATTTAAAGTGAATTTGTCAGCGTGGCCAGACCTTCTGTAGTAATCATACTTACTTGATCCCTGCCACTGCGTTCCGGCTCTGTCGTTACCCTGCTGGCTCTGCAGGTCCCACGTCTCCCACGTCCTAGTTTGATGTAGGTCACATGCCCGCTGCAGCCAGTGACTGGCCACAGGGGTGATGTGTCATGTGACGCATGGTCGACATTTGATCACTGTGGACAGTCATTGGCCAGTCATTGTCTGCAGAAGTCACACACAACATCAAACCGGATGTTGACACAATAAGACTCAGGACCTGTAGAGCCGGCAGGGCAGCAATGAAGCTGGAAAACAGAGGCAGAGCTCAGGTAAGTGTGATTACCACTATGGGTACGCCCACATTGGGGGATGTCTGTTGAAAAGGGCCCCAGGGGTAAAAAACCCATTTAAGAGTCCAATGGGTGGTCCAAAATAGCTATAAGTCACTGAGAAGGAACGCCTATTGGACTCCTAAGTAGAGATGAGCAAAGTTTTCGATTTAGCAGAGTTCCCCAAGAAATTCGATTTGTTACAAATCAATTTATCACAAATCACTATAAATGAGGTATACAGGCCACTCTGTCTTAGGGTATGGCCACATGGAGCGGCTGTGCTGCGGGCTGTTCGCGACCATGCTGTGGTGAAGAACCGTACGGCCAATTAGTCCACAGCTGCCTTTCATTTAATAATGAAGACACACTGTATAGTCGGTCTTCATTGTTAATAGCCGCAAGGCACATTTAATACACTTTTAAACAGGGGCTGTTGCTTGTGGAGTTTGGCTGGTTAGGTGGGGGCACAATATGCTGGCATACCCACTTCTCCTGCCATACAGGTGGGAGCCCTTCTTCTGCAATCTGCTTTTCCTCCCTTTCCACATCATCTAATATCAATCAGAATATGTTATCAGGAACATCCAAAAGATGAGCATGGTCATCATTAAGACCTGACCCCCCTAAGGGATGCAGACTGGATGCTATTGGTTGGTACGCTGGAGTAGTAAAGGCTTCCATCTTATTGGTATTGAATTACATATCTTAGTTAATGGCTGATGTAGGAATAAGTAAATGTAGGAATAAATAAGACTGACCCAGAATAAGTCTCCCTGCAGTCCCCCTGCACTGTCCCTGCACTCTTCCTGTAGTCTTCCTCTCCAATATTCTTCTATTTATCATTTTCAGCAACACTGTCCCTAGCGTTTAACCGCTTGCCACGTCTCTCCCTATGCTCAGCTCACAGGGCAATGGCGGAGACTGCGCGGGATAAGGGTTTTATAGGGCTGTGACCTCACAGGGTGATCTTCCGTTTCCGGGCTTGTCTCCTCTAAACTTAGTCTCGCTTTTTAACACGTGCAGCCGCCATTTTAGGAAAACTTGACTTGTTACTAGGAAGCACAAAGAAATTCAAATTTGTTGCAAATCAAAGTATTCCTAAACAAATTCCGCTTTAAATGCTTCGCTTCCCTCAACAGTACTCCTAAGCATAGACAGAGTCGGGATTTCAGTGAATATAACACAAGATATACTGAATCTTTTCTCATAAAACTATGTTTCAATCTGCTCAGCTTCTCCTGCTGTGTTAGTCTACTTTCACATCTGCGTTTTTTCTGGATCCGGAAGGGATCAGCAAAAACGGATGCGGCTGAATTATCTCTTAAATGGCCATGACAGATCCGACACTAAAACTATTGTAAGTCAATGAGCATCGTTTTCTTTTGTGTCCGAGAAAACGGATCCGGCACCAATGACTTACATTGTGTTTCATGCCAACTTCCAGCGTTTTTCTGTCTGGCATGGGAATACAACCAAACGGAACGCATTCTGGTGCATTCCGTTTAGTTCAGTTTTGTCGCCATTGACAATGAATTGGAATGAAACTGAAGCATTTTCCTCTGGTATTGACATCCTATGATGGATCTCAATGCCGGAAAAGAAAAACGCTGATGTGAAAGTAGCCTAAGATGCTGCCTGTAGATTGCACAGGTTTTTTTTTGTTTTTTGTTTTTAACAAGAAACAGTGCCACTCTTGCCCATATATTGTAATGAGCCTGGTATGGTCTTAGCCCCATTCATTTAAACAGTAGAAATGTTTTATTTTTTACTTTTCCCCCTCCATTGAAACCCACTGTGCATTTTCATTCATTAAAACTGAAACCCTTGACTTAAATAAAACAAAAAACTCACTTGTAAATGAGCCATTTGCGTCTGACTGTGTTATACGATTTTAATAATAGGTTTACTCCAATGAAGTAATCATGTGTTATTATTACCAGGGGCCATGGCTTATCGTACCTGCTCTAAATGTGATTATTTTTAATCACGAGAAGGAACGAATGCCTTTTTTTTAATAGCTATTTCTATTTTATTTAATGACGTGAGCCCCGGCCTGCCACTTTTCCCCTCCAGTTTTACAGGCCGGTCCCTCAGGAGCAGAGCTAAACTGGAGGTAGGTCTCCAGTTTATGAGCAGTAAATTGAGAGCAATTAGCCTGTGCATTGATGCTACAGAAGGCAGGGGAGGCTGAAGATTTGCTACGTAACTCCTTTAAGGCCTTTACTGCACCGCTGAGGCCTTTGGTCCTCTACGGGTTAACGTGTAGCTATGCTATGCAACCAGATATATGAAAGTGTATGGCGGCATAGCTAAGCAAGGTTCAGTCAGAGCAAATGAAAGGAAAAAAAAATAAAGACAAACCAAATGGGGACGAATATAAGAGAAGGAAGAAGCAGATTTTGTTTCGATTTATGACAGAATTAATTGAGGAAAACTGTATGTGTTGTGAATTTAATGGAGTGTGCAGAAGCGGCGATTGTGCCGAGCTGTAAATCACAGGTTAGAAGCCAGGCTGAGCGAGAACACAACCGAGAGAACACTGGACCTGTAGTTTTGTCCCTCAGTAGTGGCATTGTAGGTAGGCATGAATTAGCCCTTGAGAGGAACGGATTCCTTGCTATAAATCCCAGCCCAGGCCCGGCAAACACACTGCGGGGAACACAGCACAGAAGAGAGGGAGAGGGGCAGCCACTGTTTGTGTTGTTGTTAGCTGCTCAGAGATGAACGGAAAGACTGGCTCCACATTGTCGCCAGCAAAAAAACAGAAACATAAGCCGAACATGTGGAAAAGAGAAGGGGAAAAACCCTTAGCTTGCTTCAATTCAGTCAGTCTACATGGCAGAAGGAGGACAAACATTGGCTTCTACTGCATATGGTGGCCAGTGCAAGCTTTATTCTGAAGCAAACATGCCTTACATAATGAGGGAGATTTATCAAAACTGTCGCAAAGGGAAACTGACTTAGTTGCCCATAGCAACCAATCAGATTCCACCTCTCACGTTTCAGAGCGCCTTTGTAAAATGAAAGTATTAATCAGATTGGTTGCTAGAAACAACTAAGCCAGTTTTCCTTTGCATCAGTTACAATAAATCTTCCCCAATTTCTTTACCCATGGGATGCAAGAAATGTTGAATTATAGAGGTTTTTTTTATATATATTTATATATATTTACAATGGGGTGAAATAGACCTTCACCATACAATTTTTTTGTGTCATTTGTTCTCTTATTATTGGGGGTTGTCTGATGTGGACATTCCCGTTTTTGATACAAAGGTACCTCTGGATGATAAAGTAAAATGGTCATTCTACTTGACCGAACACTCGTTCGACCGACCGCTATTCCTCCCAACCTCTCATACACATGCATGCTTGTGTTCTCCATGGCGAGACTCCTCTGTCACTTATAAAACAAAAAATAAGGCAGACTGAAATGCAACATGCCCTATCCTTCTTTTCCCTGAAATCTGCCATGGGAGAGGTCAGGAATACCCCCATAGACATTATGCTGAAATTAGCGGGTTCTGTCATCATTCATCTAATGTAATGCAAATCTATAATCACAGGATATTCTAGTGATCAGCTGTATTCTATAGGGGAAAATGTCTAATTTTCTCCACAGCAACTCTAAAGGAGAAATGAAGCATGACATGATATTCCAATTGAAATCAAAGGGATGTCCATGTAATGAATGGGCATGTTGGGTCCTCCAGACAAGTATCTCTAGGAGATGGAGGGACACCGGACATTATGGAGGGGTACACATGGCAATACTTGCATTGCCTGTGTTTTAGGTTCTGGTCACTGGTCAGTCAGTTTTCTGCCCAGTGATCAGAGGCTATTTTTAGTTCCACAGATTTGGAGGGAATAATTTTTCCCGCTCTTTTGTTGGGATCTCTGGGCAGAATTTTGATTCTGCCTGGTGATGCTCTTAATTGGTCATTGTGATGACCTATGTGGTGTCACAGGGATCGGGCAATGTCTGCCCGAGCCTTGGTGACAGTTAATCATTGGTGGGTCAGTTGGGATAGGGGCTATAAATGTCCGGGCTCCGCGGACCGGTTTGACTGTTCGCCGCACCTGCCCAGGGAGCCTGTACCCGTTTTTCCCCCACCCAGTTATTTGTATTGTCGAGGTCTGTTCAGGGTGGTTAATATAGTCATCCCATGATGGGATGGACTCTGATGTATTAATGGTTTAAACGAGTCTGAGTTTATGACTATTTTCATGGGTTTTTTATTTGGTTAATCTATTCGTTATATTTATTAAAGTTGGTTTGATTTAAATAAACAGGCCTCGGCTTATCTTCACTCTCTGGTCTTTTGTATTTATTTCATTAAAGTATTTAGGTAGGTTTAATAGGTGTGTTTTGAGCAGTGGCGTACCGCCCATAGAGGCAGACCACGCCACTGCTATGGGGCCCGCAGCACTGGGGGGCCCGGAGCGCAGAGAAGGCCCCGCCCACATTATTTGGCCCCGCCCACATTATTTGGCCCCGCCCACCCGTGACACGCGGCGGGCCCCGGCCCGGCACTTTTCTATCTGCAGCCGGCTCTTCTTCCGCATCCCCCATTCCCCCCCCCCCCGTCACACACTTTCAGCATTCAATAACATAGACATTGGCAGACATACCCCCTGTGTAATCAGTTGAGCTGCACAGAGGCTTTGAGGAAAGATTGACATATGTTAGAGGCTGTGGGACAGCTGTAATAATTATGTCCCCTCTGAGTAAATATAATTATTGCGATCAGTAGGATGTAGTATCACACAATAATCCTGCCATGATTGACCTCTGGAGTTACTGGGGGCTGCAAAAGGGAAATAAGAGGGGAGAAGAGAGGGGACAGGAGGTCTGTGGGATACTTTTCTATCTGCAGCCGGCTCTTCTTCCGCATGCCCCATTCCCCCCCCCCACCCCCGGGCTATCTCGAATCTGACCTGATCCTGACTGCTGTGGAATCAGGATCAAGCCAGCCTGTAGCGCTCGCTGGCCAATCAGTGCAAGGCAACTCTATTGAGGCAGCTGCTGATTGGCCAGTGTGCAACGGAGGCGGGAGAATCGCGTTGCCGTCGCCAGTGTGCCTGAGGAGCTGCGCCTGCAGAAGAAGCACCCTGTCCCTGGCCTGAACTTCCTGAATGCTGCCGCAGTGCCGTGCTACTGACAGTCTGACACTCAGGTGAGGGTGGAATTTGGCCAGGCAGCAAGAGAGAGGAGGGGTAGGGAGGGGGACAGTGTGGGACATGCTTCAATCTGCCCCCCAAAATGCCCATGGGGGAGAAGTAGAAAGAAAGCAAACTGTCCTGAGAATTTTGGGGGGCATTAGAGATTGGGGGGGCTCATAGAGGACAGTGTGCTTTCCTCCTACGCCTTCTCCTTCCTAACACCCCCCTGGCATTTTGGAGGGCAGTAGGGGTTGGATATTAAAGGGTTTCTGTCATCAGGTTTACACATTATAAGCTGTCTGACATTAGCTATGTGCTAATGTCAGAGCAGCTTGATAATGTGTTTTTTATGTAAATCCGAGTTATATTTATGCAAAAAAAACGTATTTTTACAATATGTAAATTAGCCTCTAGGAGCAGGGGGGCGTTGCCCTGCTCCTAGAGGCTCCGTGCACCAACCTGCTGCCACGCCCCTTCTTTCCTTGATTGACAGTGCCGGGCAGCGATCCCCTGCTGCCTCCGGCATTGTCTTCTTGCGAAATCCTGAGCCTGCGACGCCGCTCTGTATTCGGCGCAGGCGCGGTGAGTTGAGGACGCTGGTGCCTGCTGTCCTCAGCTCACCGCGCCTGCGCCGAATACAGAGCAGGCGCTGTATTACACCAACCAGCATGGGGGTGTGGCAGGGGAGGAGCCATGGTGGGTAGTAGGCGGGGTTAAGGGGGCCCAATTCAGATTTTTGCTATGGGGCCCAGTGATTTCTATGTACGCCCCTGGTTTTGAGCATATGCTATGTATTGCCATGCTCTTTGCAGTGGCAAAAAGATAATGGGGCATTCTTGTATCAACTCAGAATTTCCAAATTGGGCAATGGGTTCACCAACCCAAACAAATCCTTTAAAGTATATATTAAATCAGGTTGAGAATACATGAATAAGAAATATATGTGCATGTAACATTATCTCTAAACATGCAATATACTGACCATTACTAAGGGCCAAATCATTATTTATCCTCCCCCCTCTGATACTATGGGAGCGACAAAAAATTATTAACATATAAATGACAACCTATAACATTTTGCTTTGCTATGAGACTCACCAGAAAGTGTTACATGGCAATAGTTAGAGAAATAACCACACCTTCAAAATCTTCCAGAAATGTAACCAAGGAGTACTTACAGTATCTTAGTATTATAAAGGCCTGGTTACATAATGTCAAAATCACATTAAAACCTTCATATTCTCCCTTACTACTACCACTGGCAAGAAAGTTTGTCTCAAGGGGACCAATTAAATATTTTGCAGATATTACCCAACGCTGTCTCATGGGATCGTTCCCCGAGAGAACCATGCGCCATTGTCATCTCTCTCCTAGATACTGGATACCACACCATTAATGGATAATGATGAATGATCCTATACAATGTCCATGTGTCTATCATAAGAAATCTACACTTCCTAAGTCATAGGAACCTGGTTTATCAGCCATTTTATTAGAAATATTGGTAAACAAAATGACGTGGCAATGGTCAGGATTCAGAATTCATCATATGTAAGCTTGGAGCAATAAAAAAATTAAAATCTAAAAACATTAAATTTTACACATAATTTTCGAATTTTTGTTTTCAAAGTCATCTTTTTACTGGTGATACATGATTGTACATTTATAAGTTCTAGAATACTTGTAATATATCTTCATTAAGTTTTTGCTGTTCTCACTTATTTGTACACTTACTTTGCTGAAAAAAAAATCTGTTGCTATATGGAAACCATCAACAAGCTGGTTAGTTGCTGCTAACAGTTGTGGTGGAGGTGTCAGCATCCAGATATTATGAATAGATAATAACCCAGTCAGACATACAGTCCATTTTTTAACACAGCATTACTGTAACCACATAGAGACATATAATAAGAATAGAAGACAGCAGCTTAATTACAGTTTCTGTAGAACTGGAAAATGGATACAGTATATAACAAAGATGCTACATTTTACATATGTGTCAAATGAGTTACAGAAGTTGATGGATATATTTTACTTTGAAACACATAGTGAGAGTTCAGGACACCTGAGTACAGATATGGAGGAACGAAATCGCTGAGGACTCAGCACAGTGTATAGAATTAGAGTTGATTCCTGCTTGCATAAAAATATTGATTCCTTTATTGGTTCCAGAAAATCCAGTAAAACAACACGGATACACATCTAATGCGTTTCGGGCTGTATACTAGCACTTAGTCATAGTTACCATAGTTACTAGCATTGAGCAAATCGAAGCATCCGAAGTGGAGTTTGATCTGAAGTTTAGGAAAAATTTGATTTGCAGGGAATCCGAATTTCCTCAAGCTTCATGGTAACAAATCTTTTTTTTTTTCTAAAATGGCGACTACATGTGTTACAAAGTGAAAGTAAGAAGCCCAGGAATGCGATATAACCCATAATGCTATGGAGCTAGCCCGGTCTCTGCCATTTCACTGTGATAGGAGCACAGGGAGAGATAGTCTCTGCCATTTCACTGTGATCTGAGCACAGGGAGGACGTGACAAGCTCAGGATAGGAATATTGGATAGGGAGACTGCAGGGAAAATGCAGGGACAGTGTAGGGAGAGTTTTTACACACTTTAGGATGAGCATAGGGAGAGTATAGGGAGACTGCAGGGGTAGTGCAGGCTCTGTAATCTGAAGCCGAAGGGATTCATAGGAGACATCTATCCCCAGAGCTATCTTATTGAACAGTGTCCTCCTTATTTAATAGATAAGCCATTCTATTAGGCCTTGATTCTCAAATTGGGGTGAATAAGCTACCTATTTTTACTGTTATTGGGGTGTCCACCTGCCTGTCACAGTAACTGTTTCACTACCAGAAAGGACTATCTATGCATGTTGCTGCAATGCATAGTGATTTACACCGATATACACTCTCCCTGCAGGCCGGGATATAGCTGATTTAATGTGCTTCTTGACAAATTAATTCGGAACTAAGCTAATTTTTGGGAAAAATTCGTTAAAATGTCCTAATCCAATTTTTGAAATCTTTGCTCATCTCTAATAGTTACTAAGACTAAGAGCTAGTATACAACACGAAATGCGTCAGTGTTGTATCCATGTTGTTTTACTGGTTTTGCCGGAACCAATAAAGACATCATAATTTTAATGGAAGCTGGAATCATCTTTAATTATATATTACAATTTAGATATAAAATGTATTTGAGTATTATTTCTATTATGAAGACAAAGTAGTTTGTGAA
This sequence comes from Bufotes viridis, assembly GCA_033119425.1. Lineage (NCBI taxonomy): Eukaryota > Metazoa > Chordata > Amphibia > Anura > Bufonidae > Bufotes > Bufotes viridis. Next base: position 415,420,652 of record CM065590.1, on the reverse strand, counting down.
TTCTAGTCAGAGAACTGTTACATTTCTGCAAAACATTGCAAAAAGTCACATATAAATTCACACCATTACTGGTTTTCTGGTAACATTCCTGTCAAAACTGTTATCAGCAGAATGAGAAACACATTTTACTTTGATGTATTAGTCAGCTCCGGCCCGGGTTTTACAGACTTGCATAGAGACGCCATCAGTGAGGAAAATTATGAATGATTTAAGCAAGTAGCACCACAGAGAAGTGTAGGAATTAATGGGCTCGGTGAGAGACTGTTATTGGCATTACAGCCACTGAAATGTCTTTAGTGTTAAACTCTCTTTGGAAAAAATCAAATTATTGAAAATAGGGAGACAGAATTTCTGGAAATTAGCTGATCAATTAGGATCGTGTTCCGCTAAATCTTTTTTATTGAAAACGATCTTCCTATTTTCGGGGGAAGGAAAAGAAAAGGCAGTTAATAATACACATAGACGCAGATGCTGAAGGGACTTTAATAAGCCCTAACCCGTTAACTTCCCACCATTAAGATAATTTCTGCATGGCCACATTTGGTCTAAAAATTGCAGTATCGGTTCACCGGAGTGTCCACATAAGAAATTTGTCCGGCCATGAAATGTCTGAAGGTCGAATATCAGCAGTTGTTTTATTCTGAACTAAAATAATAGATTTGGACAGACTGGGGAATTTTTATTGTGGGAACAACGGGGTGAGAGATGATTTTGTGAAAGGAAATAGCAAGATAGTTTATCTATTAATAATCTTTTCTTAAGACTTTAATGAACTGGGAACTGGACGCTATCAGTGGGTGTAATCTTTATGTTGATTCTTGGGACAGTGACTCATTTCTTAAATTAAAGTGAGGCTCCACCTTTGAGCACTGTTAAAGTGACACTCCGGGGTAGAGGGTTATTAAAAATACGTATAAATATAATGTCAAGAGCCCGGAAAATTCTATGACAACACTACCAGCTAAAAGCCGCTGGTGTGATCGTCGCCATTCCTTGAGGCTAATGCTTGCATTTAGAAGTCTACCAGTGTTTCTCAATGTTTATAAGCTAAGTACTCCCTACTGAAACAAATTATATCAAAGTGCACCCAAGGCGATGATCATACACTGCCTGTCAAAATCAAAGAGAGTACCCCTAGACATGGTGAGGACACCCCTGGGGAACCTCAGAAGAAGATTTTTTTTTTTATAACTTTATTTATAATATCAAAATAAAGACAGCCACATCATTTACACCTCACGTCAAATTACTCAATGTAATCCCTCTCTCAAGGTTGCCACATAATAGTACATATAAACCCCTTGGTCCCCCTGGTGGAGCGAGTAGAAAAAAAAAACACAATTTGGACCATACTTCTAGCTTCTTTTGAGAAGAGTATCTCATTTTTTCATATGCCTTCACTTTATTAACCAAGCAGAGCCAGTTATTTATATCAGGAGCAACTCTAGACATCCACCCACACGCAATAATCACTCTTGCCAACATGAAGACCATAGAGATAAGTTTTAACTTGTGGACTAAGCCGTTATCTATTTCTATATCCCCTAATATAGCAACTTCAGCATTAAAGGGTAATTGTACCCCTATCTTATTTTTGACCGTACCATATACATCCTGCCAAAATACCTGAACGTAGCTACAGTTCCAGCAAAGATGCATGAAGTCGGCAAACTCGTGGTCCGCCCTAGGACAACCCGAGTTTAGCCCCCCATGGATCCTCGCTATTTGGGCAGGTGATAAGTATAGCCAATGTACAAAATGAAACTGTATTTTAGTATAATTAATGTTTACTGAACATCTACTCATATTACGATATATCCTATCCCAATCTATCTGTACCAACCCTTGCACCTCACGAATCCATCTTCCCTAACTGGGAAGTGGGAAATGAAACCCTACCAGCCAAGCCATGGATCAATCCCCTATATTTATGTGATAGTTTCATTTTCCCCTCCTGTGTCTTAGTCAAAGTTTCCATAAATCTATTACTTTCTACTGAAAATACAGAAGACCGACCTGTGGAAATATAAGCAGACTATAATTGTCTATATCTAAACCAATTCATTTTACGTGTGCCTTCTAATTGAGAAATCTCTTCAAATGTATAGATAACCCCATTCCATTCAGCAGCTCAAATATATTTTTATACCTGGAAATGCGGACCAGTTCTTTTAGCACGGGGTCGAGCTGCCATTCTCTTATCTTTTGTAGCTGGGCTGCTAGGTAATAACCTCAAAAAAAAAAAGGTACACCCAGACCTCCTTGACTAACCGGATAGTGCAAATATTTTATTTTCATTCTGACACGTTTTCTCCCCCAGATCAAAGCATTTAAATCAATGAGTCAATCCATATTGGAGCAGCCATAAATTGATACCGAAATTGGGGAAGAACAATCATTTTAACAAGTGAGATTCTATCAGCCATTGATAATGGCAATTTAGACCATAAAGAAATCTTTTATTTAGTTTTTTTAATGAACGGATTGACATTAAGTGGGAACAAAAGCATCTATAGAGGAGCAGATTCTTATCCCCAGATATTCAAATGATTCCCGTGGCCCCAATATTCTCAATCCCCCTGTATTATCCATCACCATTTCATCCAGGGGCAGCAAGATGGTCTTTTCCCAGTTAATATCCAACCCCTGAACTGCTCCACATCATGAATGATGTTCGGTAATGCGTTTGGGGTGTCACCCAGGCCAAATAAAATGTCATCAGCATATAAGGACACTTTTCCTACACTTCCATCTTCTCCGAAGCCTCTTATTGTATCACCTTGCCAAACTTTTAGGGCCAGGGGTTCTAAAAAAAAATCAAACAAAAGAGGAGATAGAGGACATCAATGACGCATACTTCTCGATAATTTTGAGTTAACACTCCATTAGCATTAATTCGAGCGGTCGGGTTTGCATATAACATTCGTGTAAGATTAGTAAACTAATCGCCTATTCCAAAATACCTCATATACCTCATTGTTGTCCATGAAAAACCCCACTCCACCCTGTTAAATGCCTTGGTGGCATCCATGGACAGGATGGAGCGGAGGCACCCCCTCAAAACCTGCATACTGGAAAAGAGACGTCTTATGTCGTAATGAGTGCTTTTCCCTGGTATGAATCCACATTGATAGGCATGTATAATCGACTCTGCGACTTTCCTGAGTCTAATGGACAATACTTTGGCAATGATTTTAATATCTGTATTGAGCAGAGAGATTGGTTTGTATGCACCGACCTCCAACTGATCTTTCCCCTTTTTCCCAAGATCATAGATCTTGGAAATTCCCCCTTCCTGTTTGAGTCAGAAATGACCTCCTCCAGGCAGGACAACAATACATCCTGATACCTTCTGTAAACCACGAAGGGTAACCCATCAGAACCCGGGAGAACTATTGCCGTGAATTGATTTCAGGGCATCTTGTATTCACTCACGGAGATCGGTGCATCCAGGGCAAGTCTCCGCTCCTCAGATAACCTTGGAAATTCAATGTGGTCCAAGTATTGTTCTATTTCTTCTACAGTTGCCTTACTTTCCATTCTGTACATATAATAATAAGGCATTCTGACTTCTTCCTGACCATGAACTATGTTGCCCTGAAGTGACCTAATTGCAAGTATGGAAGGGGCACTGCCCTGGTTCTTAACTATGGCTGCTAGTAATCTGCCTGGCTTCCCTGACTCTCTGAAAACATTATAGTCAGTGAAGAAAATCTTTTGTTGAAGAAGAATTTAGGATCTACATGCCTCTTTAAGATTAAACTGGAGCTTTTTCCTAGATGTCACCATAGTCTCTTTTATGGTGGGCAGAGGCTGGTGGAATCAATTTATCTGCACCTACCTGCTCCTTCCAGCTTGCTGCACCTAGCAGAAGAAGGAGAATCCTGTCTTTTTTTAAACAGGAAAATAAATTAATAATTATGTACAGAGCTCTTCCAATGTATCTCTGTTACTGTTATGGCTCCCTGGGCAAGAGTGATTCAGGTACTAAAGCTGTCAGCAGAATACAGACATCGTTTATAACAGTCTGTCCTCTGCGAATGCAATTCATTCCATACAGGGAATAATGGCAGCTGAAGGCATCTGTGTTGGTCCCATGTTCATATGTGCCCGCATTGCTGAGAAAAATGATGTTTTAATATAGGCAAATGAGCCTCTAGGAGCAATGGGGGCGTTGCCGTTACACCTCGAGGCTCTAAAGGCACTAGAGGCTTTAAATGACAGGGCCTGGCAGTGAAAACATAATCATGCCTGGCCTTGTCAATCAAAGTGAAGAGGGAGCGGTAGCTGCAAAAAAAGTAGTGCCTCTAGGTATAATGGTAACGCCCCTGTTGCTCCTAGAGGCTCATTTACATATATTAAAACGTTGTTTTTCTCAGCAATGCAGACATATATTAACATGGGACCAACACAGATTCCTTCAGCTGCCAAGTGCATATGTAAAAGGTCATCCAGTGTCATAGGTACAAATCTGCTACAGATGCCCTTTAAAGAGATTCTTGTAAGCAAGTGCTCAATTCTCCTGCAGCTCCTCCACAGGAGAAATGAAGCATTACATAATCCCCATTCATGCATGGATGTTGTGGATCCTCCAGAGAAAGATATGCTATCTCCACTCCGACTAATAAATGAGGATCCTGATCAGAGAACCCCATTTTCATTTCTCAGATCACCCTAGTAGGGTATTTGAAGATTGCCTTGCTAAAACAGACAGACAATTTTATGTTAGGAAAAAAGCTGGAAAATGAAATCAGTTTCATCCTAAGCTGAACCTTCACCCCATTCTGCAAGAGTTTCCCATTGTTTCAGCTCGGTATAATTAGGTGTATGTACAAACGTGCTTTTGTTTAATGGTTTGATTCCCCGACTCAAGCTGTCACAGTGATGCTATTTTATGCACAGCCTGACAAAGGTGAAAAAATATAAAACACAAACATTGGCAATAGTTAAATGACGTGTTTAAAGGTAAATTGGATTCTAACTTATTTGATGACAGATTTATTTTCTGAAATGAATTGATTGTGTAATGAAAATATTCAAGGCTCCAACAGTAGGATTGCATTATAATATCACCAGCGCGCACTACATCTCAGCGCTAACCTATTTACTCCACATCCATGACAGCCATGACTATTAAAATGATTGGAACAAAGAAGATACAAGGTTGCACAGCACAAAAGTGACATCAGACAAAGGAACCCCTTACCGAGGCTCAGATCACTGTGCGAATAAACAAACCGGGGAGCTTGAGCTTCAAATTGCAGTTAAAACAACATCAGTCAAGCAGATCTGGACCTCTAAACGTGTCATCAGTCGTAGTTTACTCTCTTCCTGGAATAGATTACCCCTCAGGCTCTAAGGAGCACATTTTTTTAGGTCATGAAATATGAAGGAGAATATAAATAATGTTATAGTGTGATAACCTGTCTTTGGACCAGAGCCTGCTCCTAAATCACCAACAGAAGACCTATGGCTTGTGGCTACTGCCAAAGAAAGCTCCTTTACATATTAATATAAGTTTTCTAGCAATGTTTTTGTCTATTTTTCTCATATTTCATAACAGAAATTGCATATTAAAGGGGTTGTCTCACCTTGAAGTGAATGGGAAGCAGCCGCCCATGTGCAGTCACCCTCTTTTTGACATTTTTGGAACTCCCATAGCAAGGAATAGGGAGCATGGAGCACATGCGTGATCTGCTTTCCTTCCCTTTCTAGAGATAGGAGCAGGTCTCAGGTCTCGGAGTCCAAACACTTAGACTCTAGCCAGTTGCTAAAATGAGGTTTTATATGTACTGAGCTGAACACTGTCTGTCCTTGCTACTGAAGACAAGCTGAAGATGGCCACCTCTTTTTAGAATCCGCTCTTGGCTTTGGCTTCAAAAACTGCATAAAAAAACTTGCATGTGTGGCCATACCCCAAGGGTTAGGGTTAGACATCATCATGTAGGCATTAGCGTCCTTATTTTCCCTGGTTCTCCACTGCAGGTGGTGGTTATTTGCCTTAACTAATACATAGCTGTCCTAATGAGGATGGCCTTTCAGCTGAAGATATGCTAGTTGTGTCAACAAAGCATTCATTCAGCTTCACAAGGAAACACCAGTATCATAGGTGGCACATGGTGGCTGGGGACCCGGCTAAAGATTGTACTTTGGGCCCAGGAGTTCCAAGTCATGTCTCTGGGTAGGGGCAAAGCTATAGGGGTTACCGAGGTAAAAGTGGTCATACAGATTATAAAGAAGTAGGTTGATCATTTAATAAATGAACGATCATTTGGTTAATAATCATTTTGCACAGCCATACACTTTTTAGTCTGGCTGTTACAGTCATTTAGATTGATCATACATATTCCATTACCTGGGAAGAAGGACAAATGATCTTTCTGGGGAAGAACTAACTTTTGTCCATGAACCATCTTTCTTTAAATGTTAGATTTTTCATCCAATTATTGGATGAAAAATTCAAACACACCTTGACTTCCTTTTAGAAGATGATGGTCTACCATTGGTCAGGTAAAACTTTCGTTATTTGGCAAATGTCACCCAACGAATGATCATTGTGTTTGAAATTGTCCATTTTGACTGACCATAGAGCAATATGGATGAGTATTCAAAAAGTCATCCCTGGGCGATGAGAGGGCCAAAAGCCCCTCTGCTAGTAATGTAAATGGTAAACAATAGGCTCTGGAACAAATTTTGCACTGAGACCTGGAAGCTTAAAGTTATATTGTTGGGTTAGGTTATGACCATACGGCGCGGTCTTGATGCGGTCATGATTCGGTTAGAGAACATATTAATCATTAGTTTAGGGTGCGTTGTTTGAACAGTTGTGAATGTTCCTGGTTCTTTAGCGTTCTGATTAACTTCAAATAGTGACACATGGTAAAATATGTTAAATATATATCGCAAACGGCTGCTCAACTGCCTACTCCATGCGGTCAGCAACCGCAAGCATCAGGATATGTTTTATGTGTGGTCAACTGCACGTAAATCAGGTGCAGTCATGACAACTTTGAAAGTCTCTCTCAGAAACCAATTTTTCCATTGATTTCGATTGGAAAAAAAGATGCTGTGGTTCCTAACTGCATCATGACCACATCATGACCTCGTCGTGTGGTCATACCCCTAGGGGACCAGTTGATGTAAGATCTTCATGCCCTGCTCCTATAGCATGGAATCCACATTGCACAGCACCAACGAAGAGGGTGCAATATAATGCTACGTAATAAATCAGTGTCACCACAGCATTGGTTGCACATTTTCCACCGATTTCTATAGGAAGGATAAGATGTCAACTTTATGGTTGAGCCTAAGAAACCCTGTTGGTTGAACAAAAAAAATACAATGCAACAGCACTCTGCAAACCAAATAAAGTACAATAATGCCATAGTTATGAAAAATATTCTGGTGCTAATGCTATGCTTATTTTGTAAATATGATATTCTTGGCAAATACATTTTGTACAAAATTATTTGGGCCCGTCTGCCAAACGTCAAGGCGATCTCTATCAGACGGGAACCTAACACTAAATACTACCTGTTATGTGCCATAACGGCCACCAAAAAATTCAGGGAGTGCAGGTTCCACATGCATGCTGGGTCCCTGAATTTTATGGTGGAGATCGCCTTGACGTTTGGCAGACGGATCCAAATAATTTTGTACAAAATGTATTTGTCAAGAATCGCAAATTTACAAAATAAGCATAACATTATCACTAGGGATGAGCGAATCGACTTCGGATGAAACATCTGAAATCGATTCGCATAAAACTCTGTTCCAGTACTGTACGGAGCAGGAGCTCTATACAGTATTAGAATGTATTGGCTACGACGAGCCAAAGTTATTGCTTCGCGAAGTCTCGCGGGACTTCGGGTAGTAACTTCATAAATTAATTTGTACTGTAAAAAAACATTTTCTGAACTCGGATTCAGTTTCAAGTGTTTTTTTACAGTACAAATTAATTTATGAAGTTGTTACCCGAAATCTCGCGAGACTTCGCAAAGCAATAACTTTGGCTCATCGGAACCAATACATTCTAATACTCCTGCTCTGTACTGTATTGGAACAAAGTTTTATGCGAATCGACTTTGGATGTTTCATCCGAAGTCGATTCGCTCATCCCTAATTATCACCAGAATATTTTCTATTACTATGGCATTATTGTACTTTATTTGGTTTGCAGAGTGCTGTTGCATTGTATTTTTTTTCTTTGTGTTTCTAGCCATGGCAGCGCGCACCTGCACATTGGGATGTGCTGACTGACCCCCTTTTACTCTGCTGCTGTTGGTTGCCTATATTATGGGTTGTCTTGGACCAGAATGCCCACCCTAAAGCAGTTCCACTGCACCGAACATAAATTTTCATGGTTACATGCCATGAGTAAGACCATGCACTGCGGTTGAGTGTTAACAGGAGTGCAATTGTGCCTGGATTTTAATATGTGGAAATAAATTATGAAGATTTTATTGCACGTTGAATTCAACATTTTTTTTTTCTTCAGTTTTGAGCACTTGAACACGTGATGGGATCTGCTGCGTGAAGTGTGCTGGATATTTCCTACATTAACTATGGTTACAATATACTGCAAAAATACTAATAGTAAGCTTTGTCAGGACCCAGAAAACATCCTGCCCCGAGTGATGCAACTTAATGAAGTGTTTTGTATAGAGCTACTGTTGTAGGAATTTCTAGTGCGGAGATCCTTTCCTTGTGCTAATGGCTTTTCAGCATCAGGATCTCATGTAGTTCCTGTTCCTACAGCATGTTCTGATGAATGCTTTGCCTTTCTCTTGACATAGTGTGTGTGCAGGAGCTCGGTATACTATACATAAAATGTACAGTTATTATAAGATTACTGTTTCATTCCCTTTGATGCCAGAGGGCCGTATAAATCATTACTCTCTGAAGAATCTCTGGCCTGTGCAGCAACAATAGAATTAACCTGTTGAATGTAGGAAAGGCTTATAAGACTCCATCTATAGGAAGCCACATAAAACTATATTAGATATTATTTTACCTGGAGTTGCCTCTCCAAGAGTCTGTTGTATATTTTACTGTATGATTTTAAAACTTGTATAATACAGCTCTGCAATGCAGTGGACTACAATTCTCATCATTCTTATAGCCTTGTTACTTAAAGGAGTTATCCAGGAAAAGATATTTATGTCTTATCCTCAGGATAGGTTATCAGATCAGATAACCCTAACCCTAAACCCAGCCGATCAGCTGTTAGAAGAAGTCTTGAGCGCTGCAGCCTCTTCCTTGACCAGTGACATAACTGTACATCAGTCATGTGCACTATTGCATCTCAGCCCCATTCAAGTCAATGGGGTGGAGCTACAATACCAAGTACTGCCACTATAAGATGTACAGCGTTATCCTTGGAACGCTGCCGGGAGCCTACATCACTCACCAGAGCGCATGTGAATGCAGAGGCTCCCTGAAAGAGCTGATTGGCAGGGGTGTCACAAAAAGTCACACATAATAAATGTGATATAAAAGTGTTGTAATCTGTAGCCCAGACCAATTTTTCACTCCACTGCTGAAAGTGGCGAAGCTTATCAGAAGTAAAAAAATACGCACACAATGTCACACGCTACACACGTACAACATTTTTACGCCACAAAACAGGCATAGCAGATTTAATAAATGTCCCCCTATATTTTCACCAAGTTTGTTACTGAGGGATCAGGTTACATGTTGCCCTGAGAAGTCAATGGAAGATAGGGATGGCAGAGGAGGAAACAGCTATTGAGAGAGTGACAACCAGAAATCTTACAGAAGGCTCTAGTACACTTCCAGTCTCAGTCCAGATGCTGGATTCACAGCTACACTGCTAACAACTGCTATATAAAGATCTCCATGCTGTTGCTGCTTCTAATGATGTGCTACAGAGAAATATGGGAGCAGGATTTCCTCTTCTCTGTGTGTGCAGTGTAATGAAGACATCATAGCAGCTAATCTGCCCCATAGCCAGGGGACAACTGACAATTAGCGATAGGGCATGCAGAGGGAAATCTGGTGAAAAGCAGACTTTAGGTCATATAATAGCCAGGAATTTTGCTGCTCCTCATGTATAGGCAGATGACAGCTTACTCTAAAAAGTCAGTTGAAACAACAGAGTACATTTATGGCATATCTACTAGACTGCTCAGTTCCTGGTGGGCAAATAAGTAGGTTCTAATTCTACCACCCTTTAAAGGGGTTGTCCCATGAAAAATATTCTACAGTTTTCAAACCAGCTCCTGGATCTGAATATTTTTGTAATTGCAGATAATTAAAAATTTTGCATAGCCATTTAGTTATTAAATAAAATGCATCTGTATAGCGCCAACTGCAGTTTTTTTTTCTTATTTCTTTGACCTGCTCACTGAGAAGGCCGCACATGCTCAGTTTCATCCTTCAACTGCCTCCTGAGCTGTGATAGGGAGATCATGGACACGCCCCCTGAGCTGCAGCAGAAAAGACACTCCCCTTGAGCTGTCAGCTTGATATAAATCAAGCAAAGCAATGAATGTGGAGATCTCCGGATCTGTGTGAGGTACAGGGCTGGTTCTAGCTTTGTTAGAAAGAGGTTGTCAGGCACTTTATGATGTCTGATCTTCATTTTTTTACATTAGTCATGGGATAATCCCTTTAAATGAATGGGAGGGGTGAGTTGACACAGTGGATGGATGCATAATTCTCTGTAGTAGTTGACTACTTTCAGCTCACAACTTGTATGGCTATGTTGCCTGCATGCTGGGAGTTATAGTCCAGCGTCATCTGCATGACATGACATGTTTGGTTTTTTACACTTTATCAACCAATCCCTCTATTTCTAGTATATTTCTGCTTGCCCCCAATATTGGCAGTGAGGAGGTTAAGAAAAAACTTAAGTCCTTTATTCCTGGAATTCAAATCTTTCACTCTGTTTGTCCTGCAGATAAGGGAGATTTCCATAAATGAAGACTTAAAAGATTTCCTTTGGAAATCCCTTATCCTGTTGTACTTGTTTCACCATTTCCACATTCCTCATCATCCTGGGATCAGCCACCATGAGCCCTGGATAGGAACCGTTACATAGAGAATACAGTATTCTGATGATTCTATGTATACTACATATGGAAATATAAGATATGTATAGTATTCTTATATCTCTGTGTATTATATGCATATTTATCTACTGTGTGTATAGTGTACATATATTTATATAAGTGCAGTATACTTCCATTTCTATGTGTAATTTACTGTGTATATATAATCTATACATGTGTGTGTACTGTATTGTGTAAATATATATGTACAGTAGACATATTTGTATGTGTAATATATACATATATATACTATATGTATAGTAGACATATTTGTATGTATACTATATGTACAGTAGACATATTTGTCTGTGTAAAATATACATATATATACTATATGTATAGTAGACATATTTGTATGTGTACTATATACATATATATACTATATGTACAGCAGACATATTTGTATGTGTAATATATACATATATATACTATATGTATAGTAGACATATTTGTATGTGTAATATATACATATATATACTATATGTACAGCAGACATATTTGTATGTGTAATATATACATATATATACTATATGTATAGTAGACATATTTGTATGTGTACTATATCTTTATATAGTATTAAATGTAAGGAGGCTGATTACTCTTTTATCTCCATAACTCCTATGGACATAAGTGGAGGTAGCCACACATATACAAAGCCACCTCTTCAATATGTAGCTGCTATAGGGGATGTGTTAATGTTCCAAATTGCGATGGAGTCCCAAACATACTACATATTTCAATTCAGCTTCCAAATAACACCACCTTACACCAGTAGTGGGTAGTTTTGATTTGCTCCTGGTATCCCTGTCCTCAGGGGCTCACTATGAAAATTCTGGTCAAGGGTAATAACCTCATGACAATAATATTCCCAATGTTTTATGCAGTTCTGGCTAGTGGCTGTATTGGCTGTCACCCATCATTGCTAAAAGCAAATTTAACTAAAAGTGTCCATACGCCTTCAATAGCCGTTAGCGGAACACTTGCCGGCTTATCTTCAGGCATGGGTTATAGCCAGTTCCCTCAGTTTCTCCAGATCTGGTTGCTAAAATTACAGTGGCTGCTGGAGATGAGCGCTTCCATTCTATAGTTTAGCTCCTTAGGCTTTTTAAAAGTTGGGTGGTATGTGTGTAGTGTATATATGGTGGCATTTATGTATGTGTAGTTTGTGTACCATGTATATAGTGTATTTATGAGTGTTGCATACATATGGTGTATGTATATGTAAACATATGTCGTGATGCCGCGTGTCCGCTGTTGAGTAGGGAACCTGTTGTTAAAAATTTGAACCCCACCCCTGCTTTTCTCCGTCAGAGAACAAAAAGATGGGGCACTAAAACCAAGAGTCAGGTGCTCCCCTTACACATTAAATTGTTGGCTGGTCCCATCAAAAATGGTGGGTTCCGCTAACAATAGTTCAATATCCATAGGGGCCTCAGGAAACAGATGAATGGGATTATTTACAGAAGAGAAATGCTTATATTTACTGGTATCTTGTTTTAGGGGACATTTTCTTTTATATGAGTTTGATAAATCTGGGAAATTCTGACACCCATCTGTTTCCGCATTTGTGGTGCATTATGGGACTGTACTCATGATATTCACACTTTAGTACTATAAGTCTAATTTCCTGTTCTTTATATTTTTACAATAACACATTACAAGTAGCCAGAGCTGGAGGAAGTGAATTATTAATGAAAAAAGGTAATAGTCAGTTCCGCGACAGACATAGGTTGTCCCCAAGTGAAGAAGAATAGGAAACCCTACATTATACCCAGACAGAATCATCAATGGATGTCTCTCATAGAAACAGCTGAGCTCTGGAAACTTGTTTTACCTAAAATACAATGGTCTGACAGCATCCAAACAGTGAGATGAATGGCGTCTCCCCAGATGAACTTCTATTGTGATTCATTTAAGGTTACAAGGGAAATGGTGTGTCCACAGACTGGGGGCAGATTCATCAATGTATTTCCACCATTTTTCTGCCCTAAATGCATTGAAATTATAGTGAACTCCGTACTTATAAGCTGCTATGCCATTTTCACCAACCTATACAAATTGGTTGGAGAAGAAGGTATGGTTTCAAAGACGCACTGGTATGGTTTTTGCCATCTCCTGAAAGTATATTACAGACATATTGCGCCCCTTATGATGTACTATATAGTGCTCAAGCAATACAATGATAGAGTCTATATACAATCATGCTATACCGTGCACAAATAACATTACCCTTCAGTTTCCAAATTAACACTGCCCAATGAATAAACTAGGGAATGTAGCTGCAGCCATGCCACTGCCTTTCCATAGGTTCAGGTACTAGGTGTAGAATTAGGGTTAAAAGCTGTAGGTAGGAACCCAGACCATCAAAATCAGCAGCACACCCGTTAATAGTAAGAAGTCATGCACCTGTTTGACTATGTACAGGTACCCATTCCAGCTCCAGCGACTCTTTTCATTGAACTGTTAACTTTCAAGCGGACTGGGTCACCTTCTACACTGCAGCGCAACACTGGAGCGCAACGCTGGAGCGTAAGACTGGCTAAACCGGTGACTTGCCCGTGATCCCATCCACACGGAAGTTGACAGACGTTGACCCGAAGTTCAGCAAAGAGAACCCGGGAGCTACTACTGCCCAAAGTCATCATTTATTAAAAATCTAATAAATGTAAACAGCATGTAATATAGTTCCTTAATAGGTTGAGGTTCTCAAAAATGAAAATGAGTTGGATTTCCAGGTCAAAATGGCTGATAACAATAAACAATAGGCTACATTCACGTGCACAGGCAATCCTTTAACTGTGGTGCCTCTTTAAGAAACCATGAAAATCCACTCTCCTTAGAAGAACTTGGCACAGTAGTCACAGGTTTATTTGCTCTGAATGTCAAGTTCTGTGAACTTACAGAAAGGACCTTCCTCGTGCCTCTCATGGGCTGATGTGTAACTCAGCGGGGTTCATTATTAGTAGCTGTGAGCTAAGTATTAGCTACATTAAGCGTCATCTGGCAAATGTAAATATGCAAATCTCTCTATTTGCAGACATTTTTTATGTATCTACAATCAGTGTAAGGACACGGAGGGCAAAGCTCAGTATACCAAAAATGGTAGCTTGTTTTTTGGAAATGCAAAACGAAACATTTTCAAGATGAGGATGCTGCTAACAGCAGTCCAGATGAAACTACTGTGTTCCCCAACCTGTGGTTCTCCAGCTATTGCATAACTACAACTCCCAGCATTCATCGACAGCCTGCAGCTGTTAACAGTTTCTTATGTCGACCTATCTGGTCAAGCTGAGTGACAACCAATATGGCTGCCATTAGATTCCTGAATGTTAATCCTAGTTTCTTGTGCAGCATTATCTTCCCTATTTCTTTATCTCCGTATAAGTAAGCAAATGCAGATCCGAACCATGGGAAAGCTGGGGGACAACTTAATGGCAGGCTATATTCCTTGTCCCCCAGATCTCCCAGAAGCTGAAGTGGCTGAAAGGAACTGGATCAGCAGTTTCAGCAAACCCATAGTGTCATGTCAGAAATTTTGATTGGCAGAGGCAGAAGTGCTCTGATGAGCACTGTACCCCAAGAGATGTGTTTGACACTACATAAAGGAGTTTGTCAAGTTCAAAAGTTATCCCCTGTCCAGTCACGAGAATGGTAGTCCTGTTGCCCTGAATTAATATTGCCTTCCACCCAGGCTCGGACTGGCCTACAGGGGTACAGGGGAATCCCCCGGTGGGCCCCTGAGCAAGGTGGGTCCCTAGTCTCCCACCCCCTGCACAAGTGGCACATAACACAGAAGACTTACTGCACTACATACATATATTCAATGTACAGCTCCTCAACCAGCCTATGTTCATATAAAAAACTTGTTAGAAGACCCCAGCATTATAAATGGCACATGGTAAGGGGGGGCGATACAGATGTTACACTCGAGCCCTGGAGATTTAAGTTACGCCTCTAGGTATATGTAACAGTCATAAATATATGTACAATTGTTTTCAGATTGTAGCGCTCTCTCTCTTGCTGAGTGTGGCGTCACTTTTCCTTTCACCAGAAAAATACCAAGACATTTAACAAGTTTTTTAAGGCAATAGCTTTTGACTTCGGCGTCTCTCAGTAAAGGGTGCGCCCACATTTCTCTCCAACAAAATCCCTCAACATATATATTTCGAAATGAGCATTTTTGAGAATAATTGGAAACAGTGCAGAGCTGTGGAGATTATTACAGGCCCCACTTTTGGATGAGGGATTAAAAGAGAATTGGGCCAAGAAATAAAATCTTTTGGAACAGTAATACAGGTAATAAGGCTGATGCATGAAAACTAGTGCAAATAGCAACAGTGGTGTCTCCCAGTATGGAATCATTGTCTCCCCCTAGAAGTATTGCATCTCACCTCCATAATACTGTGCCACCATATGTCAGCACATAGAGGGGCACATGTACTCTAGTGTTGAGCGCGAATATTCGAAAAGCGAATTTTTTTAGCGAATATCGGCACTTCGCTAATTCGCGAATATTTCGAATATAGCGCTATAAATTCGCTATTTCGAATATTCGTTTTTTTTTTTTTTTTTTTTAGTTATATTTTTTTCTTTCCCACTTCCCAAAAGTAGTTCTTACCTGTCATGAGGATTCCTGGCTTCCTGGCTGCTCTAGTCAGTGCCCGTTGCCGCTTCTGCCGACTTCCGTGCTCATGGAGCGTCCCCTTCCATGGGAAAATCTCTATATACTAAAATGTACTGTCGGATTTGAGGAATTACGTTGAAATCGCAATGCGATTAATTCAAGTTATATTAATCGCATTGCGATTACAACTTAGCACTGCTATCTTACATAGGCTAGAATTAACTGAATATGGAATATATAGCTATGCACTAGCAGTGCTAAGTTGAAATCGCAATGCGAATACTTTAAGTTAAATTAATCGCATTGCGATTTCAACTTAGCACTGCTGCTATATTCCATATTAGTTAACTCGTTAATTCTAGCAAGCTGACCCATTATAAACCCAGCTCTAAGTTGAAATCGCAATGCGATTAATATAACTTGAATTAATCGCATTGCGATTTCAACGTAATTCCTCAAATCCGACAGTACATTTTAGTATATGGAGACGTTCCCATGGTGATGGGGACGCTCCATGAGCACAGAAGTTATGGTTGGCTTGGTAGAATTAGCGAGGATGACGAATATGGCGAATGTATTCGTCATATTCCTCAAAACGAAGATAGCAGTATTCTACATCTTCGTTTTAGCAACCTATTCGTCAACCTCGCTAATTCTAGCAATCCAAATAGGAAGGTTGACTTACCAGACAGCTGTGTTAAATTCGCTATGCGATTTTTTTTTTTTTTAATAAATAGAATACTTATAATAATATTATCATATCAAGTAATATAATTATTGTATTAAAAAAAAATCGCATAGCGAATTTAACACAGCTGTCTATAGTCAACCTTCCTATTTGATTGCTAGAATTAGCGAGGTTGACGAATAGGTTGCTAAAGCGAAGATGTAGAATACTTCGTTATCTTCGTTTTGAGGAATATGACGAATACATTCGTCATATTCGTCATCCTCGCTAATTCTAGATATGAAACCAATAGGAAAGTAGCCTTAAGTACAAATCGCAATATGCGATTATTTAAATCGCATTTTAATCGCGATAACTAGAAAAAATGACGAATATTCGATTTCGACGAATACGAAATGAATATTCATTCGAATATTCGCGAATTTCGTCGAAATCGAATATGGCACCTGCCGCTCATCACTAATGTACTCGACCAAAAGTCATTCTTCCGGTTTTGCAAAATTTGCAAAGCTCCACCTGCATGAAGATTCGCTTTTTTTTGAGGATTTAGCAGCATGCTCGCCACTTTTTAAAAAAGGTGTTTTGTGAGGGACCCAGATGGCCAGGTACGTTTATTTTCATTTATGCAAAAAAAAAAAAAACTGGTGTAAATTATACATGAAATCTCTGACACATGGATGGCCCAAGACCTGCTACAATTATTAAGAGATATGTTCATCCGATGTCAATAAATGTTAGGGACTGGTAGGGACTCAGAGTGCCATGGTACAGACTTCCTGCATATAGTTCTGTCCTGTTCATAGGGATAAAGGGGTGGGGTTGGGGGAGAAAATTTACATCCTGCTTCTAGAGCATCTCAGACCTGTACAGAAAAAAGGGTTCCACATTTATTTTTATAAAGTTTAAAAAATTATACTTAACTCAAAATGAGTACAATACCAAAATAAAAAAAATTGCAACCAAAAGTGTACATAGCCTTTAAGTAGGCTAAAATTGTGTTCCTTCCCTATTATAGAAGTAAGAGGTCTTCTTGTTGCTATGTTCTGTTGATGCCCTGATCAGAACTCAAGTGAGCCCAGGGTTCCTGGGTATTGCAGTTGGGAAACACTGATTATTGAACTCAATAATTAAACAGAATGCAGTGAACTGTTCAGCTCCCTCTAGTGGTGGCTGCATGTAGCCAGAATGGTGTCACTCGTATATATAAAGGAGATTTTGAGCTCTGTATTAGAATCTCAGAAATTGTTATAAAGACATATTTATAAAATGTATCATGCAAGGGACAAAACTCTCTGCAGTGGTGGGTTTTCCATTTTATATGGTTTCATCGTATCACAAATTCGTATTCCCGCTATGCAGGCTTCACCTTACATCTTGGTCGTAAAAATGGTAGAACCAGATTTGCCTGGCAGAACTAAAATACATTATTTTACAGAATAAGCCATAGAACATTAGAATCGGTAATTGCATGTCTGGCACGTCTCAAATTAATATGGTAGGATTGAATACTTATTTTATATGCATCTCTCTATATATATAATGCTAACTTATATGAGAAATGTTGTCTCTGGAAAACGTATTGGAACCACATCAGGCAAATCATATCAGCCAAATAATGATATGCAAATGCTATGAGGACTATGCATTCTATGGGCCCGTTAGATTTATAGTCTTGTAAAGTAATGCAACTTTCACTGATTTCTCTAAAAAGCGACTGAAAAAAATTGAAAGAAATGGTTTATTTTATTAGTTTCAGAGTGGAATGCAAATATTCGCAGTTAATCAACTCTAAAGGGTTTCTGTACTACAGGCATCTGTAATGGTTTTATAAAGTGTTAAATGGGTTATAACATGAATAATGTAAAAAAAAAAAATTTGACATCATATAGTATATTATAGTGTATTTCTAACAAAGCTAGAACCCGCCCTGTACCTCCCCCATAGATCCAGAGATCTCCCCCCATTCACTGCTCTAATTGTTCTGCTAGATTTATTTCAAGCTGGCAGCTAAGGGGGCGTCATTTCTCAGTATGCACCTTTCTCCTGCAGCTTTTCCTATCACAAGTCAAGGGGCTGGTATGTCTGTTGGCAGTGAGAGGATGGAACTGAGCATGTGTGACCGTCTCAGCGAGGTGGACTGAGAAATAAGGAAAATAATTAAGTAGGAGGTGGCGCTATACTGATAGATTTTATTGAATAACTCTGTGGCTATGCTATATTTTAATTACATGCAATTACAAAAGTATTCAGATCCAGGTGGTTAGAAAAATCTCGAATATTTTCCCTGGGACGAACCCTTTAAATAATTTATATTTCAAATATATATGTTGTATTTTAGTTGCGACAGGTACAACAGCCAAAAATATGAACAGAGGCAATAAGTATACAAACATGAGTAGTATTGGCAATGTTCATACTAGGTTAAATTGGGTACCTTGGAAATATGAAAGTAAGTAAGAGTTAGTAGTAAGGAAGGACAAAAAGTGGAATATCTGATGTTTGCTCCACCACTTTCTAGGAGGTGGGTTATATCTAGAATGACTGAAAGAGGTTGTATGAGATTAGAAGAACAGTTCTTGTGGCATTGCAGCTTAGTCCCTATCCACCGTTGTCTAAATAGTCTTATACAGTGACAACCATATTTATGCCCCGGTAATGTGTTCAGATTGGTTGTCATTTTATCTCCCCCAAACAAATCACAGTAGTCAAAAAAGGTGTTGACAATCAACACATGAGGAATGGTAGAACAGGTTCTATATATTTTTTTTAAATATTTCACATTTAACAGAAATAGTCTAGTTTACATTCAGAAGTTGATTCTACCTTGGCCCAGTTTTGCTGAAGCCTTAACCTCAGAATAGGAAGAAATCACACACAGACTAGAAGCCATTTGGTCAGGTGTAAAAGCTCAGCACTGTTCATACTTACTAACACTGTAGTTGGTAAATTCTTGGCATGCGAGCCTTTCCTTGGGAATACTCAAACCCAACCGGGAACATAAGCCATGCCCATTTTCAGCCCGGGACAGTCAAAATGTGCCAGGACTGTTTCTGAGAATTTGGGACTGTTGGCAACTATGCCTATTACTTCTGCAATATATTTATTAAATATTGCACTACTCACGGTAAATGTTGTTTATTTCTGGCCATATATTAGTATATGAGAAGTGCCGAGATATTGTTTGCCATCTTTGAATATGGCACTGTTTATCTCTGCCTCAAGGGTTCTACTTAGAACGGAAGCCACAATGCAGTGCTGGATCGGTCGTTCAACGGATCCCGACATCCCCTGACAATCCTCATTTTTCCACTTTTTGTTTTCAGCTCTTCTCTGACAGGAAAAAATAACACAAATCTGTTTATTGCTAAATTACCTTGGCAACAGGATTTATGGCTTTTAGCTACGGTTCCGGTAAAAGATGTAATGTGATCCAGGAACAAAATACACTTAGAGATGTATTAAAATCCATTTCCCTGGACACATTATATACAGTGTGAAAACCTGCCAGACTGTTAAAATGTGAGGAACATCAAGAAATGATTATTTAAAATGTAAATGGGGCTAATTTTCTCAAATGGTCGTGATTGATTTACCGCTGAATTCATGCGTTTTGTTAAAGGGCTTATCCAGATTTCCAATATTGGTGGCTTATCCTTGTGTCTTACTTTTGAGACCCCCACAATCAGCTCTCTGAATGGCCCAGGACACTCGCATGAGCGCTGCAGCCTCTTCAATACTTACGCTGCCCTGCATGATGTTCGTACTTGGTCCGCCATATTTTTCATAGTGGTTGTTCTAAGTATTGCAGTTTGTTCTATTCATCTGAATGAGAGTCCGCCCCTCCTCGACCCACCGATCGAATATTGATAGCCTTCCCTGAGGATAGGTTATCAATATTAGAAACCCGGATAACCCCTTTAATATTTAAACAATGGGGCTAATACAGTTACAGTTATAATCATGGCAGCCATAATGCATTGAGTAAGTCATGATTAGCTGATGGGTCCAATATTTAGTTTATATTAATGCTGATACTGTACCACAAAAGCTACAGCAAGAAAGCAAATGTTTATACTGATAAGTTGTGGTGTGAACCACGACATTTTGTACTTTTTTTAAATGGGGTAAACATTATTAAAATTTATAGATATAATCTACATAAAACATAGAGTAACTTTGAAAATACATGGCTTTACTTATTTCATCAAGAGCTGCATTCACAATTCTGCTGGTTGTCGTTGGAGACCATCAACAAGCTAGTTGACAGACACATGCCTACCAGTTTAGATGAGCTCAGATAATGCAATGAGTCAGTTTATTTTTTCCTATATCTGATCCTTCTGTAGTGCATCATCTAAAGAGGACACATCTCAGAACAGAGGTCAGAAAGGAAGGCTGGTAGAATTAAGCTCTGAAGCTAAGAGAATTGTGAATGCAGCTCTGAACTAAATTAAAACAGTCTTTTAGGATCTGTTCAAGAGAAGTAATGCATTGTTTTTATTGTTTCAATGAAGCAAGCATGATTAAAATATCCTATTGATTTGAGTAGACTGCTCCTGTACAGACCTCCAAGGTCACATACTTAAAACCAATCCCATCTGGAGTCTGTTGTCTAGTTTTTTGAGCACTGGAGTAATAATAAATATATTGGATCCAAAAATATACATACCATTTAAATGCTGCACAATAATTCTATTCTGTCTGACAGAACATACAATGTATGTTCGTTGGTTGGTCAAACCTATGTTGATACCATAAATACACCAAGTATGATCTGACTGCATGGTATAAGATGGACTAGAAGAATTATTTGCTCTTCCATGGTCACATGGTCAACAGTCAGTGTGGTGTCATTGTGCCGTCCACAGCATGTTCTCTTCATTTTTCTTCATATGTTTGTTTGCCCATCAATATTGGCAGCCTGTGCTGGACAAGAATCAACAACAATGTCCCTTGAAACGAGGACTTGTCCTCAAGGCCCAGGGTGGCATGCTGAACAAAAGAATGTCAAGCCATGAACAATAGAGATGCTCCACAAAGCCCACGCCAGTGCCTCTCCTTCACACCAGGCCTCTCCCCGTGTGATGTACCAGCCAGGCAAGACGGAGTTAATTCAATAAAATAAATATAAACTGGTCTCCGAGCTGTCAGACGGAGCTGGAAAGGTCAAGGGTCACTGAGCTGCAGCAGAGGAACCATAATCGATTATCTGTCAAGGTGGTGCCTGAACGCAGGGAGGAGAAGTGCGCGCAGCCTGGCTCCAATTTCCATAATTGCTCACTGCCTTTTCGTCTACAACCTTTCATGAAACACAAAAAAAATATATATCGCTGAACCGTATTGATTAGCTATTGGCTTGAATAATTCACTTAGTATTTATTTGTTGACCCCCAAAGGTTAAAAAATGCACTAACATGACGTGAACAAATATATAATTCATTATTCTGACCATCCCGGGGAGTTATTATAACAGCAGCATTAAGAGCTCGGGGAATGAACACATTTTCTTATTTGTTTCTTTGCATTTCACCAAGTTTATAAAACTCGAGGAGGGAAGATTTCAAGATAACCGTGTTATGACTTCCAAAATAAACATCGTCGCCTTCTCCATGATTTCATACATTGGCTACGTCGTCTCACACTGAACTGGCTTTGTGTTCTATTATAAAGTAACGACGCCCTATTGTTGGCATATGTATCTATACATGAAGTTTTCAGAGCTGCCCTGAAACCATTGTCACTTCTATCGCCTTCCCAACCGCTTTGTAATTCTTATTTCAACTCCCCTTTCCCCATCCCCCACCTCTTTTTAGACTCGGTACCTTGTCATATTAAACGCAGCGGCATTGTTAATGGGGAAGAATAAAACATACAGCTCCCTATGAAACATAAAAGGGAAACTTAAAAACTGTCAGGAACTTGCAGGAATCGAAGGCACGCTGCTAAAATATCTCTTTGTATCATGGAGGATTCACTTGACACTCAGGGCGAGAGGGTTTTTCTATGCATTTGTAAGCATGAGAGAACGATCAAAGGTTTAAAATGTTGACTTATTTACATGTGTTTTTCTCCTGTTCTGACAAGACCTTCAGCATTTTTAGGCTGTTTAACAATAATCATGGGATTTTTTTTGGACCATTCAACAAAAACAGTCAAGCTGTTACAGAAGAGGGAGTCTGGTTCCAAACTGTCCCTGCAAAATTTTGGAGCAAATCTTGTATCTTGTATCTGTATCTTCCTTAACTTTAGGACAGTTCAAGAGGTGTGTGCCTTTTAATGAACTTTGGTACAATTCAGTCCAACATTTATTTTTTTTTTTTTTAAATAAATGTGGGCCTAAGTGAATGGTGCAATGGTGCAAATTAGTACTGAAGAAGGTACCCATTTAGATTTTTTTGGAGGCATCCCTACTTTGCTCCTGCTGTGATGCTGCTGCTATTATGTTCAAAGGTACAGGAATAGAAAGGAGTAATTCAGATAAATTATGTATTATACAAATTAAGCTTTAATTTCCTACTAGGGCAAAAGTAAATTAGATCTTTTTGGTACTGGTACAGTTTTCCTAGTCAATTGAACATGGACAGATTCCAGGTACATAGTTATGGAGAGGCAGCAGTTGCACCTGGCCCTGTGGCCCTAAGGCTCCTTGGCCACATAAGAAAGCACTAGTATTACAAATGGCACAGGATAGGTGAGGGGGCTTGTTAGATATTTTGTATTCAGATTTGGACTCAACCTATAGAAATGAGTAGTAGACATGAATATAGTAGAAGCTTCATCTTAGCTGGTTTATGAAGCTAGCATCTAGGCTCACTATGATGTCATCAGCCCAGGGGACCAAGATGACCTCGGTCTGCTCTCAGTAGGGTTCTTCAATTAAAGGGGTTATCCCATGATTAATGTAAAAAATTAAAATCAGACATCATATAGTACACCACAATCTCTTTCTAACAAAGCTAGAACCAGCACTGTACCTCACATGGATCCAGATTCCAGAGTTCTCCTTATTTCCAGTTGCTCTGCTAGATTTATTTCACGCTGGCAGCTCAAGGGCATGTCTTTTCTGTTGTAGCTCTCCCTATTACTCCTCCAGGGGTATGTCCTTTCCGTTGCAGCTTTCTCCATGTAACTGTCCCAGCTTTTAATAATAGATACAGTTGGGGCAGTTGAAGGATGGAACTGAGCATATATGACCACCTCAGTGAGGTGGACAGAGAAATAAAAGAAAGAACAAGCAAATTAACTTTTTTGAATAACTCAGTGGCTATACAAAATTTTTTTATTACAGTTACAAAATTATTCAGAACCAGGTGCTAGCTGGAAAAATGTTTTATTTTTTATTTTTTATGGGACAACCCCTTTAATGGGTTAACAAAACTATTGCAGGAGAATATGAAAGCAAATACATTTATTTGCTTCCTATGTGTTCCTTAAAAGAGCTCTTCCTTATGACCATCAGTAAATGTGTCTGACCCTGAATGTGGCCCTAAAAACTTCCATTACTCTGTACGGCATCATTAGCTTGTAGTACTGAATCCCATGAATAAGAGGGTGGAATTAATCCAAGTTAGCTCAAAGTAATTAGGGGCCAAAAATATATAGACTTATATTGCCGTGTCAGCTGCTGATCATTAATGATAAAAAGGAAATGTTAATAGGAGAAAAAAAGCAAATGTTATCAAAGGCTCAAATTATGAGGACATCAAAAGATCTAAACGTCAGAACTTGATAAAATGAAAAGACTAATCATACACGCAGACGGCTGCTCAGGGGACGATAAATTGGGAAAAAGGGTAAGACTGTCAAATTTATCATTAGACTTTATATTACAAGATACATATGTATGAATGTTGAAGAAAAAGCTCATAGCAATTTATAACTAAAACCTTGGAACTATCTAATTGAAGTTTTAGCCAATTTTATACTCTTTGAGTTCACTGTTGCCTACACACACTGGCGGCAGTCATTTTGTAGGTTGGGGTGTGGATATTTTTTCAGACACTTTAAGAACACTCTTAAAAGTATGAATCAAAATGGAGACAGCAATCAAAATGTAATATTTTTATATTTCAACTTTTTAATTATATACAAATTGCAATAATAAAGAATTATTCACTTTTCTGAACTACGTCCTCATGGCCTCATTTTGTAAATTCTTCATTTCCACTTCTTTCATCTCGAGTCAAGACTAAAACTAAATAGAGGTTTCCTAACACCATACATCCCCTGATCTTCCTGACTGCATCCTCCGAAAATCTTACAGTATTGTTTTTTTCTTTTTCAGGAATAGTGTTTTTGTAAGAATAGGAAGCCAAATGTACATTATGATGTAGTAAGAAGGAAAGAAAGGGATGATGTCAACTTTACCTTATGTTTGTAGATGGCTGAGAGCTCCGTATCCAGGATCTGGGGTTATAGGTGACCCACAGAAGGCACAGGCCATCGGTTTGGTGATGTGTTTTTGAACAGCCTGCGTTTCCTCTATTGTTACATGGAAGGAAAAAAAAATCTGTCATGAAACTGTAAATGCGATTGAAGTGCTGCTTTTAAGTATGTAAAAGGTGAAAGGTCCTGTCTTGGTGAGATAAAGATAAATTGCTGCACAAAATCTGTTTTACAATATAATGTGCGGAAACCGGGCGTCGGGGTTTGTATGAATGCTTTTTTTGCTTTGTATGGATGCTCGAATTCCATATTGTTCTACCACATGAGATTGGATTATAAAATAAAGCAGTTGTTTAGATTTTTTTGGGTGAAACCTCATCCAACTATGTGTTTATTAGTACATAGGGACATGCAAGTATAATTGGCCTACTGCCGGTTTTAGTCCACATACTTTGGCTAACTCCTGTACCTGCATAGTATTAATTAATGTTACCTCTTGTATACTTTGTCAACCTGTGCATTACTTATTGTCTTTATCGTCCCTTGATGAACTGAGGTCCTTGATCCACATAAAAACATATTGGGACATTTGACTGTGGCAATTGTGACAAAATATGCGCATTGGTAATATTTCAATCAGCTCTGATTGGATCACTTATCAAAGCGGTTATCCCGCCGTAGACAAAATCAGCAAGGCACAGGCCTATACATTTTATATATGAATTAAATAAAGTTTTTGAGTTGGTCTCACTGCAAGATTTTTGCAGCATTTTTTGTCTACTCTTTGGCCATATCCAGGATAAAAAAAAAAGTTGATACTGTATTGGAGAATAAAGCAATAGGCACACTTAATAAAGCATATCTTCTATATTTGGAGGCAAAGTTGAGAACCAATGACCACCCAAGAGTAGTCCAATTACTGCTTTGGCCATGGTCCACCATTGTCTATGGCGTTGGCTATGGTCTCCAACCTTTGGCTCCACACCTCTAGCAAAACTATGATTCTCAGCATTTCGCAGCTGAGTTTGGATTTCTCAGAAACTTGAGATCAAAATATTGGAGACCACTGGTCTACAAGGTGCAGAGCTGTTGATTATTCCTCAAGCAACCTTGTTCTTTGCACTACCTAATCACTTGATTGCTCACTTTACTCTTGGGCACTCCAATGACAGCAGTGGTCTTCAACCTATGGTTCACCACCTGTGTTGAAAACATTCTCTAAAAGCTCAGCATGCCGGGGGTTGTAGTTGTGTAAAAGTCTGTTAGGTACAGAGCTGACATATATTTTCTTAGCTGTTTGTCTCTCTGGCACTAATTTGTTACATAGATGATCAGTTCTCCCCTGCATTTAATAATTATATTGCTGAAACTATTGAAAACTTACCAGATTATGGCCAAAGATGTATAACAACAGTGTACACTCAGATGAAATAACCAACTAGGCACTAGATGTATCGTAAAGGTTTCTGAACTGAGCATATAATGCTATCTATGCTAAAAAGTTAGAAGTGTCTCAAAGTAAAAATAACTTTTGAATTAATAGTAATAGATATTCCCGCTCTCTTATTACCCACTGGTACTTGCCAACGTTTCCTATCCATATACCATATCTGCGCATGGTTAAAAAAAATGGTAATATTATATTTAGAGATGAGCAAATTTTTAAAAAATTTGATTCGCCAGTTCGCGGAATTTTAAAAAAATATTGGTTTGATCCGTTATCGCGTTAAAAAACTGATATTTCCTGGCTTCAGAGAGCCTTTATAGTGGTGTAGAATACTGTGCCTTGCAGTAACACGCATAGGGAGTCTGCTGTGGTAGTAAGATAATACTATGAGTCAGTATGACCTGCAGATGACAGGCGTCGTTCTTAGAATCACTGCACACTTCACTTATTTGGGCAGTCAAGGGGCCAAAACTGACCAAAAAACTAAAGTATGAACTCAGTCTTACAGGGCCATGTTAGCGCCAAGAAGAAGCGCACTCCTTTTACACCGTCTTCAGCTGATTCCACATAGATGTCTACAGAACCTGTTCTATTAAACGCTTATACAAGTAGAGCCCCCCGACAGAGTGGAGAGGGTGTCAGCAGTAAGTTTGTGTTGACGTCACTGATTATTTTGCTCTTTCTCTGATCTGTCAGAGCAATAACCCCAACAAAAAGATCCTGTCTGTTGAGCGTTTAGTCAGTAATCCATCAGTAATGCTAATGCTAAAAAAAAACAGGAGTGTATCCAAAACAGAGATGACATGTGAATTAGGAGACCACAGAGCGGCACAATGACAGAGTGTGGCAGTGGCGGCAGCAGCATCAGGGGGAGGCCACAGGGTGGCACAATGACAGTGTGGAGGTGGCGTCAGCATCAGGAGGCCACAGAGTGGCACAATGACGGAGTGGGGGGGTGGCGGCAGCATTAGGAGGCCACAGAGTGTCACAATGACAGAGTGTGGAGGTGGTGGCAGTAGCATCGGGAGGAATCCACAGGGTGGCACAATGACAGTATGGAGGTGGAAGCAGCAGCATCAGGAGACCACAGAGTGGCAAGGTGACATAGTGTGCAGGTGACAGCAGCATCAGGAGACCACAGAGTGGCAAGGTGACATAGTATGGAGGTGGCAGCAGTATCAGGAGACCACAGAGTGACCCAGTGACAGAGTGAGGAGGTGGGTGGCAATACCAGTACCAGCTAAAGATGGTGGGTGAAAGAAGGAGCACTTGGCATCAGGTGTGTGGCATCAGACGGACGGCAGCATCAGAATAGTAGCTGAGGCAGGTAGCCAGAAGAAACCGGTCTCTTTTGTCAAAGTGTTGGTGTGGCACCATGGATGATCTAGTCTGATGCATCAGGCATTGGTAAGTGGAAATCCTGGCTGATCCATGCCTGATTCATTTTGACAAAGGTCAGTCTCTCCACATTTTGGGTGGACAGGCGAGTTTTTCTTGGGTTAACTATGGCGCACTAAACACCCGCTCTGATGCCACACTACTGGCCGGGCAGGACAGATTTTCCAGGGAAAACTCTGCTACTTGCTAAAACACACTAATACACACAAAAAATGGCAGTCATTTTCTCACTTCAACACACAACGGCTAATAAGCCCTTTTACTTTTCCCCACTAATACACGCCAAAAAGGGCTTTAGAACATATCCGCTGAACGGCAAATATGTATATTTTTTGCCACTAATACACGCCAAAAAGGGCTTTAGAACATAGAACTGCAGCCCTGAATGGCAAATAGGCCCTTATTTTTGTCCACTTATACATGACACAAAAGGTTTTAAAATATATAACAGCGCCGCTGAAGGGCAAATATATTTTTCTTTAGCCACTAATACACGACAAAAAGGGCTGTAATTTTCACACTACACCACACAACGGCTAATAAGCCCTTTTTTTCACTAATACAAGCCAAAAAATGCTTTAGAACTTATAACTGCACCGCACAAGGGCAAAAAAGACGTAGAAATATTTCCTTGTAATAAACCCTGTTAATAGCTGTATCAAACGGCACTTGCACCCCAATAACAAGAACGGTTTGCTGGAATTACAGAGCTGTATAATGGCAATTTGGGCCCCCAGTCAGTGCAGCAAGGTATAATAGGATTGTTCCTATTACCCAGGCTGTAACCTTCCCTACTGAACCCTGTTCATCATAAATGCTGTGGAATGATTCCTCTCTATCCTTTCCCTACACCTTAAATAATCTTTCCCTGCACTTGTAAATAGTTTTTTTTAGCACAATGAAGCTTTTTCTAACACTGTCCCTAGTGCCTGCTGACATCTGTCCTTGCACTAAGCACACTGGTAAGTGGCAGAATCCAAGATGGCTAAGGCTATTTATAGGGATGTGACATCACAAGGCTGGCTGCTGATTGGCTACATGCATGGCATTATGGGTGATCCCGCCTTCCCAGAGTTCCTTGCTCCATGTTCTAACATGTGCAGCAGCCAGAGAAGGAAAAAATGTGATTCATTCCCACGAATCGCGAGGAAATTCGGATCAAATTCCACTTCGTCAGCTTCGATTCGCTCATCTCTAATTATATTCCCCATAGAAAACACAATTTAACAGTACCAAATTTTTTAGCTATTGCTGGTTAACCAAGGGCCACTAGAGAGAGGTAAACTTAAATTGTAATTGTGGTCTCTCACCACATCTTATACTTTAGCTGCACCATAGAAGTAGTTTCATTTGGTCTCTGTGGATATCTCATGTGAATATCTCATGTAGCATTTGAGTAAACATAGGACCGCAGCGGTATTCAAGCACTTCCAGATAAACACATAGACTTTGCCTTTTGCAAAAACTTGCAAAGCTTTGGCTTGTGAAAGCAAAAAATTATGGCACTATGGCACAAATTTCAATTTTGACTTTGTAGTTAAAAACAATAGAATATTGTAAATTCAGTGCTTGCGTTGTACAACCGCGTAAGGTATAGAAGAATAAACCATAGATCATTGAAAATTTTGTAATCCTTTCACTGGCAAGAACACCTCTTCTGAAAAAAATCTAAGTCAAAGGCATGTTTACCATAAAGGCAGGTCCTTGCATCCATCTATTGGGTTCATGTACAGCAGGAGTCTTACTCAGGCTGCCCAAATCATCTTTCTCTGTAGGCAATGTAAGCCTAAGATTTACTTTCTCTTTTCATAGACACAGCAATAGGGAGGGTCATATAAGAACTTTGTCCTCCTGTCTTGGAGCATAAACCAGTACAAGGAAGGAGAATCCATTTTAAGTTTTGCTGTGGGGACTCCTCTTTGCTATATATTCCTCTACTCTGAGGTATATTCATTTTGGACCTGACTTGACACTGACTTCACACTGTCTAAGCTGCGACTGTATACTGTGCCACATGGATACCTACAATGATAAAGTTGGTCGTAAATAGCTCTGTATTTCTTCTGGCTTCATGATTTACCCAAGAATAAATTTGGAAGATCATGTAGCCATTGTTTAATATTGTTATAGAATACCGTACTGGTCATTGCTCAGGTGGTCAAATAATGGGCATATAAGATGACCATACAACTGAACAGTCTTATAACATTTGCCATCCTTGACTTTTAGAGCTTTTTGCATGGATGCAACTATTGGTTTGATCCTGTGTAGGATCTTGATCACAGGGAAATATTTTCAAATCTTCAAATCTCTAGACCAACCAATATTTAGAGCAGGAGCTTCCAAGCCATGGCAGGACATTAGATAGTTCAATAAGAACTTCTATAATGTCTTATTGGTGAGTATTATCCATAGTTTAACAATTTAGAACATTCCTGACTCTCTATAAATTTGGGGAAAAGTAAAGTTTATTTTGAAAACTTGGAAGGAACAATGATTAGTGATGCTGTGATCTATAAATAAAATTCAGCTTTGCAGTGTGCAATTTAAATTTGTTATTTGAAGGGGAAAGAAAAAAGTCCAGTTCTCTGTTGAAATACAGCAAGATTTTCCAGCGAATCTATTTATACAAATTCAAAGGTTTCGCACAGAGGTCAGAGCTAGGCTCTGTGTGGGAAAATCTTTATACTGCCAGCTCAAGAGAGAGATCACTGCAGGGCTGTGGTTTCTTGAGCGCTCTTGTTCCAATCATTGCTGCAACGCTGGGAGAAAGGAAGAAGAGAGCAGAAATGTATAGAGTAGGACGGGGAAATGACAGGTCTACATATACACATAAATAATTAAGTAGAAAAAGTTACAAAATACTTAAAATTTTTGATTTCGCACTTTAATTTTTGTACACAGCCAAGTTTGTGTGTATTGTCAGTTTCTAAAGCAAAATCTGTTAACCCCTGGTGCATTGTTGTTCACTGTGCAATGAATGTTTCATCACGTCATTAGCGTCAGATATAACATAAACAACCAGGTTAATAACGTGAAGAGTCACATTATTATGACCACCAGCTCATATCCCAGTCCCTGTCAGTGGCAATACCCAAAATAAAGATATAGCCTAGTTATGTTTTTAGCACTTAATTGAAAGAGATTGGTTTGATTGTATGTCACATATTTTATGACAGTAAGCTGTGTAACTTCAGTAGTGGGCCCAAGTCTTTACACAGTAGCAGGCTCTAAAGGCCCGGCAGAAGACAGTCCCACTCAATGATGAGTTTTGTAACCAGTCTTGTGTCTGTTTCTTATGAAATAATTTACAAATAACTATTAGACCTTATTGATGATATGTCTGATGATAGTACAGTATACAAGTACAGTGGGTATCTGCAAATAGTTTTTTTTATGTTATATAATGTCTTGTTGTACTATGTTATATAAGTCAACCAGTAGAGTTGTATGGATGGCATACCCAGGGTTAATCACCCTGGCTCAACCTTTGTAGGAGGTTAGATGTGGGTTGGCCTCACCTCTAACCTTTAGAGAGAGTCTAGACTGAATTTTCAGAGAACAAGGAAACAAAGTCCATATGTTTCTTCTTCCTGGGTCTTAAGTTCTAGAGACTAACAGATATCTGCAAGATCCACAGATGTGCAGAACAAGAAAGATAAAGGAGAACTTGGAATCTTCATGGCCAATTACAGGAGTCAATAAGGTGATCTGCAACTAAAGCTATTCAGAACTTACTGCAGTGGGGGGATATTGTTACGATACCCTTCACCCTTGGACACGTCCTGATCTGACATGCCATTAAGACCCTGTATCCTGCAGTGGACCTTACAGCCACCATCATCAGAGTACTATTGCCTATAGATTCAACTAAGAGAGACTTTAGCAAGACAGAAAGGAAAGAAGGCCTTACCTCCATTGTGGCCTAAATCCATACTCAGCTATCTGGGAGAGAATTGCACTGTGTACAAATGGAACAGTATTATGCTATAGTTGGATGTACTACGACCTCCCATTTTACACTACAGTAAAGAAAGACATCTATTTTTCTTCCTCTGATCTGGTTTTCTGACTCCTACACCATACACTTGCCATTGCCCTCTACATGCCCTTGCACCCTTCCAAACATCTAACATCAAGGGCATCAAGCAGTAGCCCTAGAATCAGGCAGGAACACCAGAATTAGGAAAGGGCGCCTCCTCCTTGCACTGCACTGGCCCTATGAAGGAATGGTGAGGCTGTGATAGGCTGTGTTATAACAGGAGCCATTACCACTCCTATCCTCCTCTCCAGCTCCTCAAGTGCTCGCTTCAAATGCACATGCTCTGTATAGATGGAGGGGGCACTCAGAATCATTTTATAGCAAACATTGATGCCCCATCTTGAGTTTTGTAGCTTGGACAAAATGTTGACTTTTTTCAGTTCCTTATATGCCTCCTTTAATGTACATTAACATTAACAACACCTCTGTTATCGTCTACTTTTTGCAAAAATCAATCAGTATGAGATCCGACAATAAAAAGACTACAAAGAAAATTCTAAAGGCCTCAATTTTGGCCCTGGACCACAAACTTTGTGTCTTATTGTTAAAGGTTAATTGGAGTAGCGTTCAGATGTGAAGAATGATCACTACATATACATTAATAAAATAGTTTATATAAGAAAGGAATCCATATTTTATCATTTATTCACAACCTGTTCACTTCAATAAAAATCACATATTTCAAGGTATGACACATTGCACACATTTCAGCCGGGATAATGAGAAATGAGATATGGCTCATAGCACACCAGACAGCCATTGAACAAATTGATCCGCATGCTACTTACAGTTTTATTGTATGGTGACCATTAGATGAACATCACATTGCTTGTGTTAAATGCCCCAGATTATTATCCCATTGTAGAAGCCTTTCAATACCTGTAAGTGATATCCCCATCTATGGCTATTGTAGATTGTGCACATTTTAAGGGTCTTTAACGCAGATCTCACAATTTCACTATACAAGGAATCCATCCTTACAAAGTGGTTTTAAATCCCGGACAACAGAGTCAAGGGAAACCTGTAAAATAGGAGGCAGCTGGACGCAACCCCTCGGCTGCTGTTTAAAGGCAGCTATTAGTTCCATGTCAGTTGTCCTGTTAATCCCAGCAGAGTAATGGAGGATGTTAACTTGACAGAAACCTGCTAAGGCTAATAAGGTTAAGAGGAGGCCGGCATTTACAAAAAAATATTCCACTGACTAGATAGATTAAACCATCCTATTTACACCATTGTCAGGCACTGCTGTGCATACCTCGGCACAGACCACAATGCTTCTTTCATGTCAAAACTTTCAGATGCATATTATACTATGTATTATACTAAGGCAGATACTATTTATATAGCTGGTAAAGTGGCCTCACACATTATAGTTGAAAAAACTCATGATTTCAACCAACTGAATGTTCATTGGGTGAAATTTAACAATAAACAAACATTTTGGCCAACCATGACAAAGCATTATTATCTGAAAGGACGTCGACTCTGCTTAATATTTTCGCCTAATAGTCGGACGAAATATCTTTCATTCAAAGAATGATCATTCTTGGAAGAAAGATTATTCTTTGAAAGAACATTCCCAGATAGGTCTTTCATCCATCGCCTGATTTCGATGAACATGTAATGGCCAATATGGACTAAAGTGTGTATGGCAATCTCTGTGATTTTTTTTCCCAACTGCCATTCAACCATTAACCAATGTTTAGGCCAGAATAAAGGTCCCTTTACACAGGGCAATGTACAAGCAGAGGAAATCGGCAGTGCATTTACACCACCAGATCATCGCTAACGAGAACTCATAGGGGCGATGATCTTTTTTAAATTCTCGGCTCGTGTAAAGGGCCCCTAAGTGTACATACCACGGAGGAAGACTAGGCTGCTGCTATAAGGCTTATGGTTGGCCTAATCATGGTCCTTAAGGGGTGATGAGAAGAAGGGTTGGCCTAAACATGGTTCTTCCTAAGAGGTGATGAGAACTTAGGTTGCACTTCCCAATTGTCACTGAAATATTAGAAAATACAGGTTAAGAACCAGTCAAAGGATCATACTATGTCCAAGCATCTCAGTAAAACCCCATTGATACATTAACTAGGAGGTCCTCTATATTCAGCTTTTACATTTGTAACTTTACTGTCACTTCAATAGCAGCTAATGGCCAATCCTGAAACTTGAGTTTTCACTATTTACTTTTACCGGTGTGTTGCTTTTAGTGTTGCACTCATATTGACTCCAATTACTCAATACAATGTAGTGAATATCATTGAGCTCAGGAGGCCATAGCATAGCCTTGGCCTTGTGGCGCTTTCTAGTATATCAGTTCTCCTTTCAATGAGGAACCTGTAGAGGTATAGAAAATGGAAATCACTCCAGCTTGGCTCTAAACCTTGTAATGGTGCTCTTGACACCCATAAGTCTACCATTTCTTCAGGTTGTATTGCCTATTGACACATTCAAATTCCACTGTGTATTTAACCACAAATTCACCATGTCTAAAGTTCTCTAAAGGTTAACTGGTATCAGGGTGCACCACCAATGAGGACAGGTGAGGCGATCGCCTCAGGCAGCACCAGGTAGAGGCGAGAGAGGGGCAGCCGAAGGGCCATGGGCTGAAGGGAATGAGTTAGTTTAAGAAATTGTCATTGGGGAGGAGGGGCGCCATTTCAGTTTTTACCCCAGGCAACAGAAAGGCTAGGTGCACCCCTGACTGGTATGGTGTGTTACGTCGTCTTGCTCTTAGACATAACATGGGTTGATATACTTGGCTCACACCTTAGACAAACCCTAAATAAACACCTGATAAATTTGCTGTATATCCATCTGATGTTTTTTTGTAGAGCTGATACTGTATACTGGCCGCTGCTGTCAAAGAAGCCTGTTATGCTGTAGGGAGTTGGGGTGTGAGTAAAGGTTTCATGTGATGGTGTCTGACAAGCAGTGTGTGATAGCCCAGCGCATCAGTCAGCCGGAGAGAGAAGACTTCTCCTTGTAATTGGCTGCTTACTGGAGCTTGCCCAAGTTGCTACGCCCGCAGGCCTGTTCTATCACCATACGTCTAGTGTCAAAAATATGACACCAGCTGGTCATTCACAGGGTATGCCACCACAAAAATTCAGCCGTCCATTCTCTTTCAGACGCCCCCTTCGTATACAGCTTCCAGTGGAGCACGAAGTCTCATAATTACAATGTATGGCAATGTAGTTCTCAGCTTTCATGATCAATCAGATTACAAATCGGAGCCGATTAATATGAATCTAAAGGCTGTTTTGCACACTGTAAAATAAATGGCATCGTGTTAGCAATTATTGGAAGGCGTAAAAGTAGAATTTACTCTCTGAGATTTGCGAGAACAGTTGGATACATATTTCTCAATGGATTTTCTATATTCAGTGACTGCAAGCTCAAGTATTCATTCACTGTGCACAGTTAATGTTCTTATCTCTATGTGAATACAAGTTATGATATAGTGCCTATTGCTACCACTATTTATCCTAGAAGCAACCCATCTCCATAGGCTGATGTCATAGAGAGGGATTTTCTCTGGTGGACCCAACCCATCTATATACTACATCTCCCCCACTGCAGCACCTACAATGTATGAGCGGCAGAAGCTTTACCCAACAATCAACTGTTGCCAACTTACAAAACTAACAGAAAAACTGGCCTTGTTGACCATAACAGCCAATCAGAGCTCTGCTTACATTTTTAAACTGCTCTGGAAACATGAAAACTGCACCATGATTGGTTGCTTTGGGCAACCATTTTTTCTTTCATATCTTTGATAAATGAGGCAGAAAAAAAAAAACTGCAATTATGTTATATCTGTAAATATATATTTATTCAGGCAATATTGTAGTTGGTAAAGGTTGGGCATGTAAGCCCTCTCCTCGGAAAAGCCCCCAAACCCACGTAGGGCCGCTTGCATATGGGTGGGTGGGAATAAGCCCTGACCATTTTTGGCCTAGAATAGCTAGAATTTGCTAGGATTTAGACTGAAAACTAGGGACGGTCCCTGCAAGTTGGGGACTTTTTGGTAACTATGGATGTGTTGCTTTGAGAGAAACCAGGCATGTTTTACTAATTCTGTACACCCCCTTTTTATTATCGTTCCTTCTGTAATGAGCCAGTCAAGTTTCAATAGTAGGGTCAATGTATGAGCATGACCAGTTGCTCCTATCGGGAAGCCATGATCATACTGCAGTGCCCAATGCTGGACCATCTTCTGGTCAATGAAGAAAAGCTTGGGTTTTTCCACCAATAGGATGACGCCACATCAGATAATATCAACCTCAAAGGCAACCGTGACTATACGTTAAACGAAAAATTATAATTTTGCATATTTCCGAGTTGCTATAGAAACCCCTTAGCCCTCACTTGCGCTAATTAGCTGGATTTTACATGTTTTATATTTAGAAATGCAAATGGGGTTTCATAAATTATTACTTATTTTTCATTTATATTTACAGTACTCTTACCTCTGCCTGCGTTGAGAGAGACTGGGATATTAATTAATGAGCGGCACGCATAAAGGTGACATCTTATGTTCCCAGGATGCTGAAGTAGGAGACTATTTAAAGAATGCTGCAGCAAGCACCTCAACATTAAAAAATGGGTCCAGGTATCAACAGTACTCCCAGTTGTAGTCACAGGGTATTTTCAGCTCCGTTAAACAGCTGCTAAACTGTGTGACAGTTGCGCAGTCTCTGACTTGACCCAGTTACTTAATACATTACTTAAAGGAGCGCTACAGAATACTTCTCAATGTCACCATAGAATTTCCAGAGGAAGCACAGAGGCTTCTTAAGAAATATCGATAAAATCTGCAGTTGAATGAAATCATTTATTCCCTGTTATCAGCCATTCCAGACTGGGGAGAGGCTGACTGTAGTGTTCTTCGATGGGATGAGTGGTAAAACGTTCAAATGCCTGCCCCCATTATCACCACTTTATTTCACATATGTTCAGTATTTGATTACTGTGATTTTCACAGCTGGACCCCATGATGCCTATCTGCCTACATTTCACTCCCCATTTCTGGAGCCTTTTAATAACACGCCCCCAAAAGACATCCCAAAAACACCCATTGGGGGTCTGCCCCCTCACCATCACTGGAAAGGACTTTGGGCCCTTTAAATGCATTAAAGGCTATATGTGTCTCCAAAAAAATGAATATGGGGCTCACCTCCTGGTTCTGATTGTGGTACCAATACCACAGCTGGGTCCTGTTCTGATTGGAAAAGGGAGTATGGGTCTGCTAATTGAAACCAAAAAGGGCACTTCAGATGTGTTTCTGAGCAGAAGGGGTTTATATAGTAACGCAATTTTTGTAGGTAAGTATACACTATGTATAACCTTTATGTTAGGCTACTTTCACATCTGCGATTTTGCTGTCTCGTTTTGAGATCCGGCATGGATCACACGAACCACAGCAAAATGCCTCTGTTGTAATAATGCAACTGGCAGCATCTGTTTAGACCAGATCCGGTTGTATTATATGAAAAATTAATAAAGCGGATCTGGCACTAAAACCATTGTAAGACAATGATCTGGTATTTTTGTGTCTGAAAAAAAACGTATCCGGCACCCTTGACTTACATGTTTTTTGGTGCTGAATCCGGGAAATGTTCAATATTCTATGCCGCACACAAAAACGCTGCTTGCAGTGGTTTTGTGTCCGGCATGGGAACGCAGCAAATCGTAACAGAATGCATTCTGGTGCACTCCGTTACGGTTTGTTCAGTTTTGTCCCCATTGACAATGAATGTGGACAAAACTGAAGCGTTGCGCGGCAGTTTTGAGACCCTGTGCCAAATCTCAAAACTGGACAGTCCAATGCAGATGTGAAAGTAGCCTTAGGCATGTTACCAAATATTTTAGGGAACTGCATTATGAGCCATTTTCTTTCTAATACTAAGTAAGTACCTGAATTCATTTCCAAATCTGTAGCAATGAATATCAGCATAAGAGGGCTCATGCAAACAGCCATAGTTCTGGAACACATCTGAGCCGCATTTTTTGCAGATCACATGCGGATCAATTCATCTCAATGGGGCAGCAAAAGATGTGGACAGCACACTGTGTGCTGTCTGCATCCGTAAGTCCATTCCGCGGCACCGCAAGAAAATAAAACATGTCCTTTTCTCATCCGTTTTGAGGACATATTTTCAGGAGAAAAAAATTGTCGGCAGGCTCTCAGCCGGTATCTGTGCTTTGCAGATCCGTGATTTGCGGAGCCCTAACTTTGTTCCTCCATTCTCAAAACACAGGCTGCTTGTATATTGCTCCTCCTAAAAGTAGCAATTAAACTAACAGGTTAGGCAATTGCTCATGAGACAACTCCTTAATATATTACAGCTGCTCAAAAACTGAAATTTGTAAAGACTGACATATCACACAGAGCTGTACGCATTCAGCCTTGTTCCTACAAGCTACGACAGCACTATTTAACGCCTTTCTTTTCCGCGTCCTGCTGGGATGGCCGCCTTTCGCTTCAGTCTGCAGATAGAAATGCGCTAATAACTATTGTAAACACAATAACAGGCTTGTTGGTACCCCTGTGTCAGCATTTAAATAAATGATGCCCCAACATGTTAGAAACGCAGTTTCCCCACTTGATCCCCGCAATAATATTCCAGTTGAGTCTTCAAAGAAGTTTGTAATAATCGCTTCAAGTAATGTCTACTGTATTATTCATATAGACGGCAGCCTTGTAGTCATGAAATCATCAAAGCCTATGCAGAAAAGGATTACGACTAATTAACAGCACTGGGATAATTGTAAAACCATTTGTGTTCTCCCGCACCAGCAAAGGTTGGTAAGGTGGACGGTAAAAGAAAATGTTTCTTAATTATTATTATTACTGTTGTTGTTTTTATTGAGGATTTTTTATTCACTGTGGCTTTTGTAGATGAAAATAACCATTAATGTATAAATGACTATTGGGGTCATTTAATAGTCTTAATAGTCCTGCGCTGGCTCTTGATGTTATGCAAAGGTCTCTACATAACTTAGACACATCCACCGCCGGCGTACAACAGCCTTAAATGTACGCCAGCTCCCTTGGTGGCGTAGATTTAGATAATTTTCTAAGTTTCTAGAAAATGATAAATGAGACTGGCCTTTACTATTGCCCAACCATGCCACGTCACTTTTTTTTAGAACTGGTGAAGAAATCGCAGATTTTGCCGCAAATCACCTTTTGCGGCAAAATATATTTAGTCATAAAGACTAAATACCTAGGAGGTTTTACTTTAAAATTTTTTTAATTTTTAGTTTTTTTTATTTACCACATGATATTGCTCTGATCATCTTGCGCCTCCTGTTTCATGAACAGAATGCGCACACTCTGGTTAGGCCTGGCATTAACACAGGATGTAAAAAGGGGAAAGGAAAGGGAATATAGCTATTGGGAATGCCTTGCGCGCATCTGATGTTGCCCATCATGATTTTAATAAACTATTCTATTCAGTATGAAGTGCTTAGTTAGTGTGTATTTGCACCAAGAAAATTTGCATTTGCTCTTGATTAGGCAATTGAATACACACAAGGGACTGTCCGTGTAATTTGTGTAACTCCATTTTATTTAAAGGGGCAGAGTTGGACTGGGTTCCTTGTGCCCACTACAGTAAATTATTATTGGGCCCAAGCCTATATAATGTCTAATAGGTTTTGAATCAAAGAAATACACCCTAGTGCCAAGTGATTAGCACCTAAAACAGCTCCAAGTAGTTTTTTTTTTCCTCCTGGACCTTTAGGGCTCACTATGGCTTCCGATCATGGGCCTACTGGAGGATCCTTTAGTATTCTGGTGAGCCTGGAGTCTGGAAAATCACAGATAATCACCAGCAATCAGCTGTAATCTGTGAGGGAGCTTGGCAGGAATTCCCTGCAGCGCCACCACAGGAGAAGTGAAGCATTACACCGTTTCTATTAAAACCAATGGGCTGTCCAGCTAATATATGGATGTACAGGGTCCTCCACAGAGAAGAAGCTCTTTGTGTTCTGTGCTCTGGCAAATGGTTAAGGATCCCAAACAGGAGACCCTACTCTATTAGGTCACACTTACTAAATAGTTTAAACCAGGTTTTATAAACT
Organism: Bufotes viridis; assembly: GCA_033119425.1. Lineage (NCBI taxonomy): Eukaryota > Metazoa > Chordata > Amphibia > Anura > Bufonidae > Bufotes > Bufotes viridis. The sequence goes on along the minus strand of CM065590.1, from coordinate 415,380,905 downwards.
GGACAACCCCTGTAAATAAACTAGAACACATTGGGGCAGATTTAATAAGACTGTAAATGGTGTAACATTAGACCGGCTGTCTGGACCTGCACCAGATTTATCACAGGGGCTCAGGCTGGATGATAAATGTGGTAACTCTATACCAACTGTTGGTTGGCTCACTTTGAGATTGAGAATTGTGGTGCTAAACGGCGCTTCTGGGGCAATTCTCCCTCTCCGGTGAAGCCATTCCTATTCCTGCTAAATCCCACCGCTTTTTGAGTTAGTCAAAAAATTGTAGAAACCCTAGTTGCACCAAAGTTGTGCCAATTTGTGCCATTCTAGGTGCATGGTAAATCTGGGCCTTTATGTTAAAAATGAGGGGCTATGGATTTCCTGCACATACAGATAATTGAACAGTGGTCTTATGTACATATTCAGCTCATAACTGTGAAATATATTGTTCCCCCTCCATACAGATTTACATAAAAAGAGTTCAAGTGGCATCAAACATATCGAGGCCTATCAAGTAGAAGTCCAAACAGTGCAGATCTTAGGAAGCCATTGTTTCCACCTTGATACCATCCTCTGTATCCCTGTCATCAATGCAGGCTATTGTTCTTGGACGGCAGTTAACTCTTTCAGAGCAGGAAAGCCTCTCATGATCGTAAATGGTTCTATGGCACAACAGGCCCTTGTTAGGTGAAGCGGCCGATACCACTGCAGGGGCCCCCTGCCCACCTCCAAAACTAACAAAGTATCGTCTGCCATTAGACCCAGGAAAAAGTCTTAGCAGTTTAATAGAACGAATCGTGCATCAGAGAGTTTCCGGGCAGCAAGCTAAGAAAAATATGCTCCAAAGGATGCGGCCCAGAGAGAAGGGAGTCTGTCACAGCAGTGAGCCTCAACCCTGGGCTTCCGTTCTAGAGCATCAGTTCTACATCTGCTGCATCGTTTAAATGAGCCGGAGACGTGAGAATCTCTGGGATTACAGGATGACATGGGCTAACCCTTTAAATGCCACGTCTGGAACTTATTTTCCTATTAAATCAGCAAGGGAATGGGAAACAAAGAGTAGGGAATTTGAATCTAAGTATCATTTTCTGGATTTGGCTGGATATCTATACATTGAGACAGATACTTGTGTTTATAAAAAAAAAAAAAAGTAAGATGGCACCAGGCGTCAGATGTAGCAAAACTGTATATTTTAGTTTATAATGGCAGCTAAACTGTGCATCATGAATCCATTAAGATAACCCAATAAATGTTTCTGCAGTCCTATATCAATATAGTTGGTGCCTAATGACAGATTCAGCTCTATAGCCGCAAATCAAACTAAACATTGCCTATATTGCCTATATTTAAAGGGTTTCTGTCACCAACTTTTGACATTATAAGCTGTCTGACATTAGCTATGTGCTAATGTCAGACCAGCTTGATAATGTCTTTTTTATAAAAATCCGCTGTATATATAGTCTGAAAAACTTACTTTTATATTATGTAAATTAGCCTCTAGGAGCAGGGGGGGCGTTGCCCTGCTCCTAGCGGCTCCGTCCGGCAACCTGCTGGCACGCCCCTTCACACTTTGACAGTGCAGGGCAGTGATCCTCCTGCACTGTCTCGTTCTGAAATCGCGCGCCCGCGCCGCCGCTCTGTATTCGGCGCAGGAGCGGTGAGCAGAGGACGCTGGTGCCTGCTGTCCTCTGCTCACCGCGCCTGCGCCGAATACAGATGCGGCGCGCGGCGCGCGATTCAGAACAGTACAGTGCAGGAGGATCGCTGCCCTGCACTGTCAATCAAAGTGTGAAGGGGCGTGCCAGCAGGTTGCCGGACGGAGCCGCTAGGAGCAGGGCAACGCCCCCCCTGCTCCTAGAGGCTAATTTACATAATATAAAAGTAAGTTTTTCAGACTATATATACAGCGGATTTTTATAAAAAAGACATTATCAAGCTGGTCTGACATTAGCACATAGCTAATGTCAGACAGCTTATAATGTCAAAAGTTGGTGACAGAAACCCTTTAAAACCACAGTATGCGCATGATCATTACTTATGCAGACAAACGTGTGCGGCCCGTGCCCATGCTGCGGTCCACAATGCACGGCCACTGGCCCTGTGCCTGCATTTTGCAGATGTGGACGCATTCAGTCCGTACCACAAAAAAAATCTATTTTTTTGCTGTGTCGGAGGCATGGACTGAAATCCCATCTAACCAAACCCAGCATGCTTTGCTCTGTAAGTTTTCTCAGGGCCTTCTCCACCTAGCTGACATGGAGAGTGGAAGGGTAAGGGAGAACAGTGTGGCAGACGGAGCAAGCCCTGAGAAATATCATAGAGCAAAGCATGCTGGGTATGGTTAGAAAACCCAACAGGAAGCTGATGAAAACAGGAAGTTCTGCATGTAAACATCCTGCCCAGATGAAATGATGCAGAAAAAAGGGAAATGCTGACATGAATGACGGGTATATGGAGCAAAAGTATGTAGTGTTTGTATTCTCTGGGTTGATAAAAAAAAATCTTTAAGAAACCTAAGAGCCCCTTTAAATAGAAAAGTCACTGGGGAGAGTGGCTGATGTACATATGATGGTGCTAGGCTGAGAAATTAATTTAAAAAATATATAAAATTCAAAACAACCCCTGGCAAGGATTTAGAGGAGCATTACCCAGCCAGCTGAACTAGGGCTAAAATTGGTGAAGTTAATATGAAGTGATTACAAGTATGTGTTAATGTCATGGGAAGTGAACGTGAGAGCTCCCAGGATTAATATTTTTTTTTTTGCAATTCTTTCGGATGCAGTTAACCTTCCTATTTTGATTGCCTCCATAACACGGTTTGTCTGTGTTTGACAGAGAACCTGCCCTGCGCTCCCCCTGCTGACTCACACAGGGGTCAGCTAATCTCCTTTCCTAAGTGGGATAGATGCAAATCCAGCTCCCTCTGAGCTTCCTCGCTAATTTAATTCTCTTTGGGGCTTTCATGTTTAAACCTTGTAATGGATCAAGTGAAGCAGGAGGTTGAGAGGTTGTTACTTCAGGAAAATGAACATGGACGTTACATACTGATAGCCGTGATGAGTATCGTGCACCTAACGTCCTTAGCCCATGTCTTCCTGCCTCACAGTCATAGGAGAACAGGAGGCTAATGAAGCTTTCGTGACAGCTACAATTTGAAATATGCAATAATTCGCCGTATGATGAGAAAGTGTGTAATAAGCATTTCTCCCTTCAGTAGTCTAAGTGCAGTGTCATTGTGTAATAATACACAATTATGATGATTATTATTCATCATTTACATAGGGGCAACTAATTCCATAGGCCTAAACGTTACTGTTCACTGTTTGTTGCAGAAATTACTGCAATTTTTCTATGGATCTGAATGGAGTTTGTAGAAATTTGTACATATGCTGCATAAGACCCTATTCATAAGAATGGATGTTTGCAGTGACCTGCCGGAGATGCGCAGGGTAGGGAGGGTAGGATTGGTGATTGTGATGCTCATGGTTCAAAAATGGTGCTCCCTGGGAACATGCAATGAATGTAGTGCGCACCCCTTCTTCCCTCGGGTCACTCTCTGGTATTGGGGCTCCTGCCTGATGGTAATTTCAATGGTCGTGGTGTTTGGTGAATGACCTAATGGATTAACAAGGGTTTAACCTCGTAGTTGCCTTAACCGTTACCATTCATAAATCACAATAACTGTAGGTTAAATGATTTGCAGGTTAACCATTTGCAGTGCTCCACTGGGGTACTGCATGTTCAGTCTGTCATTTGCGAACTTACTGTTACACTCGGGCAACCATAACCAAGACCATTTAATTGCATAGGCAATTAAAGTGGTTTTCCAGTAGTTAAAAATTGATGGCCTCAGGATAGGCCAAGTATTAGCAACGTTCGGCACAGATGTGGTGAAACTTGCTTGGTTGTTCTTGGAACTCCCATAGAAGTGAATAAAGCATGCTGGGGGTTATAGTTTGACAACGGCTGGAGTGTCTGAGGTTGTTGACCCCTGGGATAAGCTATCACTATCTGATCGGTGGGTCTGGTACCCCGTACCCTGGCGGATCAGTTGCTCTGTTGTAGCTAAGGTGTCATCAGTATCAAAGTACTAGAAAACCCCTTTTATCTCACAGAAAATAATATAAATATTATTTTCATTCTTATTATGTTATTATTATTTAACATTTAATGTCCTAGGCTGTTATTATTATAATTAGGAAAGAGCAAATCGACTTTGGATGAAACATCCGAAGTTGATTTGCATAAAACTTTGTTTCAATACTGTACGGAGCGAAATGTTCGGGAAATGTTTTTTTACAGTCAAAATCAATTTATGAAGTTATTACAGGAAGTCTCGTGAGACTTCGTGAAGTAAGAACTTTGGCTCATCGGAGCCAATACATTCTAATATTGTACGGAGCGCTCGCTCATCCCTAGTTTAGTCGATTCGCTCATCCCTAATTATAATGAATTGTAATAAGACTAATACTATCATTAAAAAATTGTTATACATAATATTTATAATTTTTTTAGAGTTTATATATAAGGAATTTTTTTTATTGCTAGTGATGATTTCTAGAAGTTTTTTATTGTTACTATTATGATTTTATGTAAGTTTATTTAAGTAGAAGAAAAAAGTATTCTAAATACCAGACACATTATCTTAAACAACTCCAATGACCCAACACTGATTTTCTTAAAGGGGTTTTCAGAAAAATATTTTTAAAGTCACCGAGCATTGCTCATCTTTTAAATGTCCTACCACTCCAGTGCCTTCACTCTGGTCTCTTGGGGCCTGCAGCAATGAAATCATATCCATCATTCATGTGACCACTGCTGGCTATCAGCATTCATGTGACCACTGAGGCCAATGACTGGCTGCAGCAGACACGTGAATGAATGATGTGACATCATCATTGCAGAGACCAGAGTGGCGGGGTCAGGAGTGGCAGCACTGAAGGCAAGTAAGAAGGTTTTTTTTTAATATTTTTTATTGCCTCCTGCTCTGTGCCCAGTTCTTTTAAACTAGGCATGTCCAAACTCCGGCCCTCCAGGTGTTGCAAAACTACAACTCCCATCATTCCTGGACAACCTACAGCTATTAACCTACAGAAGAGCATGATGGGAGTTGTAGTTCTGCAACACCTGGAGGGCCAGAGTTTGGACATGCCTGTTTTAAACATAGTAATCACACAAGATTATCCCTCTCAGTTCAAAGGGTCCACCAAAAATAATGTGATAACAAGTAATCCGACTACTGTTAAGATACTTTCACACTTGCGTTGCTGGATTCCGGCAGGCAGTTCCGATCCGGCAATCGGTATGCAAACGGATACCATTTGTAGACGGATCCGGATGAGGATCCATCTCACAAATGCATTGCAATACCAGATCCGTCTTTACGGTTATCATCCAGAAAAACGGATCCGGTATTTATCTTTTTCAAGACCGGATCCGTCAATGCAGTAATTTTAGTGCCGGATCATTTCAATGGAAATTAATGCCGGATCCAGCATTCCGGCAGGTGTTTCGGAATTTTGTACGGAGAAAATACTGCAGCATGGTGCAGTATTTTCTCTGGCCAAAAAACGTAAGAGGGACTGAACTGAAGACATCCTGATGTATCCTGAACGGAATGCTCTCCATTCAGAATGCATTAGGATTAAACTAATACATTTTTTTCCCGGTATTGAGCCCCTAGGACGGAACTCAATACCGGAAAAGAATAACGCCAGTGTGAAAGTACCCTTAATCCCAGTGATCAGCTCTACTCTAAAGGAGAAGCAGGCAGCAGGGAGCAAGTGTTCACTTTCCCTTTAGCGCCACCCCAAGAGAATGGAAGCATTACATGGTTCCCACTGCAATCAATGGCCTGTCATTGTAATGTATAGATGTGTGGCTCCTCCAGAGCTTTTTGGCCCCTTCAGACATCCTCTGTTTACAGGTTCCAATATTTTGTGAACTTTTGTAATAATATACATATTTTGCAATATTGGGAGAATTGGCTGAAATACTTTGATAAATGCTGCATTTTCTCACATATTTGCACAATTCCTCTAAAGCATGGTTCCATAAGTGATCTCCTTAGTATCATATGTGATGTTGAGATGATAACCTATTAGACAGCATCACTCTATGGCACTTGTAAATGGAAGCATCCTTTTATTTTCACGTAAATGTTTAATTCCTCCCCCCCATAGTTGTCTTGGAAAGCATCTTGTCAGCAGTATCTATAAAGAAAAAAAAAAACCTGCAGCAAGCACACAAAGGAAGAAGGTGCAAGCGCAGCATTGTTTGAATTAAAGATGGTGCTTAATTGTAGTAGAAGCCGCGCAAGGATTACTAACCCACGGGCTCCGTGTTTCTCACTCACCTGTCCATACAGAGTTGTAACTATACAAGGTGCACAGATCGTAGATGCAGAAACTAGGGCGTTATAAAGGGTCCCTCTGTTTTATATAAGGATACCGTTGAGGGGCCTAGCTGGAGATTTAGCGTTGGGGCTCAGGAGCATCAAGTTACACCTCTGTCCATAGACTTCCTTGTCGTGCATTGCAGCCTATAGCAAACATACATCCATTATTTTTAAATGGATCCTACAAAATTGAATCAGTGATGTGATGGGTTGTTATAAGCAGCATTGGTTTAAAAAAAAAAAAAAAAGACCCCCACGTGTGCAATATGATAGTCTTGCACTCAGATGACCTTGGTGATGCTGGTCTCTCAGCTTTTGTAGAATATAAAACATCCACCTAAAGATTATGGCTCAAAATCCAGGATTCTGCTGCCTGGAAGTGGTCCGATCCCACAGGTTTATCATCTCTACAGTACTTCTAGTCAATTTCATAAAAGCTTATTACAGATCAGCTATAATCTATGAGGGAACCTGGCGACAAGCTTTCAAATGCCTTGCAGCGCCTCCACAGGACAAACAAAGCATTACATAGATCCCATGAAGATGGCTGTCTATACAATGTACAGACATGCTGGGTCCTCCAGAGAGATGCTCTTTACCGTTCCTGTCTGTTCTAGCTAATAGATATGGGTCCTGAATGGGGACACCCCTTTATTAATTCCCTGATATATTTGAAAATAGTTTGTCTAGCCCAGGCAACACCTTTAACCCATTAATGCTGGGTTTGTGACTAGTAAAATTGCAGACTGGCTGACTGTGTTTCAAGCTTGCAGCTGGGCCCAAGCTGTCATTTTAACAGGAAAACATCCGTCATCTTCCCACTAGTCCTCAATAATCACCTCCTATTACAAGCAGATTGAATCTTCAACCTGTGGCATAGAGCCAGCAATCCTTGCCATTGCCTGTTTCCTGCTCTGTGCACTGGTATTCATAACACTTTTCAGTCCAACGTAATAAAACGGGACAGTAAGCGGAGCCTCTTGGTCTCTGATTAGTCACATTCAGTGTCGTTTGCTCGCCATGTAGATAAACGAATATTATATACTATTATGATGATGGTCCCATTAGCCCTAGGATTAGAGCAAATCATGTAAATCATTCAAAGGAGAACTCAGGCAGTTGCTATACATGTAATAAAGATGTAAAGAGCATTTCACTTCTATAGGTCCTGAGGCTCAGCAAGATATCTATCGCGTCCTTCAACCATTACACACAATTCACACAATATTAAATGTATCCAGATACCAGGGCCTAGATGGGATCTTAACATAGTTATGTGGTTACATAGTTGATAAGGTTGAAAAGAAAGGTGGATGCCAATGAGCCTATATTAGGGCAGAAAACTCATTCTCGACTCCAAATTTGAAGATCAGAAAAACTCCATGGATCAACATTGCTTCCCCAGATACAGATACAGCAAGTCCAACTTTTAATCCTACCGGGTTGATCCAGGGGAAGGCAAAAACTTCTATGAGGTGGATGCAAATGACCCCATATTAGGCAACTCCAAATCTGGAGATCAGAATGACTCCTTGGATCAACGTTCCTTCTTCAGAAATCTAGCACCTGCATAACCGGCAATATTTGTACATTCAAGAAAGATATCCAGGCCCCTTGTGAAGTTGTTCAATGAATCAACCATCAATGAGGTAGAAATTTTCATAGTCTCACTGCTCTTACAGTAAAGAATCCCCTTCTGTGTTGATGGTGAAACCTTCTTCTTCTAGACGTAGAGGATGTCCCCTTGTCATGGCTAAAGACCTAGATGTAAAAAGACCTCCGCACCCCCATAGCTAACTAACTATGAAATCACTGCCGTATACAATAGTCACCTCTGTGGACTAATTTGCTATCCAGTCTGTCCTTTTAATTTTTTTAATTTCTTATATTTTATTACTTTACGTATCACTATTAATCTTCTTATTTGCCATAGGATAAATTTGTATGGAGCCCAAGCAAGGTGAGATGGGTTGTAGGAAATAAAAGAGGGCCTCTATTGTCCATAAACTGTGCCTTATTCATTTGAATGGGTCTAAGCTGTAATACCAGACACGACCACACACAAGAGTGGCACTGTTTCTAGGCAAATAAAGCCATCTCTAAAGTCATACAACCCCTTGGCAGATTTATTCCATTCCAGAACATGCTGCAAAGCTATGGATCAGTGATATCTCTTCTTCATGAGAGACAATAACCAATGTGACATCAACCAAAAGATACCACGCAGATTTCTTATCAAGCTGCCTGTAATGCACTACCATCATTATTAAAAGCTGAGGGATCCTGGTAGGTGACCCCAAAATTTAATGCTGTAATCAGTGACCTGGTTCCTAGTCTCTCCCTTGGGACTTGGAAGTAAGTCAGCCAGACAAGAAATATAGGTTCTGTTTTGACATTATTTGTATAGCAAACAATTAACCATCATTATTCATGCTCTGCTTCCCTGGCAGTGCTTCCCATAGATTTATAGTCAAATATGGTCCGTGAACAGGAGCCTTTAGATAATCTCCTTGTGCAACCTAATTTCCAATCAATTTTTCATCCAACTGTGTATGATAACCCAGGCGGCACAACCACTAATTCCTTCTTTCTTCTCCTTCTGTCTGTCTGCCCAGCTACCTGTGAAACTAATGTATTCATCTCTGTATCCATCTATTTATCTTCACCCTCAATAAATCTGTCGCTCTCTGCGTGCTCTCGCTCTTTCTGTGTATGTTTCGCCTTCTCTGCACTGGCTGTCTTTCTTTGTGAGGAAGTCATTCATTTTCCTGATAAGAAAATCTTCTTACAGGCTCTGGAGGAAAGTAATTCCTTCTCTGTGTCACAGTGGCCAGTCACTTTACCTACCACCCATTCAGGGCTTTTCTATTGCTAATGGCAGTGGAACATGGATTTTTGTTATACCAGCACTTTTCTGCCTCGAAAAGCGCTAGCTACTAAGTTTGTAGTGCCACTGCCACCTCTGCACCCCTTAAATCTACATGACCAGCAATATGTGTTACCAGAAATTCATCTTATATATGTGTGTGCAAATATGCTACAACAATGTAAATGGTTATACCCATGGATAATTAGAATTTTTGAAAAAGTTTACAGATTGCATATTTGTCTTGCTCTGATCAAAAAAAAAGTCTCAATTAAGTTAAGAGAGTTGTCTCTACTGTAGGTCCCTTGATGTTAAGTTGATCACATAGTCTTCTGCTGATAAGATGATCACATAGTCTTCTGCTGATGTTAAGTTGATCACATAGTCTTCTGCTGATGTTAAGTTGATCACATAGTCTTCTGCTGATGTTAAGTTAATCACATAGTCTTCTGCTGATCTTAAGTTGATCACATAGTCTTCTGCTAATGTTAAGTTGATCACATAGTCTTCTTCTGATGTTAAGTTGATCACATAGTCTTCTGCTGATGTTAAGTTGATCACATAGTCTTCTGCTGATGTTAGGTAGATCACATAGTCTTCTGCTGATGTTAAGTTGACCACATAGTCTTCTGCTGATGTTAAGTTGATCACATAGTCTTCTGCTGATGTTTAGTTGATCACATAGTCTACTGCTGATGTTAGGTAGATCACATAGTCTTCTGCTGATGTTAAGTTGACCACATAGTCTTCTGCTGATGTTAGGTAGATCACATAGTCTTCTGCTGATGTTAAGTTGATCACATAGTCTTCTGCTGATGTTAAGTTGACCACATAGTCTTCTGCTGATGTTAAGTTGATCACATAGTCTTCTGCTGACGTTAGGTAGATCACATAGTCTTCTGCTGATGTTAAGTTGACCACATAGTCTTCTGCTGATGTTAAATTGATCACATAGCATTCTGCTGATGTTAAGTTGATCACATAGTCTTCTGCTGATGTTAAGTTGATCACATAGTCTTCTGCTGATGTTAAATTGATCACATAGCATTCTGCTGATGTTAAGTTGATCACATAGTCTTCTGCTGATGTTAAGTTGATCACAGTCTTCTGCTGATGTTAAGTTGATCACATAGTCTTCTGCTGACGTTAGGTAGATCACATAGTCTTCTGCTGATGTTAAATTGATCACATAGTATTCTGCTGATGTTAAGTTGATCACATAGTCTTCAGCTGATGTTAAGTTGATCACATAGTCTTCTGCTGACGTTAGGTAGATCACATAGTCTTCTGCTGATGTTAAATTGATCACATAGTATTCTGCTGATGTTAAGTTGATCACGTAGTCTTCTGCTGATGTTTAGTTGATCACATAGTCTTCTGCTGATGTTAAGTTGATTACATAGTATTCTTCTGATGTTAAATTGATCACATAGTCTTCTGCTGATGTTAAGTTGATCACATAGTCTTCTGCTGATGTTAAGTTGATCACATAGTCTTCTGCTTATGTTAAGTTGACCACATAGTCTTCTGCTGATGTTAGGTAGATCACATAGTCTACTGCTGATGTTAAGTTGATCACATAGTCTTCTGCTGATGTTAAGTTGATCACATAGTCTTCTGCTGATGTTAGGTAGATCACATAGTCTACTGCTGATGTTAAGTTGATCACATAGTCTTCTGCTGATGTTAAGTTGATCACATAGTCTTCTGCTGATGTTAAGTTGATCACATAGTCTTCTGATCATATTTATTAAGGGAATGTTTTTATGTTAGCCATATTTATTAGACATTTTATTGCTGTTCTTTCTAATGTTTAAAAATGATCTTAAAACCGTGCAGTTTTTACTCAGCCAACTGAGCCTCATAATAGGCTGACAGTTTCGAGATCACTTCTCAGCAGTCATTTCATTATCATCAGAGACAGGATTACAATGAATGGAAAAACCTTTATTATAAAGCTATGGGGCAATTAACACAAGATCCACCATTCTCAACAGATGGTGGTTACAACCTTAAAGCATAAATCTAAATGCTGCTAAAAGAGCAGAGTAGCAGCTCAGGCAAAATGGCTGCCCCCATAATTTTACAGAAAGTAAAAAGTCCAAAAAACAAAACAAAAAACGAAACATCAGAATAAGGCCTCATGTACACGACCATGGTTTGGGTCTGCATCTGAGCTGCATTTTTTGCGGGTCGGATGTGAACCCATTCACTTCAGTGGGGCCGCAAAAGATGCAGACCGCTTTCCATTTTCGCATATCCAACATTGCGCCAACATTTTGGGAAAAAAACAGCGCCACAAAAGTGTGGTGCTTAGCATAGTAAATGTGGGCCACTGATATGGCTGAGATTGAATTTATATATACTTGCTCTGTTCGGGCTAAAAAAGTGCTACCGTAGCCAACATGTGGTGTTTCGTCCTGGATAATTAAAAAGGCATTCCCAATCAGACGAGAAAAGCTTCAGAGAAGTGAATTGTGGCTCCGAAATCCGAGGCGATATATTGTGTTGCTATTTGTAGCTGACATTGACAAACTAGAAAAAAATTATAGTCGTTATGAGGACATTTACCTCATTGCCGATTGTTTAGTCTAACAACCAAGCTCAATGACTGGCTTTCCATCTAAAGAAAAATTAAAGAGGACCTGTCCCCTCTCCTAGTCCTGACATGTCTGTTTTAGTCACTACTTGCATTTCCCATTTCTCATAAGCATCTATTCTTATCAGGGGCGTAACGATCGCGGTCGCAGAGTGTGCGACCGCGACCGGGCCCGGCGGTGGAGGGGGCCCGCTGCAGGCGGCGGTGAGCAGGCCCTCCCCCTCTCCTCATCTTTCATTCAAAGCGGCCGCGGCGTGCTGGGGGAAGGAGCCGCAGGACTAAGGAGGCGGAGGCGGAGCTGTAGGAAGTGCGGGCGCGCGGCTGGTCCGGCGCGCGCCTTGCACCATCTGCTGCAGGAGAGAGGAAGAGGACAGGAGACTCACGTGTGGCAGCCGCAGAGCGAGCCCAGGCCGGCCGGAGCGAGTCCTCCTCTGACCCGCCCGCCATGAGCTGCCCGAGCCCGACATGTTCGCCGACGCCAGCCGCCCCTCGCTCCCCTCCCAGTCAGCCACCCGGGCCCCGACCAGTGCGGCCACCACATTTAAATTACATCCCATTCTGAAGCTGCAGCGCCTGAGATTCTGGGGAGACAAGGGGAGGGAGGGTGGAAGAGGGGGCAGACAGTCAGGGAGAGCAGCAGAGAGGCCACAGAGAGGGGACAGAGAGAGCCACAGAGGGGACAGAGAGAGCCACAGAGAGCGACAGAGGGGACAGAGAGATCACAGAGAGCTACAGAGGGTAAAGAGAGAGCCACAGAGGGGACAGAGAGAGCCACAGAGAGGGGACAAAGAGAGCCACAGAGAGACCACAGAGGGGACAGAGAGAGCCGCAGAGGGGACAGAGAGAGCCACAGAGAGGGGATAAAGAGAGCCACAGAGGGGACAGAGAGACACCACAGAGGGGACAGAGAGAGCCACAGAGGGGGGACAAAGAGAGCCACAGAGAGAGCCAAAGAGGGAACAGAGAAAGCCACAGAGAGACCACAGAGAGACCACAGAGTGACCACAGAGAGGGGACAGAGTGACCACAGAGAGGGGACTGAGTGACCACAGAGAGGGGACTGAGTGACCACAGAGAGGGGATAGAGTGACCACAGAGAGACCACAGAGAGCAGCAGAGCGGAGAGAGAGCGCCGCAGAGAGGAGAGAGAACGCCGCAGAGAGGAGAAAAAGCCGCAGAGAGGAGAGCCGTGCCGTTAGAATATGGTAAAAAAAAATTAAACCCCTACCTCTTCTATTTTATATTTCACCTCAAACACATTCACACCGATAGTAGGCGGGGTCTTGGTAGTGGGCGGGGTTTTGCTAGGGGGGGCCCCAATCCAAAGTTTGCCCTGGGGCCCATAGAACTCTAGTTACGCCACTGATTCTTATGAGTCTGTGTTGGGGCATTCCTCTATTATTCCTTCTAAAAGTTTAGGAATGAATTGCCAGCAGTCTGCAATAAAAGTCCAGCTGGGTTTTACCAGTTGGCGGTGTGTCCCTGCATAGTCTAAAATTGTCCAATCAGTTCTGCACATCCTCAACTGGTAACACCCATCTGGACCTTCCTTGTTGACTGCTGGCGATTCATTCATAAACTTCTAGTGGTCAAAAAGTGGGTCAAGAGGGTTTAAGTGGTTCTCTTTGACTTGTTCACAGCATGTCTTATTTAAAGGGGTTATTCAACCCCTATAATGACCCCCTCCTCCCAATGCCTGGACCCCTTATATAGATTATACTTACCCTGCTCCCCAGCACCCGCGATGCTCCTGATCCCCACACAGCTGCCGCTACATCTCCCTGTCCCTCGCATCACAACATCCAGCGATTGGGGGAGCAGTCAATAGCAAGCCTTGACAGGGACGAGCCTCCTTAGCGTCAGCAGCGACGGCTGTATGGGGATCAGGAGCGACGCGGGTGCTGAGGAGCGGGGTTAGTATAATCTATATGAGGGGCACGAGTCATTATAGGGGTTGGATAACCCCTTTAAAAGAAGTCTAATTGGCAGGTAATAAAAAAAAAATTGTGCCATCTCATGTTACACAGGTATTCACCCAACAGATGCATGACCTGAACAATATGTCCAGCGTCCATTTTGCTTGGCCCATGCAGTTATTTTTATGGAAAAGTAGCATACATTAGTCTCAAAATTTTTACATTAAAGGGACACTCCGACAACAAGGGTCTAAAGGGGCGGCACAAGACACAAGGATTCAAAGACGATGACAGAGAGAATTCATTTGTCGTGCTCCGCCCCCTCAGACCCGGAACTGATCGTCACACAGTGCATCAGTCTGGAGCCTTCTTTAAAATGAACTTTCAGATTATTATAAGCCATAAGACACAAGGCACGTTGTCACTGACTCGGGACAGAAGTGAATTGTCATTGATGAACTTGCTGCTTTTATGTCCCGTCCACTTTATATGGATATTTGCTAAATCCTTAAGCCCCTCCAGGACCAGGGTCTAAAATAAATTCATTTTGCTAAAGGCGTATGATACGATAGAGCAGGTTCATTGTACCCTCCACCTGCTCCCTTTACATAGACCCCCATGTATTTAGGAAATCTAATTCCCTGTCTTTAAGAACCAAGGGACATGATTTTCTGCTTGACAAGAAGTTTCCCCCCTGGCAGCTGCTCAGAGCAGAGGTGGGGGATAGGAAATAATATAGCGAGGCCTGAAAGGGTGGGGTCTCTCTTTGTTACTTTTTATATTTATTCAGGAAAAGCTGACAATCGCCCCATATTAATGAACAACACCATCAATCAGAGGCTGACAATGAGCGGAAAAGAGAGGTATATGTCGGCGGATGGCAGATTGATTTTTTTTTTCTTGCTGGCTGTTTATAGCACATTCAGTTGGGAAAACACTAACACCCAAGCCACAAATAGCATGGAGGGATTAGAGGTAGAACCAACCTGAAACCAGAGCGCTTGGCTGCCCGACGCCTTTGTCCCTTTGTTTAGTATGTTATTTGTCATCAGACAGAACAGTTTTATCTATCCATGTAATATCTGTCTATGTATTATCTATCTATCTATCTATCTATCTATCTATCTATTATCTATCTATCTATCTATCTCACATCTATCTATCTACCTATCTATCTATTATATTTCTATCTATGTATCTATTACATCTATCTAATATCTATCTATCTATCTCTCGTATCTCTCTTATCTATCTATCTATCTATCCGTCAATCTATGTAATATGTATCTGATGTTTACCTATCTATCTCATATCTATCTGTCTATCTATGTAATATCTATCTATCTATCTATCTATCTATCTATCATCTCTCTGTCTGTCTATATCTTTCTATCTCATGTCTGTCTATCTATCTATCTATCTATCTATCTATCTATCTATCTATCCTATCTATTATCTATCTAATAAAGGTACAACTGGGTGTTACTATTTGTGGAGGTGTCCCTGCACGGCATGACACTATCCAATCAGTGCTATAGTGCCAGACGGTGCAGGGACACACTCCAAATTGGAAACGCCCAGATGGACCTTTATTGCAGACTACTCTATCTATCTATTTATCTATCTATCTCATGTCTATCTATCTATCTATCTATCTATCTATCATATCTATCTCATATCTATCTATCTATCTATCTATCTTTCTATCTATCTATCTATCTATCTATCTATCTATCTATCTATCTATATATCTATCTATCTATCTCATATCTATCTATCTATCTATCTATCTATCTATCTATTATCTATCTATCTAATTGTAGTCCCTCCTGTCATCATTTATTAGGATACTTTTCTTTATGTACATAAACCATAGTAATAACTATATACCTTGTAGTTGAGCTCCCAGCTTTTCACATTACATGTATTAGACAACTGACACTGGAAGACCCTATTCTAACTTAACTCTCTTACAACAAAAGAGCCCCCGAACTTTGGTGTCTACAGCTCGCCCCTTTTTTCTTTTCAGTGCATCAGCATAAAAACAGGAACATTGTGATCCAGAAACGGGAAAGCCGTAAATAAAATATAATTGCTCTGACAATACCCATTTTCCTGGCACTGCCTATGATTCTTGTTTTGTAATTATTTAGTTCTGGGCAGACATGTGGTTTCCATTACACAGACCTCAGATTGTGAAGGGATTGAAAATGAAATAAAAAGGAAATAATTGTAAAAAACACACATAAATAAAAGTATTTGTGTTGTTTTATTTTAGGAGAAGTTAATTCTGTATAACCCCCTACATTGGAAACAGACTCCTATCTGAAAACTAGTGTACACAACAGAGCAAGGGGTGGGAGCAGCTACCTGTTAAGACCACTCATCTTATTTTCTTCATTTTCAGACCTGCCTTATGAGCATAAAAGCAGTGATTTCATAGGTTGAAACTGATTGCCAAGTCTATATGTACAGTATATTGTCAATATAGTGGGGTCTAAAGTGTGCTACGGTCAGTTTTTTCGCCTAGGATCTGAATGGTGCTAGGGTCTAAAGGAAGCTGGATCTAAAGTCTGCTACGGTCTGTTTTTTCGCCTAGGATCTGAATGGTGCTAGGGTCTAAAGCTTGCTGGATCTAAAGTCTGCTACGGTCTGTTTTTTCGCCTAGCATCTGAATGGTGCTAGGGTCTAAAGCTTGCTGGATCTAAAGTGTGCTATGGTCTGTTTTTTCGCCTAGCATCTGAATGGTGCTAGGGTCTAAAGCTTGCTGGATCTAAAGTGTGCTATGGTCTGTTTTTTCGCCTAGGATCTGAATGGTGCTAGGGTCTAAAGCTTGCTGGATCTAAAGTGTGCTATGGTCTGTTTTTTCGCCTAGGATCTGAATGGTGCTAGGGTCTAAAGCTTGCTGGATCTAAAGTGTGCTATGGTCTGTTTTTTCGCCTAGGATCTGAATGGTGCTAGGGTCTAAAGCTTGCTGGATCTAAAAGGTGCGGGGTCTGAAACATATGAAATCCTAAGGATGCTAGGATCTGAATGGTACTAGGGTCCAAAGGGAGCTGGATCTAAAAGTTATGGGGTCTGAAACGTACTGAATCCTGAGGGTCTGGCATCTAAATGGTGCTAGGGTCCAAAGGGTGCTGGATCTAAAAGGTGCAGGGTCTGAAGCGTACTGGGATCCTAAGTGTGCTAGGATCTGAAGCTTGCTGGGGACTGAGGGGTGGTAGGGGTCTAAAGGATGCCGTTCATGTGCACTGCTGGTGATTTAGGGGAATCTTGTGGCAGTTTGGGGACAAGACCTATAAAGAAAGAGGGGTGCAGCTGCATACGTCTAAAACTTTGGTTCGACAAAGCGGCTAGTTCATCCCTGATGTCATTTCTCAAAGATAAGCAAGCATGATATATATGTGCATAGGGGTTCATGCATACTTTATTTCTCTGTATGGCCCTAGGCTGCCTCCATGAGGCACTGTACTTTCTTTCCTCCAGAAGCAAGTTTCTAGAGGAGAATGTCTGTGTAATATGACATGATGGAGTTTGCCTCAATGATTTTCTAGCAGATTTTCGCAGAATCCATAAGAAAACAAACTCTATATGCCTTCATATAAAATCAGGGGCAGTATGGCTCTTAGAATTCTTTGGGCACCGATCATGTACATACATGCCTTACATATGATTGTCTTTTTTCCTTCTAGTTTACAGATAGTTAACATACTATAACCAGTTAAGACATTCTGTAATTATTGATGCTGACTTGGAACTGAGATACCTCCCCCCTCTGTACTCCACACTCCCCGTCATACCTCTGTATCACCTTCACCGGGCTCAGAACTCATACTGTGCGAGCACTGAATCATTAGGGCAGTAAACACAATAGGCCCTATTCAGGGTGAAGTATTCCACACTGCTAGGAGACAGATCAGCTTCATTTAAATGAATGGGACCACAGTCTTGAGCAGCATGGAGCAACAGTGTCCGAGCATATGGAACAAGGGGCATTATTTGCCAAGAAACACATCTGAAAAAAGTGCACACAGAAATGTTAAAAATACTGAATTCTTTACAATCTCTTAAAACTTAAAAAAAGAGCTTCAATCAATGGCAAGGTAGCGTTTGTACGAGCCACACTGACAAAATTCTTAAAAGCATAGCAATTCAGCTACAGTTTCCTTCTTCAATAGCACATCCATACTGTATATGATGTATTTTTTCTTGTCAGTATATGATCATCTAAAAATATTTTAAATATACACATACGATATAAAGTGGAGAGGTTGAAGAAAAAACAATATGAGGTGCACCTAGTTCGTGTTTAGTTCTGTAAACTCTAAATCAACATTTGTTGCCACTATTCTATCTTCACATGCCTTGTAGAGATGTCTGGTGGGACTCTTGGACCCAGTGGCGTACATAGAGAAGTAAGGGCCCCAAAGCAAGGATCAAACCAGGCCCCCCCCCACAGGACAGAAGAGTTTCTGCCTAAACCCTTTTCAATGACCCTTGGGCCATTTTCCACTGCCTCATTTGCTAAAAGTTGTTCCTTTAGAACAGGGATGCCCAAGCTGCGGCCCTCCAGCTGTTGCAAAACTACAACTCCCAGCATTCCTGGATAGCCTACATCTATCGGTCTACAGCAGGGCATTGTGGGAGTTGTAGTTTTACAACAGCTGGAGGGCCGCAGGTTGGGCATCCCTGCTTTAGAAGGTAGAGTCCAGACCAAGTTTTCAGAGGAGAGGAGATAATCCCAACTAAGACTGGGCCCCCTCTTGCCCTGGGCCCCACAGCAGTCGCATGGTCTGCTGACTGCCACTATGGTAGCTATGCCCCTGCTTGGATCTGATGCTCTCTCTTGTTCTCTAATGTGGTTGTGCCTTGGAGGATCTTGTAGTGGTTCACACCACCATGGAGAAGAAGAAGGGTCTGAGCTGGTGCCACAAGTTTCTAAGTAAAAGTTTTTGTGCCCAAATGAACTGCAAATATTTGATATACCGACATCATCAAAAAGCAGTAGATTTGGTAGCATGTTCTTCATGTTGCATGATGTTCTTTAGTGTTCTGTGATGTTTTGCTGTTCTATGACATTTCATTTCTCCAAACCTTCTGCTACCCAAAAATAAAGTATACTCATCAGTGACCTAGAATTAAGCATTGGACGTTGTTTACCCCAGGTATTAGAGAATTCTGACCCATACAGGCATTGAAGTTTAAAGAATTGTCTTGTTTAGAAAACTAGCGTTCGGGTATACTGGACTTTTATCTCTTGGCCAATGAAGTCTTGTGCCATTGCCCCTCATTTACTTGATTTTCACCTGTGGCCCTCTTGGAATATCATGGGGAGCAGAGGGAGCCATATGACCTAAGGTGAAGAAACACTGCTCTTGAGGACCCATAGAAACCCCACTGATTTAAATTGACACAGTACAACGCTGTGGTGGCATTGCAGCAAAACTCAACAATTACTTCCTCTTTTCCACGCAAATTACAAGTGATCGTTGGGGACCCCAGCCAGCTGAAGGGCCCTTTGTGATCACCTTATTGTCAAGGAGCTCTCCTAAAAGTAGGATTTGTCCAAACCCCTTAAGTACTACAAGGTCAGTCACAAAAGTGAAGTGGGTGATAATGCTGCCCTTACGTTCAGGCATTTTCTCTAAATGTTGAAACAAGCTCACAGTTGGAGTGATCCTTAGGCAGGATCTGGAGGGCCTCAGTCACAGTGCTCCGTTAGTAAATGTTTTCAATTAAACTGAAAAATATGTCCAGTTGTGAATGTTGTTTTTGGCTCGATCGGCATTACAATGCAGTAATAAAAACAGAGATATTACTTCCACCAAAACGTTTAACAGCGAAGGTTCTCATTTCATTAGAAGACAACAAGTCATGTTCCTTGGCTTGTTGTATAAACTGATTCTACGCCCAGCACTCGCTATAAAATAATCACTTTGCCATAATCACAGTGCGGGAATTAAAATGTTGCAGAGTTCATTTTTTTTTTTGGTCTTGCATGAATTCTTGTAAAATGACAAATTCTACACAGCTGCCAGATGTTATCATCCATAACATTTGTACGCAAGATGTATTTTCCTATATTTTCTTGACAAGCGAGCAGGACAGATGAGATTGTTATGTTGTTATGAGGAAGCAAGACTGGATAACCAAGACATTTTTAATATGTATTAGATCCCTGTCATTGGCCTTGATAGTATTTGTTTAGGATTGTAAGACGTGTACATCATAGTGCACCTGTTTGGTCCATTTGTAGTGGAGGAATCCATTTTTTGGGCAGGGCCAGCACTTATGCCCATTGCCAAACTGAAATGGCGCCGTTTTCCTTAGGCCAGAGCCTGATCCCATTGAACGCCAGATAGGGTCATAGAGCCGATTGCAGCATTCTGCTACCCACTGTGGGTACTTTATCTTCATCTTTACGCTTCCTCTTCTATGCGGCTCAACCAGTTATACTGAAGAAGGCTATATGCCGAAAAACTTTTTTTGACTGGTAACCGCTCTTTGAATAAAGCATCTGTTTGAATAGCAAAGTGGAGTACAGGAGTCTGTATATTTACTATTACCTGGCCTGGGAACCATCTCTTGCTGCCCACATACTTAACCCTTGGAGTACCATCCAACCTTATATCATCAAACTGATTTAGCATTATAAGTGAAACAGGAGATACTCAGTAGATTGTTCTGACTGAGTATAAAAGATATTTTTGATATTTATTTTTGATCCTTAAGCAGAAACATACATGGACCAACAGAAAAACAAAAAATGAGAAACACATTATTATTCAGCCAGCATATACCTTCGTTAGCCACTTCCCTATCTCGCCCATCAAATGGAAGCTATGTTATGCCGTCCCTGAAGCTCTAAATAACTGGAAACAAAATGGAAAGGTAGACCTAGTGCCAAAGTTTACCAAAGCATGTTCTTGTTTTTGAGAACTAACACTTTGGTTATTAAGATTTGGCAAATGCCCTTGAACATAGCAGCAACATGGCCTGCCTTTTGAGTACAATCTTGTCCCTTTATGGGAAAAGTACTGTATTTTCTGGCGTATAAGACTACTTTTTAACACATGAAAATCTTCTCAAAAGTCAGGGGTCATCTTATACGCCGGTATACTGCGTGCTGAAACTTAAGAGGACCTTTCACTGGTCCAACGATAGTTAGATAATGATATGTGTAGAGCGGTGCCCAGGGATCTCCCTGCACTTACTATTATCCCTGGGTGCCGCTCTACACATACGGTATATATCATTATCTAACATTTGTTGGACCAGTGAAAGATCCTCTTTACTTCCAAGCTGGCCTGGAGAAGCTGTTCTTCTCCAGCTTCAGGGACAGGCGCCCTCTAGCTGAGCCACCGTGCGCTGTATCCCGGCCAGTCGCTCCTGAAGCAGCCCCCTCTCCCTGCTCTCAGTGGTTTTCTTATGCTCAGATCGTCTGTCTAATTTTTATTTGGTGTGTGTTGGAAGAGGGGCAGTCTTATACGGCGAGTATAGCCCAAACCCCATATTTTAACAGGAAAAGTAGGGGGTCGTCTTATATACCTAGTCATCTTATACACTAGAAAATATAGTAGTTGCTTTTTTTATTAGCAGAATCCTATTGTAAAGGTTCCCATACACATTAGTATATTGTTGTCCAAACCAGCCAAGAACTTAGCTTCTGACTCTCCCCAATAGATAATGTTGAGAAAGACAAGGATAGAGTGAAATTAATATTTTCGGCCGATCCTTTTGTTCTCCCAGTAGATAAGCCACCAGCAGAAGTGTTTGGCAGCATTTTTCTCCTCTCTCCCCATGGAGAACCCATGCACACTTGGCCAAAATGAACGTGTATGTGTATGGGGAAGTTGGGAGGGAGTCCAGAGAGATTGTTCGGCCTACAGCTATTTAATGTGTATGGCCAGCTTTAGATGTTATATCTATGACCAACTTTATTGGCAAAATAAGAGGAGCAGAAGAGGATGAACAAAGCAACGTTTCACACTGTGGTAGTGAACAGTAAATTTCTTTAGATTCAGTTTTCATTTACACATTTGCAATTTACACATTGAATAAAACAGAAGGCACAGCTTTTAATGAAAGTTATAACCTCTTTCCAAGGAATAAAACCTACAGATCACAAAACTAATTGCTTAATTAGCTCAGCTCCTCCTCTCGCTCCATGTCACTCCAATTAATGAAACAGAGAACATGCATCTCCTGTGGTAATTTCTTCTGAGCAGTGGGCAACCTCCATTGGCTGCAGGCAATAAAACTGATTTACCTATAACATCTACATGTACTCCTCACATAATATAGTCAAGTAATAGTCAGCAGTCAAGTGTTCTGCTCCCGTAATAGTAATGAGGTGATAAAAGGTAACAAAACTTAAAAATGTCTTTTCGGTATTATCTGTTTCATGTTCTTCCTTAAGGAGTAGGCCATTTTGTTAATAATAGCCTCCTTAGAGGAGTTTTATGGGAGTTGTATCCCCTAAGGATAGACCATCAATGTATGACCAGTCATGGAGTTAGTAGATCAAAAGGTGCCTAGTACTGTGGGTTAGCCCATTCAAGTGCATGGTACTGAGCAAAGCTAAGCTGCAGTAACATGCAATGCCACTCCTGTATGTATAGCACTATGCGTAAAAAAGGTGCTGCTGATTAGGGTGGGTACCTGGGATAGGAGCCTGCCCATAATGCAAGGAAAGACCATGTTTTGAAAGTCCCAGGTAGCCTTTTTGACAAAGCCTTTACATGGGCTGAGAATCTGCAAGTTAATTGCTAATGAGCGTTCATATGCCAATTACCTGGTGAACAAGCGAAACACTCATTCATTGGGTAAATGGATCGCTTGTGTAGGCACCTAAATCGGTGGAGGTGATCGCTGCATATAACTGTAGCGTTCTACTTCACTGATGAGCAGGCGCTTACCGGGAAGGAACGCTTCCTTCCCGACAATTGCCTACAAAATTGTCCAGTGTAAAGGGGCCTTATATTATGTATGATTTTTTTCGAAAACAGTATGCCTTATGGGCATAGCTAACGGCTTATGGGCCCTGGTGCAAGAGTAGAGCTTGGGCCCCCCTTCCCTCAGTGCTTTGTGTGTCTTCTCATGTGGCACAAGGTTTATGGGCCCTCTCAGTCTCCTGGGCCCTGTAGCGACTGCTACCTCTGCACCCCCTATAGCTACGCCCCTGCCTGCTGCTGACAAATAGCAGGGTCACTTGTCATTTGCTTGACAAGTGTAGAATTTGTTTAAAAAGTTTGCCATTAGCTCAAAGCCCGGTGGACCCTGGTGTCCACCCAGGTATGTTTTGGGCTGCTGCCAGTCCTGAATGCTGTGGAGATGGCCAACCAATATGGCTGTTACCTAATTGTAACTGAACCAACATACATTAAGACTGAATAGAATTCTTAAAAAGTTGGGTATTGTTATTTTAAGTGGGAGGCCTTCTTATATCCTGGATCAAAGAAGGTGAACAACAGACCATCATTATACCAGTGGAAGGGGTTAAGACGGATGTATGTGAAGTACACCACTGTGATGCCATGTAGCTAATAAATTATTTAGCGATCAGTTCTGTCATCAAAGTATTTCCCATTTCTGATCATCTTGACTCAGGTTTCTCAGGCAGGGAAGGTTAATTCCATCTGGGAGCTTTCAGAATAAATTATGATTGAGTCATGAAAAGTTCAGCATGTAAAGAAGAAAGGATAGATTCCTCCCAGCACTGGAAACATAGTTTGGAATTGTTCTAGGCCTGCGAAATGGATTGTTCTAATAGTGTATAACGCACAGCTAATTGTCCAACTGTAATCTAGGTCATCCTACCAATGGTGTGTACCATAATTAATGTATTGGGTCAATAGCCCTTCTGTCACAAGCCTTAGGTTCCTGAATCACAGAGTTCTGTTTCGTTTGACATAATCTGAAAAGTCATTTTTAAAGTGCATTTTCTATTGCTTTTCACCTAAGTAGTTGCTCGATTGCCTCAACAAGTAAGCAGGTCTAAATTCTAGTTTTTCATTTTGTAAAGATAAATGATATCTGTCATTTGAAGCAAACACTAGGGGGAGTTGATGAGCCCAATGCATACTTATGCCATAATTTCCCCTAGTGGTAACTGTAGGCAAACAGAATTTGGTCAGAAGCCTAAGCAGGGGATTTGCACCTTTTTATCCAACAACCTAAGCTCCAAGCATTTTAGATATATGTTAAAAAATAAATCAGCACATCATTTTGTTCCTAAAATGAAATAATAATAATAATAATAATAATAATAATATATAGCAATAATAACATTACACAAGGTAATTTAGGTTAAGAAGTTTGACTAAGATCTCTGAACTGAAAAAAAAATAAATCAAATGCTAAAATTATTTTTTCCCTCTTTGTCTTTAATAATCACATGGTCTATTACATTGATGGAACAGAGTCATATTCTGTAATTTTACGTTGAGTGCAGGCAATAAAGGATGTTGAGTGCCGGGAGTAACAGATCAATGTAGATTAATGATGGGCGGCACAGTACTGTATTTATCACTAAACTACATTTCCCAAGGTGATCATCCAACTGCTGTAACTAATAAATATGGGATAAATATGATATAGATGATAGATAGATAGATAGATAGATAGATAGATAGATAGATAGATAGATAGATATGAGAGAAAGATCCAGTGCCAGGATGAGAGATAACTTTGGGTACCAGGTAAGAGCAAATAGATAGATAGATAGATAGATAGATAGATAGATAGATAGATAGAAGATAAATAGTAATCAATTAGATTGGATTTCTAGTATATATTCAGCCTAAGATCTCAGAGATTGCACCCACGACTACCAGAGACTGTGCTGCTGTTTATTTCTGTGTTTATAGATAGATAGATAGATAGATAGATAGATATGAGATAGATAGATAGATAGATATGAGATAGATAGATAGATAGATAGATAGTTAGGAGATAGATAGATAGATAGATAGATAGATAGAGATAGATAGATAGATGAGATAGATAGATAGATAGATAGATAGATAGATACAGTAGATAGATATTCCTCTGGGGTTCTGCAGTTTGATACAACTGATGATCTATCCTCAGGATAGATCATCAGCATCTGATCGGCCGGGGTCTGACACCCGGGACCCCCGCCGATCAGCTGTTTGAGAAGGCAGCGGCGCTGCAGCAGCGCCGCGGCCTTCTCACTGTTTTCCTCTGCTAGAGCCCCGCCCAGTGACGCCCAGAGCCCCTAAGCTCCATTCAGTGGCTCCAACAGAGCTTAGCCTCGCCCACGCCACTTGGATACAAGTCGTGACGTCACTGGGCGGGGCTCTAGCAGAGGAAAACAGCGAGAAGGCCGCGGCGCTGCTCGCTGCCTTCTCAAACAGCTGATCGGCGGGGGTCCCGGGTTTCAGACCCCGGCCGATCAGATGCTGATGATCTATCCTGAGGATAGATCATCAGTTGTATCAAACTGCAGAAACCCTGTATATGTGTCAAAAACAATCTTTAAATGAGTTTTTCCTTACTCCTAATCTGTCGCGGGATAGGTTAGACAATGTCTTCAGTGAGAGTTTCTGATCTGGGGACCTCCCTGTAATTGTTAATATTAGACATGAATATTAAATATTCTATTTTTCCTTTAATACTCACCAATGCCTGGAACCATGCAATGTATTCCTGATGGATCCTTTTGTTATTCTGTGAAGATTTTTCCCAATATGGATTCCCAATGGTACCCTATTGAACATTTTTGACTGTGAAAATCAATGGAGTCAATACTGTTAGGAGATGAATCCCCCGCCCCCCCCACCCCTAAATTTGGGGCCTATGTTCAGAAACTCTATGAAGACGTAAAATCAGTACTGGTGCATACATTATGGTTTGGAGTGTGAACCCCTCAGTACATGTGTATTATGAATGCAGTACAGTGAGGATTGTCACCCGCAGACTGAACCCAAGTGTTGGGGGCCCGGTGCGCGGCAGCGCCTGCTCGCAGTGAGAATTCCTTGCACTTTCTCACTTTGCTGCTTATTTATATTAACACTTTTCCGTTGACTGCTCGGCGCACAGTAAACAGCTTGTGGCAGTCTGATGTTTGTTAATGAACTGTCAATAAACACATGGGAAATGCAGAAAGGAGAAGAACTTGCCAGCATTGTTTCGCCCAGTGTCATATTTGATTGTTGTTTGATGCCTTGCCCTGGCTCAGTGAATAAGACCCTGGGCTACCAGCAGCAACCTCTGGAGACGTCACAGAGAATCACAGGCTGCTTGTTTACAGGAGAGAGTGGCATTAGTCATTAACGGGCACTTGTAAAGTGGTTTAAAACGCAGTTGTTAACATTCCCCCCCAACACAAAGACAAGCACTTCATTCTCAGGACAGAAAGTCACTCAATGACCTGCTGGGAGGCTTGTGAATATCCATCTCTTTGAGATCTTAAAGAGGCGCGCGTGTTTGTGTGTAAGATCGCCTGGAGAGGCACAAATAATGACTGCCTTTGGCACGGGTAATTGGTTCGACTATCTTTAGGCTGCACCTTTTACATCTAAAAACCCTTGTGCTTTGCTGAAGTGGTTAATGAGCCACCCAGCGCTGAAGAGGCAATAATATCTTTATAAAGTAATTCCCGTCAATTATCCCATAGGCTCCTTAATGCAGCCTCTTCTGGGCGGCGGTGGTGAGAATACATCCCTGGAAGTCTGAGGTGGAGGAAGCTCACAAGACACGCGGAATAAGAATGGCTGTGTCTTAGTTTGCCTTGAGGCCTAATGGATTTGCGAACAGAGTAGTTTTGAGGGATGACAACCTAGGCAATTGTCCAGGGCCACCATTTTCTAAGACGCTGCAATGGATTGTACAATCAAGACTCAAGTTACTTGAGAGTGTAGAGAGAAAACTTTAGATTGACTATAAGTTCCAGTACTGTGGTAATGATATTGTAAGGGTATTGTATGGTGGTACTATAAATATCTCAGGAGGATAGATAGATAGATAGATAGATAGATAGATAGATAGATACATAGATAGATAGATAGATAGATAGATAGATAGATAGATAGATAGATAGATAGATAGATAGATAGATAGATAGATAGATAGATAGATAGATAGATAATAGATAGCTAGATAGATTGGAGATAGATAGATAGATAGATAGATAGATAGATAGATAGATAGATAAAAGATAAATAGACCAGTTTTGCCAAAATTGGGGGGTTCAGACATCATTACTCTATTGTATATGACCAGTTTTGGTGTATCACAAAATCTGTTAATGGTGTGTGTGGCCATTTTAACCCTTGCCCAGCTGCTGTACTACTGTATACGTCGGTGGTCCAGACTTTAAATATGGCTCCCACTCGTGAGTGCAGCTCGGGGCTTATGTATGCAATCGACGAGAATGATGATCGCATACGTTTAACTCCTCCATTGTGACCACAGCATCTGTGGGGATAAAAACCGGGAGCACACGCTGCCAGCCGGGCACTTCTCCAGGTCTTCTCCAGCGAGGATCCACAGCCTCTGGTCCCCTGAGTCACACGGGGCTGCCGCACATTAGTTCCTATGGAGCCCCTGCCTGTGGCAGGGCTCTATAGGAACTTCCTGTAATTGTAGTAGACTCCAATGCTAAGAAATTGGGGTCTATGAGAAAAGCAATCTATTTACTACTTCCCTATGGGAACTATTAAAAAGTGTGAAAAAAAAGTTTTTAAAAATAATAAAAAAAATATATAAAAATTCAAATCACGCCCTTTCCCCAAAACTAAAACAAAAGGTCAGTGTAAAATAAAGTTGCCAGACCCTCCGATTCCTCATGATTCCTTCTCATTGATGGGATATAAAGCAAAGCTGGGTCCCTGGCTCTTCATTGTGTAGTTTACAACCTGTTTCTTCATTGTGTAGTTTACAAATAAGATGCTATAGAGGCAAGCGAGATGTGAACAATGGCAAACAGAAATGGAAAAATGAATAGCCCCTTTTTAAAAAAAGAGACATATGGAAGCAGAATTGCATTTGGCCCGCCGTCTGGAACTAGCGAGAGATTACAAAGAAAACCTTCCCAGTTTTGCAATCTGTTTATACGATTCCTATTAATGCTTCCCAGTATGTTGTGGGTGTATGTCTTGAACAAGAGAGTCTGGTCTCCTTTGGCTCATGTATATTTGATACCAGGCTCCTGCCTAATCTGATAAAGTGCTCTCTGCCTGTGGTGTCTTACAATAAGCCGACTGCATTAGTGCCGGGAAAAATCAATATCGATTTATAATTTACCATCGCAAAAACCTATCACTTTTTATGACCCTGCATCCAGACTCATTAATATTACATTAAATGCTGCCTCTACCCACAGTGCAACTGGGTATCTGGAAAACAATAAGAAAATGTGCTGTCCCAGGTGTGGCCCACCCCTTGCCCCCTGTTCTCGTAGAGACCAAAATGCGCAAGGCTTGTAGTGAGTAGAGCATCCGGCAGAAGTACATACATTTGAAAACAATATTTGAAATATTAAACATTTAAATATTTTTTATCTTGGTTTGACCACTAGGGTGTGCTCTTTTTTCTATCAAGTGCAGTACAATAATAGATAAACATGACTCGCTGGTTATTCTAAGTGTTAGAGTCGCCTTCTATTGGTGAGCGGTCGCAAGTTCTTTTCAGACATTGTCAAAAGGGACAACAATATGGCCCAGTCTCTTCAGTTAACCATATGGCCCTGCAAGCCCAGTAGGAAGTTCAAGGGACACATGAACACCCTTAAAGGGATTATGCCATGATTACCGTAAAAAACAAAAATCTGATATTAAATAGTACATGACAATCACTTTCTAACAAAGAACCAGCCCTGCACCTCGCACGGATCCATTGCTCCAATTCTTCTGCTAGATATATTTTAAGATGGAAGGTCAGGAGGCATGCCCTTTCTGCTACTGCTCAGGGGTTGTGTCCCTTCTACTGCAGCTCTCTCCCTGTGAAATTGTCACAGATTCTAACAGTAGATTTAGCAGGTGGCAGCTGACGGATGGTGCGACCGAGCATGTGCGACCACCACAGTAGGCGGACGTGCACATTTATATACAGATTCAACATCAGGTGGCATGAGGATAATGAAGTAAAGAGAATTTCTCTTTCTATAGCAGAAATTTAATTACAGAAGTAACCAGTGAATTATATTAAAATAATATTTAATCATGGCACAACCCCTTTTAAGACACACCTATTAAACTTTGGCCCAACTGTCCTGCGTTCTGCGGAACGAGTACGGACCCATTCATTCTCTATGGGGCCGGCCGTGATGCGGCGAGCACACTATGGGCCAGATTTATCATTACACTTCCATCTTACTCCAATTTCACATAAGTCCAAAGTCACTTTTGGTTCAGTCAGATTTATTAATGGTCCTTTAACGGCTTTACAAAAGTCGCACATATTTACAATAAAGTCGCATGTTCTATTAAAAAGTCGCATAAGATAAGCATGGTCCTCACTGGAGTGAAATTGGGACTTTTTTGCGACTTTTTTGCAACTTTTTAAAGAAGTCCCAATGATAAATCTGGAGTGAAACTCATTAACATGGCTAACCACACCCATTTTACAAAACTGGAGTGAGTGGTGTACACATGTAAAGAAGTCGCAAAATTATGCGCAAATGAGTGTGAAAAGTCGCAAATGCCCTATTTTGGGACTTTTTGATGCCACAATTCTGGAGTGAAGGTATGATAAATCATGGCCTATGTGCTCTCCGCTGACCGCTTCCGCATTTTCAGAGCACGGCCACGGACTTCCGGGCTTCTGCCCCGAACTTCCGCTCTGCGGCTCCGCAAAGAACAGAACATGTCCTATTCTTGTCCAACACTGCGGACAAAAATAGGCAGTTCTATGGGGGGTGCCGGCCGGATGTGTTGCGGATCCGCAACACACCACGGGCGTGTGAATGGACCCTTAGGCTGAAAATTTATTTCGGAAGTATATGCAAACAAGGATCCATAAAAACCATGGACCAAACACATATGTTTCATTACAGAATAACAAAAGGGTCCATCAGGAATACATATGAGTGATCTGTAATCACAGACAAAAAGAATGGGGCATGCTTCCATGGTGTCACCAAGGTCCATGAAGTACCACTGATATATGAATAAACACATTAAAGTCAATGGGTATGTGTGCCCACAGGCAGCACACGTCTGTATGAAATATGGAATATTTCATTCCTACTCACCACAATTCCTCACCATTACAAACAATCTAGCATTGAAACAGTAATGACGTACGACACATACACACACGGCCTAATCTGCAGGTTTTAAACTCTTTCCAGAAAATATAGTACAAACATAATGGTAATATTTGATTTGGCACCACGGCAGGACTTTTTATGTGTATTATTATTATTTTTCACTCAGTGCTTCCTTGTAATAGTTTCCAGGAAATGTTTCCCCAAATATGAAAGAGTGCACAAGAGTACAGAGAGACAGAACGACAAAGCGGACACTACATAGCTGAAAAGTAGCGAATTGATCCCATTTTGAATGGGGTCGACAGTGGTGGCGGGGAGAGGTCAAAAGATTATGTATGGAGCTCAAAACTGGCCTTCACATTCACTGGGGCTGCACCTTATCTTCCCAATATTCACAACATGACATGAAGGGACAGAATTATGTGGAGCATAACACTTTTTCTCCTGAGGAATTTTCACGAAGATCATAAAAAGTCATACATAACATATTTATGTTATATGCCGGCAGTGTGTCTCTTCAGTGGCCAGCTTCTGGTCAAAGATGCATGCTAGATAATGGCAAACTATGTGATGTCTGACATTCAAAACTGCGTTGGTAGCCCTAGTCTAGGTGGGCTTCTCTAGGTGTTATCAGCAGTCGGGGACCAATATCAGTAGTAATAATTTAGAGCAACTGGACTTGTATTGTTTCTTGAAGATGTTTCCCTGCTCATTCGATATATGATGGTGCCGACAGATCCCATTCACTATAATGAGGTTGGTCAGGTCTCCGGTATGAATACTGGCATTTCATGGAATCTGGAACTGAACCTACGACGCAGATGTGAACCTAATCCACTTGTGTAAAGGGTCATTTATATTGTTGTGGTGGCCATGGAGTAGTCTCTTATCTGTAGTTTTATGATTTCTACAATCATGGAGTCTAGGTGACTGATCCATGAAGGGTTTCTGTAGTAATCAGTAGGTTCCACCTTAAAGGTTGCGGGAAGGCTGGATTGTTTATTTCAGGCATGCTCAACCTGAGGCCCTTCAGCTGTTTTAAAACTACAACTCCCACCATGCCCTGATGTAGGCTGATAGCTGTAGGCAGTCTGGGCATGCTGGGAGTTGTAGGGCCGCAGGTTGGGCATCCCTGGTTTATTTAAATCCTATGCATCCATAAAGCTATGAAAAGTGGTGTCTACAATTCCCTATGGATGTATCCCCCAAATCTCACCTTTTGATCTGCTTTTGAGATCACATTAGCCGGTCTGAGAACTACGTGTGCCATGATATTTCAGCACTACATCAACCTTTAATCTTCTCACATATGCAACATTATAATAACAACTGAAGAATAAAACTTATAATGCAATTTATAAAATGATACCAATGAATTAGAGGACCATAGAAGAATACAATAAAACAGAAGGCAAAAAGCAACTACAAACATAAAGGTCAAACAATTAGCTTTTATGTGTGTGGCAAATAACATAGGGCCATTAAAGAAGGAGTAGAACCATGAGCTGCATCATTAATGGTTAACATCTTTTCTTCTCTCACTAATGACATTACTCAGAGGCAATGAGTTAAAAGGATAAAGAAATAATATTAAGCACAGGAAGGCACCTGAAATTGGAAGGAGCCTTGTGTTATGTTGTGAGGATATTCTGTGTGCATTCAGCATCATCCGTGATTGGGGTTTTAAAAGATGCTCCAGTTGTATGTCTGACTGACAGGGCCTATTGATTTTTTAGGCTCCTGCCGTCATCAGTCTTCAGCCTTGCAGTGCCCATATGCTGAGGTTAGGGCGAGCTGGAAAGGGAGGGGGAGCGTGGTAAGGCATACCCCCTCCTTTGCTCCCTCCGCACATCCAAAAGTGAAGGGCCGTTGAAAGAAAATCAATCATGTCATAAGTGGGAAGCATCAAAAATGTTCCCCCTGTATGGAAAAGGCCCATCAGGCTGTCTCCACTCGGGAGCTGAGGTTAGGCACCTGTCAAATCAAGCTAGGTGAAAAGTATTAGATATGCCATTTAACCCCTGGGAGGGCTGCAAGAGCATAGGACTGTGTTTTTGCACTGGATATGACAAACCAAGCATCCGCACTTCATTTCTGAGACAAGTTATCTCCTCGCTTCTGTGCTCCCTTCAGCCATTCTCAAGAAGACTCTGTACCGTGGCTGCCGACTCATTATGGAGCACACCAGAACAGCTACAAGTGCTGAGGAATGCTAACTTATGTTTCGCCTTTGTGTCTGCGCCTAAAACACTGTCAGGCTTTCATCAACGCCAAGATAAGCTGCAGACCCTGGTCAAACCATGTAGTTTGCATTGTGTTTTGACCTCATGCTTTACATTTCCAAGCTGACAACATTTAAGGTATGTCATGTATGTAGCACCATCATATTCCACAGTGCCCTTCACGCAGTAGGGGAGAATTACTAAGCTAAATGCTTCGCCACACATTTATTATCATTTTAGACACGTTTTGCACCTTGCGTGACAGCTGGCGTGGCTGCGTGACAGCTGGCGTGGCTAAGTAGGAAAGGGGATGTCGTTTTAAGAGGCACCAATGTACATCTACAGTGCAAAAACATTTTTCTGCAAAGTGTCCAGCTATTAGGTGGTGTAAAGTTAGGCAAAAGTGTCTTACGATGCACCAAATTTATCATCCCGCATCGTCTCCTGTCACATACACACATCCTTGTACACATAGGCATGTTAATGGCCTCACGTGTTATTCATACAGTGCCTTGCAAAAGTATTCATCCCTCCCCCCTTGACTTTTTTCGGATTTTGTTACATTACAGCCTTAAGTTCAATGGTTTGTTAATCTGAATGTTATGTGATGGATCAGAACACAATAGTCTAATTGGTGAAGTGAAATGAGAAAAATATATAAATTAAACTATTATTTAGAAATAGAAAACAGAAAATTGGCATGTGCGTATGTATTCACCCCCTTTGTTAGGAAGCCCATAAACAACCAATTACCTTCAGAAGTCACATAATTAGTGAAATGATGTCCACCTGTGAGCAATCTAAGTGTCACATGATCTGTCATTACATATACACACCTTTTTGGAAAGGCCCCAGAGGCTGCAACAGCTAAGCAAGAAGCATCACTAACCAAACACTGCCATGAAGACCAAGGAACTCTCCAAACAAGTAAGGGACAATGTTGTTGAGAAGTACAAGTCAGGGTTAGGTTATAAAAAAAAATATCCAAATCTTTGATGATCCCCAGAAGCACCATCAGATCTATCATAACCAAATGGAAAGAACATGGCACCACAGCAAACCTGCCAAGAGACTACCGCCCACCAAAACTCACGGACAGGGCAAGGAGGGCATTAATCAGAGAGGCAGCACAGAGACCTAAGGTGACCGTGGAGGAGCGGCAGAGTTCCACAGCAGAGACTGGAGTATCTGTACATAGGACGACAATAAGCCGTATGCTCCATAGAGTTGGGCTTTATGGCAAAGTGGCCAGAAGAAAGCCATTACTTTCAGCTAACAACAAAAAGGTACATTGTGAGTTTGTGAAAAGGCATGTGGGAGACGCCCAAAATGTGTGGAGGAAGGTGCTCTGACCTGATGAGACTAAAATGGAACTTTTTGGCGATCAAAGAAAATACTATGTCTGGTGCAAACCCAACACATTACCCAAAGAACACCATCCCCACAGTGAAACATGGTGGTGGCATGCTGTGGGGATGTTTTTCAGCAGCCGGGACTGGGAAACTGGTTAGAGTTGAGGGAAAGATGGAAGGTGCTAAATACAGGGATATTCTTGAGCAAAACCTGTACTACTCTGTGCGTGATTTGAGGCTAGGACAGAGGTTCACCTTCCAGCAGGACAATGACCCCAAACACACTGCTAAAGCAACACTTGAGTGGTTTAAGGGGAAACGTGTAAATGTGTTGGAATGGCCTAGTTAAAGCTCAGATCTCAAACCAATAGAAAATCTGTGTTCAGACTTAAAGGGAACCCGTCACTGGGACTTTTTGTACAGAGCTGAGGACATGGGTTGCTAGATGGCCGCTTGCACATCCGCAATATCCAGTCCCCATTGCTCTCAGTGCTTTTATTGTGTAATAAAAACGATTTGATACATATGCAAATGAACCTGAGATGAGTCCTGTCCCTGAGATGAGTCCTGTCCCTGAGATGAGTCCAGTGACAGGACTCATCTCAGGTTCAGTTGCATATGTATCAAATCGTTTTTTTTACACAATAAAAGCACACAGAGCTATGGATATTGTGGATGTGCTAGCGGCCATCTAGCAACTCATGTCCTCAGCTCTGTACAAAAAATCTCTGTGACAGGTTTCTTTTAAAGATTGCTGTTCACAAGCGCAAACCGTCCAACTTGAAGGAGCTGGAGCAGTTTTGTAAGGAGGAATTGGCAAAAATCCCAGTGGTAAGATGTGGCCAGCTCAGAGACTTATCCAAAGCAATATCCAAGGTCGTGAGGCAAAAAAAGTCAAGGGGGTGAATACATTTGCAAGGCACTGTATCTAATGTAAAATGCATTAGGGAGCATAGCTATAGGGGGTGCAGAGGTAGCAGTCACACCTGAACCTGGTGCCTCCAAGGCCCAGATGTCCCTTTTATTAAGAAGACAGTGTTATAATTGGCACATGGTAAGTGGAGGGCCCTTTTAGCGATTTTTCATTGGGACCTAAAGCTATACTCTTTTCTGCCTAACTTTGTGTTGCCTAGGTGCCCTAAGTACATACTACCTATTGATATTGAAGGTCCCTATTTTCTAAGAGGCGCTATGTGATTTTTTTTTTTCATCAGGTTCTGTGTATTTTTCTCAGTTACATGACCCCATTCCAGTTAGAGAGACCTGTACATTGTCAAAGAACTTGGCCTTTGACCTCCTTCCCTGGCCTAATTGCTTCATTATATCACCAGTAGTGGAAAGGAGATCTAGACACTTTATACTTGTTGTGGCAACAAAGTTGAAATGGAGAATATATCTACTGTACATGTTCCAAATTCTGATGGCAGTTTTATTTTTTTCACTTACTATATTTGGGAATAAATCCTTATGATTAAGGATCATTTTCTTACAGAAATACTATGAGGGAGATTTACAGGATCAATCAAGGAGGAACATGTTATTTGATAATGAAGTGTTCCATTCTTTGACACTGGAGCTCCTGCTGCCTATATGAGTAAAGCCTGAGGTATCTGGATATTTCACCTGTTGTACCATAGAGGTAGACCATGCAGCTCCTGTAGGGTACATGGAGAGAGGAGTTGGTTACATCAATATTAACAAACAAAAATGTGAAAAATTAAGGCAATGATCTTGGAACAGAAATGTGTGGCAAGCAAGCAGGTGGTTAGGGGAGTGGTGGCACTTCATAAGAGGGTCCATTCTTTGCTATGGGCCTACTAACCCATTTCTAAGCCCCTGACTACAGTGTATGAAAGATATCGTGTTAGACTAGTCAGCAGTAAAGCAAATGGCTGTTTCTTAGCAAGCTCATTAAAAATCTGGCCAGATAAAGGTTGGCCAATGAATTTCAAGGTGCTCTGTCCCTTTGTTCTCTAGGCCAATGAATTTCAAGGTGCTCTGTCCCTTTGTTCTCTAGGTCTATTAGAGGGTTTCTCTCATGCATTCTCCGCCATCTCTATGGCAGGTCTGTGAAAAGTTTAGGAGAAGGAGTTGTTGAGGGAGCAAGCATTCAGCCAACTGCTATCTAATGTGTATGGCCAGGTTAGCTACTTGTATATTGAACAGGCAAATTTTGAGGCCCAAAGTTGGAACCCAAGGCTATATCTCTGACGAGAACAGGAGCTCTCAAGTCACAGGGGCAAGGCCAAGGACAGTTCACTTTAATAGGAAATAAGCTGTATTCTGTAGAGACCTAATTATTAAAATAAAAACTAAAATTGTGACCCATTTCAACTAATTTTCCAGCCAAGCCTAGTCTAATTAGCGGTCATTTAAATAGTTGCTATGAACAACCCTTTCAATTTTATTTTTTGATATGTTTTATTTGCTATCAAGATAAATGACCAGTTAAATCTATGGGATATAGAAATGGACACATGGCATACCTAGTAGTAAAAATAAAATATATTCTTGCTGGAACACTACTGCGGGTTAAAATATGTAATTAATTGACTATACAGGCACTTCTTCTTCATAAAGGGCTTAATTTCTCACCAGAGCTGTCATATTGACAAGATAATATGTCATCCATATATGTAGGGAAGAGAAATGAAATATTTCCACACTGATTTACTGTTCTGCATAAACAGTATGTAATATTCTACGTATATGACAATGTAACACGATGTATAGCAAAATTATGAAAAGCATCCAATAGTCCAGAAATTCTTTTAGTACATAACTGCAAATTTACAATACCACGAGCAAAAGGCTGCAGAGAGAACGACAAGTGTTAAATCCATCTTAGTAAAATTTCTTTTAGTATTTTATATATGGTCAATTTGATAAAACACGTTCATACAGGTTGTCCAGCCTTTACTAGGTGATGGCCTATCCTCAGGAAAAGCCATCACAAGATGATCGGCGGGGGTTCCTACAACCAGCGACTCCCGCCGATCAGTTGTTTGGGTGTTGCTCCATTATCAGAGGTCGTGTCGTAACCACACAGCTCAACCTTTTTGTGGAGTCAATGAGAGCAGAGCAGTAGTAATGAGCTCCTTCCACTAGAACAGGGATGGCCAACCTGTGGCTTTCCAGCTGTTGTAAAACTACAACTCCCACCATCCTTTGCTGTAGACTGATAACTATAGGCAGTGTGGGAATGCTGGGAGTTGTAGTTTTGCAACAGCTGGAGAGCCTCAGGTTGGCCATCCCTGCACTAGAAGGTTGATGGAGCTCAGTAGTTCTGGCGCCAAGTTCTGGCAACGGAGCTATACCCAACCTGATCGGATCCTGAAGATAGGCCATCACTTAGTAAAGGCTGGACAACTTCTTTTTGAGGGAGATGTATTAATATTGTTATACCGTTAGAAAGGATAAAACTTTATGAGCCACGCACCTTTTTGAAGTAAAAAATATAGTAATTTTCTGCAAAGAAAAGGTGACTTAGTTGTCCATAGCAACCAATCAGATTGATCCTTTCACCTTCCAAAGGAGCTCTGAAAAATGAAAGGTGGAGTCTGATTGATCGCTATGGCCAACTAAGCCAGCTTTCTTTAGCACCGGTTTTGATAAATCTCCCCTCATGTGTTCCACTGTGCTGCCATTTGTAAAAAAAATCAAAAAAATCAATAGGCCACAGTTATTAAAACTGTTCTTGTTGTCCATAGCAGCTAATCATGGCTCAGCTTTCATTTTCGATTCTGCCTTGAAAAAATGAAAGCTGCAGTCTGATTGGTTACTGATAAATAAGGCCAAAGAGATAGAGTTATGCTTGTTTAAAACGCTTTTACAGGCTACAATTTGGCATATTAAGCCAATGAGTCGGGTGGAAATTGTAGACACTTGTGTAATTTTTTGCATATTTTATTTTTTATTGTACTGTGAAATGCACAAAGCACCATCATCTAGCACCCTACCTATAGCGAAGGAACCTGGTATAAATGTGCCGCAGCAGGCGCAAGTAGTTCAATCATGACAATTCCTTCTCAGAACTCCAGGCAACTTTTGTGAAAACCAACCGCTTATTTTAAAATAGATCTTGTATGAAAATGTATGAAAGGTATTGACCTAGATTTGTCACCCGGTATGAAAATTTTTCCACAAACCAAAAAGTTTTCAAGACCCAAACTCGATAATCTATTGGTAAATACTTCCCAAAACTGGAAAAATGCTGCAGGTTTTGTTCTTTGCTTATTTTTTTCTCTTTGTTTTTTTTTTTTTAATATACATATGTGCAAACCTATATACAGTTTTAAAGGTTGATGCTATTAAGACACAATTCAGCCCACCTCAATGGTCGCCAAGGAGGACCAATTTTATGGCTTGGTAATATAGGCAGTTGCCTACTACCCACACTTACCAGGGAGCACCATGATAACGGGAACCCAAGGGACATACAAAAACCACTCAACATTATTTAACAGTGCATGGCAGTATTGTTTTGAATTGCAGCATTATCTGTCAACTATATGGCAGTATTTAGTGGGCTCTTAAAGGACTCTTGCGCCGCAATCTGCACCAAAATTTCTGGTTATTAAATGACCCCCTATGGTACTATGTTACATTGGTGCATGTGCTGTAGAGCCCAGTGTATTTGCTGGGACAAAAACATGATTACCGCGCATGCGCCTATGTGTAGTCGTACATCACTTGCATGAGAAGACAGGGCTGACATAGGTGCCAACTGTCCTGAATTTACAGAGACTGTCCCTCGTTTTCAGAGACAGTCCTGGCAAATTCGGGCTGTCCTGGCTGAAAGTGGGTGGGTTTAACAATAACCCTGCCTATAAGTGGACATTTTGGGGTGGAGTTGGGGTATTCCCAAGCGGTTTTGGATGCCCCAATTTTACCAACCTAAACGTTGGTAAATATGGGCTAGGCAAGATGATGTACTGGCCTGGCTTTATTAAAACAGTTCCTGATGACAGACTCCTTTTAAGGGAGTGTTACTTTGATACTGCATATTATTTGAGCACTATATGGTGATATTATATAGGCTGAGCCTGTACATAATAGTATGTTTGTGACACCATATGGTAGTATACTGATATATGGGCTAAAATTCTGAGAATAACTGCTTAAAAATTGCAAATACGGGAAAAGGGCTACTTTGCTTGTTATATGGGCGTAGCTATAGGGGGTGCAGAGGTAGCAGTCGCTACCGGGCCCAAGAGCCTGAGGGGGCCCAAAGACCCTTGTGCCGCATAAGAAGACACACAAAGCACTGAGGGAAGGGGGGCCCAGGCTGAACTCTTGCACCAGGGCCCATGAGCCGTTAGCTACGCCCCTATATGAAACCATCTCTGCTCACCCATTTATGAGCCCTTTCAACCATTCAACAGAACCAGTTGGGATCAGGTGCCACACTTTTGTCAGCACATTACAGGGACACTTTATGGGTCATTTTTCAGGTGCTAGCTCAGCTAGTGTATAGGGAAACTAGCTCCATTTATAAAAATGCCCAGTACTAGACTATGTGTCAACTGTGTTCCCTCCAGATGGAAGATCAGAATCTGTGGTGGCCATGGTCATACCATGCCTCTGCACTATGGGCAACTAAATCAGTTTCCCTTTGCACCATTTCTGATAAATCTCCCCAGGATTTGTTATAACTAGTATATAGCAGTACCGAACCTGGTGACTAGACCTTCTGCAATGTCCTCTATGTGACACATTGATGGTTGGTAAAATGAGGTCAATGCTCACAAGTCATATCCTTCTACTTTCCAGGCCAATGCTCAGGGAGTACTAAAACTCTCACCTATTCTCCTGTCTGCACCCAGCATTTGGTGTCTAATAATGATCACTCCAGGGATTGACAGGGCCTCTGACTTATACAAGGGCCCATTAGGAGCCAGGAAGTGTCCCTTCCGACACAGGAACTGAGCCATTAGCTCCAGTCTGTCTGTGACATTAACTTTCTGAAGCTCCTGTTACAAAGTGAAGAGATGCAGCAGTCAAGGGGACAGGAGCCAAAGATCCCCGGGGCAAAAAGGCAAAAATTATTTATTTAACACTATACTGTGCTGACAGGAAGAGTGACATTCTGACCTGGAGAGCTTGCAGTCATTGCAGCCATGGACATGAGAAAAGTAACTAACTCAAGAAATGCAAATACCGTTTTACCTTAAAAGTATAGGGTTTGTGTAACAAATAGTGCTCATCTATCTATCTATCTGTCTATCTATCTATCTATCTATCTATCTATCTACAATAATATCTATCTATCTTATATCTATCTATCTATCTATCTATCTATCTACAATAATATCTATCTATCTACAATAATATCTATCTATCTATCTATCTATCTATCTATCTATCTCATATCTATCTATATGTATATCTATCTATCTATCTAATATCCATCTATCTATATTTCATCTATCTGTCTGTCTGTCTGTCTGTATATAGATAGATAAATAAATATATATATTTATATCTTGCATTATCTATCTATCTCATATCTATCTATCTATATATATATCTATCTCATATCTATCTATCTGTATATCTCTCTATCTATCTAATATAGCATATCTATCTACCAGTATATCTATCTATCTATCTATCTATCT
Organism: Bufotes viridis; assembly: GCA_033119425.1. NCBI lineage: Eukaryota > Metazoa > Chordata > Amphibia > Anura > Bufonidae > Bufotes > Bufotes viridis. The sequence continues at coordinate 415,340,705 of CM065590.1, read as the reverse complement.
ATCTATCTATCTATCTATCGTTCATCTTATATCTGTCTGTCTATATATGGATAGATAAATAAATATATATATTTATATCTCGCATTATCTATCTATCATCTATCTATCTATCTATTATCTATCTGTCTATCTATTTTTCTATAATTTCCTATTTATCTATCTATTTATCTATCTGTCTGTATGTAGATAGATAGATAGATAGATAGATAGATATTTATATCTCTTATCTATCTATCTATCTTAATTATCTTTCTGTCTGTATATAGATAAATACATATATATATTTACATATCTCCTCATCTTTTTATCTATCTATCTATCTATCTATCTCATATCTATCTATCTATTTTATATCATTATCTATCTATCTATCTATCTACCTATCTATCTATCTATCTCCTATCTATCTATCTATCTATCTCCTATCTATTTATCTATCTACTGTATCTACCTTGCATCCTTGTGTATATTCCCTATTCTCTAATATTCAGACATATCCACACTACATAGGCTCATATCCCAGGTAAACGTACCTGCAGGTGAGCACCACAGTCCTTTCCAACAGCTGATCGGCGGGAGATTCAGAGAGCCGGACCCCAAGCGATCTTATATTGATAGCTTGTCCTGACAATAGGCCTTCAATAGTAGAAATCATGTACTTAAAACAGTGAGGCATGTGAGTAAAGCTGGCCATGGGGAAAGGGGAATCTGCCAGACACCATTGATGCCACTGATCTCCCAGGGGAACAAAGGATTGGGCATGTTAAAAGTCATCCATGTTTTCCTAGGCCGTGGTCCATATACATTAGCTTGACTGAGGGCTTACAATCTATGAGACCCCTGCGCATATTGCCCACATGAGCTTACAATCTATAGTACCCCTACTCATATTACATTTTCTATTAACATATAATAATCCCTACAAATAGTTTAACAGGACTCATACAAAAATGTTACCCCACTGAAACATTTCCCCATGTGTAAGAGCAGCGGTTTGAATACGGATGAACGCTTGCATGTACTTGTGTATATCATCAAGACAGCGATGTTCCATGGAGCCATTATACATTGCATATATTGTGAAATAAGGCAGCTTTTTAGCATAAACACTCATTTCACATAATTTCCCTTGGTGACTATAGCCTTCTTGCCAATTTCCGACTTTAATAAAGAAAAGCTAATTAGTGAGGAACTGTTGATTGGTTAGCTGGTGTAATTAACACAGGTGATGCTAATGACTTGCAACGAAACCCAGTAGTTTATGGGAGAAATAAACAGTGGAAAGAGGCAATGCTTTCACACGTCTGGAAGACATCGCACACTTCATAGCTGGGTCCCACCGAGGATGACAGCTCGGATCCCGGGAGAGAATGAAAGGTTCATTAGTGGGTTAATAATGACTTGGAACATTTCCGAGCAATGTAAAGGGAATGGCGGTGTGTATATTAGTGAGGATGACTATTGTCGGGGCTTGCAAGGGCCATATGTTATTTATGAAATGCCATTCAATGGTGGTTGCCCATTTTACCACTCCCATCTGTGGTGGTGTTGCCACGTACATATGGTATTATAGTCCCGAAGCTTTTTTATCATTTCTAATATGCCCGGAAGAAAAGTAGTGACTGGAGACATACTGTATTTCTAGACTGACCTTATTATAAGGGGATTTGGGCAACTGATGCAGATTTTTCATAGAGCACCTACCACTAGAAAGACTTAGCCATATGTAATGTCACACCCTAAGCCGCCCCAAACTAAAAAGAAGAGTGACCCATATGGTAATGCAGATTAATAACCCCAGAACTTCCTTAGGTTATAGGAAATGCTGAGTGTTACTAAATATAAAAGGGTCTTTCTAGTGGGTGTCCCATATTATCAACAGACATACTCAGCTCCGACAGTCCATGAGTCCTATTGACCTTCCATTCAGTTCTTATGTAGGTGACAGGAGAACTAGAATGTTAATGCTTGTGCCAACCATCACTGAGCACCCATACAAATCAGTGGCATTCAGTTTACGGTCCTGAGGAAGGGCATCCTATCTATAGAGCAATTTTATGGTCCACTAGGCATATGATATAGTGTTACCTGTGACGTCTAACCTTTGATTTTCTTTTTTCTTTCTTCTTGGTTTCAGAATAGGCAAGTGGGCTAATACACCGATTGTCACTCTATACAAATTTGTGTTCTTTGGGTTTCCATCCATTCTTGTTGTCAAATATACTGGAACTCTCATAGAACCCCCTTGATGATCATTGTAGACAGCAGGGTCTATTAGGGTACGTTGCGTTGCATTGATAAATGGATCCGTCATAGCACCTGGCCTTCCGGAGACTATGATGCTAGTATGAACAGGGCCTATTGCATTTAAATATCTGGGGTTTAGCCAATCACAATGCAGACAGGGCTCTCTTGCTATCATGTGATTGGCTAAAATTCAGCACATGACAAGTAGGACCAGAACTCACGTTCCAGGGTCTCCTATCTGCCACATAAATTCAGGTTGTCATTTACCCCACTGAGCAAGCTATAAAATAATAGTAAGCACCCTCATTCTTAAGAGGAGCTGTCTTCTTCTTTACAGGATAACTTGAATCACCTGGGCTCTAGTACAAAATCGGTACCACAGCTTACATGTACCATCTGGTCCCTCAATTTACAATATCAACTTGAGTTCATAACTCTATGGAAAACTGGTAATTGATTCCAAAGCACCAAATGGTCATCACACCCCCCCACCCCACCCCCCACCCCCACGCCTCCGGCCAGACCCATGAAGGGAATCCTACTTACCTGCTTCCTGCACTGGCTCCCTGCTCTTTCTCTTCCTGGCCTTGGCTGCTCTCACTGTAAATATCTAGTTTAATGCCACCTGTAGCCCATTGTTGTGACCTGCTCCCCTACAATCTGACACATGACGCATCAAACTGGATGTTTAAAGGGAGGGAACACAGTGGTGCAGCCCACACTGGGAAGAAAAGGAGCGTGAAGCCAGCGCTGGGAAGCAGGTAAGTAGGCTTCTCTTCACAGGTCTGGCCAAGAGGGGGGGCTTGCCAGGAATAGATGCTGGAAGCTGTAAATCAATGCCTATCATGTGTGCAGGAGCTTCTTCAGGGTCCTGTATAGCGCACAGTAGACCTGAAAAATAAAATGAAGCCCTTCTCATCCGACATCTAAAGAAGCAGCTCATTCTGGTACAGACAGAGGGAAGTACAGAAGATGTAGTACCGCTCTGTACTGTAAATAGATAAATAGCCATGCTGAACGGTCTGAGACATTGTATGTTGAGTCTAGTTTCAAGATACCATGGTCCAAGAAAGACCATTGTAAGGCGAAAATATTGTATCTTGAGGCCGTTGAACTGGTATCTTCCTATGTGGCAGGGGGCCTATGGACTCTCTCCTGCAGCAGGATCCAGGTGGGACTGCTACCTCTGCACCTCCTAGAGTTTTGCCCCTGATGGGGAGAATAAATTACTTCCAAAGGAGTATCTGTTCAGAAGATACTATAGCTTTGGTTAAGCCGATGCATTGAGAGCCATCTAGCAGCTATTGTCAGTGTTCTGGATAGGCGTGACAGTCACAGTAATGTATCACCGCTCTACCTCTCTCCCTCTGACATTTTAACGTTATCTTGTTTTACCGCGTCAGCTGAGTGCTGCTGTTGCTGGCAAATTAAACTGTGAACTCACAAAGTGGGCAGCAATAAATACAGATTATGGTGGTTCAGCGTGCACAAGTCCTGCCTCACGAAAGCCATGATAAAGAGCGGATGTAAACAAAGCACAATGACTTTAACGCCTTAAGTGCTTCGCCCTGATCATATCCAGCTCACATTATCTTATTGGGTCTTACAGTTCGATCATAATCCTATTTCGGAAATTATCTTATGATTTTAAGGTGATATACAGTAGTGGGCTGGACATCCAGTGCTATACTAATGTACTTGGAAGATAAGATATATTGTAAGGATGGTGCCTCACCGCAGGCTAGGTGCATCCAGTGCAACTGGCTTCTCATCGCAACTAGTTTACTGCCAAATGTTGTTGAAAAAAGGTGATAAGAAAAGGAAATAGAAGTCATTGAGGTTTCATGTCATTTAATATTGAATTAAAACACTGATTTATCGTGGTTTCCTACACGATTTTCGGTGACAATAAAGGCAATGAGTAGTGTGTACAGGTGAAAAATCACAATGCAACAGCGCTCTGCAAACCAAATAAAGTACAATAATGCCATAGTAATAGAAAACATTCTGGTGCTAATGCTACACTTATTTTGTAAATGTGAGATTTTTGGCAAATCCATTTTGTACAAAATTATTTGGGCCCGTCTGCCAAACGTCAAGGCGATCTCTGTAAGACGGGAACCTAACACAAATGCTTCCTGTTATGTGACATAACGGCCACTATAAAATTCAGGGAGTGCTGGTTCCACATGCATGCTGATAAAAAGCAGAGTGGACCCAGCATGCATGTGGAACCTGCACTCCCTAAATTTTAGGGTGGCCGTTATGGCACATAACAAGTAGCATTTAATGTTAGGTTCCCATCTTATAGAGATGGCCTTAAAGTTTGGCAGACGGGCCCAAGTAATTTTGAACAAAATGTATTTGCCAAGAATATCAAATTTGCAAAATAAGCGTAGCATTAGCACCAGAATGTTTTCTATTACTATGGCATTATTATACTTTATTTGGTTTGCAGAGCGCTGTTACATTGTGATTTTTTCTTTGTGTTTCTAGTCATGGCAGCGCGCACCTGCGCATTGGAATGTGCTGACTGACCCCCTTTTTCTTTGTAGTGCGTACAGGGGATCATCACTTTTTATGGATCCTCAGGGCTGGGGGAATTTACTAAGACCAGTGTTTCATATACTGGTTTTCATCCAAGCTGTGCTGTTGTGAGATGCAAAAAGGCACAGGCTCTTCATGGCCCGTCTGCACCCGTAAAACAAAACCATGACAGCTATGAGGTAGTAGATTTATGCTAGTTTTTGGGCTAAATTCTAGTAAATTGTCAGGCTGTGGGACCATGCTCCCTCTTGATAAGTCTCATTGCTTTTTTTTTTTAGTGGACAGATCGTGGCCAAAAGTCTCAAAAATTGGCATCTTTTGTTCTCCAGCGTTGTGGTGTCAGATCATTGATATACTCCCCTACCCCACTCTTTGTGGTGGATCGTCTCCTGCTTATATCATGGTACCAGCTTCATGGGTAATTAGACACTGAATACCTCTCCTATTTGCTCACTATTATGTAATCACTCTATGGTACTGTTATTTGGCACTGTATGGAAGTCTTACAGTCTGACAGTATTATTTCCAGACATTTTCCTTCACACGTACATGGAAAATGTGAGAACCCACCACCCTACAAATGTTTTTCTCAAGGAACCCCAAAAACTTTCATCTGGTCCTTTGGACCCTGAAGGGCATATCCATATGTATTGGAATGCACTGCTATTTTACAGCCTTTGTCCTGTACTGCTCTAAGTACAGTATGTGCCACTTTGGCATTCTATTCATGAACCAGGAAGATCATGATGAATAATATCTTAGTCTTTACCCAGGTGCAGCCAAAAATATTCATTTTGTTAGATGAAAAAGTTATCCCTCAAATCAGTCATCCTTGATCGGATCAACAGAATAATGACAACATCTATGGTCATCTCTTCATGTAGGCACTTCTGAATTACCGTATTACCAATTGTAGAATAATGAGATTGGAGAGGACATCCCCGATACATAAGGGCAAAACTTTCCCCTTATTTCCTATAAGGACGGAGAGACTTTCTTGATAAAAGAGCAGGGTGCGGAAGCTGAAGGAAGCTCTTTGGGGACCTAGGGACTTGTCTGTCCAGCTCTATAATAATCAGAGGTGAGTTATGATGCTGTTAGAGGCCCTGGTGTCTGCAAACTGCCTCCTTGGAACATCCGCCTTATCACTCACAAATCTGGGAACACTTTGTCACCAAAGGAGAATGAACAGGAGAGAGTAACCAGACTCATTTCCGACTTTCTCCTCGCCTCCCAACCCTGGCTTTGCAGAGCCATTAGAACAGAGATTATCATATTTAAAACCTGTGATGACACCATGGTACCCATCGTAATGATTAATATGCTCATTAAAAGACGCCGATGGGCTAGTCTAATTAGAACATGGATCTTCCTAAAGGACGTTGCAGGGTCGGGAATATGAAGTATTTCTCATAACATAAAGTAGGGATTAATTATGCTACTAAATACTACCCTGTGAGATTTACATATGGATCTGATCAGAAACACGAGGTTATAGCCAAAGTGCAAGTGCTTAACGGCTTTATTAAGCAATGGAACACATCCACTGCAGCACTGTGGACTTTTCTAGAGCAAAGCAAAGATTGGTCCTTGCCCTTTACATCCATTTCGCATTTGATGGCTTAAAGTTTCGCAGGAGGTTTGGCAGAAGTTGGTCTTCCCGCAAGTTAGAGAACCTTCAGTGCTAGATGTAGACCTGTATAAGGTTTTCTAGGTTAAAGCTGACCCTTGACTCCTGGAACCGTTCATAGGCATTGTAAGACCCAACGTGAAATCCACTTAGAAGGCATGAACGTTATATAACTGAAGCCGCATGTAAATGATACATTAATAGTCTACAATAAAGACCAGTGGCAGAAGGAGAAGTATAATATCTTGGCCTCTTGCCTATTCTCAATTTATGAGCTGGAACATCACATACATATTTCATGAATGATGACCCACTAAAACACTCTATGCTCTGTAATGTATCTGATTAGTGTCATACTTTAGAACACAGTAGGGGAAATTTATCAAAATTGGTGTCAAGGAAAACTGGCTTAGTTGTCCATAGCAACCAATCAGATTCCACCTTTCATTTTCCAAAGGAGCTCTGAAAAATGAAAGGCGGAAGCTGATTGGTTGCTCTAAGCAACTAAGCCAGTTTTCCTTTACACTAGTTTGGATAAATGTCCCCTAGTATTTTTTTTTTCCTTACAAAGCACCAGTAACATGTGCTAAAACTGTAAAATATATATTTAATAGCTTTTTCAATGGATCTGAATCTCCATCCAAATGACTACAGCAACACTTAGGATTTGGATGTGGATAGAAACTTGAATGCTTAGAATGTCCCCATGACGACACTGAGATTTATCAAAATTGGTGTAAAGGAAACCTGGCTTAGTTGCCCATAGCAACCAATCAGATTCCACTTTTCATGTTTCAGAGCTCCTTTGGAAAATGAAAGGATCAATCTGATTGGTTGCTATAGGCAACTAAGCTAGTTTTCCTTGACACCAGTTTTGATAATTATAACAATATATACTGTAAGGGGCGTTAAATTGAAGTTCTCCATTACAGAGTGTACGGAGGTGCAGTGATCTGGCTCCATACTCTGTTTACTACCAGAATCTTGACTACTGGTAACAGCTGATCGATGGCGGCACTGGGTGATCTGAGATTGATGACCTGTCCTATGGATAGGTCACCAATGTGTTAGTCCCGGAAAACCCATTTAAATGGGGTGTCTGAGATTAGAAAAAAGGATCTGCTCATTTTCCAGAAACAGTGCCACTCATGGTCCGAGGCCCCATTCAAGTCAATGGGTCCGGAAAAAATACAGAACGCGCGCGGAACCCATCCGTATGTCATCTGTATTTCATCCATATTTTGCGGATCTATACTGTAGAAATGCTATGCCCAGCCCATATTGCTCACATGTTTAGTGATTAATGAGTTACTGTTTCCGTTTCCCATCCGAAAAAAACGGATCGCATACGGAAAATATATGGATATGTTTTGTGGAATAACGGAATGGAAGAGGACTTAAATCAGAGAAAAAAAAACACCTCAGATGCAAAACAACGGATCCGTGAAAAATGGACCGCAAAACAACAAAGGTAGTAAGCCCTTAGTCAGTATTAGTAAATCTGCCCCAGTATATTCCAGTCAGGAAAGTGCATATGTATAACGAGTATGACTGCAGAATGGCTCTTTCATACATCTCCTGAGTGGAGATGCCTCCTGACATGCGCTATAATCCATTCCTAGTAGCTGACATCCTCGTGAATAATACTACAAACCCGTGTCTCATCATTAGAAAGAGATGTGTTTCTATCTGAAACGGAACAGGCTGACATCGTATCTACTGTCGCTGGGAATTGATGTCCTCATTTGTAGCATTGTATATAATTGCTTGAATCATATTCCTTTCAGTGCTCTTTATTTCCAAGCATTTTTCACGGCACGCTCAACCTGAGAGCTGTGTGCCCGACTAGATAAAAATCATGAATGCTGCTAAGTAATTGCGTGTACAAACTCATTGGCCCTATCTTATCATTAAGAATAATATGGATATTTGTTGCTTTATTCAGTATCATACCTTCATTTCTGAGAGTTATGTGCTACCAAAAATATTGGGATAGACTGAGAATGTTGTGGAGTCCCTCAAATAATAGAGTGTGTACCACGGGCCCATGTGGCCTAATGAGGAAACCAGCTTAAGTTGTCCTGTTCTCCTAACCCATGTGGTCATTTCTGAAAGTTATGTACTACCAAAAATATTGGGATGGACTGACAATGTTGTGGAGTCCCTCAAACAATAGAGTGTGTACCACAGGCCCATGTGGCCCAATAAGGGGACCAGTTTAAGTTGTCACGTTCTCCTAACCCATGTGGTCATTTCTGAAAGTTATGTGCTACCAAAAATATTGGGATAGGCTGAGAATGTTGTGGAGTCTCTCAAACAATAGAGTATTTACCACGGGCCAATGTGGCCCAGTGAGGAGACCAGTTTAAGTTGTCACGTTCTCCTAATCCATGTGGTCATTTCTGAAAGTTATGTACTACCAAAAATATTGGGATAGACTGAGAATGTTGTGGAGTCCCTCAAACAATAGAGTGTGTACCACAGGCCTATGTGGCCCAATAAGGAGACCAGTTTAAGTTGTCACGTTCTCCTAACCCATGTGGTCATTTCTGAAAGTTATGTGCTACCAAAAATATTCCGATAGACTGAGAATGTTGTGGGGTCCCTCAAACAATAGAGTGTGTACCACAGGCCTATGTGGCCCAATAAGGAGACCAGTTTAAGTTGTCACGTTCTCCTAACCCATGTGGTCATTTCTAAAAGTTATGTGCTACCAAAAATATTGGGATAGACTGAGAATGTTGTAGAGTTCCTCAAACAATAGAGTGTGTACCACAGGTCCATGTGGCCCAATGAAGAGACCAGTTTAAGTTGTCACGTTCTCCTAACCCATGTGGTCATTTCTAAAAGTTATGTGCTACCAAAAATATTGGGATAGACTGAGAATGTTGTAGAGTTCCTCAAACAATAGAGTGTTTACCACAGGCCCATGTGGCCCGATGGGGAGACCAGTTTAAGTTGTCATATTCTCCTAACGGTAACCCATGTGTGCTATTAAGCTGAGAGGTGCTCCTCTCCACAGCATCGCCACAGCGAAGTACGGAGAGGCAGCGCCATGTTACAAAATAGCATAGAAGAGGGCATTTAAAGTAAATTAGAAAAACATAGCCTATTTTTTTTTCAGATATATCACCATTGTATCTGGTATAGCCGCTTGATCCCATTCACTGTACAGCGAATTACAAACAATTACAAACACAGCCTGTAGAAAAGCAGTGGTGCTGTTTCTGGAAGAAAGCAGCAATGTTTTTCTAATGTTTTAAAACCCCTTGAATGTTGACTATATAGGGATCCTTTTCCTCATGTTACACCCTTGCCCTCAGATATGGTTATTCCCATTGGAGTTTAGGACTGTCCCATTGAACACAGTAGAAATAGTATAAATGAAATGGTAATATCTCTGTATAAAATTCTTATTTTCTCAGGGGAACTTTAGAGGAACCTCTAATGTTTACTGATAAGGTAGAGGGCTCTTTGACCTATCTCAGTTGCATTTATATGGTTTTCACTACAAACTCTACCCCCTATAGAATAGTAAAAACGGATTCTTCATGCTGGACAACATCAGTGTCAAATTACTTTGGATCCATGTGCAGCTGTAGCAGACTCAATTTGTTATTGAACTTTTCGGGACCACATTGCTTGTCTATCTTCTTAGGTCATATGATGGTTGGTTAATGTGCAATGCATATCCACAGACAATGCATTGTGCCAAATGACATACTCTGCTCTGCTACGACTGTAAGCATGAGATTCTGGTTCAGACACCCTGTTGTATTGAACCTGACGACCTTGACCGGGTCCTTGTATCATCTGCCGGCGTGGACATCACAAATTAGACGTCAGGCTGATGAGTGTATGCGCTAAACTGATTTAGCGCATAGGCAACATCTGCTTCGAATATCCTGATTCAAAATCAGTTTTTCCGTCCCGAGATTACTTGTAGTCTGCATTAAACCGCGATCATGTGCCAGCATATCAATATACCTGCGGCAAATAGATCTTTCCCTTTTCTTTATTGTGAGTGTTGCGTTTGTCACCGGGTCAACAAGCTGCACAATATCTTGACGACTCTCGTTAGTAATAAAATATTTCTCCGAAGGCGGTGGGGACTGCGGTGGCACACAGCGGCACACTCTTGTTCCAGTATTGGTTTGTGTGGATGCCTTTTGTGTTTTTTTGTGTATTGATGGGCCGAGCGGCTGACAGCGTTGTTTATCTCCGCTCCGAGTCTCCGCCTCACAAGCTGCTCCTGACTTTATCAAATTACTTCTACCAAGTCCCAGGGCACCATCAACATTACTTCAAATCTGTCACAACTGGCATTCTGCGGGCGTGCTTGAAAGGATGGTTAACAGGTCTGATCGTTGGCACAGATGTGTGACATAAACAAACACATCTCTTCCACAGGCTTTGTTAATTCTTCTTTTGCTTGTGGAAAGATGTGAGAGGAGGAGAAGGGGCTGGAAGGGAAATTAGCAGGATATTGATACCCACCATCATCCCAGCCGCCCCGTCCTGCAATCAGCTGCACTTCTCCTGGATTTTGGTTACTTAGACAAACAATAGGGTCATACAAAAGGGCAGGAGTGGATAGCTGGGACTGGGATGAATTTAAAGGAGCAATAAAGATTTTTAGAAAAATGAATGGCGGATAAAAGTGTACTGGCGAAGGTGTCTGAGGGGGTATTTTTGGCCTAATTAAACCGCTCATTAACACAACCATATTTTTATTCCGCTGATGCATAAAATGTGGCATGCACACCGTTGTTTGTTCTGCAGTCCCGCAAAAAAAATAGAACATTTTGTGGACAAGAATAGGCATTGTTACAATAAGTTCGCAAAAAAACTATGCAACTCAGACGTCATCCGTATTTTTTGTGGACCGCAAAACACATACGGTCGTGTAAATGCACCCTAAAACACATTTTTCAATGCCGTTCTGTCGCATTTTGGGAGATTAAGGCCTCTTTCACACTAGCGTTTTTACTTTCCGTCCTAGAGTTCCGTCCTCGGGGCTCTAGGACGGAAAGATACTGATCAGGATTATCCCAATGCATTCTGAATGGAGAGAAATCCGTTCAGTCATTAAAAAATGACTGAAGGACGGATCCGTCCTTCAGGTGTGCGCATGCGCAGACCTTTAAAACAGTGAAAAAAATACAAGACGGATCCGTCTATCCGCATGGCAAACGGAGAGACGGATCTGCACTTGCAATGCATTTGCAGACGGATCCGCAATCCGGATCCGTCTACAAATGCTTTCAGTTGTCATGCGTTGTGACGGATCCGGTGGGACGGAAGTGCACGCCGGATCCACACAACGCAAGTGTGAAAGGGGCCTTATCAAAACTGGTGCAGAGGAAAACTGGTTTAGTTGCCCACAGCAACCAATCAGATTCCACCTTTCATTTTTCAAAGCTCCTTTTGAAAATGAAAGAATCAATCCAATTGTATGCTAGGGGCAACCAAACTAGTTTTCCTTTGCACCAGTTTTTAAAGTGTCGGATGTCCTAAGTGGTGTCCTATACATCAAGAGATGCAAAGAGGTATCTCCCAGAAGAAGAGAAGCATCTTGCTAACAACACTTTTTGGAGGTGGCTCCCTGTGAGTCAAAGATTGACTTTTTAACAAGTCTTGGGGCATGATAAAGAAAATTGCCAAGCCTAATATCCATCTACAGACAGCCGTTTCAGGGTTCTTGCCCTTCATCTGCATGGACTATAATTCTAAAAAATATATTACAAGATGGCAGCCAGAAGAAGACTTTTATACATGGCCCCTGGTATTTCTGGAAAAATAAGTTCTATTTGTGGAATGTTGACACCAGTCTTCTGTGGTATCAGAATGTAATAGTTACTCCCTATAGCCTTGGCCTATATCTGTGTTTACGCTGGCAGCAAGGCGCATGATTTTTGCAGGCAGCTTAACAAAAGGTCTTCTTTAACCCATGGTTGTTATTGCTCGGGGAAGCCGCATCTGGCCATGCTTTGCCCATGCAGCATTTATATAATGTATGGATGGGCTGGGGGCATGCCGCTCTTACAGACTGGCTTCATTCTGGCTCAATGAGGGGCTTACATGCAAGAGATCCCCCTCTAACAAGTGCCTATAAGCCCTAATTGGACACATGGAAAGGAGCTACTTTCACAAACGTGTCTGTAATTCCCAGGCTGAGGGATACAGGATTAAGATACGGCTGGCCAGGACTGTGTCACAGTGTAGAAGGGTATACTAGCAATGACCCTCTTACTACAGTAAAGTCTCCATGAGCCTTAAACAGCAAATACCTTACTGACTGACTCAAGTGCTCCACCTGGCAGATTCTGGACCTTCTGGTTCTCAGACCTAGTCTTCTGAGGAGTGAGTAGATGTAGCTCTTCTCTCTTCCTCAGCTAACACTAGACTCACACTAAACTAGGGGCAGACCTAGGTCAACTCCTAGTCTCCTACAGGGTAGAGTCAGGATTTGTTAACCCTGACTTATCCATACAAAACTATACAGATAATACAATACATCAGAACATTAAATAACATTTAAATAACATTCAGAGGTACTGTGTGAATCTCCTTAGCAAACTACTGGGTCACTTTGCTTAACTAACTCAGCCATTTTTCCAGAATCTTGTATTGAATGAACAGCTTCAGCGCATGCTGAGCAGTCCGAAATATTCATGAGATCCCAATTCTCCCCGCCCCTGCTGCTTATTCAGTTTGAAAAAAAAGTGTCAATCGGAGGCAGATGGGCAGGGAGAGCCAGGAGCTCATGAATATGGGGACTCATCGGCATGCTCTGGAGCTGTAAGAACCTAGCAGCATAAAACTTGTGGCAGATTCCTTTTAACAAATTATCGCGACTTCATTTTAAACTTTATAATTAAGGAGGCAACACAGTTACTGATGCGGAAGCATGAAAATGTACGGAAGTTAAACCATGACATTATGAGAAGATCTATCTGAGTGATCTTCATTTCTGCCCAGGAAAGTGTCTACACTTATTATAAGTGATCTCTGTAGTTGCCCAGGGTTAATGTGACAGGTTTGTATGTTATGAGAAGATCTACAGTATCTAATGATCCTTATTTCTGCCCAGGAAAGTGTCTACAAGAGATCTCGTGCAGTTGCCCAGGGTTAATACAAGAGATCTTTATGAGAAGATCTGAATGATCCTTATTTCTGCTCAGGAAAGTGTCTACAAGAGATCTCTTCGTAGTTGCCCAGGGTTAATACAAGAGATCTTTATGAGAAGATCTGAATGATCCTTATTTCTGCTCAGGAAAGTGTCTACAAGAGATCTCTTCGTAGTTACCCAGGGTTAATACAAGAGATCTTTATGAGAAGATGTGAAATATCCTCATTTATGCCCAGGAAAGTGTCTACAAGAGATCTCTTCGTAGTTGCCCAGGGTTAATACAAGAGATCTTTATGAGAAGATGTGAAATATCCTCATTTATGCCCAGGAAAGTGTCTACAAGAGATCTCTTTGTAGTTGCCCAGGGTTAACACAAGAGATCTTTATGAGAAGATCTGAATGATCCTTATTTCTGCTCAGGAAAGTGTCTACACTTATATGTAGTTGCCCAGGATTAATGTGACAGGTTTGTATGTTATGAGAACTTAGATCTACAGTATCTAATAATCCTTATTTCTGCCCAGGAAAGTATCTACAAGAGATCTCTTCGTAGTTTCCCAGGGTTAACACAAGAGATCTTTATGAGAAGATCTGAATGATCCTTATTTCTGCTCAGGAAGGCATCTACACTTATATGTAGTTGCCCAGGATTAATGTGACAGGTTTGTATGTTATGAGAAGATCTACAGTATCTAATAATCCTTATTTCTGCCCAGGAAAGTGTCTACAAGAGATCTCGTGCAGTTGACCAGGGTTAATACAAGAGATCTTTTTGAGAAGATCTGAATGATTCTTATTTCTGCTCAGGAAAGTGTCTACACTTATATGTAGTTGCCCAGGGTTAATGTGACAGGTTAGTATGTTATGGGAAGATTGACAGTATCTTAGTGATCCTTACTTCTGCCCAGGTAAGTGACTACAAGAGATCTCATGTAGTTGCCCAGGGTTAATACGAGAGGTCTTTATGAAAAGATCTGAATAATCCATATTTCTGCCCAGGAAAGCGTCTACATACAATTATAAGTGATCCCTTCGCTCTTGAGTATCACATCTCCTGTGGATACACTTTCCATTGTATGAAGGGGATTATATCCAACACTTTCCCTGCTTCGGATTAAGCTCCTGTAATCCCACCATGGAAACTCAGCCACCCAGATTTAGCCGGCTGCTGCCTCTGAGCTTCTCATAGGACCCAGAAAAAAATGATGTGTAATCAGGTGGAAAATTCTGCTATTTGCATCCGTGCAACAGATAAATCAACTTTCACTTCCCTCAGAGACCGGCAAACAGCAGAGAGCACGGGCCCATGGCGAGATTCAAATTCCCGCTAACCCTTTCTCTGCCACGGTGCTGGGTATGCCACACACTGCACGGTGCTAGGTCACAGAAGTTTCCAGCGGTTAAACAGTTAATCGCGCTCTGCCATGTTTTGAAGTTATTTCACCGATATTTTCCATGTGAATCCGTGTAATATACAGTGCCTGAAGAAGGAAACTGTTCAGTTCCGAAATGCGTCGTTTTGAAGGAGCATTTTATTGGCACCAGTTAATTATACTCAACTACAGTCAGGAGCTGCGCCAGCCAAATCCAATTTTCAATTTTTTACAAAGTTTGAAACTTGACAGATTTATTTTCTAACCAGTGGGACCCATTTTTATGGTGTAGAAACAAGTTGGTGGTATCAGCCTGGTTACCGGCGTACCCACTGAAACTCTTCTATACCAGCTTGTAGTATTAGGTTACTTTTTCAACTGAACAATCCTTTCTCATTATTAGTATGTGTTGCTCTTAATAGGGCATAGCGATGTCATCGATGACAAAGATATAAACTTAGATGTAGCAGAGTTGGACCTGTCATTTAAAGGTAATGTTATCTACCAGTTAAAACCAGATAGTGACACATATCCCTTTTTTCTAACCTGTTTTTATTTTCTGATTGCATGTGTACTTATTTTATTTCCTGAACATGATTATTGAGACGGCCATCTTGCCTCAGCATTTAGACGGCATTAAAAAATTGCTTTATGACAGCCACAAGACCTTATTGACTTCTATGGGAGAGTTTTCTGTGACCTGTACAGAGGTCATTGTACAATCCTGCCTTATCTATACTCAGAGGTGATATCATTACAGGCAGGATTAGATATGACAGATAAGCAGATAACTACAGTAAAGTGGTCTGTACAGACCAAGAAGTGGCGCCTATTATTAGGCTTAGTGGACAGTGTGACAAATGCAGGATTTTATGATTTTTGTTTAAATATAGATATTGACATGGAAAATTTAAAATAACATCATCAAAAATTCTTTCAAAATATGTTAAACATAAAAACGGGATTTCAAAAATAGATCATTTTCTGACGTCACGTCCTTATTGGCCTTGTATTGTATACGCGTCATAATAACTTTGAAGTAATGCAATGAGTTTACCGGCAGTCCTGCGCGAAACAGCAGATAACATGACTTGGGTTGAGCCACAGGACAATGTGAGCTCTGCTACATCTGTACACAAAACTGCAGTTTATGCTTGAACATAATACTAGGGCAGTGATGGGCAAAGTGCAGCTCTCCAGCTGTTGCAAAACTACAACTCCCACCATGCCCTGCAGTAGGCTGATGGCTGTAGACAGTCTTTGCATGCTGGGAGTTGTAGTTCTGCAACAGCTAGAGAGCCGCACTTTGCCCATCACTGTACTAGGGGAACTCGCGAACCTACTCTCACCTGAGGTCACCCACTGAAACAGGGAAGGTCCGTTTTATACCACTAATATGAGCAGTTTGACAGGAGCCGCTGTAAAGTCTATTATTAACCCATGCAAATTGAATGCAGACAGCCAGAGCTGAGGTTGTGGCAACGGAGGTTGTGGCAGTCATAGGAAGGGCCTGTGATGGATGTTAGACTACACGCTTCACAGGCTGTCTGTTTACTGGTGCAGGGACAGATGGATTGGCCAAAGGCATCCCCAGATGTGCCACTTATCAATGTAAAATTCTTGTTTAACAGGTCATACATGGCCACACACGCCAACAGACAACCTTTCAGGTGTCTTCCTGCGCTGAGCACAGTTCCTCTGCAAGAAGATGACCCTTAAAATAAATTAAGCAGAAGTTCTACATTACTTGTTATGATCTCAAAGCAACTGAACTTGTATTGGCTCCATGAGAGCATCTTCGAATGGGAACAAAGTAGACTTCCATCGTCTAATAGGCAACCTATGCCGATACCGAGGATGGCAACAAATTGGGTGGATGTTTTTTAGAGAACGGTTTGTCTTGATCAACTATGTCACTGAATGAGGAAAGACACTTTTTAGATAGTATATACACTGTATATACTGTACTATATAATGCACCTTATGGGAATGTGAGATCTATGGTGGGGGTAATATCTGCAGCATCCTTAGTCATCTCTGGTGAGTTCATTCATGTATCGGTCTCCAATTCATTTTTATATTCTCTGGGATTAAAACTATATTGAATTTTAATAATTCATCTCAACATCAATGACATTTTGTCATTAAGGGACCAGCAGGGAAAAAAAATGTTGCATTTAAGGAGGTGACTTGTCAGACACATTTTTCATGCATGAACAAATAGTATCCATCCATGAGATGGATCCTTTCTGCAAATGAGCATCCTGGAAGTAATTCACTGTCATAGCCAACTCTAACTATACCGAACTGGCGTCTGAAAGACATTATTGGCTCCAGCAAATAATTACAGCGCCTGACTCCATGATCTTTCCTTCCCTATGGTCCTTGACCTCTGTCTAACACTAATACAGGGATCAATAGGTAAGGATGAGGCCCCCTGCTGGAAATGCCTGACAACAGCAACTGAGGGTACTGAATAAACATTTCTTTCACAGGCTTTGGTCTCCAGTCACTGAAATGAGGGTTCATTCACACGACCGTATGTATTTTGCGGTCCACAAAATATGGATAACTTCCTTGTGTTGCATCCGTTTTTTTGCGGTCCCAATGACTTCCATTGGTCTGTGGTCCCCATTTGCGGCCAAGAATACCGATGTTCTAACTTTTGCGAAATGGACATGCAAATACAGAAATACAAAAACATCTGTGTACGTTCTGCATCCGTATGTCCATTCTGCAAAAGATAGAACATGACCTATTCTTGGCCAGAAATGTGGACCATGGTCCCTTTGAGGTCAATGGGTCCACAAAAAAGACCGACATCACACGGTCATTATCTCTATTTTGCGGATCCGTGGTTTGCGGTCCACAAAACGGAGACAGTCGTGTGTATGGACCCATAAGCTAAGAAGACACCAGTGTTATAAATGGCGCATGGTAAGAGGGGGATCCCGTTCATTGGTGCCTAGGAGCTTCATGACATGACTCTTTTAGGGTAAAACTGTTAAAATAAAATGACTATCTTAATTCCAACAAGTAGATGAGCCTCAAGCCAGTACTAGCTGTATATATAAGGCATGAAGGACAGGCACTGCAGGCGGAGGATTTTAGGATTAATAATACTGTGAGCATATAATGATGACTCACGCAAAAATCTTCAAGATGTTCCTGCCGTCTGCTCTGACCAGGTACACAAAGTACACAGTAAAGGAGTTGTTGTGCTGCTGTTGTGTGTATATATATTGGATAGATTATTTATTCCTATTCTTCAATCCATAGACAGATCTACTACAAAGACGTTTTTACAACTATTTATCAATTAATTATAGTATTCTCCTAGGCAAATGAGTCAATCACAAACATAAACTGAAATGTCTATGAGCATCTATGAGTTTGCTTATGCCACCAGCAGGGACAAGTAACAAGGTTACAACAATTGCTGGGATCTTACTGCCTTCGAGAGTGTAAATGGCTAAGGTCTTGTCCCTCCCTCTCCATTGACCAGCCCCATGTAGCTACTTTAATTTCTATAGCAGTAGTCCCGCCCCTGAGGATCAGTGGTCCATGTGTCATGCTCTATATGAGCTTTGTATTTCATAGGAAAAAGCAGAGCACATCTCATCTGGATTTATCATAACCAGAGGTACATAACAACATAATGTAAAATGATACTCTTTTTCTAACACATGCCAGATGATGACAATGGCAATGCTTATCCTTGCTATGCTGTAAAACATGGATAACAAGACAGATAAATGCAGGTACGCAAACAGCTTCCCTACTTTTTCTAGAATTTCTGAATACTTAATGTCCTAAAAAAAGGAAAAAGGATTTTTTTTTTTCTCGTGAAACTTCAGAATGTTCGGTAATAAGTCACTGAGAATGCACATCCCTTTGTAATATTTACTGTTTAAATAATTCATTTGCAGAGGGATAAAAAAAATCCTCTCCGGGCTGTGGTATCTGCAATTAATTATTCATTAATAACTTGCTAATTGCAGCAGGCTGCTGAAACCAGAAATTCAAGGGTGGATTTGGAAAAAAAAAAGATAAATTCTTCAAAGATAATTCTTTTTTTCTTCTTTCTGAAAAAGCTGCATTGCTGAGCTCATTTACTGGTGCATTTGATGTATTTTAATCTGCTATCATATTGCAATAGAGAGACTGTAAATCTCATAGGTGTGTTTACCCATATATAAGGGGAGAAGTGGCAGAGATGAATTAGTCACTTAACTATATTTTGTGCCCTGCGGTAAGGTGGTATTCACACCACCGTAAGTGTTTTGTGGTCCGCAAAACACAGATACCAGCCCTGTGCCCGCCGCATCACATTGCAGACCCATTGACTTCATCAGGTACGTGGGCTGCTTGTTGTGGCGAATTATAGGACATGTCCTATCTTTTGTGGCACGGGTGCACGGCTGGGGAATCGCACGGAAGCCGCAACATACAGACCACGGATCCATTGACTTTACCGTGACATGGCGTGCACATGGCCAGCATCCATGTTTTGCGGATCCACAGTTTGAATGCACACTAACAGTCGTATGGAAAAACGCAGGCAGTGATATCATAGTACATGATGTGAAATGACAAAATCAATGTTTTACGCAATAGTGGCTTAAAGAAGAGAATGTGCAGCAAGCTCAGGAGGAGCGAGTAGAGGATGGGAGTGGTAGTGGCTCTGGCAATAAAAGCTGTGCACAAGGAACACTGTGGCAGTCCACACACTGATGATCAGATACGTATCCCCTATCCTGCATATAGATTGTACATTCTTAGGCCTAGTTCACACTTCAGTGTTTTGGTCAGTGATTTCCATCAGTGATTTTCAGCCAAAACAAGGTACGGGTCCATAACACAGAACGAGTCCAGATCCTTCCATTCTACCTTATCAATGGAGGCTCCATTCCTGGTTTTGGTTTAAAAATCACTGATGGGCTAGGCCTTAGGGCTCATGCACACAAACGTATTTTCTTTCTGTGGACCGTATGCGGAAACATTTATTTCAACAGCTCCTCAAAATAAACGAAAGTTACTCCACGTGCATTCCGTTTCCGTATGTCCGCATGTCCGTTCCGCCAAAAAATAGAACAGGTCCTATTTTAGTGCACATAATGGACAAGGATAGATAGTACTGTTCTATTAGGGGCCAGCCGTTCCGCAAAATACAGAATGCACACCGACGTCATCCGTATTTTTTGCAGATCCGTGTTTTGTGGACCACAAAATATATATGGTTGTCTGCATTAGCCCTTATAGCGAGACAACCGCAATCCTCAGTAAAGGATGCGGAGCTCTGTATTGGAAGAATCAGCACAGAATTTCGTACCTGTAGTGTTAAAAGGTGGACATTCCCTTGAATTTTTTCAGTATGCTCTACGAATGATCAGACCCGTAGTAGACACAGGCTAAAGAGAAGAAGGATTATTATGAGAGCTGTAGAGGTTACGTGCTTGAGAAGCAGTGCTGTGCCGGTGACCTGTTCTCTTACATTACAAAAGTCTCAGTTACTTAAAAAAAATACACAAAAGGCTAATGGATCAATTGAAACATCTTCAGACATAACATTTCAATGCCGATAACCATCAGAGTTCTGCGTCAATCCTAGCAAAGACAGAATGTCACCTGTCAATCAAAGCAGGGGCCGGCCGGGACAGATTAGGCCTGAATAGGGAGAGAGAAAAGATTTTTGTCTGCCCAAGCAAAAGCCGTATGTATCTCCTTCTTTGAATGAACCACAATACAGAATGTGCTGAATAGGTGGCATGTATCAAGTATTATAAGCCTCTCTCCCCATCCTTAAGAATTCTGGGTCATACAGTCCCATGGGATTTAGCAGCAGTAATAGTCCAATACACCTATTCAAGTCACTTGTGCACAGAAGAAATATTATCTCACTTTTCCTGCCCTATTTCTCTTTACTGAGATCAGACCGGTGGTGTCTGTTGATGGCGACTGGTGATTTGGGCATAAGGCCCTTTTTTGTGATAATGGGGAGGGGGTTCAAACTCTGCCGGGAGGGTTGAGGGGGGGGGAGAGCATGAGGCTCTATTTACATTTAAATAGAAATACGCCAATTGATGGCAGATAAGGAGCATTTGGTCCATCTAATCTACTCATTTACAAGACAACGGATTTGGGGGTGAACAGGGAAATTGGGGGGGGGATCAATTAGAGAAGACGCTGACTTCTGTACTGCATATGCACCCGTCCTACTTAGCTTTTACAAATAATTTGGATGAATAATTATACTTTCTGTTAAGTTGTTTTAAATTAAAGGGATTCTATACCTTTTTCTTATTGATGATATATCCTTTGGATAGGTCCGCAGCTTCTGATCTGCGGGGGCCGACACCCAGGACCCCCCCTGTTCAGCTGTTTGAGAAGGCAAGGATAGATCAACAGTAAGAAAAAGGTATAGAACCCCTTTAAGCATATTTGTTGGTGGGAAAGCTGGATAACAACCAATATTGCTGCCATCACAGCTTCTATTGGGCGTCATCTCCCAAATTACCTAGACTCTGGCATGACAAAACTGCCTAGTTATAGACAAGATAACATCTCTCATTCCATGTTGAAATTTACTGACATGTCAGTTTTAGTAAATGTTTGTAGTCCCCATAAAAATAACAATTCTGGAGCGTCGTTTCTTATAATTCTTCATCATGTTGTTCCTCTGCTATTCCTACTATACTGCTATTTATAAATACAATGATTGCTATACTCCTTGTCAAAGGAGTGTGTCCCTGCACTGCCTGGAACTGCAAGCACTGATTGGAGAATACCAGAGCGTGCAGGGACACACCCAGTTGTCAAGATGTTTATACATTTCTAGGAGGAATAAAAGTGGAAGACAACGTTCTAAAAAGGACGTTCCAGAAGTGTTATATTATTGGGAATTCAGGTATTTACTAAGCCTGGTGAGCTAACAGATCCTCTTTAGCAAAGACATAGCTAAAAAGTAGCATACTATTTTTAATAACTTTGTAACAATCTAACAGAAGATAAAAGTGAAAGAATAACAATGAAGCGTATCTATTCATTGCTAACTTCCCGGGCTCTCCATTTTTTCTAGTGGGTGGTATGTATGTATGTATGTATGTATGAAGGCCACACACACATTTATCCCATGGCTCAAAATATTGACCACATACATGAAGAAACAGTAGAGACATAAAGTGGAGCAGTTTTCTAACCGCAGCCCTGTTTGTGTCATGATAGCTCCCAATATATACCTCCCGTGGAGGCCTGCAGCATATACCCCTGTATAGTCATATAGAGGAATACATTACCAATATGAGCCCATTGTAAAAAAATAAATCATACTCTTTCTTTTTTTTTACTTTATACCAGTGTATGTAATTGTAGTCTACTAAGCACTGTATGGAGTAGTCTACTATGCCATGTCATTCTTTATTTGTACTATACCAAAATATACTGGCCTGATGGAGGCCTAAAGGACCCTCTTTTTACTGTATGTTAGGAGCTTTTCCTGGTATGTATGCTAAGCATAGATCATAGATAGATTAAAAGATTGGTGGTTTATTGCTGGTTTATTGCCTCTACTATGATGGCATTTATAGTCACTTAATCAGATGACCAGAGTAGTTGATTTATCTTCTATAGTCATAGTCCCACCCCCGAGGATCCCTGTGTCATGTTCTTTACGAGCTTTTTAATTTAACAACAAAGTGTAGAGTTCTTGTCATCTGGATCTCTCTTTGTAACATAAGATACTGTAAGCTTACACTCATTTCCCAGAATATGTCAGATGATGACAGTGGTAATGACTATCATTACCAAAGCATAGAAAGAAAGAAAGAAAGAAAGAAAGAAAGAAAGAAAGAAAGAAAGAAAAACACATAAATAGATTATAGACATATATAGACAGATTAGATGGATATATGATAGATAGATAGATAGATAGATAGATAGATAGATAGATATAATAGAAATAAATGATAAAGATAGAGATGATAGATAGGTATTAGATACTTAACACAGATGATAGATAGCGATAGATATGAGATATCAAGACAGATATTAGATAGATATGAGATGGATAGATAAATAGATAGATATTAGATACATAACACAGACAGATAGATAGCGATAGACATAAATAGATATGAGATATCTATATAGATAGATAGACACATATGAGATAGATAGCTAGATAGATTAGATAGATAGATAGATAGATAGATAGATATGAGATAGATAGATAGATAGATAGATAGAGGATAGAGAGAGAGAGAGATAAGATAGATAGATAGATAGATAGATATAGATATGAGATAGATAGATAGCTAGATAGATTAGATAGATAGATAGATAGATAGATATGAGATAGATCGATATGAGATAGATAGATAGATAGATAGATAGATAGATAGAGGATAGAGAGAGATAGATAGATAGATAGATAGATAGATAGATAGATAGATACGAGATTGACAGATAGATATGAGGGAGGTAGATAGATAGATAGTTATGAAATGGATAGATACAAAGATATAAGATCGATAGATAGATAGATAGATAGATAGATAGATAGATAGATAGATAGATGCGTGTACTGCTTCTATTAATGACTAACAGCCCACCATGAAAAACATTCACCTTTGATGACATTATAGAATAAACACATTTAACAGTGTGTTAACTTGCTGAAGTATCATTTTGGACGACCTCATTAGTGTCACTTAATTAAAACTTCTTGCTCCTGACTTTGATGTTGGTGCTGGCAAAAAGATTGGAAAAAAAGGATGAGGCAAATTAAAAAAAAAAAAAAAAAAAAAAAGGTTCCGAAGAGTAGAAGAGGCAGGAGGCAGGCAGAGAGAAGCGGAGAGCAAGGGAGGGTGGGCTGCAACAGATAAATATCAGAGGCTG
This sequence comes from Bufotes viridis, assembly GCA_033119425.1. Classification (NCBI taxonomy): domain Eukaryota; kingdom Metazoa; phylum Chordata; class Amphibia; order Anura; family Bufonidae; genus Bufotes; species Bufotes viridis. Next base: position 415,316,881 of record CM065590.1, on the reverse strand, counting down.
CTAATGAATACCAATTATAGACCTTTCTCCCTGCAAACACACAGGAGATAATCTAAAACACAGCAACTTTTTTAATCAAACACGTAATCAGCCGGCTAAAATTTACCTTTTAATAATCTCTAATGTTTATTGATCAATTAAAGCAAAATATTGTGTTTTTTGTTTGAGTTTTTTCCCTTCCACATGGACCATAAGCATTAAAAAAAAACTAATGAAATGTTCAGCCTGAGAAAAAGCATAATAAGCGCTAATTAGCAAGAGGCTACTCTCAACATAATTTGATAATTAGGCGCTGAGCCGGGATGTGCTGTGCTTATTTTTCTGACTATGGTTTTACATGGTCATAATACGGTCACATTTTAGGCCCCATTCACACGTCCGCAAGTGTTTTACGGATCCACGGATCTGCAAAACACGGACATCGGCGAAGTGCATGCCGCAATTTGCGGACCGCACATCGCCGGCACTATATAGAAAATGCCTTTTCTTGTCCGCAATTGCGGACAAGAATAGGACATGTTCTATTTTTTTCGGTAACGCGATTGCGGACCCGGACGGGACATTGTCTGTCCCCATAGGAATGAATAGGTCCGTAATTCCGTTCCGCAAAATGCGGAACAGAATTGCGGACGTGTGAATGGGGCCTGTAGTTTATATTTCAACTTCAACCTTCCCTACATAGGGTACAACTCAGAGGTGTAACTTTTAGCTCCTGTGCCCCAATGCAAAATCTTTAACTGGAATCCCCACCTTACATTTGTCATGTATAATACTGGTGTCTACTTAGTGGAGTCCCCCAACCCCCCTCCCCCCTCCCCCCCACTCAGGCACCAGAGCCTGGGTTTGATTTCTACCCATGACCAAAGCATAGCTGAACTGAATTCCCCATAGATGAATTCACCATCAGCTGAGGTCATCATAGAGTTCGATGGAGATCCATATGGTTTCCTTGGGCCCAACAGAATAAATGATTCTTGACCCCAACCCTCATATCATCAATAAAGTCTAATAGGTTGTGAACTAAACAAATTCACTCTACTGGCAAGTGATTGGCACCAAAGGCAGCCAAAAGTTTTTTTTTCTAATGGATCTCTGGGGCCCACTATGGTATTAGAGCCGAAGACCACCAGAGGATCCTCTGATACTCTGGTGGGCCAGTCCAACCCTGTGGAGATCTCAGTACCGTTCTGTAAAACCGTGGGGAATCCAACCATTGTTCCTGTTATATGGACCCTAAAACACAACAATATTGGGTCTGTGAAAACCCACCCTACGGCCAATGAGACATGGTAAAAATGTGATAGTAATATGACTCATGAGGAACCATCATATGCCATGATTTGTTGTCATTTTCCTGCGATTCACTATAAACGGTGTTACCATAAAGTTCTAGCCTTAGGTGCCAAGTACATGGCCATGTAATAGGGCATCCAAATACCTCTATGTGGCATACTGTTCCTCCATATTCAAATAAATATGGGGACATATGAATGTTTGAACTCCACATGTGGCATCAGATCCTATCTCCCAAGCATTGGTTTTGAGGAGAATATGTTGCTTCCACATGTGGTACCATACAGTGACACACGTAGCCCCCGTGTCTCCTGCATACAGCTCTGGCATGTGTATGTGAAATGTAACGTGGACTGTGAGTTGGCTTTTTTTCCCTGTTCCCTCATCTAAATCCACATGGTTTCATCATGCAGAACATCTATGTTATAATCCGGGAACATACAATATGTATGGATAGCCTTTGAACCTGTAGCTGTGGAGCTGAGGGACGCCATTTTCTGTAGCCCTGCAGGATTTACATATACAAATGGTGACTGTTTGTTAGGGCACAGGCAGCGAATTATTGCCTCAGGGAGGGTAACCTCTTCAAGACTGTGTGCTGTACCTGAGGGAATACGCAAAGCAGCTGAGCTCCTGTTTTTCCCCTGTAATGCTAATACAATGTGGGCAGCCCAGCGTCAATATGAGCACACAGCACATACAAATATGTGTAAATGTCAGTCCGCTCTCCCGAGCCACTTATCATGTCAGGCCTGGGACTCTTTTAATGCCGGTAGTGGAGGTGTCAGAGGCTAAAAGAAGAAGAAAAAAGCAGACAAGAGAAAAAAAGGGAATTAATTCATTTCAGGGAAAGAAAAGTTAAAAGGGGTTGTGCCACCAAAAAAATATTCTACATTTTTCAAACCAGCACGTGAATCTGAATACTTTTATAATTGCATGTAATAAAAAATTCAGTATAGCCACCGAGCTATACAATAAAATGTATCTGTATAGCGCCACCTGCTGTTTGTCCGTTTCCATATTTCTTGTCTACCTCACTGAGGTGGTCGCTCACGCTCAGTTTGAATCTTCAACTGTCACCAGCCATATCTTGTTAGAAGTTGTGGCAGTTTGAGGTACCGGGCTGGTTCTTTTTTTATATATAGATTGCCATGTTCTATATGATGTCTGATATTAAATTTCTACATCACTCATGACTTAATTCTTTTAAACATGAAAATGTGTTGTAAGAAGCTAATTACAGACAGAGATGTATGGTATGGTATGGACACAAATCATGACCAAGATCTCCATAACATGGTCCACATGGTGGTGGATATAGGAAGATCAAAGTGGTATCAAAAAACCCTTCAAAGGGCGGTGGTGCTTCTAGTCCATACATGGTGCCAATTTCCTTAATTGAAAGATGGTGTAAAGAAATGTCTAGCTTTACTTGCCAAAATGCTGGCAGCATAAAATTAATAGTGTCATCAGTATACCTTACCAGTTCTTCTGCAGAATTCTGGGTGAGTCACCTGATCTAGTGCAGAGTAGTCACCCACTGGCTGCAATACCTGTTGCTAGGCAACAGTTCAAGGACTGCTTCAATAGCAATACTTCATGGCTGACTCTGCGGCCTCTGAAGAAGGCTGACCAAAATCTAATCCTTATCCTGGTGCCACTTTGTTATTGTGATCAGTGGGGGTGACAGCAGTTGCGCCCCTATATAAATGTACCATCAATGAAAAATATTCCCTTTGATGATAATTACAATGATCATTTAATTTCTTTCAGTTTTTTTGGCATACAAGTTACCTCCTCATCGGATGCCTCCTCATTAGAAAGGTTGCCTGGGATAAGCATTTCTTTCAAAAACACTGCCCCGCCTGTCCACAGGTTGTGTGTGGTATTGCAGATCAGCCTCATAGACAGAGACAGCCTGACTGCCCAGTGTGAATAAACCCTTAGGCCCCTTGCAGACCAGCCTGTCCAGATTATGTCCGGCTGCGTTCAGTGAAAACTGCGTGATTTCGCAAACAAACTCATTCAGTTTTGTTTGTGATCTCGTTCAGTTCTTCAGTTTTTTTCATGCGGGTGCAATGCGATTTACTGCGTTTTGCACGCGCGTGATAAAAAACGAAATGTGTACAAACAACATCTCTTAGCAACCATCCGTAAAAATCGCATCCGCACTTGCTTGCGGATGCGATTTACACATAGCCCCATTCACTTCTATGGGGCCAGCGCTGGAAAATCGCTGAATATAGAACATGCTGCAATTTTCACGCAACGCAAAAGTGATGCGTGAAAACCACCGTTCATGTACACAGACCCGATTAAATGAATGGGTCCGGATTCCGCGTTCGCATCACGCATTGCGCCCGTGCGGAATTCTCGCTCGTCTGAAAGGGGCCTTACAGTCAGATATGTATAGCCATGCATAAACTGCTTGAATGTAGAAGAATGGCAGCCGATTATTAACCCTTCCTTCAGGAATACAGGAGGTTATGACCAAGGCCTCACGCGGCTGTTGTTCTGGGCCTCTCTGGGACACGTAGAGTTAAAAGCGTGTATCGGAATTCGTAATGAAACAATTCTGTTGTTCTCAGCTTATTCTGAGGCTCGCTGGTTTTCAGCCTCACCTGGTGGAAAGTCAGCAGTTTTACCGGAAAAATACTGGGGGAAGGGCCCGGCTTCCATCGGCTTTGGTTCGGAGCCTGTCATACAAACTTTATTGCTTGTGCTTGAAAAAAAAAAAACAGTATAAGAAATATTGATGAAATAAATGACGCAGGGGAAGAGAACATATACACGCTGTATAGGTGTGCGTGATGTGTATATACAGGTCAAGTGCCATCTGATTGTTTGCTATGACCAATTCACAGGATCCTTAGAACTGTGGGGGCGTTCACAAGGACATATTACAGATACGTATTATACGTATGACTTGTGTCTGATAACTGGGTGTTTAACTAACCTGAGCCCACAGTAGTATCATGGATGCTATGAGTTCAGGTCAGTTAAACCCCCAGTTGGGCCATAATATACAGGAGTAATCTGGACATATGATACATCCAGAATAGCGCCAATAGTGGATTCACATGGCTGTACCAAGTCTCAGCACCCGGACCTCTTAGGATTCTACTGAACCAGAATGAAAACCAGGTTCAGTACACGGCAGGTGTGTACACCAGGACGTGCTCTCTGCATGCATGGGTCCATTCACATGTCCGCAAATTGGGTCCGCATCCGTTACGCAATTTTGCGGAACGAGTGTGGACCCATTCATTTTCAATGGGACCACAAAAGATGCGGACAGCACACTATGTGCTGTCCACATCTGCACTTCCGCAAAAAAATAGAACACGCCCTATTCTTGTCCGCGATTGCCGGTGTCGGCCATGTGCGTTCCGTGTTTTGCGTGAATGTAGCCTATGTCGAATGAGTCATAGACCCCCAAAAGCCCATGTCCTTTTGGCATCCCCTAAGCAGGTATATGCTTGCACACTTTTTTTTTTTCACTATAAAGGCAAGCATAGTCCGCTGCTCTTTCCTATACAACTGCCACAGCAAAAAAAAAAGAATACTGCCCATTATACCCTTTTTAACATGGGGCTTATGGATAAGGCCTCATGCACACGACCGTTGTTTGTTTCCGCGTCCGTTCCGTTCTTTTTCACGGATAGGATGCTTCCCCATTCATTTCAATGGGTCCGTCAAAAAATGCGGATAGTCAACCGTTCTTGTTCCGCATCCGTGCTCCGTGTTTACATTCCGTCAAAAAAATAGAGCATGTCCTATTTGTTTCACGTTTGCAGACAAGGATAGACATTATTACAATGGATCTGCCAAAAAAACGGATCCGCCCAAAAAAATGGTCCGTCATCTGTTTTTTTGGGCGGACGCAAAATTTGCGGACGGAACGGATGCGGAAACAAGCGACAGTCGTGTGCATGAGACCTAAGAAGTGCAACTATATAGTACAGAGTACCCTACGTCTGAATATAAGCCCAATACACTTTTTGGCCAAATGCTATAACTTCGCTGTGCCCCTGTTTTTAATATGTCCTTCCAGTATATTCCCAGATGAGACTACCACTCTCATCGGGAAAGTTAAAGCAACTGAAGTACAAAATATTCATAAGTGAGTATGATAGGAGCCTGTTTAGATCACACAAGTCAGACGCGGCCACCTGGTAATGGAGCCGCTATGGAGGCTGGGCAGATTGGAAGGCGTTTGTTTCTTCCAGCATTCTTTCCTCGGGAAACCTTTTCTGTTGCAGCTTCCTCTCTTTTAATTTCTCCCTCCACCTCCTCCGAGAAATGAAAACTTAATTCAAAAATAAATGAGCTTAAGGACTGCAGAAGAGTCACTTAACTTAAATCTTTCTGTAGAGGTTCCCACTTAGGCATCCTGAAGGACAGTAAATCTCGCTGGAGGATAAGGAGGGGAGGGAGGCAGGGGAACAGACGTTACAGCTTCAGGAGAAATAGGGTTTGTCTGGGGCTGTCAATATTCATGCTCAGGCGAAGAAGAGCTATCCAAAAATCAGGCGGACTCAATTAATTTACAAGAGCAGGATACTTGGTATATCACTGCTGTATATTGACCCCTGTGGCCTCTTCAAAGCAGCCACTCCACTAGTGTAGCAGCGCTGAGCTTGTCAGGTGTAGCATAGCTGGGTTCGTTATCTGTTACTTTACATAGGTCTGCACAGTGTGTAAAAGATGCATCCACTAAAATGTATATGACAAATCCAGCTCTGCTACACTTGTCAGATATACACATTGTAGGGCATGTGCCTAAAGAGGGTTTCCGAGAGTTTAAAGGGGTTGTCCCATGAAAAATATTCTACATTTTTGAAACAAAACCAGCACCTAGTTCTGAATACTTTTGTAACTGCATGTAATTAAAAATTTAGTATAGCCGCTGAGTTATTCAATAAAATGTATCTGTATAGCGCCACCTGCTGCTTGTTCTTTTTCTAAATTCTATGTCCAGCTCACTGAGGTTGACAAACGTGCTCGGTTCCATTCTTGAACTGCCACCAACTGCAGCAGAAAGGACACACACCCCTGAGAAAGTACACACCCCCTGGAAAATAAGTGTAGCAGAGCAATCGCCGCAATGAACAGGCAGAATCCTGGCTCTATGTGGGATACAGGGCTGGTTCTACTTTTGTTAAAAATAGATTGTCATGTACTATGTTATATTGACTTTGATTTAATATTGTTGGCCATCAAAATCTGACCTGTGTGGGATCTGACTACCGGCACCCCTGCCAATCAGCTATTTGAAGAAACAGCGGCATTCCAGTGAGCACTGTGGCCTCTTTCTAGTTGGGTCACATGACTTAGGCGCAGCGCAGTCCCATTCAAGTGAATCGCCCTGCACTGCAATGCCAAGCACAGCCACTATACATTGTATGGCGCTGTGCTTGGTAAGCCGTGAGAAGGCTGCAACGCTCACCCGAGTGCTGCGGCCTCTTCAAACAGCTAATCAATAAGGGTGCTGGGAGTCAGACCCTCACCGACGGATACTGAACTATATACTGAGGATAGGCCATCAATATTAAACTCCCATCCAGTCAAATTTCCAGCTGGGAAATATTAGAAAAAATAAATATTAGAAATAATCAGATTACCCCGCCCTTTTGAAATGATTTTATATACATTATGACACCCTATGACCCATAGCCATTTTAGGGGTTAACCCAGTATTGTTGAGAATAGGTTTCTTAGTCTGAATATCAAGTTTGTGCTAAATTCAAGGTAATATACTAGGTTGACCGGCAGTCCTATGCAAAACCGCACATTGGGACAAATCCCAAGGCTATCAGTTTTTCCCATCTGAGCAGTTTGGATCCTTTTGTTCTAAAGCCGTCTCCTTCCAGTTGACTAGACGGTTTATGGAAGGAAGGTGACAGAGGTTCCTGCAAAGGATTATCGCAACCTGTGATCACTCAATTCTTTGGACAGATGGGGAAATTATAGGGTCCGTTGCAAGTCTGTGTGACACAGATGGCTTAGGCCTGCTGGGGTGGTGACCTGCGTGAAGAATGTGACACATGGAACAAGGACATCCTTACTGCTCGTATCCTCTGACTTGGATTTTGGTATTTCTGTTCATTGACTTGTAGGTATTTATTTCCAATCCATATGTCATGCCCATACACGTATATTCCCCAGGAACCCTCATATATTCTATACGGCACATTCAGTTACACTGTTTAAGAACCCCTTAAATCCGCTTCTGGTAAGAGGTGCTGTGAAAAAGTCTTTGTAGTCATTGTAAACTTGTTTTCCCTTTATTTTAGACTAGGCAAATCACAGTACAAGATTTACATTTTATATTTTTCATGTATTACCAGAAGTGCTGATTTACTGTACATTATATCAGAGTTCTGATGGCACTTCCAGTCTTCACGGATAAATTCAGGTTAGAATAGCGCCACCTACTGGAGTAATAGAAAAGGTGTGCACTGTTCTGTACACAAGGTATTGCAAGCCTAGTTTCAGTGTAGACATGTGCTTTCAATTCTGTGCAATATAAGCATATGAATAATAACATACATCATATATTTATATATTTATATATCCACATGCAGCTGTTTTGTTTTATTTTTTGCATCTTATGCGGGAACTGTAGCTGGCATTTATGAGGGATTGGATGAAACATATAGGGGCACAGGCTAGCATTTATGACACACGTGCATGAATATTGATGGCTAGGGGGTGTTGTACTTACTTTTTATTACAGAATAGTGGAGATAGTGGAATAGTGTTATATATGGGATCACGCTATATCGGCATATAATGAAATTCCATTGCAAACCACTAAATTGACCCTTTTTAAGACATTTAAAAAGGGAGGCAGGGGAGGGGCTCTGTTTTCTAGTTCTGTGAATATCAGTAGGAGTTAGGCCTAATGTACGCCGCAGAACCATGAGCATAGAGCCTGTACGGTGTCACCCACACTTCCTACAGTTCCATGAGAACTCCATGTGCACTGTATGACAGAGTTATAGTGCAATGCCCGTCAGCTGTAGCAAGAGGCATTGGTGCTCATTGAGTGTCTAGGCCTTTACCTAGGCTATGTGACGTCACTGAGCGCCAAGGCCTCTTGCTACAGCTGATTGTCACCTGGCCAAGGAGTGCCAAGGCCTCTTGCTACAGCTAATGGTCATCTGGCCAAGAAGTGCCAAGTCATCCTGCTACAGCTGATGGTCACCTGGCCAAGGAGTGCCAAGGCCTCTTGCTATAGCTGATGGTCACCTGGCCAAGGAGTGCCAAGGCCTCTTGCTACAGCTGATGGCCACCTGGCCTAGGCACAGTTCAGCTCAAGTGAATGGGGCTGAGTCCGATACTAAACACAACCGCTATACAAAGTACGATGCTCTGCTCGCTAAGTTTCAAGGAGGCCTTGGCACTCATGTGAGCATTGCATCCTCCTAAAACAGCTGATAGGTGGGGGTTCTAAAAGTTGGACCCCTGTAGATCCCATATTAATGATGACCCATCCTGAGAATAGGCTATCCATATGTAAACCTCGGAGAACCCATTAAGACCCCGTGCACATGACCGGAGTTTTGGTCTGCATCCATATTTTTGCGGATCGGATGCGGACCCATTCAGTTAAACAAATAGAACATATCCTATTCTTGTCCATTTCACGGACAAGAATAGGCATTTATAACATACTGTGGGATCTGTGGAAGGGGAAAATGCGGGATGCTCACGTCCTACATCTGTGATTTCCGCATATACGCAATTTTGGGCTGCAAAAACGGATACGATCGGGTGAATGAGGCCTTAAAAGAAGCCAATACAAGAGGAACCTTGCATGCATTCATAGTCATTGTTGGGAGGAGATGAACCTGAAGCAAATCCCCGTCACATCTCCTTGTATCGCCTCATTTGCCACCCACATCCAAATCACCCTTCGGAAGAGATTTGTGATTGACAAATTTGATATGCAACAGTAAACACTTATAAGAAGGTGTCAAAATTATTCTTGTAATCATTTCCCTGTAAATATATGTAGAATTGAAATAATAGTGGGATTAGGATAATATCCATCCACTGCTTCAGCACCCTGGCTGATTCCACTGCCGGTGTAATCGTCAGTCACACGAGTTCCTGCTCTGATTATTACCCCCATCAGTAATTTATTAAACTCCGTCAGGCAGCCTTGTGTCCTGACCTCTGAAATATGAATAGAAGGTGATTTCACCTAGCTATTGTCTCCCAGCGCCAAAATAGCCCAATTAAAAACCTTGACACGATACCAGAGGAACAGATGCAGGTCCTAAAGGTTATTCATTATTTCTAGTGTCAGCTGTTTGCAGATCGTGGGCCAAATGAGGGCTTGTAGGTTTGGGGAGAAAAATTAGTTCCCAACCAATTCCGCTAAAGGGCAGCAAATACACAAACTATAACAGAAAATATAGTTTAAAAAAAAAGGCAAGAACATGTAATTTCTTTATTGGGTCTATTTGCCCTGAAGAAATTATCTAGGGCAGTGTTCCTCAACTTCAGTCCTGAGGACCCTCCTACCGGTCATGATTTGAGAATATCCCACAGAATTAATACCTGTGGTAAGTCCTCATGCACTTACAAGAACTATATCACAACTCAATACTAAGGAAATCCTGAGAACATGACCAGCATGAGGGTCGTGAGGAACACTGACCTAGGGCACTTTCCTACCTCAAGACCCAAAATCCCAAAACCCAACCAGTATGAAAAAAAAAAGGATGGAAATGTTGCAATATGGGACCCAGGGTAGTACTTGCATTGCGTGATCAATGGTCATCTGCCGAAACAGCCAACAAACCAGATTTTTATTGAACCAATGCAATTCAATGTCTCCCCAAACATTGCTCACATCAATTGTGATGGTAAATCCATGAAAGGGGGAGATGGATGAAAACGGATGTAGCGGAAAACTGGCTTAGTTGCCTGTAGCAACCAATTAGATTCCACCTCATATTTTTCAGAGCGTGAAAGGTGGAATCTGATTGGTCGCCAAGCCAGTTTTCCTTTACACCAATACACCAATGTCTTTTGTTAGTAAGGTTAGTAGATCACAAGTTGGCCTGCTGCTGCTAGGAACCTCAGTGATCGGCCGTGATCTGTGAGTGAGCCTAGCATCAAGTGTTCCACCCCCCAGCAGCGCCACCACAGGCGAAATTAAGCATTACACAGGGCATATTGAAATCAGTGCCAGGTCTTTGTGGCTACTTTTTGGCTAATAGATGAAGGTCCTGAACATGCAAACACCCCTTCATTAACTCCATACAGGAGTATTTAAAAATTAGTTTTCGAAACCCCTTTAATGACAAGTAAAAATTCATTAAGGTTTTCCCATATATTTGGCTGTACAGATACTATCATTAGAGGCCTACATCATATGATCACCAGCCAAAGAGATGTAAATCAGCATAGAAAGCCATTATTTCCCCACCATTGTTCAGATATTAATTTGGGAATGAGCACCTCCAATTGTCTACATCCCCCCCCCCCCCATTTGTTTGTTACCATGGCCGGGGTCATCTGGGAAATCACCAGAAAGGCACCCAAAGGCAGCTATTAAGGAATAGCCCTCTGGGGCACAGCAGGTGGAAGGAACTATTCTTACCACAGATGGGGCCAGTGGGAGAAGGCAAAATTACAGCGGAGCCAGGCAAATTCCCCATACAATATGCTCTCGTGTCTGTACCATAATGGGAAACGGTTGTAGTAATAGTCACCTAACACAACCTCTTCAAAATCCTTGTTCCGCTCTTACTGCGGGATCGCTCTCCAGCAGGGCTTCAGATCTGTCCTCGGCGCTTGCGAGCAGGACACCGAACTACACAAGTGTCATATCATCCTGTTAATCAAATTACTTATGAACCAAAATTGACAGTTTTCATTAATTATAAAGGATTATTCTAATTGCGATTCAAATTTATTCATTTAGAACAGAAGGCATTCAGTAATATTTCAGGAAATTTGCATATTAAATGGAGAGGGTCGTCCATTAAATATGGTAATATATGCATATTTCCTTATTTTTAACTTCTGGGCCATATGCGGCCGTGCTACTTCAGCAGGTGAAAAAAAAATACAGCGCGTGCTTCATTTGTACAACACAAACAGAGGCCGAAACGCGCCAAACACCAATGTCCTTACGTCTCCTCTTCTAAAAAAAAAAAAAAAGAATAAATATGAAAAACCTGCTCTAAAAAATAAATAAAAAATGTAAAAAATGCAATTTTTTCCCCCCCTTCCTCGGGCGCAGCTGCTCGGATTTGATTGAAACGCTCTGCCAATGTAGCTGTGTGTTCATTAATTTCCTGAAGACATTGAAGTAGGCATTACGCCTTGCTAGTAGGAGTCCTTCACGGTGTCATGTGGAACAGTGAGGGGGCTAATCGTCAGCCTTGTAACATCAACCAGTTACCCCCCTCGTGCGGTGTGAACCTTTCCCCTTCCATTGACAGATGAACCTGTCTGGAGCGCAGGCACATACTACGCACAGGCTGCGCCGTTTCCATTACTCACGCCAACAAGGGTCTTATTTGCTGTTCGGTGGAGGGACAAAAAGAAAAAAAAATCTTGCTGATATTAATAAGTACCTAGCTGAGAGAGAAACATTACATAAAGTATTATTTATAGACCCTGCTTTATCAACGCTGCCTGGCATATGTTTGCCGAATCGGAGCGGCTGGGGTTGGGCCCAGTTTTTGCAGGACAGTCCTTGTCGATTGGAGGTTGGTGTGAAGTGTAAAGTCGAAACCTGTCACAAGTTCTCGTGACCTCGGACTTCATGTTTCAATTATGGCCGAGCTATGGCTGAAGTGACCAAGTCTTATGTGTCAAATCTGTCACGATAACCAATGAGATTTCAGCTTACAGCTTGTAAATTGTACTAGAACTATGAAAGGAGGACTGTGGTTGGTTAAAACGTTTTCGATCTGCGGGAGGGGGTTACAAGCTAACAGGGGCATAGCCGTGCGTGCCAACAGCATCCACAACCAGGAACATGCTTAAAGCAAAGAGAAATGCCCCATTTTGTGACAAATTAGCGGAACTCCACCCTTTTTCTGTCAGAAGTAGGTAGGAATTAGTCGTAAACTAAAGTGCACGTGCCATGATTATATCCGATAAAGCGGCACATGTCAAGTCTCATCGGTGCTGGATAAAATTTTATTCAACATTCTTCATTTTCCACAAACAGCCAGAAGACGGAGAAGAAAGTAATTCCTTGGACCCCTGAGGCATTCTCCTACTGGCCCCCATTCTCTGCACAGTGGCCCATCAGCTTGAGCATTCAGTTCATACCTAGGCCTAGGCCTAGGCCTGGTGATGGCGCACTGGATACCTGTGAATCAGATTGGATTCATACATGACCTCCACAGGACACAGCAGAAGTGGGGAGTTCATCTGTCAGTGTTGTTCCAGAACGGGGTTCACGTGCAGCAGACAAAACATCCAGGTAGTGCAGAGATTAGCAGGTACTTCTCAATCTATTATTCATGGAAACAAAGAAATAACATTTAAATAAAATATAGGCCTTTACAGGGACGTCAGCACTTTGAGAGTGCTTCATGTGATAGAGGGCTGCAGGCTTCAACATCTCGGTGACCCCATCACTGGAGGTTCAGCGTTGGGGAGTTTTACTGAAGCAATGTAGAGGTCTGCCTGCTGTGAGAGGTCATCAAGTGTGGTGGAAAAGTCTCATGGAGGTAGCTGAAAGTACATGGTTGCTGAAAAGTATCTATCTATCTATATCAAATCAAATAAGCTTTATTGGCAGGACTAAATACATTTTAGCATTGCCAAAGCAAGTGGAAAATAACTGGGTAGGGTTGGGGATGTGGACACGTCTAGGGTCGGGGTATAGAAGTCCATGGTATATCGGGCTCCTCTTAGTCTATGGCAGGAACCGACATATTGTGCTGCTATTGCCGCCGTGTTCTCCTCTTCCCCCAGCAGTATGGAGAGTCTCTCTTCCTCCTCCATGGAGGTGAAGTCTGGGCAGAGATCAGACAGTCTCCTGAAGTGAGAGTCCCTCACTGCTGAGTATTTGGGGCACCACAGGAGGAAGTGAGCCTCATCCTCCACAGCCTCCTGGTCGCACTGCTGGCACAGTCTGCTCTCCCTGGGCTTGTACCTCTGTCGGTGACGGCTGGATTTTATGAGCAGGCTGTGGGTGCTCAGTCTGTACCGGCTCAGGTATATCTATCTATCTATCTATCTATCTAATATCTATCTATCTATCTATCTATCTATCTATCTATCTATCTATCGCTTATCTATCTATCTCTCTATCTATCTATCAACCTCTCTGAGACAACCACGCAAATCTGAATTAAAACATGACAATGTGTTGTAAATACAATTCCAAATCTACAGTGAACACTGACACACAGCGCAGGAACTGCGGTGAGGAGGCATTTATCTCTGGATAAGGCCTTTTTCACACAAGCTTTTTTTGCGAGTGTATGGGCCGTTTTTTGCGTTCCGTATACGGCGCGTATATGGAACCATTCATTTCAATGGGTCCGCAAAAAAAAACGGAAGGTACTTCATGCATTCCGTTTCCGCATTTCCGTTCCGTTAAAAGATAGAACTTGTCCTATTCTTGTCTGCATCACGGACAAGGATAGTACTGTTCTATTAGGGGGCCAGATGTTCGGTTCCACAAAAAACAGAATGCACACGGATGTCATCCTTTGTTTTTGCGGATCCATTTTTTGCGGACCACAAAACAAAACGGTGGCGTGAAAGAGGCCTAACAGTGCAGATTTGTATGCCATTCAGTGACAATGGAAAGCTGGGTGGTAGCAATGTCATTACTATAGTATTACGCATTCAGCTCTGGGATTTATTCTGCTGTTATATTGGAGGTGGGGGATTCACCATTTTTTGAAGACTAGAACTAATCTTTACGCTATTTCGTGTTCCTGCTTTACCA